>OX467719.1:7788230-8500230 GCA_950111635.1 Agelastica alni | reverse complement strand
AAACAATGTTTATCTGATCGAGATATGTTCGCCGACCTCTACCGACTTTCGTCCATTCACACTCGCATTATAAATGTTTTGTCGATCTTCCTTCATCCATCCTTTCTATGTCGCCAAACTATCTAAACATTCCTTTATCTATCCTTGTAACCACATCTTCTTGTACACCACAGCGTTCTGTTATCTCACTATTCTTTACTTTATCCAACCGAGTTACTCCGGCTATACTTCTCAGACTACTCATCTCCGCAACATTAATCCTATTTTCATGCTTCTTCTGCTAAACCCAACATTCACTACCATACATAAGTGTAGGAACCAACACACCTCTATGCACAGCCAGACGTGCCTTTTATGACACTTTTTGGTTGCTCGTAAAGCTATGTAGTGCCCCATTCATTTGTTTGTATACCTATTGTATGGTATACCTAGTATATAAAATGTAAACGTTGGAATGATTTTTTCATAGCTTTTATAGACTTTATAAGTAATTGCTCACTGGAGCAATCCTTCAAAGATATGTACAGTCACACCATATAGGTACTTATTGTCCTATTAAAGGACAAAATTGTATAATTAAGGTGTTAAAAAAATGGTACAACTAATATTCTATCTAATAAGTTTATCCTTTAGTTATTCGTTATAACATTTTACAGCAAAGTCTCTTCTGATGTATTATGTATTATAATACACTAGATGAAATACAAGTTTGTTTACCTTTCTCTACTCCTTGAGCCTCATCGCGAACACCTTGTTTGATATTCCTGTCGCAGCCAATACTCGGCGACGTTAACTTTTAATTGAAATTTGCAATTTAATCTCACTCCGTCGAATTTTGCCTCTTGGGATGCCATTCAATGGTAATTCATTTCTACTATAAAATCTGAACAGTTTTGTGACCGTTTTATGTAATCATTGAACTCATTGAACAATAAAAAAGGGTTAACAATAGCTGGTTTTTTTTGTAGTTGGAACAAACCCTATATTAATCTCGATAGGTAATTTTAAACCTTCCTCAAAATAACTTTAATTTCACATCTTAAAAAGTTAAGTTCATATGTCTTGGTGATCTTTCAACATTTAAGAGCAATAAAGTAAATTAAAAACACAATAAGTTTATAAATATCGTATTAGTGATTACTGATTGTAAATAGACATTTGACGTGCAGTCCTGACGTTTAGTTTTCTGCTATTTATCTATTCCCCAATAAAAATATATAACACATCTTTGGAATGTATTCTATTTGAACTTTATAATGCATGTAATATGCATGCGCATGTGTTTGCTTAACTGGGTTCTTTTGGGTATCTGTTATTTTTGGGTGAGGGCGGGTCCGAGAGCGTTAATATGGGGTGTTTTATGTTTTATGTAACAATAAAGTTACGGCAGATAAAGTTTTATTACTTTTAAACATGCCTTTGAGCAAAGACAATGAGATACAGACATTTTGACAGCGAGTATGGACGACAAAGACAAGTAAATCAATTAATTTTTTAAATATAAATACCAAAACTGTTTTAGGTTTTTTTGTTGATATTTCAATTTAATTTTAAAATTTGGTTATCACAATTCATTATTTAGACAAAAAAATATTTTAAAATACCGTTTATTTTGAAATATGTTTTTAATTTGTTAATCATTTAAAGATAAACGATTTCGTTTTTAAAGTCACCCCTAATATTATTATTATTTTTTACAACTGGTTAAGCAACCTACCACACAACAATCGGAAACTTATGTTGCCTATCTCACTAGAAAACAATATTTTTTAAATCTAAATTTATGTAAATAAAATTCATAAGTTTGAAATTTTACGTTTGTAATTGTAGTTCTTACTTTTAAATTTTTGAAATAGATAAAATTATTTAAAATAAGATTTTATACACACACACGTGTACTACGCATGCGCTTTTACGTCATAACAATAATTGTGGCATGTTTTTCAAGTTTCGTGTCTAATCTAGTCATTACCAAAAAGATTTTTATGTATACATTTTTCTGTAACGAAATGAATATTTACTAGAAGATTTAATCAACTAATTGAAGAAGTTTTAGTGATCTGATCTGATTTTATTAACCTAAAAAATGACTTCAAGTGTTGCAGGTGATATTTCTCAATGTCAAGAAATTAGTTCTACATCAGATTTGTTTGCCTGTCCTTTTGAGTCCAAATTTCCTTTTAGAGGCAGAAACTCCTACAGAAGATCCTTTAATTTAGCAACACCCCATCAATCCCAAAATTTGCTCCCATCTACTGGAATGCTTAGGATTGGAAACATTTTAAACAGTACAAATATAACTAGTATGCAATTGTGCACTTTATATTAATTCGTTATTAAAAAGAATAGCTTTAATATATACAATGTTCATTTACTAAATCCTAAGTATTTTTTTCTAAATGCTATGATGCAAAAATTACTAATTAAGATGGTATTACTACATATACATCAATATTTGTTAATTTTAAAAAGATTTAAATACCTACACACATTTTTAAAAACATGATAAACAATTTCATTTAATCTTGGCACTTTTGGTAGCAAATTAACATCTCAGAAGGTAATAATTTTTACATTTTTTTAGATGGACATTCAAGAAGTACATTGTCACCAAAAGCTGCAACCATATCTGTATTCCTAATATTTTTTACATCTTTATTTGCTCTATTTCTAGTCTACAATACATTTCCAAATGTAACAAAGTAAGTAGCAGTTAAATTGATTTGTTTATATCTAAAACTAAAAATAAAACTGTTTTTAGTTACTGCAAAAAAATGTGCACAATTACATTAAATATTTACATTTGTGATTTTTTTAGGGAAGAAAGTAAACATATAAAAATTCCATGGAATATAGAAGATGCAAAGCAGTTAGGAATTGTTCTAAATAAATACAAAGTTGATAATTATTATCAAGTTATGACTGGTGTCTGCATCACTTACATATTGTATCCTTTAATTAATAGAAGTTAGTTTGTGGTGAAAATTACCAATTGTGCAATTTCGTCAATAAATATTTTTTTTAGTATATTTCACAAAGATAACAAATAAATTATGATTGAACTTAAGCTTTAACATTTAAATAATTACATTACACCGATCAACTAAAATTAATTAAATTTATGTTGCTAGTATATGAAATAATTTTAAAATGCTTTTAAATTAAATATTATAATTAATCTG
This sequence comes from Agelastica alni, assembly GCA_950111635.1. Classification (NCBI taxonomy): domain Eukaryota; kingdom Metazoa; phylum Arthropoda; class Insecta; order Coleoptera; family Chrysomelidae; genus Agelastica; species Agelastica alni. Next base: position 8,497,048 of record OX467719.1, on the reverse strand, counting down.
GTAGGAGTGGCGATCCAGTAACACTAAGCTTATAATAGGTTAGTTGGGATTTGGATGAGTATGGAGTTAAAGAAAAAACAATTTATTTTTTGCTGTTTCGATTTTTTATAAGTACATACATACATATAGTTGCGCCTTTTTCCCATAGGGGTAGGTAGAGACCACTTTCTTTCTCTTGCTACAGTTCTTACACACATCTTTTGCTTCCTCTACATTCATCTGTGTTCTCATGCATGTTCGTTGATTGTTGGTACTCTTGACCTGGCCTTTCTTCAAAACAATGTTGATCTGATCAAGATATGTTCGTCGATGTCGACTTCTACCGACTTGTCCATTCACACTCGCCTTATGAATTTGTTTCATCAATCTTCCTTCATCCATCCTTTCTACGTGTCCAAACCATCTAAGCATTCCTTTATCTATCTTTATAACCACATCTTCTTTTACACCACAGCATTCTCTTATCTCACTATTTTTTACTTTATCCAACCAGGTCACTCTGGCTATACTTTTCAAACTAGTTATCTCTGCAGCATTAATCCTATTTTCATGCTTCTTCTGCCAAACCCAACATTTACTACCATACATAAGTGTACGTTTTTATCTGTTTAAAAATAATATCAGACATTAATAGACAAATAAAAACGAAAATAAACAGGTTAGAAGTTTACACCCTCACAAAAAAAATGAGTCGTCCTGAGATGCCTGGCAGATGTGAAACCATTTTGTTTAGAAAATATGCATGGTTTATTAAAAAAACTAAATACAACAGCTGAATTTCACTTAATGTAAATACGCTAATGTATTGTAAATTTGTAACTGATAATTTCAAACAAAAACAACCCACAAAAATTAAAAAAAAACGCATTGTTTTTGACGACTGTTATTTGTCATCAGTAATTTTTTTCATTTTTCGTTAAGATCTCCTTTTACTTACTCCTAGTTACTGCAGCCAAGTTTCGGGTCGTTACGGTCGCCACGCCAACAGCCGTTGTAACTCTTCACATCAAAACTGCTTTTTAAGCCTCGAGAAAGAATATAATAAAATTTGAAACGTTGGCAAAAAACAACAGTTTTGTTCAGTTGCATACTGATCCAAATCCCAACCTCTTAATTGTTGTAAATATTTTCCTTAATAATTTTACAGCCTTCAAACGTTTGCTATACCAGGCTCACTCTTTCTTTCAATACTTTCAGGATTCCTGTTTCCCTTCTTCACAGCGTTGTTCCTAGTATGTTCTTGCTCAATGCTGGGAGCTTCCCTTTGTTTCATATTGTCTCAATTACTGGGAAGAAAATTAGTATTATATTATTTTCCAAAAAAAGCTCGAACTTGGGCCATTCAAGTGGAAAAACACAAATCCAATATGTTTAATTACATAGTATTTTTAAGGGTCACCCCATTCTTGCCAAATTGGTTCATTAACTTGACAGCGCCAGTGATTGGGGTGCCTTTATATCCTTTTGCGTTTGGTACTTTTATAGGAGTAGCACCGCCGTCTTTTATAGCGATACAAGGTGGACAGACGTTGCACGACATGACTGCCAATGATACAGCATTTAGTGCTACTTCTTTGATATGGCTCTTAGTATTTGGATGCATCTCATTGATTCCAGTATTTTTGAAGAGTAAATTGAGAGTAAAGATGGACTAAAAACGAGTATTAGATAGATTATTTATTTATTTATTTGGATTGTAAGATTGTTTCGGAAATTGTAGATTCTTGGATGCATCTTACTGGGAATCACCCATTCATAATAATTTTTAATTAAAATTTCTTGAGGTGGAAAGTTAAAAAAGGTAGTCAATAAAATTGAATTAATATTATAACACAGTCAAATAATTTACAAGTGGATTTAATTCAATTATTTTTGCATAAACTTCCTGGTAATATTTAATGAATGAAAGTTCTTAAGATGCAAATTTAAGAAAAGTTAGTCCATAAAATTAAAATAATATCATAACACGGTCAAATAATTTACAAATGGCGTTAATTCAGTTTTTTTTTCCTAAAATCTTTGATAATATTTATTTGAAATTTCTTGAAATGCAAATTTAAAGTTATTCAATAAAGTTGAATTAATATTATAAAACTGTCAAATAATTTACAAACAACGTTAATTCAATTATTTTTGCATAATCTTCTTAGTAATATTTAATTGAAAGTTCTTAAGATGCAAATTTAAAAAAAGTTTGTCAATAAAATTGAATTAATGTTATAACACGTTCAAATAATTTACAAATGGCATTAATTCAATTTTTTTTACATAAACTTATTAGTAATATTTAATTGAAATTTCCTTAGATGCAAATTTAAAAAAAGTTATTCAATAAAATTGAATTAATATTATAAAACGGTCAAATAATATACAAATGGCGTTAATTCAATATTTTTTGTATAAAATTCTTATTAATAACGAATTGAAATTTTTTGAGATGTAGATTTTAAAGAAGTTGGATAATAAAATTGAATTAACATTACAAATTATTTACAAAAGGCGTTAATACAATTTGTTTGCATAAAATTTTGTATGCAACAAGAAATATTTTAAAAATCGGTCAGTTGCCAGTTTTCCCAATTGCATAAATGATTTTAACTTTATGTTGACTGAGACTCCTGCAGTTTCTGAAACAAACTTTGTCTCTGCGGAATGACTTACAACTCAAATATTTGGATATTTTATTTTGTCCATAAATTAATAGTTTGTTGGGATGAATATTTTATTCCTGGTGTTTTTGTTAATCAAGAGGCATTTTTAAAAAATTGAAAAAAAAATTTTGGTATATAATTTGGATTTATTAAAGTTACATATATTACATAATAGTTAAAGAATAATTTCCATTTTTCAAGTTAAGCACGATTAACAATAATGGCACCCTACCCTATAAACAATTATTAGTATTGGACAGAAAAATTATAGAAATTCTATTTTATTTTATTTAAAATTTAATTTCGACCAGCTGGACTCAATTTCATTGCGTGTTAAATCAAAATATTAATTTAAACTATAATAATAGTAATAGTTCATTGAATTTTTGGACAATGCATTAAATTCTGCAAATTTTAAGTTCTTTAGCTTTAATATGCTCAGTATTACCAGAAATATCTAAAAATTTGCTGTTTAATTGTACGAATCATCGACGTTTCCTTATTCGTGTAATTTAAAATAAAAGGGTACTATTATTACCTGTCAATGTTGTCTCCACATTAAAACATTACTTTTTGTTGGTAATTAAATAATTCGTTGTTTTGGTTAGTAAAATTATTGTATAGATATAAAATCATTGGGATGGAATATGTTTTTTTTATAACAATATTAACTTGTTACACTTGTTAAAGCGATGCTCAAAATTTTAAATAAAACAAATTTCAGTAACATCACTTTTTTTTTAAATATACAGGTTGATTTATTAGTGTGATAAAGCTCAGTAGCTCTGTTATCATAAGAGATACCAAAAAAAGTTGTATATAAAAATTGTAGGCAGCTTTAAGCTTCACATTTCAATTTTAGTTACAATGTTACAGGGTATTCCATAACGCAGTGCCAGATCAAAGTTATGTTTTGTAAAAAAAACACCCTGTATTTTACCTTAAAATTAAAATCCGCTTTACCTCCCCATTACAACAATACAAGGTTAAGGTATGTTATACAGGGTATTTAAAAAGTTATAACCAATTCTATGTGGAAATCTTAACCAAGTTCAACGGCATGTATAATTAAAAAGTAAAGAATAATAATCTATTGAAGCCAAAGTTTTTTAATGATTGTCAAAGTTTATAAACAAACGAATTTGCGAATATTTATTAAATCGAATACAGTGTAAGTCGAAACTTGAGTACATTAATTTCGCAGTAATTTCAAATGGATCATTCTGTATTTTATATCACTATCAAAAACTTCTGTTACCATACTTCTTTTTTTTATTAACCATTCCCTATACTTAGTTATTAGTTTTTGAGAAATTTCCATTATTCTGTGCAAAGTATAAATTAGGTATCTAAACGCATCAATTGTTAGTTGGCCATGATTGATTTGTCAGAAAGTGACAATTTACCATTACTGGTTGTTAATCCATTGGTGTGTTACACTCTAAACTAACAAATATGAATTTTACTCATGATTTAATTTTTATTATCCACACGAAAACCTACTTTTCCTTTACTTGAGAAAAATTGGGATCTGAATGGGAACAATAATTTTCCAGTGTCTTTAAAAAAGTTATTCATTAATTGAATATAAAATAATACAAAATATCAATACAGTTAACAATACGAATTGATATATGTTATGGAAGGTTCAGTCGAATTTGTTACTGGAAGACTAATGGGTCGCCAATACCACCAATTGTACCATACTGCAACAAAAAGACATTTATTGAAATGCACATAAAAATTTTTCAACGATTTTTGGCATTTAACTTCGCTCATCCCATTTTAAGCTACCACAACTAATTAAATTGTATTTGACCTGTAATTTACAAACTAATTGGAAATTTCAATCGACCAATTGCCAAATGCTGTTTTTTCTAATGGATCAATATTTTGGAGGGTCTATACATAATTATTATCAGAAGCTCGCCTTAGAGTACGGACTTTGCTTGCATAACGGCCGTTCACCCCAAAAGTTATTCTTAGTTAAGTATGGCTGAAAACACCGCTTAAAACTAGTAATTTCTAGAATTTTTTATTCTTGTAAATATGTAACAGAATCTTTGGACAAGATTTTCACCCACTTAAAAACATCGGATCGACTTGAAACTTTGTATATTTCTAAAGGATCGATGGCAATACAATAATTTTTTCAAAGATCCTGGTCAGGATCATTGGGATATTAAAAAAATTAAAAACAGAACACATTACAAGAACAAGAAATTTATCTTGCACCATCGTAATTCTTGCAATTATTGCTTGGTAAAAAAGAATTCGTTAAAATTGCAAAACTACTATTGCTAGATACTTACATATGTAGGATGATTTTAAGACCACTGAGACGGTGCGACAGTTGCTGCTGCATTCTCTGGAGGGTTTTAAAACAATGCTTCTCTCTCCTGCTCCTTGAATAAGAAAGACATAGCTGCATTCAGTATTGGGCAGTATATAAGGTGCTGCTTGGGGCCCATCCAACATCACGAATCTTTCAACGCTTTGACCAGACCTTAAAAAAACAATAAGACCTTCCGATTGCTAGTTAACCCTTTATTAACCGCTGTAGGTTTAATAAACCCTTAGCAAGTAAGGGCGTCTTATCAGCTGACGCGCCTAAAGGAAGGTTAAGAAGCAATCAGAATAATTTTTGAATTGTCTGTAAAAATTGGATATCTATAAAAAAATCATAGGTTAGAAACTGTTTATTGTTGGTGCAAAATACATTTTTAAATAAAATATTTACCTGTCTGGTAGGAAGAAAGGTTTCGGGAAGACTTGGCGAATGATGCGAGCTGACGTCATTTTGGTTATACGCCAGGAGATATGTGTATTCGAATTTGGGAGGGTAACATTATTAATGTTATTAAATACGTCTTCTAAAGTGGAGATATTGGAATTTGTAGATTTTACTCTTCTCGTTTCTGAATCTAGAAGGATTTTATTTTGTTTGTAAGTATTTTGAAGGCTTTTGAGCGTTATAACTTTTTGGTTTGACTAAAAAAAAACATACATACTTTTGATTAAATAGTTTTTTGTAATTCCCAATATTTTTTAGGCTATACAATTTACGCCAGTGGTTGGGAGTTACATCTATACAGTTATTTAGAAATGCCGTCAATAAAATTTAAATTGCCATGTTAATAGCCAGCGTCCATGACGGATAGTGAACACTAAGAAGAAGATACCCTTGGCCAATGCTCGGCGTAAGCCAGACTAAGGCTGACTTGGCTGGGCTCAGCTTTTATTGAGTCCGAGCAACCAGCAAACAGTATCGTAAGGAACGAAGATATCTCATTTATACTGATGAAACATATTTTCACATTTCTCATTCTATGACATATTGAAGGATAAACAAACAAACTCAACTTCACCAGTTTCATACAATATCCTGATAATGTTAACTTATAGATTTTAAATTTCAAATAAAACTAGAATTTTTAAAATTATTACATAGAATATTTGGTAACATTAATTTTTTTTAGTTCGTCACTGGCGAAAAGAGCAACTCTTAATTTTCTCAAAAGTGTCCGTTATTTACTTTTAATACACTTTTAAATAGATACTAACACATTCAGTAAATGTAAAAAAAATTTAGGATACGCCACTGGTAACCAGTGGTTATGTTGTGAGTGTGCTTTTCAATAGTAATTTATCTCTTATTTATTTTCGTAATTATACTGATCAGTAACTTATCTCTCCAGTAAGTTTTATTGATAATGTTTACAAAAATGTCATTACAAACAATCTCTTTAGAAATGTATTATACATATTTTACCTTCACAATGAATGGTGTCCCAGATCCTGATTTAAGAAAACTGTCCTCAACTTTTGTAATATTTAATACAGTAAACACATTTTCACATGGCCAACATTCCATATCGGCCACATAAAAGTATGGATTTTCTATGAGACATGTTTCATCATATAAATCTAAAATTATAGATCACATAAAGACATTTTCTAAACGTTACAAGAATTTTCCAAGTGAATGAACAACTTTTATAATAATCCAATAGTATTTAGATTTTTAAAGTTAAATATTGTGTTAATATTTACCTGTCAAGGCTGGAAATAGCTTAATAATGGGTACTGCTAAAAACCTGACAAATTTTAACGTTGGATAAGTTAAACCCTGAACATTTCGCAAGACTATGCTCGATGTTGGTTGGTGAACGTTTAATAAAATATAAATAAAAATAAAAATAATGGTAAGCAGTAGGAATAGATTTCTTAGACTAGTATAAATACGGTGAGCTTTGTTTTGTTTGGTCAAATTTGAGCCATGATTTTCTTTTCTTAATTCGAGAAATGATTCCTTGAATAACAGTTCAATCTCTTTGTTACTTAAGCCTAATGTTCTGGCACTGTTCTTTATTTCGACTACATTTTTTCTATATTCTTTTAGCAATTTGCTTTTACACATCTTACTTTAAACCTAACTTATTAACTTTGACATGTTGTGACAAATAACATCTGTTCATTACGTATGGATTTTTTTGTCTGCAACCAATAATACAGCAAAGTGTAATATTGATTGTATATTTATCATCGTTTCGAGTGAGGCATTTTAAAAATAAATTTGAGAAATTTTAAATTAGTTTACTTTACAAATGTTAGGAAATTAAAAATATTGCTAAAATAATCACATATTTATCCATAGCAATCCGTTTTCGATCCATCCTTCATCCTAAAAAGACGGGACCCTTGTATAACATCTTAATAATCCTCTCTATCATATCAACGATTGAGAAGTGGACTAAAGATAAAACGAAACAAAATTATTAGTAGTCTTTGTAAATCGTAAACAAATTATTTTCCTGATAAAGTATAATCATTTAGATAAGAGATAAGTACAACGTAGGCCACTTTTAATATGTTGTTTCTGAAACCTTTCCGCAATGATCTCTAATGTGTAATTCCGAAAAAAATATAACGACACATTTTGTAATGAATGAAAACCGAATCTAGAAATGCACAGAAGTATAACTTTATCGGAGATAGTTTCTTCAACTTTCACAAATAATGCAGATGAGCTTAGGAAAAATCAAAGTAAAAAAGATAAATTTGTGCTGAAAATTGGAATAGGATTGATCGAGGTAAGGTGATAATTTTTATGTGCTTTGTGATGCATTGGCAATTGTTGATAAAATAGGTACCCACTCTATATTGATAGACATTTATCTCACAAAATGAATAAAAAGATTAAAACAGTGTACCTACGCTATTTTTTAAAGCCTCTAAAATAAAGGTGAACCTATTTAAATTCATAGTTTATACATAATGGTAAACATTAAATTTCATTTCATTTTTTTTTTGTTATTAATTTATCAAGCTTTGAAATCATTGTGTCTACATAAAAACAATCATACCCACTGCATTTTTAAGATGTATCAAATATTTAAAATAACTGACGTCATCAGATATATATCATTGGTAAAACAATTTTAAAAATGATTACCTCATTGACTTTAAATAAATATAAAAAAATATCGAACACAACGTACAGTCAACAGCAATTAATGCTGACAAGTATCAAGATTAAACGTATACAATTTCAGCAGTTGTGGTTATTGTCAAAGTAATTAGAAATTTGCTAAAAAATACTGAAATATTATTGCCATTAGTGCAATATTTTATATAGTAGACTATGACATTAAAATAGCTTTTTTTTTTCATAAAAAAAGTATGACAAATTTTTAAAAACAATCTGAATGTTAACTAATTAATTAAGATTATTTACGAAGATAATCTAGAATTGTAGTTACTGATGTAACTACTAAAAACAGACAAATGCAGAATATGCCTTTAATTCTCTGAAACTTGACAGCAAAGTATAATTACAGCATTCAAATTCATATCTTCATAGATATAATATATTGCAGGGTGTGTTTAAAAAACTTATAATGGACAATAAAAATAATACATAATATTTTTCGTTTATTTATACTCACCACCCACAAGGTCACCTCCTTAATCATTGTAACTTGTAATAGTAGACAACTAAATTTTGGAAACTTCATGCTTAAAAACTATCATAAAATGTAATTTTATATTTTTTGTTCGTTCTGTAGTATGAATTACATAGTTTCCATTTCAAATAAAAACGTTTATGCACTATTTGTACAGGTTGCTCTCATTGATGTAATGCAGTGTGACGTGCTAGTCCCTACAATTCCATCGACCTTGAGCTGACCAATCGTAGGTACTTATTTCGTCATAGTAAATCCATGCATATCCGTGGTCCTGAGGTTCCGTGTCTGACAGACAGAGACAGGTAAAGTTAGGGACTATTACGTCGTAGCACCACCCACCTGATTTTGGCAGAATTTAATTTTGAATTAATATACTGATTTTAAAACGCTGAAGAATCCATTTGCTCATGGATAATTGTTTGTACACTGAACCAGCATCATTATTTATTAATTGAAAGAGGTTTGGAATGATTTCATTACTTAAAGTGCCCTTTCTCCATTAAAGGCTGACTTCCAAAAAAAAAGAACACTCTGTGAGAGAACTCAAATATTAAAAAATAACAAAGTTATCATAAAATTCCGCACTTGCTTGATTGGTGAAAAGTCTGGGGAGCGAGAAGGCTATAAGAACTTTGCAGTAACTCCTCCAGAGCAGGTTGAGGCAGTGAATACTGCTTCATTAGAATTATTGCCAAAGAAATCAAGAGAAAAGTACGAATATGCATATAAACGTTTTATGGACTATCACAAGAATAATTTTAAAATGTATTCTGCAATGCATTGAGCTTTTCAAAACAAATTAATTCCTTATAAACAACGTGTTTTCAATCATTTATGTAGGACACTAACAACTGTAAAGAAATATCATTTCTTTACAGTAAGGAAATGAATATTTCCTAACAGTTAGGAAATCTTGACTGATTTTGTCTGGAATGTCAAAATTTCCTAGCGATTCGCGGAAAAGTTTTTTGTTTATATTATGATTTTTTATTAGTGTGGAGTATGGAAAAAGTTATTGCAAATTCTCGATGTTTTTCCTTAAAAATCAGTATATATTTTAATTGTTTAGAAATCCATAAGAGCAAAATTATTATACGAAAATGATTTAAATTGACTTTTAGTTTTTAGCCGCTTCATTATATCAATGTTATGGAATAATTTTGGCTCAATACATTGAACTCGGTATATATCCGCTTGAAAAAGCAACTTGGACTACATTTATTTACTTGGCATCATGGCACCTCACAGGTAATTATAAGACATTAAATATTCACTAAAAATAATTTAACAATTTTTTAAAATGTATGACTACAACATGAAATGGACTAGGTTTTATATACCTATTCATGAAACTTTTCCAGCCTCTTTTATCCAATATATCGTTGGATTTTGTCTCATTTTTTGCAAAGTTTTAAGCAGACCATCCATTATTGCGACGGAACGGGCAAGGATAATATCTTTTTTCTGAATTTCTATATTCACTCGATTGATTTCGCGAAGAATATTCGCCCAAATAGTTAAATTAAGCATAAATTTAAAATTCTTTATAGTAGTTAAGAGATGACCTGCCTCCTACTTAGCTTCTGGTTTAGTTTGCTTAACTTCTTCTAAGGCTTCCGCTACTTCTGGCAAATTATTTAATAGGGCAGTCACAGCAACATGTTTCGCGACCATCTCGTCTGACTACTTCAAATATAGCTTCACGGAGGGTAACCAGACGCGAGCTGCCGTGATCTGCGATTCTTGCGGTCGAGCGGGCGCGTATTTTGAACTATATTGAACTTGCCGCCCGGGGCATACCCCCGGCTGGCCCCCCCTAGATCCGGGGCTGTCTATTTGTAGAGTACAACCTGCTTAAACCTTAGAATATTTGACATTTAAAACTATTTAATGCCATTGTTAATATTAAAACCTTTGAAATGGTTAAGAAATGTAATATAATTTTAAACTATAAGTGTTATATGTGTTGGTCGTTGTAAAAATGGTGAGCACAAGTAAAACATTTTCCTGTAGAACTTTGAGTTTGTTATCAATAATGTGAATTTTATGTTTGCAGTAAAGATTTAAAATTTTCAGCACCATGGTCAAAATTTTTCATCGACCTAATGGGAAAAAGGGGTTGTTTCCCTTACAAGACTGTAATTATAATATCAACATTGTTAATAGCTTTGGGAATGGTGATACAACCGTATTTTATTTGTTATGGAATCTTCGGAGGTAAGTAAGAGAAAAATGTTTTTTTTTTATAATTAGTACAAAATGGAATAGCACATAATACATATCAATATCAAAGTAACATAACAACGGTTTAATGCGTTTTCGTGCCAACCAGCCGACCTAAGCAAGCGCCAGGTAACACGCTCAGTGCAACAGGTATGTACCTACTTTAATTCATGTAACTTCTAAACTAATGTAGATCCAACTATATATTTTAAGCCGTACTACTTCCTGACTCAAGAATCTCCGTCAACGGCTCGGAAAAACTTCAGCAGACTTGTTTCGCGCGGCTGTAAATAAGACCATGACTGTTAGTATGGTAGAAGAGGGTAGACGAACTCTGGACGATGAACCGGAGTAGGATAAGCAGCACGCTTGGCCTGCTCACTGGCCACATCGCACTAAGGGAGCACCTCTTCAAACTCAAGCTAGCAGCTGAGAAAAAATGGCGACTATGCGGCGAAGAGGAAGAGAGTAGCATACACATTCTGTGTAGCTGCCCGATGCTAGTGGTGTATAGGTACCAAACCTGGGGCCGCATGATAATGGATCTAAATAAGACGGGGCTAACAGAAATCCTGCGGTTTGTCAAAACCAGCGGACTGGAATTCTGATGCCCTGAAGACACAGCGGTAGTCACAGAGGATCAAAGATCTAGGTGACATAGGTGCCTATACCAATGGCCCAACCACAAAAATTTAATGTAATGTAGTATAGTAGTTAACACGAGAGCCAACAATCGATAATCGGTCTCGGCACCTTAAGAAGAAGAAGCCTTATTTTGTAATTAAAATAATTAAAAAAAAGGATTAAAGTTATCATAATTATGATTAAAAAGGTTTACTTACGGTTTTGTACAGGAAAAAATTAAATTTTATCCAGATTTAAAAGTTAAAAAGAACGAAACATTATCTATATAAAACACCAAGTTTAATATTTTATTGCAAATTTGGAAAATATCTTCCGATAAATACTTTCATTAAAAAAGTTGATGTTTTAGGAGCCCATAACTTGGCAACTAAGCCTCATGCAAAAAAAATTGTGTGTTCACGTTCCTACTATCTAGAAATACATTAAGGTCTAATCTTATAAAATGCCCCTTAATAAAAACTAATTGTTTCAACTTTTGCCTAAATATAACTAAATGGTGTTGAATATTTAATTATTCTTTTAACGGTGTCTAAGCTGTTTAATGTATAAAAAATAGAAAAATGTGTAGAATACAACAGACCACTAGTACCGATCTTTGTAGATTGTGAAAAGGCGTTCGATACTGTGGACCAGCATAAGCTATTACTGGCTCTAGCGGGCTGTCGTATCGATCATCGTTATATAACACTCATAAAAAATATTTATGACACTGCCACAGCCCATGTTAGAGTACATGCCGATACCAACAAATTTAATATAAATCGTATAATTCGACAGGGCGATATAATTTCCCCTAAATTATTTACTACATTGCTACAGTATATGTGAAAACGGATAGATTGGGATAATATGGGTGTTAATGACAATGGCGAAAATCTCAGCTACCTTAGATTCGCCGATGATATAGTTTTAATTTCAGACCGTACTGATAAAGCCACAACATCTCTTGAAAGACTTTACCAAGCATCAGGTCAAATTGGGCTAAAAATCAACATATCAAAGACCCAATTTATGACTAATTTAGTAGTATCTAAAAACATACCCTTAGGTGACACTGAAATAAATACTTGGGCCATGAAATTCTCATAGGTCGAGATAATCAGACCTGTGAAATTTTTAGAAGATTAGGCTTGACATGGGCAATCTCAGAGATTCATTTAGGTCTGATCTTCCTATATGTCTGAAGCGTAAGCTTTACAACCAATGTGTCCTGCCTGTCATGACGTAAGGAGCCGAAACCCTAACACTAACCAAAAAGTCTATTAATAAAATAAGAACAACACAGGCAGCAATGAAAAGATCAATGCTGGGAATTTCGCTTGGAGATAGGATACATAATGGAGAAATACGGCGTAAGACAGGAGTTACAGATGCAGTAAAGAAAATAACTTCTTTAAAATAGAACTGGGCGAGGCACATTGCGAGAATTAAAGATGAACGATGGACTAAAAAGATTATCGAGTGGAGGCCAAGACAAGAGGCATATCACAGTAGAGGGCGACTCCAAACAAGATGGACGGATGACATAAAGAGGATCAGGACGAACTGGATGCAAGCTGCACAGAATAGGGAAAGGGGCAAAATTTGCGGGAGGCCTATATCCAGCAGTGGACGTTACAATAGGCTTATTGATGATGATGATGTAGCTGGGTCGTATTATAATAATAATCGTCTTTATTGTATCACAGCCCTAATACATAGCTGAAACACAAAAGGCGAAGTTCAACTTAAATAGCACAAGTGCTACTAAGTTGCTCTTCCACTCAACCTCAAAAATTTGTTTTTTACCTAAACTAAGATAAGATAGAATTAAGTAAAAGAAAAATTAGTATAATTAACATAATGCAAGAAAGGAAAAGACGTACATTTCTGAGACTTGCTTTGTTTGACCACTTAATAATAACAATGTATGAAGTAGGTAATAATTAAAGTTGGTTTTCCAGAAGAAAGTGCTTATATTTTTTTCGCAAACCAAAAATATTTGCATTTTTCATTTCTTTTGGTAACAGGTTAATCACTACGTTGTAACTAAATGATCGTTTGAAAAATTCTGTTTTGAAACTAGGTGGGGTAAGAGTACCTTTAAATCTTATGTTTAAATTATGAAGTACGACAAGTGATTTTCCTGTACAAGTAAGGTGGCGTTTCAGTAAGTAAAATTTTTTTAAAATAAATTTGCAGCATTTAATTTTCGTCTATTTTCCACTGTAATCCAGTCTGTTTCACGTAACTTATAAGATACACTTTAATATTTCCTTATTCCGTGAATAAGCCGTAGACATGAATTTTGTACTTTCTGTATTTTCTGAGCATACTGTTTTGTTAAACTTGGGCCATAAAAAGTATCCGAATAATTAAATCGAGATAAAACCCGTGTATTCGATCTGGATATCTTGTAGCACACAATGCACATGTTCTAGTGACAATTCTGTCTGTAAATAAATATAATCTTCATTCTTTAATTCCCGATGAGCCATATCTGTTACTTTGTAAAGTGCCAACAATCAATTTGGCAACGCTGTGTAGCTGTGATGCTATCAAATTGTGTGACGTGCATCAGATTTTGTTTCGTATTAACTATACTTAATAACATTTGGATTTATATTTTAGGAATTTTTACAAACATCATTCAAAACCACCTCAAAAATTTGCTTTGTAGCAAATACAAGAGCACGGAGCGAACTTTTAAAGGAAATATTTTATCAGCAAGAGCTATAAGTCTACTAATCATGCCTCACATAATTTTGATGCTGACTGATTACTATACGTTGAAAAATGTCAACATAATTTATGCTGCTTTTATTTTAAATATTATACCTGTCACATTGATCCTAAAAGAACCTAAAACAGACTCAGATTTGATGCACGGAATCAGCCGATACCACACGCTTCCTGTGTAAGTAATTATTTTTAGTGTGTCACTTAAGTGGATTTATGTGATATCACTTGTATGCAAACCCAGTACCATTTCATTAATATATACCAGTTCATTTTAACTGTATCTTTACATCTTCAATCTAGTAGTCAAATGTGTTATAATGTCTTGGATTCAGGATGAACTGACCTTTCAACTTAAATATTTCCAATATTTAACCAGGTTTTTACCAGCAACACAGTTTATTCATTTATTATGATAGAGAGTGTATCTCCATTACAAAAATTCGTAATTTAGTCGTATATATAGGATGTTATAAAAGTCTGAAAACACCTACCTAAATAATTTCACAGGTAAATTATTTTTGAAAAATATTAAGGTCATTCTTGAAGTAACTCTCAATTTGTTTAATTTTTAATTCTCGTGCTAAATTCTCCCACGCCTATGCCATGTCTAGGTACGCAGAAGAGACTGTCAGACAGTTATCTGCGTCAAAATAACATGTGAAATGTCGGCCGGCAAGTTTCAATAATCAGACGATGCTCAGACGAATTAGGAATGACAGCTATTTAAGGTTGGTCATATAAGTTTTCTGTGTACCACTATTCGTTATAGATTTGCCATCGGCATGTTGATCGTTTATTAAATATTTTTCGCAGTAATAAAACTACCCTTATTAAAGTCCATTTCAAACACGAATTACATTAAACTTTCAGATTTAAAGTCCTCGTAAAAAGTTACTCTAAGAATGACCTAAACATTTTTCAAAAATAATTTACCCGGGAAATCATTTAGGTGTTTCCAGATTTTTTTGGTTACCTAGTATCGGGAACAATGACCTTAAGCAAAAGTAGTGACTTGGCTTCTTTTTCACCAACCTATATCCCTGAAACGTCTTGTACACGAGAATGTAAATTTGTTTACTTTCTAGATTTTCGCAACAAATGAAGGAAATGAAGGTATTTTCCACTTCCGCCAATACGTCGGACATAAAACACAACGAAACGTTTGTAATAAGTGGAGAAAGTTCCGACGAAATCGAATCGGAAAGCGAAGAAGAAAAAGACGATGAATCGGACGATCTATTGATTCAAGAAGAAAACATGGCACCAAACGAAAAACCCATTGATATTTATCTACCTCCTGCACCGCTGACTCCAGCTACGGTCGAATTGTACTACAGTCATGCGGGAGTTAAAATTTTACCGAAAATAATCGAAGAAACTGACGACATCGAAGAAACGAATATAAATATCATAGATTCCAAAAGGTTGAGTCGAATTAGCGCCACCCTGGAAGAAATAAACAGAGCAGAAAAACAGGATATTATTAGGGAAGTTGTTCTGCCGACGGAGATAGTGATAAAGCCGGAATTTATTCCCAACTATACGGACAGAAAAAACACAATGCTAAGAGATCCGTGCTGTTTTTGTTCTCCTTACAGTTTATTTCTATGGAAAAGGAGACTGAGATCGGGAAAAGACTTTTTAATCGATTATTTATTTGTCCCTCTTTATAGATCGCTAACGGATCTGAATTTTTATCCGATTTTAGCGTCAAAAGTTTCAGTAATGATCAGTTCGAATTTTTTTATTAGCCTGGCACCGTACATCACTCTGAAGAAAAACAATGAATACAAAAAAGATGATATGGCCTTCTTGTTATCGTACATTGCATTTTCTTGGTGTTTATCTTTGGTGTTGTTGCCATTATTATTAAAATTTTCCGCTGCCAAACTCAGGGTCACATTCGTTATTGCATTGGGTCTAATCAGCTGCAGTATGCTACGTAAGTACCTCGCTTTAAAGCTTAGATAAGTTCCACGAAACTTGGCCGCAAAGCGAAAAGCCGTATAAGCAATCAATTATTCTTATACAAATTCAATGAAATTGATTCCAAATTTGTTAAAAATGTAACATGGTTTATCATTCAAAATGCATTTTATCTTTTTATTTCATTTAAATCAAAAATACATACATTACAAGTACATACATTTGTACATAAAATAATAACAGACTCCAAAGACCAACAATAATCTGTAAACAAAAATGAAACAACTTCATGTTACATAAAATATGTGTACGTATACATACATATTTTTTTTTAAATGGCTTCAATCTGAAGAAATGGTAACCTGCAGATCTCACTGTCGTCATCATTTTTCGCTGGTACGGATAGGCCTGGCTTAAAAAAATTGTCGAACGTTGTTTGTCTTGCCTATTTCGTTCTTCAATGATTTATAACAGCTAATGGCCGAGAAACTTTAGCACTTCGTTCGACGCCAACGATACATTTTAAGCCGTAAATCGAAAACGTTGTGGTATAAAAGAAGATGTGGTTACAAAGATAGATAAAGTAATGCTTAGATGGTTTGGACACGTAGAAAGGATGGATGAAAGAAGATCGACGAAACAAATTTATAAGGCGAAAAAAATTTATTTGCTTGGTTTTTCATGTAAAAAATTGCGTTAATTATGTGTAAATCCAATTTTAATGAGGAAAGAATTTTTCCCATGTTAATTAAATGAGAGACTAAAATAAAAATAGCGACCCTTTAGAGTTGAGCTATAGGGCCAATGTTTGGTGAGAATTATTTTTCATGTCAAATAGAAACTTTTGAGAGGGTAAGAGTTGAAAAAAAAAATAAATAATTTTTTTTGAAGCACCCACTATAGTTAACATGCTCACTACTGGTAAATGTATCTTATAAAAGCAGTAAAAACACTGTATTAGTTTTATTTCTTATTCATCTGTACAAACCATCTAAAGGAATGCTGAAATGGTTTGGACACGTAGAAAGGATGGACGAAGAAAGATTGACGAAACAAATTTAAAAGGCGAGTGTGAATGGAAAAGTCGGTAGAGGTCGACCTCGGAGAACGTATCTCGATCAGATCAACATTGTGTTGAAGAAAGGCCATGTCAAGAGTACCAACAACCGAAGAGCGTGTACGAGAGCATGGATGAAAGTAATGGAGAACCGTAGCAAGTGGTAGAAAGTGGTCTCTGCCTACCCCTAAGGAAAAAAGGCGTGACTTTATGTATGTATGTATGTACAAATGTATATTTACTCTGTTCGTTTTTTCGTCATGGTATAAATGGAAATATAAAGCACACGAGACGTTCTGGTACCAAAGGAAGACACAAGAGGCGATAGAGATCCTGATAGCATTAAAATGGAAGACATATTTTACCTGTCGCCGACCTGGGATACTTCAATTCCTCCAGGTCATTCAGTTCAAAATATTTCATTTCCCTGTAGCTCTTTTGGTACCAGTACAACTCTAAAAATAGAGTAAATACAAGCTGATCCATATCAATATTAGAACGGGCGCAAGTTGAGACGCAGATTGATTAATATTGTATACTTGTTTTAGTTCTTACGAAAACCAAAATGACCAACGAATTTATAACATGGAGTTGTTTGTTATTCGGCTTCGGATACGGCCTGTTGACATTCTCCGAGAAATTCGTGTACAAGGCGTTCGCTGGCAAGAGAAAATATGTCCAATTCGAAGGGATCCTTAACGCAGCAACTGGACTATTTGTGATATTAATTTATTACTTAATTTATAATCTTAATATAGTCGCACTGTTTCCTTTAGCCGCCACCTTTTGCTATTTTGTAGTAGCAATTGTGTGGATTATAGCGCCCATTTTAAAGAAATTCGTTGTTTTTTTCAAAATGTATTTCAGAAAGAAAAGCGGAAGCGGAACTTTTTTGTGACAAAAAATTTAAAGAATAAATTCCTAAAAAAAACATACCTAGTATTCCTTGCTCGTTACAAGAACTGCGTGAAAACTACGAATTTCTTCCCCGTTTTCAGGCAAGAAAATTCCTCATTTTTAAAAGGGTAAAAATAATTTCTTTAAATGTGCGCATGTGTCTACTTTTTTTTCTTGTCAGATATACATAATTGTAAATGTAGCCTAGCAACGCAAAAAAATAAATAAAGTAAAGTTTAAACTTCACTAAAATTAATTAATTTTAATAATTTCTCATTTTAAAGATAAAAAATAGTCCCAATTTGTTAGTTACAGTTAAAATATAACTTATTAAACATTAATTGTCTCTGACGACGTTGCTGAAGAAGAAACTCGAAATTGTATGCAGGGATTCCACTAAAACTAATTGAAAATCTTGCTTCAGTTAGGTGGAAAATTCTTTTTTGCCTGTCGCTCCAAATTCAGTAGTCAAAATTCAGCCACGATTCAATCACGATCCCAGATGTACTTACAACAATGATATTGTTACCATCCGGCCCTGCTTATTTGTCGGCGTCCGAGAGTCGATAACAACTAGGGTGCATATTAATGAGCGCCTTGTTATGCCGGTCTCCGCGATTTTGAACGCAGCGTCTAGCGGCTTCCAGAAGGTACAAGATTTGTTCCGGAATCTCGAGAAAAAGATCGAATTATGATTTAGAGGTATAAAAAGGACAGCGGCCGGGAGGAGGACAGTTTTTAAAAGTGTTATGAGTTATGAAATTTAAATAGTTGTAAAAATTGTAATTAGTTGAATATCTAAGTGATTTGTAAAAGTAAAATTTATTGTGTAAAAGTATTGGAATAAAAATAGTTTTGTTACTGTATCAAGAGTTTAAAATCACCGAATTCAAGAAAGAAGTAAATTTCGTAACAATATCTACTCCTAGTATTAAATTTGAAAAATGCAAAATGGACCGTTTGGTTGTTCCAATGTAAACACTTCCACATTTATTGTATTCCATGTACTTGTGGCCGCGAAAGCCTTTCACAATATGTAATTCTGTGAAGGTCGACCAAAATCGGTTATTATTTAAAAAAACAGAGATGCCAACATAACTAAATATATTTTGTACGAAAAAACCGAAAGGGCGGCTCTACTATTGCAAAAAGAATAAAATACACGTTTGTATAATCCTGTATAATTTTATACAAATACCAAAACATTTTTATTTATCCAACAGGAAAACATTCAAAAGCTTACATAACTTTAATGCTTTAATATTTTCCAAAATACATTGTTTAAAAAATTCCTAAATGAATACTTTCATTAGTGATACGATGCTAAAAAGTTTCATAGCACAATATCGCATTCGTATTGAGACGTTTCCTTGCATAGAAATCCTTTAGGACAATCCCGTGGGCTACCGCTGATGAAATATTTTCCATTGCTGTGCGCGCATTGGAAAAACTTGTTTTCGTTGTAACAAATGAATCCCTTTTCTGAGCAGTTTATTTCCAAGGAGGAAGCACTTTGAATCTATAATTTAAACAATCAGTACGTGTAAAAAATAACACTTTAACGACGTGCTGTATTGGCAGGGAGCGGACCATATAGTGAAACGAGTTTATATTAAAAATGCTTTAAAAATGCTTTAATATTTAAATGAATTAACATTTAGATAATTTAAGAACAAATTTTTAAACTTTTATAACATTTACTCATTAACATTTAAATGAATTAACATTTAGTTAATTATCTAATTTAAGAACAAATTTTCAAACTTTTATAAAATTTACTTTGTTAAAACTCAATACTTCTACATTACCATTCATGCATATTACGTTTCTTAAAATACTTTTGATTGTTTGAGATAACTTTTAACAAATTTTTTAAATTCATTCACTTCTCTGACTAGCAATTTACCTTTCTTCAGGTTGATATAATATTTTATATGATAAATTGCTTCAAATCCCGCGTGAATTATGATATTCTTATTAGGCTGAAGAAGATCAAAAACCGTTATTGAAGATCGACAATTTTTAGTTTATAAAAGAAATGTTCTTTTTTTAAATATTTACTCAATTTTTTTAAACTCTGATAAATTTTCTACATTTTTTTTATCTTCATTAATTTTTCTTTAATGTAATGTCATCATGTTTTTTAGTTGGTTAACCTCAAATTACTTCAAAAACAATTGTATTTTTTATTTATTAAAATTTTTTATACTTGCTGTAACTTTATTCACTGAGCTTTTTCAAAATTATTATTGCACTTTTGTATTTTAACTGCAACAAAATTATAGTTTGTTTATTTATTATTCTTTTCATATATCTTTCGTGTCTTTTACAATTGAAGAGCATCATTTAATGCAGTCATCAGATGTCGTTTTCGTCACGCAACCTGCCAATACTATTCCGAATGAAGCGTCGTGAAATGATGAAAGTGAACGTCATTGATTAAAAATACATATACACATACATTAAGTCACGCCTTTTTCCCATAGGGGTAGACAGAGACCACTTCCTTCCACTTGCTACGGTTCGTACACACATCTTTTGCTTCCTCTACTTTCATCAGTGCTCTCATACATGATCTTCGGTTGTTGGTACTCTTGACCTGGCCTTTCTTCAAAACAATGTTGATCTGATCGAGTTATGTTCTCCGAGGTCGACCTCTACCGATTTGCCCATTCACACTCGCCTTATAAATTTGTTTCGTCAATCTTCCTTTATCCATCCTTTCTACGTGTCCAAACCATCTAAGCATTCCTTTATCTATCTTTCTGACCACATCTTCTTTTACACCACAGCGTTTTCATCTCACTATTCTTAACTTTATCCAACCGAGTCACTCCGGCTATACTTCTCAGACTACTCATCTCCGCAGCATTAATCCTATTTTCATGCTTCTTCTGCCAAACCCAACATTCACTACCATACATAAGTGTAGGAACCAACACACCTCTATGCACCGCCAGACGTGCCTTTTTTGACACTTTCTGGCTATTCATAAAGCTATGCAGTGCCCCATTAATTTGTTTTCCTGCCAACACCCTTCGATTAAAAATAATAAGTAAAAATGCATAGTCTATAAAAGTTATCTTAATTCTGAAAAAATAATCATAAAATCATTGTTAACGCACCCAACGAATGTGTAAGGAAAAAAGGACAAGTTGATTCAACACAAATTAATACCCGTAGGTATAGAAAAATCTAATTATTTTCTGGTCCACTAATAAAGTTCACAAAGTGGGAAAATTTTTATTTTTAGTTTTATTAAAAAATGTTATTCTTGATAAAAAAATTGGTTGTCTGTAAAGTCGGTTTACGTACGATAATTTTACGTGATAACGTCATAAAAAAACATTGATGAAAAATTGCAAACTTTTATGAATTGAATTATTAAGCCGAACGCATAGGCCGATCGTGCCTCTCTTTCGCTTGTTCCACGCACTTGCTTGCACACTCGGCTCAGGCGGAACGTGACAATGAGTCATGCCTTTTCGTGCATGCAGCCGGCGTGCATCGATTTATTAGACGTTATCACGTCAAAAGTTATGCTCGTTGTTAGATCACAGACAATGAAAATAAATTCACAATTTTACTTTATCTGTTTCATTTTATACTCAGTTTGTTGAGAAAACACATGAAGCCGGTGGGCTCAATTGTTTGTCAGCAGTGATAGTTTAAAGTGCGTGCTATGGTATTTTGGTCACAAAATGATATTCGGGTGTTTTGCTGCATAAATTCTCTCATGGTTTAAACATAGAGCAGCGCTTAGAAGAAATGACTCTTGCATAAGCTAATAATTGTCCACATTTTACGACTATATTCAGGTGGTAACGAGAATTCCAAAGGGAAAATTTCAGTCTAGAGGATGCTAAGAGGACGGGAAAGCCACCAAAATCCGTTACGGAGGAAAACGTTACTGCGGTAAGGAAAATGCTTAGCGAAGACAAGCGAGTGACTTACCACCAGAATAAAGAAATCTTAGGCCTAAATGCACCAGCAATTCGTTCTGTTCTGAACGAAAATTTGTTTTTTCTGGGTACTGTATAGTGTGACTAAAGACCAGATGACACGACGTGTGAAACGGTGTCGGTAGACGCTGGAAATGTGTGATATGGGACAATCTCGATATGTGAATAAAATCGTAACAGGTGACGACAATTGGCTGTACTATTATGATATGTCGACCAAGTCTCAAAACAAAGTTTGGGTCTCTCATGACGAGGATACACCCATAGAAATCATAAAATCCTGATCAGTAAAGATCGAGTAGAATTGTGGAGAGTGTTATGTTGGACACAAAAAAGACAGTCACAGCAAAGTGGTACACTGAACAGTGCCTTCCCAAAGTCATCGACTCTCTAAATAACTCCCAACCAAATTCTAGAATGGACACTTGGTTCTTTCAACATAACAACGCTCCAGCTCACCGCGTGAAAGCCTGCACCGAATATTTGACCAGAACAGGACTGAAACTGCTTAAGCACCCTTTTTACAGTCTAGACCTTGCACCCTGCAACTTTGCACTGTCCCCCCATATGATAATGAAGCTGAAAGTTAGACGGTTTTCTTTTTATTGCCTTGGGACAACGGGTGCGCCATACTCTCTAGCGAAACGTGGCAGATGTGGTTTAAGGATTGGTGTCGAATGATGGAGAGATGTATTACCTGTGGTGAAAAATATTTTAATTAAATTTAATAAAGGGAGCTGCATTAAAAACCTTCTCTAGTTTCCTATGAATATTAAGAACTATAATTATTCGGTCAAACTTCCACCAACTTTATCAGGGATGATTTTATGTATGGTAATAATAATTGTTTAATGTTGTTTTCCAAGTCAGTTTGGTAAATGTCATTCAATAATTTATCGTTAAATTTAGAATAATTTTCCAGCAAATTAACTATAAAATGAAGCAGATAAAGTAACAAGTTTACCAAGCAAAACTTTTAATTAAGAATGACATTTTTCGATAAAACAAAAATAATGTTTTTTTCTTTTGTGAACCATATCCTTGGACACACTGTACATACTGCTACAAACGTTTTTTTTACTGTTTATTGTCTTAATATTTAGTTTAACTTACTGAAAAAATCATCCACAAAAATATTAAACTACTTTTTAATGTTACAAAACCCATTGTGCATTAAAAACATGTAGAACAAAACATTTTCTTCGATTTGATTCATCAACAAAATTGTTTTAAAAAGGTCAAATAGGATATTAAGAAGGTTATCGATGTTCTTGTTAATAACGACGAGTAAATGTAACAATCAAACGACAATAACAATTTTTAGAATCGATTTTAAGAGAGGACAATTTAAAGCGCCTTCACCAATGCCTGATAAGAGAGTGTCCAATTTCAAGATATGTTGACCGATACGCATGAAAAAAAGGTGGATATAACTAACCGAAATGATTTTTAAGATTATTCTAATATTTTTTTTAATGCTGTTAAATGTGGAAATTATTTATAAAATAAAAAAAGTCGATGAAATGAGTAAGTTAGGTGTAATTAATTTTGCAGCCAACTGAGAACGATTAAACATTTACATCAGAGAGTATAATGAAATTGATTTGACTGTTAATCGATAAAATGTTCAATAACTTTACACCGCCAGAGAATACAAATATTATACATAAAACCTAACCCACTTTTGTTTTCGTTTAAATTGGTACCCGACATTTGCTTTTTGGGATAAAAATTAAGGAATTTTGGTTAGGTTTGATTAAGCACAAAAAATTCGTTATAGACTTATTAAAATTGCTCCACTCTACAAAAATCTTTAGTAATAGACGAAAAATGTATTCGCAATAAAGAAACACCAGAAATTGAGTTTTAGTTTAGATACCTAAGGTTAAATCTATAATTTCGAAATACAAAAGAGCCGAAGATAATTATTGTACATAATAAGGTTTCTAAATATTGGCCATATTTTCATAAAATTTGTTTTAAATAAATCCTTGAAAAATATTCTCTGGAAAAATGCGACGAAAAGCAAAAATGTCCACACAATATACATACATCTACTTCTTAACAGTATAAAAAAATAGCAGCCATATTGAATTTTTACAAAATACATTTTCACACCTATTTACGATATCGGAACTTTAAAATAATTTTTATAGTTTATTGCAATAGTATTACGGTTTTCTATAATTTTTGCACATTATAGTATTCTCCGTTTTTGGAAGTTATTTACCGGGTGGTGCTTGCTAAAAAGTACAGATGTCGTGACTAGCGCTTTTTGCGTGGTTCTTTATGTGTACTTATTAAGGGGCGGAGCTGTGAATGTGTCTGTTCGAGGAGACCCACCCTATGCTGACGAGGGGCAATTCACCCCGAAAACGATCCATAGGTGGTCACTTCGAGCAGATAAATTTAATAGCCCTTTATCTTACTTAACAAGCATCTGTATATCTTGCTTCCTGTGGTGGGGTAGTATAGACGAATATATATCAGATGAAAATCAATGCTTGTCGCAGACATATAGACAGAGGAGTAGTTGTTTTTCTAATATATAATCGACCCACACACACCTATAGTAAATATAGGTACATACAGCAGTTACATATTTTCACACCTATATACATACATTCATATAGTCACGCCTTTTTCCCGTAGGGGTAGACAGAGACCACTTCCGCTACGGTTCTTACAAGCATCTTTTGCTTCCTCTTCTTTCATCAGTGCTCTCATACATGCTCGTCGGTTTTTAATACTCTTGACCAGCCTTTTTTCAAAACAATGTTGATCTGATCGAGATATATTCGCCAAGGTCGACCTCTACCGACCTGTCCATTTACATTCGCCTTATAAATTTGCTTCGTCGATCTTCCTTTATTCATCCTTTCTACGTGTCCAAACCATCTAAGCATTCCTTTATCTATCTTTGTAACCACATCTTCTTTTACACCACAGCGTTTCCTTATCTCACTATTCTTTACTTTATCCAACCGAGTCACTCCAGCTATACTTCGCAGACTACTCATCTCCGCAGCATTAATCCTATTTTCATGCTTCTTTTGCCAAACACAACATTTACTACCATACATAAGTGTTGGGACCAGCACTTCTCTAAGCATAAGCACAGCCAGTCGTGCCTTCTTTGACACGTTATGGATGCTCATAGAGATATACAGGGCTCCATTCATTTGTTTTCTTGCTAAATATTACAGTCATACTTTCCGACTCTCGTAAACTTTGAACCCAAGCATACAAACTTATTCAATTGTTTCACTACTTCTCCTTTAATCAGCACCTTGCAGGTAGTAATAATAAAAATTGGAAGTTGGCAGAACCTTTTAACTAGATTATTTGAGTAACCCGAGTGGAAAAACTTTTCTCGACGTGTATGTATTTAAATTATTTAAATAATATTTATCTCGTGTACATATTTAAACAAACTATTTCTTGTAATATACATTCGCAATTTACGCAAGAACAAGGACAATAATTAACAACAACTAAATATAAATTTCATTTTTTGTCGATATATTGTACATTTGCTGTTAAGTGAAACGTAAAATATATCAACTGTCTAAAAAAACACTACCATATTGCTATTTACGGAAATATGTCAAATATTTAATTAGACAAAAAATATGTAGGAACACTTTATAGTAAGGTTAGTTTGGGTTAAGTTACCAAGAAGAAAACGCGGCCTTAAAAGGTAAGATACGACTGTGATAGAAAAAGTTTGAAAACTAGACGAAATAGTTATTAAAAGTTAAGGAATCCTAGATCCTGGGAGTCCTGGATCTGCTACTCAAAAAAGAGACAACCAAATAAAAATTATAGTTTAAAAGAACTAAAATACACGCTTTTAGAGTTAATCAAATCAAAAAGTATAAAATCATTTTTAACATAAGAATAACATTACTAACGAGAAAATTAATGTCACTGTTCTAAAAGCGTGTGGTGCTTTTATTCCGAAAAGCAGAGTTAGTTTAAAAATGTCATACAAAGCACCACTTGCTTTTATAACAGTGAATACGCCACTGTTAATCAATTCGGTTTAAATTGGCACTCGATGTTGCAAGTGTGCATTTCATTAGTAATTTATCTCTACGAGATATTTAAAAAAGTTTGCACAGTCAGACGTGCCTTTTTTGACACTTTCTGGCTATTCATAAAGCTATGCAGTACCCCATTTATTTATTTTCCTGCCAACACCCTTCGCTCAATGTCACTGTCATACTCTCCATCTCTCGTAAACTTTGCACCCAAGTACACAAATTGTTTCACTCTTTTTCCCTCAATCGAAACTCCACAGTTTGTCATGCTTTCTTCTCTTTCAAAAACCATTACTTTCGTTTTGCTTACATTTATTTTCATCCCTTTGATTTTCAAGGCATCATGCATAACAATAACCATCGCCTGCAACTCCTCTTCAGATATCGCTAATATGACTTGATCATCGGCGTAAAGAAGGTATTTGACGATAAAATCATTCATTTTTAATCCATGCGCACTCTCTTTCAAATATTTTAAACAATTGTCTATGCATAAGTTAAACAGCCATGACGAAGCCACACATTCCTGTCTCACACCTTTTTCGATGTTAAACCAGTCCGTCCAAGCTCCGTTTATAGGTATTTAAAATAATAGTTCTAAAACAATTTTCGTAAAAAAGTTATAATTATTTTGCAAATATTTTAATTAAAAAAAATAAAACGTGCAATAAATATACTATTAAATGTTCCCCTTTTGTAACTATAATAATTGTAAGCAGTAAAAGTGACTTACACATTTGCAATGCAACATTTTTTTTAAAGTAAACAATTTCAAAATTAAATAAAAGTTGATGCAACCAAAACCAGTCGGAGTGATTTTGTTTTAAACCCTAAACAAAGATTGCACCAAAGATTAACAGTGTTGTATTTATTTGTAGAATATAGAGAAATCTAGGTCTGGGTTACTAGATATAGTTAAAGAAAAATTTTGTTTACTTTTATCACTTAAAATAAATAAAAAATTACACTGGTTTGCAACAAAATTCCCCTTTAAATAAAAATATGATGAATATGAAGAATTTAACGTGCTGAATCTAGAGCTGATTTTATTTTTTGCAATCACGTATACAGAGTGGACCAAAAGTCCGGAAACGGACAATTATCTGAGCACATTTTGAACACTCGATTAAGTAATCATTAAGTTAAAAATGTTATCTTTCAATTGTTACGTTTAAATGTAGTTGAAAATAGGCTGTATTAAAAAAATTATTGAGACAATTAGGCGTTGCCACACTTCTGTTTTATTTATTTAAGACCGTCCAGACTACATTGAATCATAATTGTTACATATGTATAAACTCATATTGAAAAGGAGATTCCAATAATGACTAAATATACAGGGTAATGTATTTAAAAAACCAAAGTGACTAATAATATCAGAGAAACTGCAAATCTGACAACATTACAAATGTCAAATCTGAAATCTCTGTATCTCACAATAGGCTTATCCTAAATTTTGTACAATTCGGACTAGCCTCAATTAGTACTGATTATTATTAGCCTAACCTAACCTAACACCAACAGTACTTGGTGAAGAACTTTGAAAATGCGGGGACGTATTAGAAAAGACCCATAATATGAAAAGATTTGCTGAATATTTTACAGTTTTGCGTAACATACTTGCGCAGGGGCCTTACTAATACATTCTTATTCGACCCTTAATGTCATTTAAAAAATTTAGGGTAATTCTTACCATCACTTGGGGTTGAAAGTAGTGGAGTCAAAAATACCGGAAAAGAGTTGTCCTCTTTTATTAAAAAACGAGTCTGGGAATTTTTCTAAAATGTTGACGAGGTTCCTGCAAATGGCGGCTCTGTTTCGTTTTCGGTCGGCCACCTTGTATAAAAACACGTAATAAAGGGGTACAATATATTTTAATGTTAACATGTGTTATTCTTGCGCAAGGATCATGTTATTCTATTCTGTATTCTTCCAATTTTAGTATTAAAAAAACCCGCAAAAATCCATAAATAATAATAATAATAATCAATTAAATAAGTAAGAATCACGTTTAGATTGAAAATGCGGGGTTGCTACCAAACTTCACACGATCATTCGTCGGGCTAATCTTAAGATTGGTTAAAAATTCCATCAAAATCGGTCCAACCGTTGGCTATAGAAAAGATATTAAAAAAGCGGGGACTATTTAAAAATGACCCTAAATTTTAAACAAAAAATGAATTTTATTGAAAAATTCGATTTTAAACAATATATACGTTGCGCGCCGGCGCCGACGACGAGAAGTAGAAGGGGCATGGCGACAAGCTCGAGAAATGCTCTGAGGTGTTAGCAGCTTCACCACCGGAACCTCTGATGCCTCGACTCATTTTTGCTCTTCGACGACGTCTTTCGCAGCATAGTTGGTGGATTTTTCGATAACTCAGTAAAGCTGGCTCGATCTGTTTTTTTACCTACTATAGGCTGAAGGGTTTACTGCCTTTTATCGCCGTGAATTTTGTTATCACAGTAAATCAAACAACACACTTGTCATCGAGAATATATTGTATAATTTAATACATGGAGCTTACAGTTTCAAGCCTCCTTTATTTTCAGAATAATTTCACTGGTTGTTAGCTTCAAATTTGATTTATTTTATCTGATTATATTGATGTGCATTTTACCACGTGGTGTTTTAAAGCGGTGCTCTGAACGCTAGAGGAGTTTATTCCTCGGCTGATGATATGCAAAAGAGAGCGAGAAGCCGGAAGCCGGTTCGAACGCGTTAAATTCAGCATTTTTATTGGTAACTGTCTTTTCATGTTACCGTATAGTTGGTTGCTACAATTGCGCGTGACTTTTTCGGAATGTTCTGGAGGTACCTATAATAAATGCACGTGTTTTTTAGCTGATTCTTAAATTGCACTTGCCGATTACTAATTTTCACGTGATGAGGGCGTGATCAAAACAGTAGATCACAAAAACTGCACGTGTTTTTTAGATGATTTTTTGTCAGCGTCAGGGCCGTACTGAGTAGTTTTAAAAATCAAGGAATTTCTCAGATAGGAATTGTACAGTTGAAAGTACTGATTTCCAACATACGTAATACAAAATTTTTAAAACTATATTTTAATTCAGAAGTGATAAATTTTTAATAATTATGCATAATAATAAGGGGAGAAAAAAATATTGCAGATCAGTGTTATTAATTGCACCACCTTACATTTTTTTGACAGTCTACGCTGTAATCTCGTGAAAAATGTTTTTATTAAATGTAACAAATAATTTTTAAAGCTTTTTGCGCGGATTTATCGTCGCAAGATAATAAAAACGATTGCAACATTATATAAAGGTAATATTTAATTTAAGATAACAAATTTATATGTAGGAGCGTTGTTTCCATACGATCGGTGCATGCGTTTAGTAGTTTGTAAATTGCATGAAACCGAACAATCTTCATTTATAAAGACGTTGGTACAAAGAATGTCATATGTCACGTGAATCGCACGTGCGCTGTCATACTTAAAAGTCCTTGAATCGCATGTGACTTAAATTAACAAGATTGTTGCGGTATTTGCACATTGCATATTTATTTTTTTTATAAGTAGGTTTAATAAGATGTCCCGCACCGTATCTTTTTTTAAATTAAATCCACAATAATTTATAAACAAATCAAAATTATAAAAACGTTGTACTGTTCTTTACGTACGTGTCTATTTCGTGGATTGCTGATTGAAACATTTAAAAAAAGTAGATAAACGATTGATGCATTTAAAGAACAAAATACTAAAACTATCAACTATATTTTAAAACCAAGTTAGGGGAAGCCCACCATAAGCTTTGAATGACTACTTATACAATATGAATACACATTTTTTGTAGGCATTTGTATCATACGATGGTAAGGACCCGTGAATTTAGGGTGTGCAATTAAGCAATAAAGACACGGGGCCAGAACCAATAAGTGGTAGAATAAATCCACTCGGATGGACCCTGGCAGTAAACGTGGGAAAACCCAACAGATGAGCCAGCAAGCCAGGTATGGCACCGGATGTTTTTTATGATCAAACCACACCATGGCAGGTGGTCGAATGTCGTTCGAGGAGCATCACTCCAGGCCAGTTTTAGTTCAGACACCGTGCGAGAAGTGTCTGTCGGCTGATCTCTACGATCTACCCTTACGTATAACACTATCTACCTATACGTACATACTAATTAATCAATGTTAAAAGTAATTTTTGTAAAATATACGAGTTTAAATTTAAACCCACTCGGACTTGATTTCCTGACAACCCCAACATCGCCTAAATATTATACATTTTTTTACTCGTGTATGTTTTGAAACTAATAAGGTTAAGTATTACATTGCTATTCTGAATTATATAAAGAAATATAAAAATATTTTTAATTTTAAACTAAATTTGGCTATAGTTGGTGTTCTTCTTAAATTTCTGGAGGTTGTATGCCTCGGGGAACACCTCCCTAGGCAATGAGTTCCAAAGCCTCGCAATTCGTTGAATGAATGAGTCTTTGGAAAGTGATGTTCTGCAGGTCTCCAAAGTGACCACGAAGGGGTGTGAAGACTGAACTTGACGGGTTAATCTCGAAGAGACTGCCAAAGGAGGAACGATTGTTGATATTTCAGAAGAGCATCGCCCATGAAAATATCTATAAAATAGAGACAAATCGCCAACTTTTCTACGGTGTTCCAGACAAGTGAGCGAGTTTGTAAGCGAGGCATCACCGACGAGACGAATTGCCCTTTTTTTTGGACAGAATCCAGTAGCTTCAGGATATGTTTAGGTGCCGCACTCCAAATATGGAAACAGTATTCCAGGACAGGTCGGATATGTTCCTTATAGATCATAATCAGCTGACTGGAAGTGAAATAGCTCTTGGCACGAAACAGAAAGCCAAGTTTTTGGGATGTACATTTGGCAATGGACCTCACGTGATTTTCCCAGGAAAGGTTATTGCTGATAGTAATACCAAGCATCGATATGGATGACTTCAGTGGTATGGTTACTCCTGACAAAGTTATGTTAGGCACAGTGAGATCGGCTTTTCTAGAGAAAAGTCATGCTTGTGTTTTGTTTGCATTGAATTCTACCAAATTATTGGATCCCCATTTGAGAATTGTTGCCAAGTCCATATTTATATTGTTAACATTTCTTCCTCGTTCATTTCTGGTTTCACGGGCTGATATAGGGGCCCTGGAAGAGAAAGCGGTATGGAGAGTACTATCATCGGCAAAGCTGTGTACAGGACATGAAGTTGCTTTCAATAGGTCGTTGATGTGAAGTCCTAGTATTATTGTCTATTGAAGGTAAATTGGTGCAAGAACTGGATTATGATGATATAATCGACGTTTTCGCAGTAACCAAAGCCAGGAAGAAGATAATGTGGTAAGTGATATTTTAAAAAAGTTTTATTTATCTTTAAAATATTTATATTCAAATTAATAATTTATATTTAAAACTATAGAAAGCAAAAAGGCCAGCATATCTCACGGACCCTAGGGTAACATAAAACATAAATCCGCCACTTCTTCTTGTAGTGCCTATCCGTTCCGAATGTTGGCTATCATATTGGTTATTCGCACTCTAGTGACTGCAGCTCGGAATAGCTGAGTTGTTTTCTGGTTGAAACAAGCTCTTAAGCTTTTCAGCCACAATATTCGTCGTCTGCCTGGTCCTCTAATTCCATACACTTTGCCTTGTAGAATATTTTGCAAAAGTTTGTATCGGCTCCTATTACGCATTACATGTCCTAGATATTGTAACTTTCGTGCCTCAACCGTATTGAGGACTTCTCTTTCTTTGCTCATCCTTCTCAGAACTTCTGCATTGGTAACCCGGTCTGTCCAAGGTACTTTTTAAATTCTCCGGTACAGCCACATTTCAAATGCCTCAAGTTTCTTAAAAGAAGCCTCCGTAAGCGTCCACGATTCGACTCTATAAAATAGTATTGAAAACACGTAACAACGAAGTAAACGTATTTTCGTGGTGGAAATGCGGTTAGTGCCTTTTCAATGCGAGTTTTTCTAAACTCAATAGATTGGTTCTACTCATTATTAATGTTAATGTATACGTAACTATTAACCCTTTCCAGGGGGATTCCATCTGCTAATAAGTTTCCCTGGATGTCTTGGTTTTACTTATTATCATAAACTTCGTTTTACTCTTGTTTATTTCCAGCCCATACTGTCGGCTGAAAGCTGTGATTCTGTCCAACAGAAGCTGCAACGTAGCAAGGCTGTCTGCGAAAAAAACAGTGTCATCTGCATACCTTATGTTGTTTAAACGTTCCCCATTCAGTAGTATTCCGGCCTCAATATCTTGCAGCGCCTCTCTAAAGATATATTCAGAGTATAAATTAAAGATAACTGGGGACAGTATGCATCCTTGTCTTGCACCTCTTAGTATTTTCATTTATTCTGTTCTATCTCCGTCTATCCTGACACAAGCCACCTGGTTCCAGTTGAGATTTCTGATGATCTTAATATCTTTTCCATCCAGGCCAATTTTTTTTCAAGACTTTCATTATTTTGGTGTGTCGTACTCGGTCAAACGCTTCTGTGTAATCGATAAAACATCCGCCACTGGCAGCAAAGAAAAGTACAAAATTAAATTTTAAATAGAAATCTGGTTATTAAGGCCTGCTTAAAGGTAATATTTACTCATGCCCTATGCAGTTTTTGTCTATTATTTCAAGGACATATTTAATAATATTTTAAATGTAGTCTATTTAATTTTATTTTTGGTGAAATTCCAGTTTGCTTTTTTAAATTTCCATGTTTGCAGTAGATTTCTTATATTACCAAGGATTAAAATTTATGATGGATATCTTATTTCAACACCTTATCAACAAGACAATTAAAATTTCTAGGAAACGTAAATCCAACTCATATTTTATATATTCATTATTTTTTTATTTAAATGCATGAATTTTTTTCATGGATGCTTGTCTTTCACTAGCCACACTATAGGGATAGGGTGAGTCCGGGAAAGTATACCCACCTTACGGTAAAATGCTTATAAATCTTTCTATACTTACAAATCGGTATTATTTTCTATAAGATTGTATCTTAAGCTGCTTTATTTAGCTTTATTTTCTCTTAATAAAGTTTGATACATACTTAATAATTTATGAGTAATTAACGATTTCTACCAAAGTGACATTCCGCTAATATCTCCCGCCTGGGTGGGAGACTTAATCCCCAAATAGGGAGCTTTTACCCGGGTTTAAAAATAGGTAAAATAATAATAAATTATAAATCGGAAAAACCAATCTTCCAACTTTGCAGTTGTGACCTATCTATAAAACACACATTAATTGAATGTCCAAAATATAAATTTGAAAGAAAACGAAACAAACTATCTTTAAACCTGAAAGACATCTTGGGTCAGGACTGCAAGTTTGACAGCATTAAAAAATTTCTTATAGAAACAAAATTATTCCATTTGATATAAAACGAATATAGAACAATCGGGTGACCAAACAAGAGAAATAAGAACGAGAATAGAGATAGCCAGGTCAACATTTACGAAAATGAAAAAGTTGTTCACCAGTCGAGATATCAAGATTGGACTTAGGATGAGGATGCTGCGTTGTTAGTTGTTTTCCGCGCTTTTGTATGGAGTGAAGGCATGGACTCTCAAGAAGAATCACACAGACAAACTACAAGCCTTCGAGATGTGGTGCTACCGTAGAATGTGGCGTATCCCCTGGACAGAAAAGATCTCTAATGTGGGAGTCCTAAATCGGATGAATAAGGAATGTGAAGTCATTAACACCATAAAAAAAAGCTTCAATATCTAGGTCATATACTGAGAGGACCCAAATACGCACTTTTGCAGCTGATAATTCAGGGAAAGATTGGTGGAAGAAGAAATATTGGAAGACGCCATGTGTTTTGGCTTAAAAATCTAAGGGACTGGTTTAATTGTAGCAATGTTGAACTCTTCCGAGCTGCAGTCAATAAGGTCCGGATAGCTGTGATGATAGCAAACCTCCGATAGGAGATGCACTATAAGAAGAAGAAGAATATAGAACCATCTAACCTATAAAAAATGTATCTACCGCTAATAACCTACACGGTTGATGCGGAATTTAAAAAAAAATTATAATTCTATAAAGAAATTTAATCAAAAAAGTATGGCATATAGTACTACGTAGTAAATGAGAACACGAGGAAGGTACTTTGAGTATCTTTGAGGTACATAAGTGAGGAATTAATTATTCATGGCTGAGTTATGTCTAGCCTTGAGAGATAAATAAATGGCAACATCTAATGACTGTAACTTATTGCTGCAGTGGGGTAGCAAAGTCAGGAAAGTTCCTTCATTTAATGTATTATTGATTGTCAAAGTTTATAAACACAAACGAATTTGAGAATATTTATTAAATCGAATACAGGTTAAGTCCCTCTTTTCATTTTTATTATTGTTTATAACTTTGCACTGGTTTATGGGATAATTTAAAACTTTCGTACATTTTTCTAAATGTTATTTATTATTTATATATTATTTTAAGAAAAAGATTTACTGATTTAGCTGAGAAAATGTGCGTAGAGGTTCAAAAAGCAGTGTGATTGAGGATGTAAACAAGGCAAAAAATATAAGATACTATAGTATAAAAGATTAAAAGGTGTGGCAAAAGAGGTTGTGACAAGAAAGAAGGAGAGTGATTAAGATGAATTTTGATAAAAGGTTATCTGACGATTTCCAAAACAATATTAAACTCTTCTGTCCATAAGAACAGCCAGAGGTAAAAAAACTACCTCGCAAATGGAAAAAACAGAAACCAAGATGGTAGTATGGCAAAAGGAGAGAAATGCGTATGAAAAAAATGGAACGAATACTTCGAAAGTTTATTTGAGAAATAGGATACACAAGTACAGGCCCCATTCGGAAACATGAGTGAAAGTTGCAATGAAAGTGAAATTAGTACAACGAAAATTGTGGAAGCGTTGAACAGTATGAAATTGGGTAAAGCTGCTGGGTACGACAGGATAACAGTTGAAATGCTGAAGGCTGGACAAAGCGTGGTAGCTAGACTGCTGTACCGCCTTTTTCACCTTTGTTGGAGGAGTGGTAGCGTACCAGACGACTGGTGCAAGGCCGTTATTGTGCCGCTTTACAAGGGTAAAGGTTCGTAGCAGGACTGTAAGAACTACCAAGGTATAAGTTTACTTAGCATAGTCGGCAAACTGTATGCAAATATATTGATTAAAAGAGTAACGAATAAAACTGAGAAGATGATATGGGATTTGCAAGCAGGATTTAGAAGAGAAAGGAGATGTATGGATCAGGTCTTTTCATTAGGGAGTTTAGTCAAAAAATTCTTGGCTAGAAGTCAGAAGGTCTATTGCGCTTTTATAGACTTGGAAAAAGCCTATAAAAGAGTAGTGAAGAGTGAATTGTGGTCGACATTGTCTATGTATGGGGTAAGCGGTAGTTTAATACGAGCACTGAAATCATTTAACGAGGATTCCACTGCTTGTGTCAGGATAAACGAAGCTTGCACGGACTGGTTTAACATCAAAAAAAGTGTGAGACAGGGATGTGTGGCTTCGCTATGGCTGTTTAACTTATACATAGACGATTGTTTAAAAGATTTGAAAGAGAGTGCGTATGGATTGAAAATTAATGATTTTATCGTCAAATGCCTTTTTTACGCCGATGATCAAGTCATATTAGCGTTATCTGAAGAGGAGTTGCAGGCGATGGTTAATGTTTTGCATGATGCCCTGAAAATCAAAGGGATGAAAATAAATGTAAGCAAAACGATGTGTGTAAGAGCCGAAGTGTAAGAGGAAGGAAGTGGTCTCTGTCTACTCCTACGGGAAAAAAGGCGTAACTATATGTTTGTATGTATTTATTATAAATCTATGAGCCCTCACGATTTGCTTTATTTAAGATGCAACCTTTTACTAAGAGAAAAATTCCAAAGTAGGAAGTGTCAGATGAAGTATAATCGACGATTTCAGCTGTTTTTTTTGTTTTCATCCAAAAATATCAGCATTAGCTCTTCTTTGATTATCTAAAGTGATAGTCCAATACAAATAACAAAAAAAAGTCTTTCTTTTTGGGTCTTTAAGTGCTCATATCTCCTGATAAGTCACATGTCGATTGTTATTTTGGAAAAACAACTGACGCTGGTCGACCTTCACAAAAATCCTCATTGACGTAAGTAAGACAGCGATGAAATTTTGCAAACCAGTTGTAAACAATATTTTCTGATTGTGCCCGATTAATAAAAATTAAACAATACTTTTTAACAAAATTTAAAAAAAAATCCTCAAAGTCCTCAAAGGAGTATTTTTTTTTTTGGTTAAATTTGTTTATATGGTTTAAATAAATATAACAAAAATATTTAAAGAAAAATTAAATAAAAACAACACTGAAAAGAATCACCATCACTTAAAATACAAATATTATTTGGTGCGACTATTTCATCTTTTATTTTTCTAAATGCAAAAGTAGACGATATTGTAACAATTTAAATTATCATTTTCAAATATTATGCAAAAACCGTTACCGTCAACAAGAGTAGGATTAAAATATTTCCCTTTATTTTAATTTGAACAGAATACTGTTATTTGGTATTTGTTACTGTGTCGAATTCTGTATAAAGATAATAAAGTGTAATTTCAACAAAGAAAAAAACTAAGCAAAACCTGGAAGATTCAATCAAAATCAAATTTAATATAATACTTGAAATCATCAAACGCTGCCGTCAGTGTCTGTTATAAAATGTTGTCCGAAACGGGAACAATGTGATCTTACATAAATTTTAAACTTTCTGAAAAAAAACAATATGGTTAATTTTAATAAGTAAGTACTATGTCTGAAGTTTTTTTAAGTTTATTTACAAGGGCGTTGCTCTTTTTGGTACATATTTTTTTAAATATATCAATATTATAAAGCTTTCTACCGCCGTTACTAAATCTATTATTTCTGTCATTAATCTTTCTTTATTGATCTATAGTAAATCATTTATTCAGATACTTTAAAAGGCTATAAATCAAACAACTATCTTACATATTTTTTCTTAGGCTGTGCTTGAGAGGCTCTATATAAACTACCTTTTTAACTGAAAAATTTTGCCTTATTCTGGTACACTTTTTTATTATTATCTCTCAATTTCATCTGATTCAGGATGCAGGTCTAATCAATAATATTTCTTCAGTTGCTTATTGTACAGAACTATATTTGAAATACTTTTAATGACTGTTTAAAATTACTACCTTTCATAGGTAATAAAAGGCAATGTTTACTCTTACATCGTCCAGCTCTGGACAAATGAACAAATAGAACTCAAGGTTGTGGAGATATTTGTCATACTTTTTTGCTTAATCCTTAACTATTTAAGACCAGTATTAATAAGCTAATCATCATCATTGTCAGTCGTCCATCGTCGGACATACGCCTCCCCTAATCGTTGCCACTCCTCTCGGTCTTATGCTCGCCTCATCCAGCCATTTCCAATCAGTCTCTTGACATCGTCTGTCCATCTGGTTTGAGGTCGTCCTCTGTTTCTCTTACTAGTCCACGGTTTCCATTCTATTACTCTACCTGTCCAACGAGAGTCCTTCATCCTAGCTATATGGCTGCCCAACTCCATCGCAATTTACATAGGCGTTCCAGGACATCCGCCACCTTAGATCTACGCAGAATTTCTTCGTTGTTTATTAGGTCTAGGAGAATAACACCTATCTTTCTCCTTTCCATTGCTTGTTGTGCAGTTTGTAATCTATAAATAATCTCTTTCGTGTTTTGAGAGTGTTTGGGAGATCTAAATAAAAGACATCTCTAAGCCTTCCAAAAATTGACCAAGTCAACGATATCCTTCGAGATAAATCTGCTTTTAAAATACCTTTTGATAATTCCACTCTTCGATCTAGTAATACGACTAGAATTCTGATGCCCTGAAGACACAGCGGTAGTCACAGAGGATCAAATGATCTAGGTGACATAGGTGCCGACCAAAGGCCCAACCGCAAGATTGTAATGTACTGGTTTTTTGCATACAAAAAATACTGTTATACTACAGAACTCTAGTGTACCTTCGCTCCGTGAAATCATTATTATAAATAAAATTTGTATATCAAAGTGTAATTTTGTTTTAACAAATTCAGAATGTAGCAACAACCTTTTGTATTTTGTCTAATTAAAGATAAGTAACAAAGAGTCGTGACTAGATTAAAATAAGACTTAAATATATTAACATTGCAAATATTTATGCTTCTTGGCTGCTATGAAAATGATTTAAAACAAAAATGTGATCAGTTCTTTTTTTAATACTAAGAATACAGTGAACTAGTGTCCTGCAGTTTTTTGGTTATTAGAAAATAATACGTTTTCGAAAAATAAAGAAATATTTTTGTTTTTCCAGTATATTTAGGAAAAGATTACATTTAAATCTTGTACAAATCTCACCACTAAACAAGTGTGTTTTTTTTGTGAAATTCGAAAAACTTGATAACATATTTAATCAGGAATTTGTTCTTGAATCCTCAGTACAATTGAAAGATGCACAAGCGATTCATATTATTGAATCGAACTTTCTTTTAGTGTACCAAAAATGCGATTTAAAAAATTCAAATTCATATTATGGAATACATTATTTTTATTGGTTTTTTTATATGTAAGTATCATTTTAATTGCAAACGCTTTAAAAACTAACAATTAATTAAAAAAAAACACGAAGGGGCAGAATACTCTTATTAATAACCGAGTTGGAGGCGCTGTACCTCCTGATTAATTATTTAGAACCAAAAACAATCTTTTTTTTTGGTTTTTTTTAAAAAAATTTATAATTGCACTCTAATAGTCTTCTTTCTTGCGCTAAGACGCTAAGCCAATAAGGATACGGAAATCTATGTACAATAGACATCTAGACGTTTATTATAATAAATTTTAATGTTGTAAACATTGAAATAGTTTTGGCCTGTATAAGTTTGTATTTAATGTATGTAATTTAGTTTTCATTATAATACAAGCATTATAAATCTACTGCGTTTAGTATTAATATCCCAATTTTCAAAAAACCTGCATAATAGAGAGACTGATATAATACAAATATAGATACATACATATAGTCACGCCACTTTTCCCGTAGGGGTAGGCAGAAACCAATTCCTTTCCCTTGCTACGATTCTTACACACATCTTTCGTTTCTTCCACGTTCATCAGTGCTCTCATACATGATCATTGGTGGTCTTTCTTTAAAACAATGTCGATCTGATCGAGACACGTTCGCCGAGGTCGACCTCTACCGTCGTGTCCATTCATATTCGCCTTATAAATCTATTTCGTCAATCTTCTTTCATCCATCCTCTCTACGTACCCATAACATTTAGGCATTTCTTTATCTAATTTGTAACCACATCTTCTTTTACACCACAGCGTTCTCTTATCTCACTATTCTTTACTTTATCCATCAGACTAACTTCAGCTATACTTTTCAGGCTAATCATTTCCGCAGCATTCATGATTTTGCTGCCAAACCCAACATTAACTACCATACATAAGTGTAGGAACCAACACACCTCTATGCACAGCCAGACGTGCCTTTTTTGACACGTTCTGGTTGCCCATAAAGTTATGCAGGGCCCCATTACATACAAACTAGGTTTATAAATTATCCGTCAGAAGGTAGACTGCAAAACCCCATTTATTTGTTTGCCAGCTAATACCCTTCGCTCAATGTTACAGTAATACTTTCCGTTCCTCGTAATGTACCTTAGTATGTTATTTTTTGATATAATTTTAGACGTATTTATTTATCCTGTAAATAAATTGTTATAAATTAAGGTAATTAATTAATTAATTATTAGTTTGTTTTATTAATAATTTTTTTTTACGAATGTAAATTAAAGCTAACTTAATCTTTATTTTAAATCACAATTAGTAATATCAGGGTGTTTATTATTAAGAATATTTTTTTACAGGTACAACCAGGAAATGCAACGTATGTCAGTTGTAATAACAGGGGATTCATTTGTTACAATTCTACACATTTTTATCAGTGTGTTTATATTGATTCAATAGTAGGTACAGTCATAACCGGAAAGCCTCAATGTTGTCCTAGAGGATTATATTGCTACAATGACTCTGATTTAGAGTGTGATGAACCACAACTTACAACACCATTTAAACCACTACAAACGACAACGCAAGGAATAATAAGTAGGACAACAACATATAATCCTGCAACAATCAAACCGTCTAGCCCACCACTAACTCATCAACCAACAACACTCCAACCCACTACTATTGGACCAGTAACAACTGGGTTTCCCAAATCAACGCTACCTATAAAACCCACTAAAGCTCCAAATAACCAAAAAACTTCCACAATTAATTACATAACTAATAAAACATCAGAAGTAACTGAAAATACAAAAACTATACCCACAATGGCACCAAAACAAATATTAACAACAAAAGAAATAAGTTCAACAGCAAGAACAACAAAAACTAATTCATCATCAACGGAAAATACAAAAAATACCATAAAATCAACAACAGATACACCTTCAGATAAAAAAACAACAACAATGCCAAACAATACAACCAACAAATCAATTGAAGAGAAAACATCTACACTTGTTGACAATACCACTGGTGCGTCAACAGAAAAAAAAATTACTGCAACGTCAACCAAAAATACCAATACATCTCCAGAAAAACAAGAAACAACAAAAATTGCAGTTACAACCGTAGAATCATCTAATAGGAAAACAACTGTGTTAATTGACGATACCACTACTAAAAAATCAACAAAAGTAACCAAAATATCTCCTACCGAAAATTTAACAACCACCATAAAATTAACAACAGGTACAACTAAAGATAAAGACAAGACAACGATAGCAGAAACTTCAACTAAAGAATCATCCGAAGAGCAAACTTCTCCGTTGATTAACAATACTACCGGTGCCACTTCAAAAGAGAAAACTACTGCAAAATCAACAAAAGTTACTACCACGTCCCCAACAGAAAAGTTGACAACTACCATAAAATCAACAACAGTTACATCTGAAGATAATGACACGACCACCGAAGCAGAAATTACAACTAAAGAATCATCCGAAGAGCAAACATCTTCGTTGATTGACAATACTACCGGTGCCACTTCAAAAGAAAAAACTACTGCAAAATCAACAAAAGTTACTACTACGTCCCCAACAGAAAAGTTGACAACTACCATAAAATCAACAACAGTTACATCTGAAGATAATGACACGACCACCGAAGCAGAAATTACAACTAAAGCATCATCCAAAGAGCAAACATCTTCGTTGATTGACAATACTACCGGTGCCACTTCAGAAGAGAAAACTACTGCAAAATTAACAAAAGTTACTACCACGTCCCCAACTGAAAAGTCGACAACCACCATAAAATCAACAACAGTTACATCTGAAGATAATGACACGACCACCGAAGCAGAAATTACAACTAAAGAATCATCCGAAGAGCAAACATCTTCGTTAATTGACAATACTACCGGTGCCACTTCAGAAGAAAAAACTACTGCAAAATCAACAAAAGTTACTACCACGTCCCCAACAGAAAAGTCGACAACTACCATAAAATCAACAACAATTACATCTGAAGATAGTGACACGACCACCGAAGCAGAAATTACAACTAAAGAATCATCCGAAGAGCAAACATCTTGGTTGATTGACAATACTACCGGTGCCACTTCAGAAGAGAAAACTACTGCAAAATCAACAAAAGTTACTACCACGTCCCCAACAGAAAAGTCGACAACTACCATAAAATCAACAACAATTACATCTGAAGATAATGACACGACCACCGAAGCAGAAATTACAACTAAAGAATCATCCGAAGAGCAAAGATCTTCGTTGATTGACATTACTACCGGTGCCACTTTAGAAGAAAAAACTACTGCAAAATCAACAAAAGTTACTACCACGTCCCCAACAGAAAAGTCGACAACTACCATAAAATCAACAACAGTTACATCTGAAGATAATGACACGACAACCAAAGCAGAAATTACAACTAAAGAATCACCCGAAGAGCAAACATCTTCGTTGATAGACAATACTACCGGTGCCACTTCAAAAGAAAAAACTACTGCAAAATC
The DNA here is from genome assembly GCA_950111635.1 of Agelastica alni. Taxonomy (NCBI): domain Eukaryota; kingdom Metazoa; phylum Arthropoda; class Insecta; order Coleoptera; family Chrysomelidae; genus Agelastica; species Agelastica alni. The sequence goes on along the minus strand of OX467719.1, from coordinate 8,454,886 downwards.
AACAAAAGTTACTACCACGTCCCCAACTGAAAAGTCGACAACCACCATAAAATCAACAACAGTTACATCTGAAGATAATGACACGACCACCGAAGCAGAAATTACAACTAAAGAATCATCCGAAGAGCAAACATCTTCGTTGATTGACAATACTACCGGTGCCACTTCAGAAGAGAAAACTACTGCAAAATCAACAAAAGCTACTACCACGTTCCCAACTGAAAAGTCGACAACCACCATAAAATCAACAACAGTTACATCTGAAGATAATGACACGACAACCGAAGCAGAAATTACAACTAAAGAATCATCCAAAGAGCAAACTTCTCCGTTGATTGACAATACTACCGGTGCCACTTCAGAAGAAAAAACTACCGCAAAATCAACAAAAGTTACTACCACGTCCTCAACTGAAAAGTCGACAACCACCATAAAATCAACAACAGTTACATCTGAAGATAATGACACGACCACCGAAGCAGAAATTACAACTAAAGAATCATCCGAAGAGCAAACATCTTCGTTGATTGACAATACTACCGGTGCCACTTCAGAAGAGAAAACTACTGCAAAATCAACAAAAGTTACTATCACGTCCCCAACAGAAAAGTCGACAACTACCATAAAATCAACAACAATTACATCTGAAGATAATGACACGACAACCGAAGCAAAAATTACAACTAAAGAATCATCCGAAGAGCAAACTTCTCCGTTGATTGACAATACTACCGGTGCCACTTCAGAAGAGAAAACTACTGCAAAATCAACAAAAGTTACTACCACGTCCCCAACTGAAAAGTCGACAACCACCATAAAATTAACAACAGTTACATCTGAAGATAATGACACGACCACCGAAGCAGAAATTACAACTAAAGAATCATCCGAAGAGCAAACATCTTGGTTGATTGACAATACTACCGGTGCCACTTCAGAAGAGAAAACTACTGCAAAATCAACAAAAGTTACTACCACGTCCCCAACAGAAAAGTCGACAACTACCATAAAATCAACAACAATTACATCTGAAGATAATGACACGACCACCGAAGCAGAAATTACAACTAAAGAATCATCCGAAGAGCAAAGATCTTCGTTGATTGACATTACTACCGGTGCCACTTTAGAAGAAAAAACTACTGCAAAATCAACAAAAGTTACTACCACGTCCCCAACAGAAAAGTCGACAACTACCATAAAATCAACAACAGTTACATCTGAAGATAATGACACGACAACCAAAGCAGAAATTACAACTAAAGAATCACCCGAAGAGCAAACATCTTCGTTGATAGACAATACTACCGGTGCCACTTCAAAAGAAAAAACTACTGCAAAATCAACAAAAGTTACTACCACGTCCCCAACTGAAAAGTCGACAACCACCATAAAATCAACAACAGTTACATCTGAAGATAATGACACGACCACCGAAGCAGAAATTACAACTAAAGAATCATCCGAAGAGCAAACATCTTCGTTGATTGACAATACTACCGGTGCCACTTCAGAAGAAAAAACTACTGCAAAATCAACAAAAGTTACTACCACGTCCCCAACTGAAAAGTCGACAACCACCATAAAATCAACAACAGTTACATCTGAAGATAATGACACGACAACCGAAGCAGAAATTACAACTAAAGAATCATCCAAAGAGCAAACTTCTCCGTTGATTGACAATACTACCGGTGCCACTTCAGAAGAAAAAACTACCGCAAAATCAACAAAAGTTACTACCACGTCCTCAACTGAAAAGTCGACAACCACCATAAAATCAACAACAGTTACATCTGAAGATAATGACACGACCACCGAAGCAGAAATTACAACTAAAGAATCATCCGAAGAGCAAACATCTTCGTTGATTGACAATACTACCGGTGCCACTTCAGAAGAGAAAACTACTGCAAAATCAACAAAAGTTACTATCACGTCCCCAACAGAAAAGTCGACAACTACCATAAAATCAACAACAATTACATCTGAAGATAATGACACGACCAACAAAGCAGAATTTTCAACTAAAGAATCATCCGAAGAGCAAACATCTTCGTTGATTGACAATACTACCGGTGCCACTTCAGAAGAAAAAACTACTGCAAAATCAACAAAAGTTACTACCACGTCCCCAACTGAAAAGTCGACAACCACCATAAAATCAACAACAGTTACATCTGAAGATAATGACACGACCACCGAAGCAGCAATTACAACTAAAGAATCATCCGAAGAGCAAACATCTTCGTTGATTGACAATACTACCGGTGCCACTTCAGAAGAGAAAACTACTGCAAAATCAACAAAAGTTACTATCACGTCCCCAACAGAAAAGTCGACAACTACCATAAAATCAACAACAATTACAACTGAAGATAATGACACGACAACCGAAACAAAAATTACAACTAAAGAATCATCCGAAGAGCAAACTTCTCCGTTGATTGACAATACTACCGGTGCCACTTCAGAAGAAAAAACTACTGCAAAATCAACAAAAGTTACTACCACGTCCCCAACTGAAAAGTCGACAACCACCATAAAATCAACAACAGTTACAACTGAAGATAATGACACGACCACCGAAGCAGAAATTACAACTAAAGAATCATCCGAAGAGCAAACATCTTCGTTGATTGACAATACTACCGGTGTCACTTCAGAAGAAAAAACTACTGCAAAAGCAACAAAAGTTACTACCACGTCCCCAACTGAAAAGTCGACAACCACCATAAAATCAACAACAGTACCATCTGAAGATAATGACACGACCATCGAAGCAGAAATTACAACTAAAGAATCATCCGAAGAGCAAACATCTTCGTTGATTGACAATACTACCAGTGCCACTTCAGAAGAAAAAACTACTGCAAAATCAACAAAAGTTACTACCACGTCCCCAACTGAAAAGTCGACAACCACCATAAAATCAACAACAGTTACATCTGAAGATAATGACACGACCACCGAAGCAGAAATTACAACTAAAGAATTATCCGAAGAGCAAACATCTTCGTTGATTGACAATACTACCGGTGCCACTTCAGAAGAGAAAACTACTGCAAAATCAACAAAAGCTACTACCACGTCCCCAACTAAAAAGTCGACAACCACCATAAAATCAACAACAGTTACATCTGAAGATAATGACACGACCACCGAAGCAGAAATTACAACTAAAGAATCATCCGAAGAGCAAACATCTTCGTTGATTAACAATACTACCGGTGCCACTTCAGAAGAGAAAACTACTGCAAAAGCAACAAAAGTTACTACCACGTCCCCAACTGAAAAGTCGACAACCACCATAAAATCAACAACAGTACCATCTGAAGATAATGACACGACCACCGAAGCAGAAATTACAACTAAAGAATCATCCGAAAAGCAAGCATCTTCATTAATTGACAATACCACCGGTGCCACTTCAGAACAGAAAACTACTGCAAAATCAACAAAGGTTACTACCACGTCCCCAACTGAAAAGTCGACAACCACCATAAAATCAACAACAGTTACATCTGAAGATAATGAGGCGACAACCGAAGCAGAAATTACAACTAAAGAATCATCCGAAGAGCAAACATCTTCGTTGATTGACAATACTACCGGTGCCACTTCAAAAGAGAAAACTACTGCAAAATCAACAAAAGTTACTACCACGTCCCCAGCTGAAAAGTCGACAACTACCATAAAATCAACGACAGTTACATCTGAAGATAATGACACGACAACCGAAGCAGAAATTACAACTAAAGAATCGTCCGAAGAGCAAACATCTTCGTTGATTGACAATACTACCGGTGCCACTTCAGAAGAAAAAACTACTGCAAAATCAACAAAAATTAATACCACGTCCCCAACTATAAAGTCGACAACCACCATAAAATCAACAACAGTTACATCTGAAGATAATGACACGACAACCGAAGCAGAAATTACAACTAAAGAATCATCCGAAGAGCAAACATCTTCGTTAATTGACAATACTACCGGTGCCACTTTAGAAGAAAAAACTACTGCAAAATCAACAAAAGTTACTACCACGTCCCCAACTGAAAAGTCGACAACCACCATAAAATCAACAACAGTTTCATCTGAAGATAATGACACGACCACCGAAGCAGAAATTACAACTAAAGAATCATCCGAAGAGCAAACATCTTCGTTGATTGACAATACTACCGGTGCCACTTCAGAAGAAAAAACTACTGCAAAATCAACAAAAGTTACTACCACGTCCCCAAATGAAAAGTCGACAACCACCATAAAATCAACAACAGTTACATCTAAAGATAATAAAACGACCACCGAAGCAGAAATTACAACTAAAGAATCATCCGAAGAGCAAACATCTTCGTTAATTGACAATACTACCGGTGCCACTTCAGAAGAAAAAAATACTGCAAATTCAACAAAAGTTACTACCACGTCCCCAACAGAAAAGACGACAACCACCATAAAATCAACAACAGTTACATCTGAAGATAATGACACGACAACCGAAGCAGAAATTACAACTAAAGAATTATCCGAAGAGCAAACTTCTCCATTGATTGACAATACTACCGGTGCCACTTCAAAAGAAAAAAATACTGCAAAATCAACAAAAAACACTACCACGTCCCCAACTGAAAAGTCGACAACCACCATAAAATCAACAACAGTGTCATCTGAAGATAATGACACGACAAACGAAGCAGAAATTACAACTAAAGAATCATTCGAAAAACAAACATCTTCGTTGATTGACAGTACTACCGGTGCCACTTCAGAAAAAAAAACAACTGCAAAAATAACAAAAGTTACTACAACGTCCCCAACTGAAAAGTCGACAACCACCATAAAATCAACAACAGTTACATCTGAAGATAATGACACGACAACCGAAGCAGAAATTACAACTAAAGAATCATCCGAAGAGCAAACATCTTCGTTGATTAACAATACTACCGGTGCCACTTCAGAAGAAAAAACTACTGCAAAATCAACAAAAGTTACTACCACGTCCCCAACTGAAAAGTCGACAACCACTATAATATCAACAACAGATACATCTGAAGATAATGACACGACAACCGAAGCAGAAATTACAACTAAAGAATCATCCAAAGAGCAAACTTCTCCGTTTATTGACAATACTACCGGTGCCACTTCAGAAAAGAAAACTACTGCAAAATCGACAAAAGTTACTACCACGTCCCCAACTGAAAAGTCGACAACCACCATAAATTCAACAACAGTTACATCTGAAGATAATGACACGACAAGCAAAGCAGAAATTACAACTAAAGAATCATCCGAAGAGCAAACATCTTCGTTGATTGACAATACTACCGGTGCAACTTCAGAAGAAAAAACTACTGCAAAATCAACAAAAATTACTACCTCGTCCCCAACTAAAAAGTCGACAACCACCATAAAATCAACAACAGTTACATCTGAAGATAATGTCACGACAACCGAAGCAGAAATTACAACTAAAGAATCATCCGAAGAGCAAGCATCTTCATTAATTGACAATACTACCGGTGCCACTTCAGAAGAGAAAACTATTGCAAAATCAACAAAACTTACTACTACGTCCCCAACTGAAAAGTCGACAACCACCATAAAATCAACAACAGTTACATCTGAAGATAATGACACGACAACCGAAGCAAAAATTACAACTAAAGAATCATCCGAAGAGCAAACATCTTCCTTGATTGATAATACTACCGGTGCCACTTCAGAAGAAAAAACTACTGCAAAATCAACAAAAGTCACTACCACGTCCCCAGCTGAAAAGTTGACAACTACCATAAAATCAACAACAGTTACATCTGAAGATAATAACACGACAACCGAAGCAGAAATTACAACTAAAGAATCATCCGAAGAGCAAACATCTTCGTTGATTGACAATACTACCGGTGCCACTTCAGAAGAAAAAACTACTGCAAAATCAACAAAAGTTACTACCACGTCCCCAGCTGTAAAGTTGACAACTACTATAAAATCAACAACAGTTACATCTGAAGATAATGACACGACAACCGAAGCAGAAATTACGACTAAAGAATCATCCGAAGAGCAAACATCTTCGTTGATTGACAATACTACCGGTGCCACTTTAGAAGAAAAAACTACTGCAAAATCAACAAAAGTTACTACCACGTCCCCAACTGAAAAGTCAACAACTACCATAAAATCAATAACAGTTACATCTGAAGATAATGACACGACAACCAAAGCAGAAATTACAACTAAAGAATCATCCGAAGAGCAAACTTCTCCGTTGATTGACAATACTACCGGTGCCACTTCAGAAGAAAAAACTACTGCAAAATCAACAAAAGTTACTACCACGTCCCCAACTGAAAGGTCGACAACCACCATAAAATCAACAACAGTTACATCTGAAGATAATAACACGACAACCGAAGCAGAAATTACAACTAAAGAATCATCCGAAGAGCAAACATCTTCGTTGATTGACAATACTACCGGTGCCACTTCAGAAAAAAAAACTACTGCAAAATCAACAAAAGTTACTACCACGTCCCCAACAGAAAAGTCGACAACTACCATAAAATCAACAACAGTTGCATCTGAAGATAATGACACGACAACCGAAGCAGAAATTACAACTAAAGAATCATCCGAAGAGCAAACTTCTTCGTTGATTGACAATACTACCGGTGCCACTTCAGAAGAAAAAACTACTGCAAAATCAACAAAAGTTACTACCACGTCCCCAACAGAAAAGTCGACAACTACCATAAAATCAACAACAGTTACATCTGAAGATAATGACACGACAACCGAAGCAGAAATTACAACTAAAGAATCATCCGAAGAGCAAACATCTTCGTTGATTGACAATACTACCGGTGCCACTTCAAAAGAGAAAACTACTGCAAAATCAACAAAAGTAACTACTACGTCCCCAGCTGTAAAGTTGACAACTACTATAAAATCAACAACAGTTACATCTGAAGATAATGACACGACAACCGAAGCAGAAATTACGACTAAAGAATCATCCGAAGAGCAAACATCTTCGTTGATTGACAATACTACCGGTGCCACTTTAGAAGAAAAAACTACTGCAAAATCAACAAAAGTTACTACCACGTTCCCAACTGAAAAGTCAACAACTACCATAAAATCAACAATAGTTACATCTGAAGATAATGACACGACAACCAAAGCAGAAATTACAACTAAAGAATCATCCGAAGAGCAAACTTCTCCGTTGATTGACAATACTACCGGTGCCACTTCAGAAGAGAAAACTACTGCAAAATCAACAAAGGTTACAACCACGTCCCCAACTGAAAAGTCGACAACCACCATAAAATCAACAACAGTTACATCTGAAGATAATGACACGACAACCGAAGCAGAAATTACAACTAAAGAATCATCCGAAGAGCAAACATCTTCGTTGATTGACAGTACTACCGGTGCCACTTCAAAAGAGAAAACTACTGCAAAATCAACAAAAGTTACTACCACGTCCCCAGCTGAAAAGTCGACAACTACCATAAAATCAACAACAGTTACATCTGAAGATAATGACACGACAACCGAAGCAGAAATTACAACTAAAGAATTATCCGAAGAGCAAACATCTTCGTTGATTGACAATACTACCGGTGCCACTTTAGAAGAAAAAACTACTGCAAAATCAACAAAAGTTACTACCACGTCCCCAACAGAAAAGTCGACAACTACCATAAAATCAACAACAGTTACATCTGAAGATAATGACACGACAACCAAAGCAGAAATTACAACTAAAGAATCATCCGAAGAGCAAAGATCTTCGTTAATTGACAATACTACCGGTGCCACTTCAGAAGAAAAAACAACTGCAAAATCAACAAAAGTTACTACCACGTTCCCAGCTGAAAAGTTGACAACTACCATAAAATCAACAACAGTTACATCTGAAGATAATGACACGACAACCGAAGCAGAAATTACGACTAAAGAATCATCCGAAGAGCAAACATCTTCGTTGATTGACAATACTACCGGTGCAACTTCAGAAGAAAAAACTACTGCAAAATCAACAAAAATTACTACCTCGTCCCCAACTAAAAAGTCGACAACCACCATAAAATCAACAACAGTTACATCTGAAGATAATGTCACGACAACCGAAGCAGAAATTACAACTAAAGAATCATCCGAAGAGCAAGCATCTTCATTAATTGACAATACTACCGGTGCCACTTCAGAAGAGAAAACTATTGCAAAATCAACAAAACTTACTACTACGTCCCCAACTGAAAAGTCGACAACCACCATAAAATCAACAACAGTTACATCTGAAGATAATGACACGACAACCGAAGCAAAAATTACAACTAAAGAATCATCCGAAGAGCAAACATCTTCCTTGATTGATAATACTACCGGTGCCAATTCAGAAGAAAAAACTACTGCAAAATCAACAAAAGTCACTACCACGTCCCCAGCTGAAAAGTTGACAACTACCATAAAATCAACAACAGTTACATCTGAAGATAATAACACGACAACCGAAGCAGAAATTACAACTAAAGAATCATCCGAAGAGCAAACATCTTCGTTGATTGACAATACTACCGGTGCCACTTCAGAAGAAAAAACTACTGCAAAATCAACAAAAGTTACTACCACGTCCCCAGCTGTAAAGTTGACAACTACTATAAAATCAACAACAGTTACATCTGAAGATAATGACACGACAACCGAAGCAGAAATTACGACTAAAGAATCATCCGAAGAGCAAACATCTTCGTTGATTGACAATACTACCGGTGCCACTTTAGAAGAAAAAACTACTGCAAAATCAACAAAAGTTACTACCACGTCCCCAACTGAAAAGTCAACAACTACCATAAAATCAATAACAGTTACATCTGAAGATAATGACACGACAACCAAAGCAGAAATTACAACTAAAGAATCATCCGAAGAGCAAACTTCTCCGTTGATTGACAATACTACCGGTGCCACTTCAGAAGAAAAAACTACTGCAAAATCAACAAAAGTTACTACCACGTCCCCAACTGAAAGGTCGACAACCACCATAAAATCAACAACAGTTACATCTGAAGATAATAACACGACAACCGAAGCAGAAATTACAACTAAAGAATCATCCGAAGAGCAAACATCTTCGTTGATTGACAATACTACCGGTGCCACTTCAGAAAAAAAAACTACTGCAAAATCAACAAAAGTTACTACCACGTCCCCAACTGAAAAGTCGACAACCACCATAAAATCAACAACAGTTACATCTGAAGATAATGACTCGACAACCAAAGCAGAAATTACAACTAAAGAATCATCCGAAGAGCAAACATCTTCGTTGATTGACAATACTACCGGTGCCACTATAGAAGAAAAAACTACTGCAAGATCAACAAAAGTTACTACCACGTCCCCAACCGAAAAGTCGTCAACCACCATAAAATTAACAACAGTTACATCTGAAGACACGACAACTGTAGCAGAAATTACAACTAAAGGATCATTTAAAGAGAAAACATCTTCGTTTATTGATGATACCACTGCTCTTACTTCAGAAGAGATAACGACTGCAAAGTCAACAAAAGTTACCAACATATCTTCTACTAAAAAGTCCACAATCATCATAAAATCAACGACAGGTACTACTGTAGCAGAAATCAAATCATCAAAAGTTACCAACATATCTCCAAGTGAAATGTCAAAATTTGATGTAGCTACAACTAGTAAAACTAGTACAGATATTTCTTTGCTACCAACCGAATTTTCGTCTTTGTTATCAACTTCTTTTCGTTCATCTTCAAGTAGTCCCAAATTTGTTTGTACAAAACCTGGTAAATTCCCTGATCGATTTGATTGTAATAAATTTCATTTTTGTGTTGATATTTTGGGCACAATGTTGGACCATCCATTAGAATGCCCCATGGGCACTTGGTACGACTCTTACAATGAAATTTGTACTACTAATCCTGTTCAATGTCCTGGAGAAAAACAGTTACATTGTACGAAACCAGGTTTTTTCATTCATCCCACCAACTGCAGCAGGTACTACAGTTGTATTTGGGATTCAACCGTTGGAATATTAAAAATTAAACAATATTTATGTCCATTGGGTTTTAGCTATGATGTATGCGTAAGAAAATGTGTTAAATCTCTTTGTGGTATATCTACTGAAAAAACCACCACTCAATCAACAACTTCACTATCAATTACGTCACGATCAACTACAGAATCTGCGTTAAGCGGTTTTAAATGCAACGAACCTGGCGAATTTCCTGATCCTGTTAATTGTGATGATTACCATATTTGTGTTTTTCTTGTAGACGGCAGTTATCTTGATGTTAAGTTGAATTGTCCAACTGGAACAAAGTACGATATCTACAACAAAATATGTACCGACGGACCGGTACAATGTTTTAATGATATTCCTTTAACTTGTAATTTAAATGGTTCTTTTTCTCATCCTACTAACTGCAACAGATATTACACTTGCAAATTCAACAGCAAAACGAATTCCTTTGATATTCAACAATTTAAGTGTCCTAAATATCAAACTTTTTCCAACAAACTCCGCATGTGTATTGCATCGTCAACTTGTATGAGAAACATAAATTTTATTTGTACAGAAACTGGGAAATTCCCTGTAAATGGAAGTTGCAGAGAGTATTACGAATGTAAATATGAAAACGGCAGCTTCATAGCTAATGTAAGAACATGTGGATTATTTAAATTGTATGACAAAAAAGAGAGAAGGTGTCGAAGGGAATGTTTTGTGGAATGTTAAGTCAGAAAATTCATTTTTAACAAAAAGAGTTTTACTTCTTTTAGTTCCTTATAATAGCCAAGAAGTTATTGTTATTCTGGGAGCTCATGTTATTTTTATAAATATTTATCGTTTTATTAGATTTGTTAACAGTAAAGATATCTTTATATTTATAAATAATAATTAATTTTATTTTTATCAATAAAAATTGTGAAACCTAAATGTTTTTTAATCAAAGAGATATTTTTTGTCAACAATCAATAGACAAGAGAGTATTGGCCAAAAAAAATTGAAATGACTCTGAAATCAGTATTATACATGCACCTATTAAAAAATCTAGTATGCTTTGTTCAATAACTGTCATTTAAGGGGGGTTATGATATGGGAATGCAGTGGCGTAACTTTAGGGTGGCAAGTCGGCAAAATGCCACGGGCCCCCAGTCGGAAGGGGTTTTCGGTCAGAGGAGCATCCCAACTTCCAACATTTATTATTACGCCTTTAGTAAAAAAATAGTTTTGTCTTTAATTTATTTAAGTTACATACTTAGTTGCATACACAGGTAAAAAAATGTATTAAAATTTTAATGCATTTGTAAAAAGAAGTTGTAACCCAGTTTTAGAAAGAATGGTCAAAATTCAATTCATAATTTAGGAGATATGCGTGGACAAACATACATACACCTCCAAAAATTTGTATATTGGCTTGTGTTACGAATTTTACTTTTTTTGGGTTCGGTGATTTCAAACTCTCGATACAGTAACAAAACAATTTTTATTCCAATACTTTTACACAATAAATTTTACTCTTATAAATCACATAGATATTCAACTAATTACAACTTTTACAACTATTTAAATTTCATAACCCATTAACACTTTTAAGGCTGTCTTTTTTTACGTCCGCTGTCCTTTTTATATTTCTTTATCATAATTCCAGACTATTCTACCTGTTTCTCGAGAGTCCGAGACCCTTTTACCTTTGCGACGCGGTGTTCTAGACTTTGCTAGACTGCGGCAGCGGCCGACAAAGCGGTCATTAATATGCACCCCAGCTGTGGTCGATCCTCGGTCGCCGACAAATTACAGGACCGGATTGTAACAGTTTGCATTTATATGCGCTCTGCATGTCTCGGGGTGTCTCGCCGAGTGTATACTGCCGGCATTAAGATTTGTGTTTGTGATACTTGCTGATGCTCGGGGAATCACCGATTCAAGTTTGTATATAAAAATGACTACACTTTTCCATTACGCAAGCATTCATCAAGCAGTTAGTAAGTAAAAGTGTGTAAATAAGTATTATAAAATAAAAACTACTATCCGATGAATTTGCCACAGGCCTCGAACGGTATAGTTACGCCACTGTGGGGATGCATTGATGGTATTGTTAATGCAGAAAAGTACCAACATATTTTTCTAAGAAGCTTGATTATATCAGTAGGAGAAAATTTTGGAAATGAAAGTTTTATTTTTAAAAAATACGGTGCCGCTCTACGAAAACAACAATAAATGATTTGGGGACCATGATAAGGCAGTATTGACGTACAGACGTGCCCCTCTTTTGACACGATCTGTCTGCTAATAAAGTTATGCAGGGTCCCATTCATTTGTTTCCCTACCAACACCCTTCGCTTAATGTCACAGTCTATCACGACGTCCGGAAATACCCTTGAATCAAGTCCCTACATCTCGATTTTGGGAGTCACGGTGTCTAATAATATGTCTTGGCATGACCAATTGACCATATTGCTAACATTGCAAAGTCAGCCAGCCAGAGGCTCAGGCGGAACGTGACAATGAGTCATGCTTTTTCGTGCGTGCAGTCGGCGTTCATCGATTTATAAGACGTTATCACGTCAAAAAAAAACTTTTCGTCTCTCGTTAACTTTGACCCCAAGTATACAAACTCTTTCACTTGTTCCAAAAACCATTACTTTCATCTTGCTCACATTCACTTTCATCCCTTTGATTTTTAGCGCATTATGGGATCGTATCATCCTGTATATACAGTTTGTTTTTTACTGTTTAACTACATAAAATAAATGTGGATTGTATGATTTTTCTTGATCACGTTTTGCAAAATTTTTAACTTCTAAGTAAACCTTATGTTTTTGTAATAATTGTTTCGATAGAAAAATTGTTTATTGTTTACTTTTCAATTTCACTTAAATGGAAGATTTTATTATAAAAATTACCAGTTTAATTGACACATTTAGTTTGAACAATAATAATGATGTTAATGAAAAAGTGTACAATACTGTTAGTGTTATATTTACAGGTGAGAAATAGGATAATTGTGTATTGAAATAGATGTGTATATTTTATTTTGTATGGTGATTTAATTATTTACTTACACTAAGAATTATCTAATAATTTACTAATTAAACTATTTTTATTGGATATAATCAGGCAAAAATAACGAAATTTGTAAATGCTTCTGTAATTCATTCTTCGTAGAAAAATATTTTTAATCGTATAATCTCCAGTCTGTATAGTCGGTTGGATAAAGTGAAGAATAGTGAAAAGAGGCAACTCTGTGATGTGAAAGAAGATGCGGTTACAAAGATAGATAAAGGAATGCTTATATGGTTTGGAGGAAGATTGGTGGAACAGATTTATGTAAAAGACAGGTATAAATGGGCAAGTATCTCATCAGATCGACATTGTTTTGAAGAAAGGCCAAGTCTAAAGTACCAACAACCGGGGCCGAATTTAAAGGTCTGCAGACCTCGGGGCAACAAAGGAGTGGAGGCCCCCTGGCCCCAAATTATTTTCCAAATAAAATGAGTCATTGGGATATTCTCTCAAGATGGATAGTAAATTGCAAGTGCTTATCAGGGCAATTTTATATTTTGATATTTTACTGAATGCGTAATTGCAGTGAAAAAAATAGATGAATCATTTCTGTTAATATTTAGAAAAAAGTTGTTTACCAGTGTTTACTAGTCGGAATTTGAGAGATTTTTATTCCGAAGTCTCTATTGTGAGACCCCTCTTTTGTGGAGCCACCGTGGCTGTAGCACCGGATGCCCTTTCTTACATCCGGCCCTGCCAACAACCGACAAGCATGTATGAGAACACTGATGAAAGAAGAAGAAGAATTGAAAGATTTGCGTAAGAACCGTAGCAAGTAGAATGAAGTGGTCTCTACCAACCCCTACGGGAAAAAGGCTATATGTATGTCTGTATGCATAATCTACAGTTAAATAAACTTCAACTGCATCAAAATAAACAAACCTTCCGACCAGTTTATCGGTTTATCTGAATCTTTCGCGTTTGCCTATTAAGAAGTCCTAAGATTTATCATTTCAGTTCACTTGTAGTAGTATTTACTTTTATTACTTTATGTACAGGGTGTCCTGAAAAGATTGGTCATAAATTAAACAATATATTCTGTTGTTAAAAATAGGTCGATTAAACCTTACTTACCTTCATATAAAAATGCACACAAAAAAGGTACAGGGTGTTTAATTTAAAAATCTGAGAAATAGTTCATTTGTTTTCATTTTTTATGGGTTTTTGAAAGGGGGGCTTCTTTGACTTTTTTTTTACGCCACTGGATGTATATGTGCTTACATAATTGAGAATCTAACTATTAAACTCAGCGATCCCAAAAACTATAGATTAGAAACTAATATCGGCCATTTGTGATATTTTTTGTCACTGTGTTATCGTCCCCCTTCCTTTGTCATTCGGGGATTTTTAATCTTTTGTAAATTAATAATAAAACAAAATTACCATATTCTTTTTTCTATAATATAACAAAAAATATCATAGATCAAACAGCCGCAGATCATATTTTCTTTATATTCTTGCATGCCTTCAGTGGCTGTCATACATCAGCATTATTAAATCAAGAAAAAATGAAGTTTATAAATGTACATACTCAGAAAAAATGTAGAATTAAACGAGATTATCCAGGTATTAAAAAACCCAAAATACTGATCCAGAGATAATTGCTAGAGCTGAACAACGCTTCCTTCTTAAATTATATAGTTACAGTAATGTAAAAAGTTAGGAAAGTTTGTCTTTAAACAACTATAAATATGCATGTTTCACAATATCAGCGCATAAAAGTAAATTTAATATTGCGTCGCTAACCCCAACACCAGGTTCAACAGTGGTATGGGAAACAAAATGCAGAGCAAAGAAACAAGAAAGCCTGTGGATACAGAAAGGCTGGGTTAAAGTGCTCCGTTATATGCACGAATTAAAGTGGTACCTGTGATAACTCGCAAGCTCCGTTACAAGATTGCGATGAAGAGAAAGAAACTAAAACTATTTTCGGTCTTCTATAACCTCTAGACTATTCCCGATGCCCATTTTCCGGAGGTCCGATGTTATATTATCACGCCACCTTAATCTCGGTCTTCCAAGTGGTCGTCTTCCTTCTGGTGCTCTGTCTCGTATTAAGCGGACCATTCTATCCTCTGGCTGTCTTCGTACGTGCCCTGCCCATCTCAATCTTTGTGCCTTTATGAGGTTAATCAGTTCTGGCTGATTGTTTGTTTGTTCTAGTTCTGCATTTGTTTTGATTCGGTAGCTCCACGTATCCTGGTTTTTGGTGGGTCCGAAAATTTTCCTCAGCACTTTTCTCTCGAATCTTCGAATGAGTTCCCCATTTCGCACCGTAAGAGTTCAGGTTTCGTAACCGTACATTACCACGGGTCTTATCATGGACTAGTACGTTTTGATTTTCCATTTTGGCTTTTCTTACTACTTTCTCCAATGTGATATTAAAAAGCGTGGGTGATAGTGCGTCTCCCTGTTTAAGACCTGTGATCACCTGAAACACATCTGAGAGGTCATCACCAATCTTTACCCTGCACCTAGAACCCTTAACACAAGCTCTGGTTACTCTGATCAGCTTAGATGGGATGCCAAACTCAGCCATTGTATGCCATATTTTGACCCTTTTTACTCTGTCGTATGCCTGCTGGAAATCTATAAATAACTGGTGGAGGTCTTGATCCATCAAGAACAGCGAAGCGAAGGAGAATGCGCTAAAATTTTAAAATAGTGAATTACATGTAGATTAGGCCGCGCCGCTCACTCTACCTCAAGGTGGTGTGGAAATTAGTTTTTTGGCCAAAACGCATGTTTAACTACACTTTGCGACATTCGTACGCCAACTATTGATTTTACGAAAAAAAAGGTAATTGCATAAATTGTAGAAAATTATTTTTAGTTTTATTTTGTATATAAATGTTATCATCGTGAAATAAGTCGGAAAGGAGATATTTTCAAAAAACTGATTGTAGGCGCCATTTTGCCAATATGGCGGCGCGAGCGGCAAAGATACGATGTGGCAAAGTTAAAATTCGGAAAGAGCACATCGAAACCTATAAAATTACCCATTTTTAAAACTCCCGTAAAACTTTCCAAGTAATACTACTAAATGACTGTACTATATGCTATTTTAATAAAAAGCTTTTCAATGCACGAAATACAAGTTTTATTTATCAATTACATTGATACGCGCACACAGCCTTACATTTCATTATACAGTGTGGAACAGCCAAATGGAATAAATTCGATAACGAATAAATGAGAGCGTGTTGAGAAAAACGCTTGGACATGTCGATTTGTATTTTTAGATGCGCATTTTTTTAAAAAAAAATAATTTTATAGGGTGTGTCATGTGATAGTGGCCAATACCAACTTTTTTATTTTAAATACAACCCCCTGTATATTATTTATTTTTTGGATTCTTCAAAAAATTCTAGACATAATTCATGCACAATGTTCCATACCTATCTTCAACTGTTTCGGAAATATTAAGTGTTTTCAGATGTATTACAAAAATTAACATTAAAAAAAGAAAATTATTTTATTTTAGAAATAATGTAAAAAAAAACAAAAAAACATTAATTTCAATGTAAGAGATGTTCAAAATGTTCGCCGCGAACGTCTTGGCAACATGCTAATCTGGTATAGAAATGTCTTCTAACGTTACTCAACATCTCAGGCGTGACTGATCTAATCGCAAGCGTGATTCGTCTTTTTAAGTCATGTAAGTTGAGTGGTTTAGTTTTGTATACAATACTTTAGACATATCCCCACAAAAAGAAGTCTAATGGCGTCAGATCAGGAGATCGTGCTGGCCATTCTATCGATCCGCGCCTCCCTATCCACCGATTTGAAAAATTTTGGTTCAGGTACTGCCGGACATTGATATTGACATAGTATATTGGCAGGAACTTGTGGGTTTGCTGGATCAGGATATAAGTTTGTCAAATTTGGCACGACATTATTTTGGAGCAGTTCTAAATATTTATCTCCATTCAAGTTGCCATCAATGAAAATGGGACCAACGATATGATTTCCAACAATTCCTGCCCAAACATTAACTTTTTCAGGATATTGCGTATGTTCCTCTCTCATTATGCAGTTTCTAAGGCTATGAGTTTTATACGAAAATAAACAAAACTGTTTTTGTATTTTTTTTATTTCATATCAGTAAAAAGGAACGCATTAATGGTTTTTGCTTATTTTCTCAATATCAAGAGCTAAATGGGAAATAAGTATTGAGTGTAATGTAGCGAATTTGTGAAATAAAATAATTTTCTTTTTTTAATGTTAATTTTTGTAATACATCTGAAAACACTTAATATTTCCGAAACAGTTGAAGATAGGTATGGGACATTGTACATGAATTATGTCTGAAATTTTCTGTATGTAATGAATACAAAATAACAATTGTACCTATTTCTAGGTGTGTAGACCCACCCCAGTCCAACAGAGTTCTTCACTGGACAATTTGAAAGACATCATGCTAATGAACGAAGAAGTTGATTCAATAAATGAACCACTGTTAAACCTACATTTCGATAACCCTGACTTCACATCAGTATGTTGGGCAGAATCAATAATAATCACCGAAAATAAACATACCAAAAACCAAACTATATCCAAAGCTTATTCTATACTACTAGACTCGCCAGGGAATTTACAGAATGTACCCGAAAATGAAGAAACGTCTTCGTCATGTTACGAAGTCATGGAGAAAACAGCCGATCCAAAAAAGACGTTAAACTTTACCACCGTAAAAGAGACTGAAGAGTACATCATCAAAGAGCACAAAACGTTGTTTTGTGGGGCTGGACCTGTACTCTCGCATCATTTTATTGTTTGGCCAAAATTAAAAAGGAAACAAATCGAAATTAGTATCAATCCTTTGGGAGCGTCGAATTTAAAAAATTGTAGTGAAATAATGGATGAGGACAGATTGCAACGAACCCATGAATCTATTAACTCATTTGAGGAAGATCTTTACGGTATAATGTCTGGTGAGTCTGCTTTATTGTTTTTTAAAATAAAAAATAAATACAGGGTATCCCGGAACTATTGGGGAAACAGACTGGAGCGTATAGGTCAAGTCAAAATATTGTTAGTACTTCATATAAACTTTTTCTATACAGGCCTTCGTTTTCGAGTTAGAGCCATCCAAAGTTTGAATTTTGAATGCGTTTTTTATTTTTTATTTTCGTAATGTTCATTTGATCTTTATAAAATTTTCAGCTTAATTAAAACGTACTACGTGTTTGTGTATTTAGGAAAGGTAAACAGATTTATAGTAGTGTCTGAAGCCAGGGATGAACTACTCATAATGGTTGGTATTTTCCTGGTTAGTAATTAGTTTTAGTCTAATGTACATTCATAAAATAGGAAACATCAGCCAAACAGCTTATGTTATCGAATTCCAAAAGGAGTAACTTTTCGTTAGCTTAAAGTGTGCGAAAGTAATTTTTGATATTTACATACAGGTTGTGTCATCCCTGCAAATTTTTTGGATCACTAACCATTATAAGTAGTCCATGCCTGGCTTCAAAGCACTCCTGTAAATCTGTTAACCTTTCGAAACAGATGAAATGAAATCTCACTGGAATAAAGTGCCAGGGAAAAGACAAGCGAAAAGGCTAGTAAGCCTTTCGCCAAGGAAAGCTAAACAGCTTCTCGAGTTGGACAAGAAAGACTTGAAACTGGTGACGGGGCTCCTCACTGGACACTGCCCTCTGAGGTATCACCTGAAAAGATGGGCAAAACAGAGAGTGATAGTTGCCGCTACTGCGAGAACTTCGCTGAAACTGCAGAAAATTTGCTTTGCGAATGCCCAGCGATTTTCTGCAAGAGGCTTAAGTTTCTGGAAGGGGCCTTCCTAAAACCATCCGATGTCAGGAACTTAGCTCCCAAGAAATCGATAAACTCGAATAGATTAAAGGTCATGGACAAAATAATAGGCGGAGGTGCTTGAGAGGCTGCACAGCCTACACGACCCCCCCTACGATCTACATCTATAATCTACCCCAAGAATGACCTTAACATTTTTTTAAAATAATTTACCTGGAAAATTTGTTAGGTGTTTCCAGACTTTTTGGACACCCCGTATAGTATACATATTTGTTAACAATTATAAATTATGCATGTTAAGATGCTTAGCAGTTTTTCTTTTTTAGTATCCATTGTAATAACGAAATACAAGAACTTTACCGAACTATTGGGACACCCCTTTATGTGCATTCATTTTGTTTTATTTTTTAACTTTTTACGAGAAATTTGTTATATCAAGCACATTTCAGGTAATTTTACTTCTGTGAGGCCTCTGTTTATTTGCTCCTCTATACTTTTTTAATTAGATTAGATTGGATTCTAATGGGAGGCTTTTTGACCGACCAAATGAAGTCTATTGTGCAGTTTCTGTGGTTAAAGCTCCTTCTCCACTCCCAGTTGTTTTACCAACTTTCAGAGTCTATTGGGTGTCTCTGACTAAGATTTTTTTTTGCCCAAGCG
This sequence comes from Agelastica alni, assembly GCA_950111635.1. Taxonomy (NCBI): domain Eukaryota; kingdom Metazoa; phylum Arthropoda; class Insecta; order Coleoptera; family Chrysomelidae; genus Agelastica; species Agelastica alni. Next base: position 8,435,322 of record OX467719.1, on the reverse strand, counting down.
TAGGAACTTAAGGGGTCAGTCACAGTGGCATAGGAGTGTTCCGCCTTCTCTTCTTCAAAACAGAAACCTACAAATGTCAAAATAACGACAATATCCTGTCAGCATTCTGAGCTTCCTATAAATACATTTCTTAATTTCTTTGGTGAATAAACAATATTATAATTATAATTATTTTCAGACAATGTAACAATTCCAAAATGTTTGTAACATGAATTAATGCCAATATAAATAAATATTTATTTGTTGTTTTCGAATTTTCATATAAATCCAATCTGTATGCAACAATTAACAACAAAGTTGGACTGTTGAATGATTGGTTGTCGAATTTTTAGTAGGAGATGTGGTTTTTTTTTATTTTGCAGTAGTTGTCTTTTCTGAAGTGGCACCGGTAGTATCATCAATCAACGGAGATGCTTGCTAGTCGGATGATTCTTTAGTGGTAATTTCTGCTACGGTTGTCGTGTCTTTATCTTCAGATGTAACCGTTGTTGATTTTATGGTGGTTGACGACTTTTCAGTTGGGGACGTGGTAGTAACTTTTGTTGATTTTGCAGTAGTTTTCTCTTCTGAAGTGGCACCAGTAGTATCGTCAGATGTTTTCTCTTCGAATGATTCTTTAGTTGCAATTTTGGCTACGGACGTAGTGCCTTTATCTTCGGATGTAAATTTTTTTCTTAAAATTGTGTGTCATTAAAACTGCTATTTTTTTTCACTTAAAATTAAATTATTTAAAAAAAATACACCTTTTTTTAGATGAAGAAGTTTTCACAAAAACCCCATCCGAAGAAACCACATCAACAATTCCAACCACGCCCAAAATCGGTGCCATGCATGGACCTAAGAACACTAAAAAAAAGTTCGATCAACAGACAAATAAACCGGTGATAGCGAAGCGTGAAAAAGAAGACGCTGTTCAAAGTAGAGGATCAAATAAAATACAAAATTTTCTCCTGACTCGCAATGTAAATTGCTCCATGGATAAGTTGGGTGTCTGCAAAGAGATGATTGCGAAAAGTAGAAAAATTGTAGGACCCGCTGCTAATGGTTCGAAAATTGTTATGGGCAAGTGGTTTTTTCCTGACGCTGTACTGGCTGCTCCTTTGGACAAAGAACGCTCTTTTAAGTTAAATGTTAGGATGATTGTTAATTTGAAGAAAAATGACGTCAGCGGCAATGAAAATAATGAAAGTGAATTGGTTGTGGAGGAAGAGTGTTTGTATGTCATCCCAAAAGCAACATCACCGAACAATTAAACAATTAGTTGTATTTTATTTTATTTTTAATATTATATAATTAAAAAAAATTACTTTTTGTTGCGGTATATCACCTAACAATGTCAACATAAGCATCTTTAGTAACCGAACATGTCTATTTACAAAATTAGTTTAGATAATTAATAAAACTTAATAAAATAATAAAATTATTTTTTTTAACACTGAATAGTCACTGGTAAAGTATTTTTAGGGCATAAGTTTTGTCATAGGTAATAAATTAATTGTAATAAAATACTGAGTTGTTAATTGAGACAATAAACCAGCTAAAAAAGGCCTCTACCGACTTGTCCATTCACACTCGCCTTATAAATTTGATTCGTCAATCTTCCTTCATCCATCCTTTTTACGTGTCCAAACTATCTAAGCATTCCTTTATCCAACTTTGTAACCAAATCTTCTTTTACACCACAGCGTTCTCTTATCTCACTGTTTTTTACTTTATCCAACCGAGTCACTCCGGCTATACTTCTCAAACTACTCATCTCTGCAGCATTAATCCTATTTTCATGCTTCTTCTGCCAAACCCAACATTCACTACCATACATAAGTGTAGGAACCAACACTCCTTTATGCACAGCCAGACGTGCCTTTTTTGACACTTTCTGGCTGTTCATAAAGCTATGCAGTGCCCCATTTATCTGTTTTCCTGCTAACACCCTTCGCTCAATGTCACTATAATACCTACCATCTCTCGTAAACTTTGAACCCAAGTACACAAATTCATTTACTTGTTCCACCCTTTTTCACTCAATCGAAACTTCACAGTTTGTCATGCTTTCTTCTCTTTCAAAAACCATTACTTTCGTTTTGCTTACATTTATTTTCATCCCTTTGAAATATTAGTATTACATAATATTATTTATAAAATCCTTTGCATCCTTTATAACTATTTGTTATATTTTTTAACGTTTTGTTGAAGTTTAGCTAAAATTGAATATTTTTACCTAACAAATAATAAAATCTGATTAACATAAATTCTTTAGATTATTTATAAATTGTGGATCTAAACTTACCTCAATAACAACATTATAAAAACGTGTGCTATTTTCCACTGATGTTTTTTCAAAAATACGCCGAAAATCATAAACATAAATCCCTTCTTTATTTAGGTATAAGGTACATACATTGAAAACTTAAAAACTTATATTATAATTTTTTCGTGTGATAGAAGCAGTATTTAGAAACTCTTTCCAACTGGTTAGGTAATTTAAAAAAAATATTAAATAAATGTAGTCTTGCTGAATAGCGATTTAAAACTTTTCATTCTTCATACTAGCAATTTAAATTATATGTGCCATTTATTGGTTGAAAATATCATTATTACTTGAATCTACGTATTTATGCAACTATTTTACAAGTAAGTACGGTAATATATAGTTAAATTAATGTTTACTCAATTTAAAGCAGTTAAAAATAAAAGAGCATATATATAAAACTGCATTTATAAAATTTCTCAGCATAAATATCATTTTAAATAGTTAATTTAGTGAAATTATGGCTCAAATCTTCATAACTTTGATTGCTTCAGTAACACTATTTGTAGTAAGTATAAAATCTTTTAAATTTTTAAATTTGTTGCCTATAATTTTTCAAATGATCTGCAATTTACCACAAAATGTATTAAAAATAATTTTTATTCGACCTTCCAGCCCTTTTTTTTATAATATTGCTATTAATATATAAAACAGTAAAAAAATATCAAATAAATAATTTGTTTATAAATCATTGCTGGAAAAAAACTTGGAGGCAAAAAACATTTTTAATAATTCTAGAAGTGATTAAATAGCTTTTACATTTGAAAAAAATAATTCAACTGAAATATTTTCGGATTCTTTATTTTAAAAATATCTTATTGATCATCGCTCAAAATTTAAACTTAAAAGTATGAAGTAAAATTGAATGATATTTTGTGAATAATTTTTAAAAACCTTTTATTACCTATTTTGTGAAACTTTCATTTTTGTTAGCAGCCAATAATCAAATTCGATCTTCTTTACATCTTGTATGTTTTTCAGGAAGTTTAATAATTTTTTTATTACGTCAAATAACTGAAACGTTTTAAATATATTTCCACATCTAATTTTTTGTCCGAACCTTACCAATTAAAAAAATGCAAGTTTGTTATTTTAGGTTTACATTTTCGTCGTTAATGCTGACATAACGTGCACCACATCCTATACAAAATACTCCTACAACACGTCAGATTGTTTGTCATATTACTATTGTGTTAGATATAATGGAAATTGGATAATAAATAATTTTACTTGTCCAGTTGGACGACCGTTTGACAGTACCAGTCAAAGTTGCAATGCTTCATATATCTGTCCTGACACAACCGAAAATGCTACTACATCACAACCACAATGTACTTCTGTTGGCAAATTTTCTTACAACTCTACCGACTGCTTATCATACTACGTGTGCGTATTGTACAACGGTTCATATATAGCTACCAATTTTACATGTCCTATTGGAAGACCCTTCAATCAGACCGTCCAATATTGTGATTCTACAATGGTATGTTCTTCGTCTTAGGTGAAATGCAGTCTTCACCGTATGTGTAACTAATTGTTTTTTGAATTAAAGTTATAATAAAGTTTATTGCAAGTACAATAACGCATTTTATTTACCAAGTTATAACAAAAATAAAGAGTACAAATCGTTTTATTGCCATTGGAAGACGGTACGTCCAAAATTCATTACTAACGAAAGCGTAAAATCAGAAAATAACATCCTACTCATATCAATCACATTGAAAACTACGACGATAATATTTTGCCAAAAATAAATAGCCCTAGATCAGAAACATCCTAAATCAGATTACTCCTGTTACTTTTAAAGAACAAACTTGTGAAATAAAAACTAATCTGAATTCAAAAATAACACCAGGATTTTATTTTAAACTCCTAAATAAGATTACTTCTGTTACTCCGAAAGAAGTAAATTATGAAACTAATCTGATTCATAAAAAGCACCGGGATTTGATTTGATCACGGGTGAAATTCTTAATCAGTTTTCTAAAAAAGGTTTAGTGATGCTCACATACTTCTTTGATGCAGCCTTTCGACTGAAACATATTCCTGCGATCTGGCAAGTTGTCGAAGCTAGGCAAACCACCAGGAGATGTTACATCCTACAGACCTATTTCATACATACATACATATACAGGGTGTTTTAAAAAAAGGTGACCCCGTGTCTAGGATAGGTAGAAAACTAAAAAATAATTGGGGTTTGCTTAGTAAAAAATTTTCGTAACGCCATCCGTATTCAAGATAAACGGAGTTGAAGAAAAAAAATTTGGTTATTACTTATTTTTCAAATCAAACGTACGAACGTATTGAGAGAAGTAAACAGTAAATGCAAGAATAAAATGCTGCACCATGAAGAGGAATAAGTTCAAACATCTCCTCTGTAACTGGCGAAGAAAAATACTCAAATACATCAATTTAGAGTGTTGTTTAACACTTGTTATTATTGATAGATTATAATTTCTCAATTAATAATGTAAATTTTTAGTTTAATATACAGGGTGTTAGTAAATAAGTGCGACAAACTTTAGGGGGTGATTCTGCATGAAAAAATAATGACAGTTTGCTATGTAAACATGTGTCCGCAAATGCTTCGTTTTTAGAGATACGGGTTCTGGTTTAATGTTATTGTATTAGATAGTTCTTGATAATGTATTAAAGAAATGAAAAAAACGCATTAAGATGTTTTATTTTTTTGCATAAAAACGGCGCTCCATTCAAAAAAAGGCAGAATAGATTTTGGTCACAAATTTACCAATAAATTCAAACATGATTTGTAATTTAAAATATCTTAGTGGCGTACCATTTTTTTTTTGGGAAATTGGGATCATTACCCGTATGGGCGGCAATGATAAACATAAAATGCGCAATAACTACCTCTTGAACCCACCAAATTTTATTTGCATATCTCGACTGGACGACTGGTTTCAGAACAATAAATAAATCGTCAATTTTTAAAAAAAACTTTAACACACCGTATCTTTGAAACGAAGTATTTGCAGACATAAGTTTATAAAGCAAACTGTCATTATTTTTTCATGCAGAATCACTCCCTGAAGTTTGTCGCACTTATTTACTATCACCCTGTATTTTAAATAAAATTGTTTCTCTTTACTGAATTTTAACTCTTCATATCCATTGGCACTCAAATATCTAACAATGGTAATGGGCCCAGAATGATCACAAGAGGAATTGTTCGTCAAGAAGCTGAAGTAAAAGGATAGAAAAAAGAAGTAATTTTTTAACAAGCAAAAAAATTTTCCTGTCAAATAGAAATTTTTTTTAAACAAAAAAGGCATTTTGAAATAATATTTAATTATGTCTAGTGATACGAATTATTTAGAAAGCTCCAGTTCAGCTTCTGCAATATGCAATGATGGTTTATGACATAATTTTATTTATTACCATCATATTTTATTTTGAGTAAACAATTGGGTTTTTTTTTTAAAATACCCTAAGGTAAATATCCCATCTATGAATATGTATTCTGAATCCAGTATTCTCAGCATCAAATCCTAGACCATCTTTGTATTGTTTTGTTTGAAAAATGAGGCATTGACCTACAGATTATTATTCACAACAATACATCATCATCATACAGCCCCTTGCGTCCACTGTCGGACATAGGCCTCCTCAAGGTCTTTCTACGTTTCCCAGTCCTGAGCAGTCACAATCCAGTTTGTAACAATCCTCTTTAAATCGTCGCTCCATCGGGTGGGAGGTCGACCTCTGCTGCGTTTGGATCTCGGACTCCATTCCAGTTTCCTCTTTGTCCGGCGGTGTCCGTTCATTCTTGCTATGTGTCCAGCCCATTTTCATTTTGATCTTAGTTTATACTCCACGACATCATTTACCTGTGTTCTTCTCCGTATATCTTCATATCTGACACGTTTTCTTAGGGTCAAACCAAGCATCGATCTCCCCATTTTTCTCTGAGTTACCTGTAATTTTCTTATAGATGCATAAGTAAGTGTTAGGGTCTATGCGCCATATGACAAAACTGGTATTATACACTAATTAAAAACTTTCTTTTTCAGACTTGTCCAGAGAATGACGTACGAGCGACTGCCAAAACAGATAATGACGTGGACTCCAGCAGGAAGAAGACGAAAAGGAAAACCAAGGAGAAGCTGGAGAGAGTGATTAGATGGAGAAATAAGAGATAGAGGCTTGGAAGAAGACCTTTGAAATGATCGAGAACAATGGAGACTAGGTAGTAAGCCTTTCGCCAAGGAAAGCTTCTCGAGTTGGACAAGAAAGACTTGAAACTGGTGACGGGGCTCCCCTCTGAAAACTGCTTTCTGAAGTATCACCTGAAAAAGATGGGCAAAACAGAATGTGACAGGTGCCGCTGCTGAAAGAACTTCGCTGAAACTGCAGAACATTTGCTTTGCGAATGCCCAGCGCTTTTTTGCAAGAGACTCGAGTTTCTGGAAGGTCGAAGTTCTTGAGACGCAGCATATCCTTCACGACCCCCCCCCCCCTATAATCTACAATCTATTAGTAAATATTGTTTAAAGTAATTAAAGGCTGTAATTTTCTATCCAAAACTTCCGCATGAAACTTTTCATTTTCAAACGCTCTTATAGTAAAACAACTATCGAGATCTGTTCCTTTAAATGACAAAAATCACGAAAAATAGTAACAACAAATATTAATATCGCATTCTATTTTTAAGTGGTCACGCGTAAAAATTTAAAAAGTCGCTTTCTGATTTATGAGGACCATAGAAACGGCCTCCATAATATTTAAGGTGCTGTGCAAAAATTTTGATAAACAAACAATAGTTACAAAGAAAAATTCCGCTATTTACGTGCATTATTACTGCTTAAGAATGCTTACTTTAATTACGAGATAATCGTATTGTAAATTCTAATCCTTCCAATTATATAAACCATTGTTTACCAAGTTAAAACAAATCTGGCGATTATTCCATGATGGTTTGCAAAATTATTAGATGATTGCCAACGTTCGAAACAGCAAGCAAATTTGAAATGTTGCGAATAACTATTCTTTTGTTAGTTGTAAGTACTTTTTAATTTTTTTCACAAACCATACTAAGTATTATTTTTTATCAAAAAAAAAACCGTAATTTATTATTACAAGTATGTTGAAGAGGCACATTTTTGGATTTGAATCTGCGAATAACTTTTGTACCTTACATGCCAATATAATATAACTTTGCTTTGTATCGTTTATATCTTCAATCTACTTTTATTTGCTAAACTAAGTGGTTTATATTTTTGATGATTTACTGAAAGCATTCACTAATATTTCTGGGAGAAAAACAAGATGGGAATATTAAAATGTTATAATGAGATATATAAATATATTATAGTGTTGATTAATTTTCGTTAAAAAATTGTTTGGAATTTTTTTAAAAAATTATTTAATTGCAACCCTTTTAACAACAATGTTGATCTGATCGAGATATGTTCGCCGAGGTCGACCTCTACGGTCTTGTCCATTCACACTTGCCTTATAAATTTGTTTCGTCGATCTTACTTCATCCATACTTTCTATGTGTCCAAACCATCTAAGCATTCCTTTATCTATCTTTGTAACCACATCTTCTTTTACACCACAGCGTTCTCTTATCTCACTAATCTTTACTTTAACCAGCCGACTCACATCGGCTATACTTCTCAGACTACTCATCTACGCAGCATTAATCCTATTTTCATGATTCTTCTGCCCCTCCACCGCGACCCTTAGTAGGTCTATTGTGGCTCACCCCTAGAGGCTACAGTTCACCGCACAATCCAGCCCTTCTTACGAAGTTCATGGTTGTATAGGGTGAGATTTTTTTAAAATCGGTAGGTTCTAGGTTAGTGTAACCAAATATGTTGAACCTTATTCTTCCCAGGCCGGGGCATGAACATAGTATATGTTCAGCAGTTTCGTCTTCCACGCAGCAGAACCGACAGTCCGTTTGTTGGTTCAGATCTATCTTTCTGAGGTGGTATCTTAGACGACAGTGTCCCGTAAGCAGTCCCGTTAGAATAAGCAGGTCATTTCTGCTCCATTCTAGGATCTGCTTAGTTGTGTTTCTCGAGGGTTGTAACGGTAAGAACGCCTTCGAGTGGGTTAGCCCTGGTATGTCGGACCAGAACGTGAGTATTTTCCTCTTCTCCCAGTCCGAAATAATTGTTTTGGCGGCACTTGTGGTGATTCCAAAAACCGGTTCTGATCCAGTGAACGCAGATTCGGCCCCCTGTTTTGCAAGGGTGTCGGCTTTTTCGTTTCCTTCCACCCCCTGGTGCCCAGGTACCCACAGTAGGGTCACCCTGTTGTTCGCACCAAGGTACTCTAAGGATTCGATGCAAGTCCATACAAGTTTAGAATTTATCTTGTTGGAGCTCAGTGCTTTTAAAGCAGCCTGGCTGTCTGATATTATATTTATGTTTTTGTTTGCTAGAGGTCTGTTGGTCAACTCTCTTGCACACAATTCGATAGCGAATACTTAAACCTGAAAGATTAGGTAGATATTTCAATCTTTGGTTTCCTGCTGAAAACACCGGCTCCAACTCCATCTGGGTTTTTTGAGCCATCTGTGTACATTACATACATAAGTGTAGAAACCAACACACCTCTATGCACAGCCATACGTGCCTTTTTTAACACTTTTTGAATGTTCATAAAGCTATGCATTGCCCCATTCATTTGTTTTTCTGCCAACAGCCTTCGCTTAATGTCACTGTCATACTTTCTATCTCTCGGAAACTTTAAACCCAAGTACTCATTTACTTGTTTTACTATTTCTCCCTTAATCAGAACTTTACATATTGTCATGCTTTATTCTCTTTTAAAAACCATAACTTTTGTTTTGCTTACATTTATTTTCATCTCTTTGATTTTCGGGGCATCATGCATAACATTAACCATCGCCTGTAACTCCTCTTCAGATGACGCTAATATGACTTGATCATCGGCGTAAAGAAGGCATTTGACGATCAAATCATTCATTTTCAATCCATACGCACTCTCTTTAAAATCTTTTAAACAATCGTCTATGTATAAGTTAAACAGCCATGGCGAAGCCACACATCCCTGTCTTACACCTTTTGCGATGTTAAAACAGTCTGTGTAAGCTCCGTTTATCCTAACACAAGCAGTGGAATCCTCGTTAAGTGATATCAGTGCTCGTATTAAACTACATAGACAATGTCGATCACAATTTACTTCTTACCACTCTCTCATAGGAAATTTCTGGAGGCGTACAAGATAATTCTTCACCACTTGACCTGTTTATAGGTAATTAAATGTCGATAAAAATTATATGTCAAACAAGCATGTGGAAACATACCACTTGATTATCTCCGAGATATTAAACTCGCGTATTACAATACGGGGGTAGAAAAAATCCTTTTTTAGCAATTTATAAAGATAATAATACCAAATGTTAAAAATTTCCATTGTTTGTTTATTTTTTATACCATTAAATGATTTAAAATAATGACTTGTCTAATCATTTTATTGTTTAATAAATACTTACTAATTATGTAATTATTTTTCAAATTTTACATAAATTTTTTTTATACATTTGCCGTGTCACTGAGTAAAACATGACCATTAAGAATTGGTAAATCTTAGATTTTATTGGCAAATTATAAGATTTCATGTAGTTAGAGCTTTTACAGTAACATAAAAACTTTTATGTACAATCTAGAAATGAAAGAATTTGATATACAGGGTGTCCCAAAAAGATTGGTCATAAATTATATCACACATTCTGAGGTCAAAAATAGGTTGAAGGTTTTTATTGCAAACCCCCATTTATTTATGTACTTGAAAACTCTGTGACAGCGTCCTTTGATTCACAGTTACGTAAAAAATTGTTTCAGGTATGGATACAGTCGACTACGTGCCAGAACTGCGATAAAATAGATTGGCTTCAACCGTTTAACAATTCTAACGCTTTTACGTGCACCTCTAGCGGTCAATATCCTGATGAGACTGATGAAAATTGTCGCCGATATTTCGTCTGCGTTAAAAATTATAATTCGGAAAGGTTTATTACGATCCACTTAAAGTGCCCCTACGGCACGTACTATAACGAAAAGAAAGTCGATTGCAGTTCCGATTATATATGTCCTTACTCATCGACGACTGCTGGTATCACCGCAACAGAATCGATGGTTAGTCCGAAGGATCTAAGCTGCAAATACGAAGCCGATCCAAAATACTTCACCTGCAAAACAACCGGTACATTTCCTAATTACAACGACAAAAATTGTGAATCGTACTTTTATTGCGTTGTAGTAATACATCCGTTTTTAATCGTCAAAACTGAATATTTTTGCGAAAAAGATACGTATTTCAACCCCGAAACGAAATCTTGTGAAGCCAATTACAACTGTCCATGCAACAATAATTCACATCAAGTAAATACCTCTGATGTAACAATTACTTCGACTACTCCTAAATATACCGTTATTGATTACGAAAATTATCAAAGTACCAACGTTAAAAATAAAACGTCTATAAATATATTATCTTCTACAAGTGCTACATTTTTATCAAGTACAACTGTTAACCTGGCAACAACAATGACTGAAGATGATTGGTGTTATTACAACGACGATTCTACAGATTTCACTTGTTCAGAAAAAGGAAGATTTAAGAATTACAACGATAAAACTTGTCAAACATACTTCTTATGCAGTGTCTTGAGAAGTGGTCGAATTATTCAAACAAAATATTCTTGTCCTGCGAATTCACTGTTTGATCCATCGAAATCACTTTGTGATGTGGATTATGTGTGTCCTTGTGTCACAACCGTTACAACTACAACATCCACCACTGTTAACGATCGAATAACCGACAAAGATGATGATACATCTGCAGATTCATCCAGCCAAAATAGTATTGAAGAAAATAATAATGAAGTAGCAAAAACAACTACCGAATCATTGACTACTACCACACTGGATACCAATACGAAAGTAACAACAGAAACTCAAGATGATAAATGTAATTACATTGATGATTCTTTATATTTTACTTGTACAGAAAAAGGTAGATTTAAAAATTACAATGATAAAACTTGTCAAACATACTTCTTATGCAGTGTCTTGAGAAGTGGTCTAATCATTCAAACAAAATATTCTTGTCCTTCGAATTCACTGTTTGATCCATCGAAATCACTTTGTGATGTGGATTATGTGTGTCCTTGTGCCACAACTGTTACAACTACATCATCCACCACTATTGACGATAAAAAAACCGATAAGGATGATGATACATCTGCAGATTCATCCAGCCAAAATAGTAGTGAAGAAAATAATAATGAAGCAGCAAAAACAACTACTGAATCATTGACTACTACCACATTGGATACTAATACGAAAATAACAACAGTAACTGAAGATAACGAATGTAATTACATCGATAATTCTTCGTACTTTACTTGCACAGAAAAAGGTAGATTTAAAAATTACAACGATAAAACTTGTCAAACATACTTCTTATGCAGTGTCTTAAGTAGTGGTCGAATCATTCAAAAAAAATTTTCTTGTCCTGAGAATTCACTGTTTGATCCATCGAAATCACTTTGTGATGTGGATTATGTGTGTCCTTGTGCCACAACCGTTACAACTACAACATCCACCACTATTGACGATCGAATAACCGACAAAGATGATGATACATCTGCAGATTCATCCAGCCAAAATAGTAGTGAAGAAAATAATAATGAAGTAGCAAAAACAACTACCGAATCATTGACTACTACCACACTGGATACCAATACGAAAGTAACAACAGAAACTCAAGATGATAAATGTAATTACATTGATGATTCTTTATATTTTACTTGTACAGAAAAAGGTAGATTTAAAAATTACAATGATAAAACTTGTCAAACATACTTTTTATGCAGTGTCTTGAGAAGTGGTCGAATCATTCAAACAAAATATTCTTGTCCTGCGAATTCACTGTTTGATCCATCGAAATCACTTTGTGACGTGGATTATGTGTGTCTTTGTGCCACAACTGTTAGAACTACAACATCCACCACTATTGACGATAAAAAAACCGATAAGGATGATGATACATCTGCCGATTCATCCAGCCAAAATAGTAGTGAAGAAAATAATAATGAAGTAGCAAAAACAAGTACTGACTCATTGACTACTACCACACTTGATACTTATACGAAAATAACAACAGTAACCCAAGATAACGAATGTAATTACATCGATGATTCTTCGTACTTTACTTGCACAGAAAAAGGTAGATTTAAAAATTACAATGATAAAACTTGTCAAACGTACTTCTTATGCAGTGTCTTGAGAAGTGGTCGAATCATTCAAACAAAATATTCTTGTCCTGCGAATTCACTGTTCGATCCTTCGAAATCACTTTGTGATGTAGAATATGTGTGTCCTTGTGCCACAACTGTTACAACTACAACATCCACCACTAATGACGATAAAAAAACCGATAAGGATGATGATACATCTGCAGGTTCATCCAGCCGAAATAGTAGTGAAGAAAATAATAATGAAGTAGCAAAAACAACAACTGAATCATTGACTACTACCACACTGGATACTAATACGAAAATAATAAAAGTAACTCAAGATAATGAATGTAATTACATCGATAATTCTTCGTACTTTACTTGCACAGAAAAAGGTAGATTTAAAAATTACAACGATAAAACTTGTCAAACATACTTCTTATGTAGTGTCTTAAGAAGTGGTCGAATCATTCAAACAAAATATTCCTGTCCTGCGAATTCACTGTTTGATCCTTTAAAATCCCTTTGTGATGCAGATTATGTGTGTCCTTGTGTGTCTGATGTTAATGACAGTACAAGTGAAAGTTCTATTGGCACAACCTCATTAGCTACTACTGAAATTAATAATGTTGATACGACTAGTGAAACGAATAGAGTATCTACTCAGTGTTCAACCTATAACAGCGATCCTGAATATTTTATTTGTAGTGCGAAAGGAAGATTTTCGAACGACAACGATTCAACCTGTAGCAGCTATTTTATGTGTAGCTTGCTTAGAAGTGGTAAATTTATTAAAACAAAATACAATTGTCCAAGCAATTCCTACTTCAATCCCTCTATACAACTTTGCGAAGAAAAGTACAAGTGTCCATGTGGTGTTTAGTAATTTAATATGCATTGGTAATCCTGTGCAAGTAATATGGTTAATAATATTTCAAAGTTCTATTCTTTCAAAAAAATTAGTTTTTATTAGGATTTTGTTGTGTGGGCACATTATATTTTGTTTTTTTATTATTAAATAATGTTACATAAAAGTTTTGTTCAAATTTCTTCATTTTTTATATTATTGCTCAAGTTATGTAAGTTGCCTATACGACATTCTCACTGTTTTCAAGACGTTTACGAAGAATTTTATTTATAACATCAATAGCTGGCATTGGTGTTGCCGTTGTCACCCTTTTTAATTGTTATTTTCTATTTTTATGTAATGATTTATATTTTTTTTCAAATTATTTGAACTACCACAATATTTAGCAAATGCATCCCTCTGATTTTTAAAAAATAATTCTTATCTTATTTCAGTTAAAAAGTATAAAACGTTTAAAAATACTATACCCTTTTTGAAAACGTCGATTTTAATTTTTAAAAATGTATTACCGGTATTTTTTTTACTTTATTTTTGTTTGAAATTTATTGTATGTTATTTTATGTATCAACTGGACTTGTAATTAAATTTATGTTTTCAGCATTTACGTGTATTATTTTATTATTATTTACGATTCTCCGGAGTACTTATATTATATATATTATATATATATTATATATATATATATATATATATGAGTCGGATTTAAAACGACACCTAGTCTCCATTGCTCTCGAATCATTCCAAAGGTCTTCTTCCAAGCCTCTATCTGTCTCTCCTCATCTGTTCCTTCTCTCCAGCTTCTTCTTGGTCTTCCTCTCCGTCTTCTTCCTGCTGGAGTCCACGTCATTTTTTGTTTGACAGTCGCTCGTACGTCATTCTCTGGACATGGCCGTACCATTTCAGTTGTGTCGTCTTTATGTCATCTACAATACTGTGTCGAACTCCTATAATCTCCCGTATTTGGTCATTGCGGATTCTTTCAAGCTTCTACCTGCCTGCCGAACGCCTCCAAAAATCCATTTCTGTCGCTTCCGTGAAAAAACGACGTTACAAACAACTTATACTAAATTTAAAGACTAAGTTAAAGAAGTGGGCCTAACGGTTAATACTCAAAAAACCAAGTACATGAAAACCAGCAAAATCCGTTTGAACCAAGGTGCACTTGAAATAGAAGGGTACAACTTTGAAGGGGTCACTATCTTCGTGTATCTGGGTTACAAATTACACAATGAGAATGATATGAGTGAAGAGATTAAGACAAGATTCATAGCCGGAGCCAAAAGTGCAAGCATACACAAAAAATTACTGGCATCACAGCTGATAATCAGAACGACCAAACTCAGGTTATATAAGACCTTGATACGACTGCTAGCTACATACGCATGCGAAACATGGACTTTCACTAAAGCAGATGAAAATCGGCTAAGAATCTTCGAAAGAAGGATACTCCGCAAGATATTTGGATCCATGCAAGAAGCGGATGGATCATGGAGAATCATGAACTAAATGCATTAACACATGGAAAAGATATAGTTAGGTTTGTAAAATTCCAAAGAATTAGATGGCTGGGCCATAGTCAAAGAATGGAGTTAGAAAGATCAACGAGAAGGATAACTGAATGGAAACCCTGAAAAACGAGACACAGAGGCAGACCTAAGAAAAGGTGGAAAGATGATGTAGTGGAAGATCTTAAAAAACTTAGATGCAGAAACTGGTGGACCATAACTACCGATAGGAAGAGATGGCAGACTATTGTAGAGCAGGCCAAAACCCACCCCGGGTTGTAGTGCCAATCGAAGAAGAGAAGAAGAAGACTTTTTTTAAAACGTCAGCAGAAATAAACAAAAATATTTACACATTTGATGATTTTAAAGTTGAGTAAATTTTTCTTGATACTATTTTTAAATACATATTTCTACGTCGTTTCGAAGTAGGTGATGCATGGTAACTTAATTTAACAGACACATTTTTACTATTTTCATATACCTACGTGAAAATGCGATTTTTGTTACATCATTGAGAAGAAAGTACAATTGTTTAAAAACAAACTACCCCAACAAAAATATATTTTATTAATACTGACAATTCAAAAAAAATTATACTATTAAATCATATTTAATCCAACATTTATAAAATTATTTATTTTAATAAATACAGCAAAAATACCGACATTAACATAGTTTAGCAAAGTTTATTAATTAATGAAATATTGAATAACTAGCTTACTAACGATAAGCCAAAAAAATTAAATTACGCGATAATATAAACAATTTTTGTCCAATAAAAAAGTCTTCGTGTTCACCGATCATGCGAAGTCGAAATGATCAGACATTCTTTATTTTCTTGTAATTTTCGTTAAAGTTTGATATCTTCGAACCTTCCTCTAATCCTGGTATGTCAGCTTGACTCTCTTTTCCATCTTTTAATCTGTAAACAAATTAAATTCTAAAAATTGTATCAAACATAAAAAGAAAAAAATTAAACATTTTAATGTTTAACATATTTATTACCGATTCCTTTAAAAAACAGTGGTTTTTTGGATTTTCAAATTAATTGTAGTATTAAAAATTAAAATTTTATAATTTCTAAATTAAAATAATTAAATTATATGTCAGCTCGAGGTCACTATTTGACAGACAGATAGAACAAGAAGATGAAGAAGAAGCTTTATTATTTTGATCACAGCTGTCACCTTCTTGATCGAAAAAAGGAGAAATCTCCTATAGCGCCCAATGTTTTGAAAAAAAGGACAAAAGATGTGCATTTTTGCAACGAAGTTCCTTAACGCGACTTACGGGAAGTGCGATTTAGTAGAAACCGTCACGTAACGAAATGTATCGGTGGTTCAGTGGCAGAATGCTCGTCTGCCACGCAAGCGGCCCGGGTTCGATTCTCGACCGATGCATTCTTTTTGTGCTTTTACCATTGAATACAAAAAAATTTTAATTGTATTAAGGTATTCGCGAACTACATTTTAAAATTGTTTGGCATATCAAAACGGAGATGGATAATTATCTTGGTAAATGGAATAGTTTACTGACGAGAAAATTAATGTCACTTTAAAAACGTGGGGTGCTTTGTATGATAATCAGTGATAATTTTCTCGTCAGTAATTTTATTCTTTAAAATTCTTTTTAACTTTTTAGTTTGATTAACTCTAAAAGCGTGTTTTTTAGTTTTTTTAAACTAAAATTTATTATCATATAACCTCAACACAGGGTTGTACAGACACGTGGAAATTTTGTGAAAATGCATTTGTTATTTGTGTTAGATCATACGTGAATATTGTTTTATTATTGCAATTAAGTTTTGAAAAATGAAAATTAAATTAGTGCTTTATTTTTTTTATCAACATTCTACTATTCAATTTGGACATAATTTTTAAATTAAACTAATAAATCTATTTTTTACCAATATGAATGGGACAGATCCACTTTCTATACATTATTTTTTTAAGTAGGTAGCAATTCATCTGTTACCATCCATTTGTTTTAAAAATGTTTGTTTATATTTTCTGTAAACATCAGATGTTAATTTGCCGCCAGGGTTAACAATAGCATTAAATTTATTACCAGCACTACCAACCTGATATAATATATAACCTTGTCATCTGATAAAAAATTATTTATTTTTTATAATCTTTACTGCTTTGTTTTATTAACATAACCAGATAATTAAGAATTTTGTGTTAACCGTAAAATTATAAATTCGAGTATCTTGACTTTGTCACAAATTGTGATCTAAATTTTTTTCGATGAAGATAACATTTCCACATTATTTTAAATCTTACACAATCCCGCATTTTGCGTATTTATTTCGGTTTAGCAATATTATTTTGTAAACTATCTTTTAAAAAGCAAAAGTAGAAAGTTCAAAACAAAGTTCTCGAAATATTTTTAAATTTATTTTGTTAACCATGAAAATCACAAAAATGTTAATTTTTATTACTGTAATATAAAAATTTTACGTAAATAGAATAATATAAACCATCATCAGGCGTGTAAAAGATGTCGTTAACAAGAAAAGATACAGAAGAAAGATTAACATGTGGATATTGAAACTGGCAGATCATAATTTCATGACATTGTTAATTAAAAATATACAATATTGATTGTGGTATCATTTAAATTAAATATTTTTATGATTATGTCTTTGGGTGTTGTGTTAAAACAGTTGTAAACCTATCGTGGATGTGATAATGATTGAACTTTACTTCAGCTGAGCCTATTAAGGGTTGCGGTGGAGAGCCGACCTACGCCCCACTCACGCCCTCAGCTACAATAGTTCTTAATCAACGTGTTTCATTTTTTTTTCATGCATACATATAGTCAAGCCTTTTTTCCGTAGGGGTAGGCTAAAAATGAATTTATTTCATTCCAAATTTAAAAAACTTAATATTTCTGAACAAAGAATGAAAATCCCTTTCGAACAAGATGCCACACAATCCCCCTTTTTATTTAAAATTTTTGAGTGGGTGCTCATAATTCAAAAGGGAGTTCTAGAAGGGGGTAATATTTTTATACGCACAGTACACTTATTCTCAAGTTTATTGCTTATTTTTAAACAAAAAATTTCTTGTATTGTTTTTGATGCAAATAAACTTAATAATTATTTAAAGAAAAAACAGATGCAAAAAAAAACTTAATTCAAATAAAGAAAATACATAAATTTTTAAAGAAGAAAAAAGTAATAAAACAGATAAGGGTCAAGGGATGCAAATGAGGATCATTAAAGGGTTATTTGGGACACGTAATTTTGGAGTATAAGCATCAAAACATTTAAATAAAAATCGTTTATTTGACTTCGTATTTATTTTCTTTCTCTATCATCATCTGATGATTGTTTATGTACAACAAAAAATTGACAGTGTTTCATTGCTTTGTTCTTTAGAATATTACAGCATTTCTAATATGTTTAACCTACTTTTCGAACATATGTACTATCCATTGTTTATTTTACCTGACAAAAATATTGTACTTTATTTTGTTTATAAATTTTTTTTGGTCGTTTCTGTATAAAAAACAAAAATAAATATTAAAGAATTCAAATTATCTGTTGATATATTCCTACAACGACACTTACGCGTACCAGAAATGATTAATAATTTTAAACATTATTTATTTTTTGAATGTAATGAATATTAATAATTTTAGAGTATCTTACCCGTAGGAAGCTTTTTCGGATCCCTTAAATAACTTTAAACCGCACATAATTATTGATATAATCCACCAGGCGGTAATGATGTGAAAAACCTTCTTGAATAGAACAATGCAACTTATTCTTTACTCGCGGGAGATAATAATGTTTGGAGAAGTAAATTAAAATATTTAAGCTCGCCTTGTGTCTGTCTGCTCACCTGCATTGTGAAATCCATTCTTTAAATAATTGAATCGTATGTGCTATTGTAATGTTTATTTTCATGGATTATTCATCGCCGCTTGATCTCTCTTATTAGTCGGTACGTGCGTCTGATTTTTATTTTTAGGATAACGTTCATGTTTGTTTCGAGTAAAAAAAGAAGGTAATAGGGATCGTGCGTCATGTGACGCTAACCGGGTGACAAAGATGTGAAAGGACTGGAGGAATCCACAAAGTTAACGCAATAATTAAAATTATTAAAAAAATTAATTTTTCGTCGACCTCTACAAAAAAACGAACATTTTACGTACCAATTTCCGGATGAAAAATCGACTATTTTTGTTCGTCCGCAGAAACTTTTCGTCCGCAAACACTTTTCTTCCGCTATGGTCACTATGATAGAGTACGGGGCGAGAGCGGCGATTGGGTCATTTTCGTACATCCACGTTTTAATAAAAACATATGCGCCTGTGACAATAACTGTCATTTGCATTTTTCAAATTAATTACTTACGAAATCCGCTAGATTTTACGTGTGAATAAGACCGTAGTGTGAATATTAGTGTTCATAATAATCAAAAATGGATAGTGATAGTGATAACCTAACACCTAACCGGAGCTCCGAGAATCGGCAATTACGGCCACGGTGGACGGTGGATTTACTCCCCCAGAAATCACCAATTTTATACGAAAAACAATACATGCGCATGTGTCTACTTTTTTTTCCCTGTCAGATATTATTCTCCAGACATTTGAGTCCGCTGTCGGAAAATAGGCCTCCTCAAGTTTCTTCCAAGTTTCTCGGTCCTGTGCTGCTGCAATCCAGTTGGTGTTGATTTTTTTTAAATCATCTGTCCATCTGGTGGGTGGTCTTCCGGGGTTTCGTTTGTCTGACCATGGCCTGCATTCCAGAAGTGTTTTCGTCCATCTTTGATCTGTTTGTCGTGCTACATGACCGGCCCACCTCCATTTCGACTTTGAGATCTTTTCAATTATGTCTTCTACCTTTGTTCGTCTACGAATCTCTTCATTTCTTACTCTGTCTTTAAGTGATATCCCCATCTTCGTTGTTTTCGTGAGGGCCATTTGGTCGATAAACAGCTTAACTCTCACAGATACCCTTCACCCTCTAGAACATAGAAGAAGAGTTGCAGACCAGTCATTGCTCTACAGATATTTCCATGGCAGATGCTCCAGAGAAATAAAAACTTATGTACCACCATTGGCCACATTCGGCCGAAGAACTCGGCACGCTGATCAGTCTCACACATTTACTCTCAAGCTTGACACTACAAGGACCAATCTTCATCAAGAATCCTTCTTTTACAGGGCTGCTACGAAATGGAATAAGCTTCCAAAATCAGTTTTTCCAGAGAACTATGACCTGCAACTTTTTAAAAAGCGTGTCCACAATCATTTCCTTTCTATAATCCCTTCCCCTTCTAATAGTCGCAGTGCGGGCCGTCCGCGGCCCACACGATAGGTCTACCCTTTTTGCGACTATTTTCATAAAAAAAAATCTCCCCATTTCTTACTCTGTCTTGGAGTGATATCCCCAGCATAGATCTTTCCATCTTTCTTTGTGTGACACTCAATTTCCTTGCTAAAGCCTTAGTGAGCGTTAGGGTTTCTGCCCCATATGTGAGAACACGTATTAAAAGTCTTCCTTTTTAGACTTATAAGAAGTTTGTCCTTAAATATTTGTCTCAATTTGCCGTATGCTGCTAATCCGAGGTTTATGCGCCTTAAAAGTTCACAAGTTTGGTTGTCATTGCCTTAGTTTTGGCATAGTTTATGTTCAGACCAACCGCTTTCATTTCCAGCATATCTCGTGCTTTACTTAGATCATCCGCAATCAACACTATATCATCCGCGAATCGGAGATTATTTAGTTATACGGTTATACGAAGCTGTATTAAACAGTAGGAGACCAGCCAATACACTCTTTCTTACTAAAGCGAACATAGTTGCCAGGTTAAGTTTTGTTTGAAATAATTAAAATTGGTCTGTGTATAATTAGAAAGAAGTTTTATCTAAAAATAAAACTAGGGTTAGCCTAAAAGATCCAAATGGTCATGAACAAGTTGCAGGAAAAAAAAAGACTTGAAAAATCAGCACGAATAAATGGACCCGTATCAGTTTGACGTGATTACGGTCTACCAGCGTTCTCAGTTCTTTGCAGTCAATAAGTATGTGGGAAGGGGTGGTCCGGCCTGAGGTGCCCCCTGCACAGGACTTAGGCTGTCTTCTACAGGATTTCACCCGGTTTTCTGTAGGCTCCGCTCCGTTAGCTACGGTGCTCCCCACCGCTATGCATCCATCAGCACGGGTCGCATAACACTTTGGATTGGAAGTCTTTTAGTCGCCTGTTACGATAGGTACATCTTACCTGGATCTATTCTATTTTCTCCGCATCCCCAGGGCAAAGACAAGTATCTTAAAATGGATGGAATGTGTTTCCCATGAAAAAAAAATGACTCGTCTGTAAATAATATGTTTTGTAAAAAAACATTATTTTAATTTTGCTTTTCCATCATGGTTACACAAAATTCCATGTTTTACAGATTTGGCTATTGTTTGGCACAACAGGGTGGTTTATTTGAACCTTCATTACTTTAGATTTGTTATGTTTTTTTAAGATATCAAAATTTTGCTGCCATCTTAAGGTCGAAAACTTTTCAGACTACCCTTGTATATTTTTACACCTTTATGAATTTTTTATTTTGAATTTGATTTCAGCAAGATGACAATTTGACTTAAAAAAAAGTAATTAGAAATGCCTGAGGATATGGATATTTTCTTTCAGTGTTCATTTGGTTTGTTTTTTTTTATTCAAAATTGTAATCATTTTTTCTTGGTTAAGTGTTCGCTACACTTTTTCTTTCGTATAAATTCCGCGTACCGTCAATCGAAATTTCAGAGATTTGCATTTATTCTACATATTCGTTTTACATAAGGGAAAGTATCTAATAGCTCATGCAACGCAGTGCTCCTTGGCAGTATGGATTTTTATTACATTCAAACGCTTGCGGTTCATACTAATCGACAATTTTACAGCGCGCCATAAAAGAATTTTCTGCATATTCTCATTGTTATTTGTTGTTTCTTAGTTTCTAAACAGACTCGGATTTGAAAAGAATTGTAATGCAGCCACTTCAGCACGATTTGTCAATAAATTAAATTAAAAATTGCGAGAAAATGTTACAACCACTAAAAACAACATAAACATTAATAATAATGTGATGGATAAAGTTCAACTTATACTATCAACTTTTTTGAGATCACTGATCAACTGACAAGGGTGTATTTTATTACCTCTTTTGTTTAATATATATACGAAATGTTTGATGAGAGAGATACTTAATGAGTGGGAAGGAAGCTTTGCCATAAATGGGACAAAAATGTCAAATCTTAGATATGCTGACGACACTCTTCTCATCGCTAACTCAACAAAAGAACTTACAGAATTGATACTACGACTCGATAGAACATCAAAAGAATATGATCTAAAAATTAACTATGCCAAATCTAAAATATTGATAGTTGATATATCTCCAGATAGACGATTGGTTTATTCCTGTTGCCGTACTTAACCGACGAGTACTGAGATCTGGATTTTCAGAAATACAAACTAAAACCTCTCCTTCATAATCGACGATGATATTTTTTGGAGCACCATTTAAGCTTTTAGGACGAAAACACCCTGTTTCGCCTAGGCGGGTATAAATAAGAGGAGACATGGTGGTCAAACCAAAACAAGATAAAACTATATTGATATTTTTACTGTTGTTACCCCGCATAGTGGTAATTTAAAGGAATAAATTCATCTCACATTAAACAAAATTCATTGAATGTTTAAAATGCAAATAACTGAAAAACTGATGAAATAAAAGTACCTTTTTTATTTAAAATTGAACTGCCTTTTAGATTTTCTCGTAAACCTGCAACATTTGTAAAAGACATGTTAAGGTCAATCGCCATATTTTGGTGTGTAGTATCTCCAGTTTAGAGATTGCCCATTCTTAATGAATCACCCTGTATAGGTTTACTTTTAAAGAAAGTCTATCACAAGTACTGCACAAAATTGTTTATCTTCTAACAAATTCTTTAAAATGTTTAAATCTATTTTTTAAAAAACCAGCTTATTTTGCTGCATGATACCTATACATATAGGCATATGTGGGTCGACTATATATAAGAAAACAACTACTTTCCTGGCAATGTGCCTCGACGAACATTGAATTATATCTGATAGATAATCGTGCATAATCATTTTTTGGATAATTTTATATTGTTACGGTAATTTTGTCCAGGATTTTATGCAAAATATTTAAATTTCTAGCATCATTTACAAAATTAAATTATTTTATTCGCAACCCCTAAATCTGAATTTAAAAGTATTATCTTTATTTAAATTTTATTGCTGTAATGTTAATGTGCCCAAAAAGAAAAATAAAAGGAGACATTGTGGTCAAACTAAAATAAGATAAAACTATATAAATAGGTACATGATAGTAGGTTTTCATTTATTTCACATAGCGCGACCCTGTTAAAATTAAATTTTCCCGGTAACGTGCAGTACACGCCATGCGAACGGTGTATAACTATTAATTTTAGTAGCTTTGATATCTCCTTAAAATTGTACAAAAAAAAGTAGTGATAAATGAGATATCAAATTTCTATTATTTGTTTTTTGCATTAATGACATAAATGGATGGATCGCGAAAATTGCTTTGTGATAAATAATAACCGCATTAAAAATAAGTGAAAGTTGCTCGGTTTAAATTGGATAAATTATAATTCATAAAAAAATCTTTCAATGACAATATTTCCATATTAATTACATATCGCTATATCTATGATTCCAATAATGAAAATTTAATAATTATAGAAACATATTAAATATTTTTATTACGGCTCTGTTCTGACGATCGAAATTACTATTAATATATTTCAAATTCACAGCAGATGTTTAGGAAAGTCAGCTATTTAGTGAAAATTTAGAAAGAGCCATTATGATCACGAAAAGTTTTATATACCTCTATTTAGTCACTATTTATTTTAATTTATTACTAATTTGTAGTTAAAAAAATCGATTCAAAATATTCTAGTAGCTACTATTTTAATTTAAATAAATTTAAATTTCTTAAGAGTCTTTTAATTTTATTTTTGGTCTAATATGGCCCAGTTTCACCAACATTTTTAATCCCGATTTAGCTCCTAAGTGCAGCCTCTAATCACGATTAACATATTGAAACGTTTCACCATGCTTAAATCATGCTTAAATCGACTGATCGCGATTTAGTACAAATCGGCCATTTTTGGTGGATTTATCCGGTAAAGCCAGACTGGTAATATTACTATTTTAGTTAGAGATATTGATGAACTATTTATTTTATGGAAATTCATTTTAACTATACTGAGATAAAATAAAACACTTTTCGTCAATTTCCACAATATGCTTCATGCTTCTTCTGCCAAACGCAACATTCACTACCATACATAAGTGTAGGAACCAACTCACCTCAGTGCACAGCCAGACGTGCCTTTTTTGAAACTTTCTGGCTGCTTATAAAGCTATGCAGTGCCCCATTCATTTGTTTTCCTGCCAACACTCTTTGCTCAATGTCACTGTCATACTTTCCATCTCTCGTAAACTTTGATCCCAAGTACACAAAATCATTTACTTGTTCCACTCTTTCTCCCTCAATCGAAACATTACAGTTTGTCATGCTTTTTTCTCTTTCAAAAACCATTACTTTCGTTTTGCTTACATTTATTTTCATCCCTTTGATTTTCAGGGCATCATGCATAACATTAACCATCGCCTGAAATTCCTCTCCAGATGACGCCAATATGAGTTGATCATCGGCGTAAAGAAGGCATTTGACGATCAAATCATTTATTTTCAATCCATACGCACTCTCTTTCAAATCTTTTAAACAATCGTTTATGTATAAGTTAAACAGCCATGGCGAAGCCACACATCCCTGTCGCACACCTTTTTCGATGTTAAACCAGTCCGTGCAAGCTCTGTTTATCCTGAAACAAGCAGTGGAATCCTCGTAAAGTGATTTCAGTGCTCGTATTAAACTACCGCTCACCCCATACATAGACAATGTCCACCGCAATTCACTCCTCACGAACCTGTCATAGGCCTTTTCCAAGTCTATAAAAGCGCAATAGACCTTCTGACTTCTAGCCAAGACAGACAAAAGTGAACATAATTTTTATATATTTTTTCTTTATACATCAACGTTGGTCAAAGAAAAAAAATGCAAAATTTAGAGATCATTCAAGGTCCCTTGCCAAGAATTTTTATATAGGTTGATTAATGTCAAAATGACATAAAATGAGCTCTAGATTTTGCAGTTTTTTTTTTCAGTGAAGAGCATTTCTGGACTACCTTCTTAAAATAACTCTCTTGATTTTCATAAGTACGTCCTTTGCTTACGGTTGATTTGTGGTGTGTGTATGAAAAGTGTATTTAAATATAATGCAAAATTTCTCAACAAAGCAGATGTGGTAAATGTAAATGTAAAATGTTTATGATGGAAAAATTTCTAGAATTGCAGCAAATTATTACTTCACAATACGCGAGTATATGCATGAAATAATTGTGTTCATTTTATAGTGGCATTTTTTATGTCATTCGTATCATTTTTAAAATTGGCAACCAATTGTGTTATTGATGTAATATTTCACAAAAATACCGCTGCACGCGATTACGTTTATCTTATTTAGAATAATTAACCTCTGCCAAGAAAAGGAAAGAAAAAACGCAAATATGTACCAAGTATCTGACTCGAAGGTTCATTTATATGGGACAGCCAGAGAGTGGACTGTATTTATTCAATTGGCAGTTTAATTGTTAAAAACATACTTGAATTTAAAATTAAATATATTTCCTATACAAACAAAACTATTCAGGTACTTAAAATATTTTATCGGAAAACATATTTTATCGGTCCATTAACAAACTTTTAAAAACATGTTACAATAGCAATGATATTGGTTAAAGAAAAGCTCATCCAAAGAATAAAGTGAAAGAATTACACAGTTTACTATTGAAAAATACAAAATGCAGCAGTTAATTCTAGAGTTATCACAAAATTTGTCTACACTTAAAATTCTTCAATAATGTTTATTGAGTAACTATTAGAAAGTGGACATTATTTTTTAGTAGTTAATTTAGTTCATTTAAATAACACGATAGATACGTTTTAAGGAAACGACCTTTATCTTTGTGTATTTAAAATAGGTCTAACTAAAAAGTGTAATAAAACAATAGTTACTGTTTTCAACCTATTCAAAATAAACAAATGTGAAATCCTATCTTTCTGATGAGTTTTTTTATGTCAAGCAAGCGAAAGACTCAATATAGATCTACACAACACTTGTATCTGCACCTTTGCCGACGATACAGCAGCCCTTGCTGTTCACGAACATCCGTTGCAAGCAATTCTGCTTTAACATTGCATAGACTACACCACGAACTGACTAGCCAACTGGCGAATCAAATCAAATGAAAATAAGTCGGTGCGGGTGAACTTTACCACTCGACATGCAATCTGTCCTCTAGTAACACTGAATGAAGTCCAGATTCCTTAAGTCAGCTCTAACTCAACTCAGCTCTAACTCAACCCCCGATACCAATGGAAAACAACCCCCAACGATACCTAGAATAAACGCATCAATGCCTGAGGTCACTATCCGCCATCGCACTATCAGGAAAATCCTAGGAAATCTTGACTCTAATAAGGCAGTAGGACCAGATGGAATTCCGACAATTGTCCTGAAGACCTGTGCTCAAGAGCTCACCCCAGTTCTCTGTAGACTCTTCAAGTTATCATACAGCAAAGGAGTATTTCCGTCCATGTGGTAAAACGCTAAAGTCCAACCGATTCCGAAAAAAGGAAAGAAGACTATTCCTGCAAATTATCGCCTTATTGCATTGCTCTCAGTCATATCCAAAGTTATGGAAAAAGCGATTAACACAGAACTTATCAAATATCTGGAGAAATTTGAGATAATCCATGACAGACAATATGGATTTCGACAACTGGAGATTTGCTGGCTTATGTCACTCAGCTCTGGACAAACACTATTGAAAAGTTTGGTGAATCCCGTGCAATAGCCTTGGATATATCTAAAGCCTTTGACCGCGTTTGGCACCAGGCATTGTTAAGTAAATTATCTGCCTACGGTCTCCCAACCAAACTGCGCCAATGGCTCTTGAGCTTCATGCAAGATCGCTCCTTACATGTGGCAGTTGACGGTATTTCTTCTGATGCGTTCAAAACTAATGCCGGGGTCCCCCAGGGTTCCATCCTGTCCCCTACCTTATTTCTTTTACACATCAACGACCTCTTAAAAACCACTACGAACCCCATTTACAGTTTCGCAGACGATAGCACACTTGTCTCAACTTTCACATCCTATCGATCACTTTCGGTGAATGATACAAATATACTCAGGCAGGAACAGGTTGATTCCATCAATAGAGATCTTAAAGCAATCTTCGAATGGGGAACCAACAATCTTGTTCAGTTCAACGCCCAAAAAACACAAAGTGCCACGTTTTCCAAGAAAGTGAATTTCTTAAATCATCCCATCACAATGTCCGAAAATACCCTTGAACCAAGTCCCTCCATCTCGATTTTGGGAGTCACGGTGTCCAATAACATGTCTTGGCATGACCATGTTGCTAACATCGCAAAGTCGGCAAGCCAGAGGCTAGGTTTTCTGTGGAAAGCCAGAAAGTTTTTTACTCCTGATCAACTGTTGACGACGTAGAACTTTTCTTGGGAAAATCACGTAAGGTCCATTGCCAAATGTACATCCCAAAAACTTGGCTTTCTGTTTCGTGCCAAGAGCTATTTCACTTCCAGTCAGCTGATTATGATCTATAAGGAACATATCCGACCTGTCCTGGAATACTGTTTCCATATTTGGAGTGCGGCACCTAAACATATTCTGAAACTATGGGATTCCGTTCAAAAAAGGGCAATTCATCTGGTCGGTGATGCCCCGCTTACAAAATCGCTCACTTCTCTGGAACACCGTAGAAAAGTTAGCGATTTGTCTCTATTTTATAGATATTTTCATGGGCGATGCTCTTGTGAAATATCAACAATTGTTCCTCCTTTAGCTGTTTCTTCGAAATTAACTTGTCAAGTTCAGACTTCACACCTCTTGATGGTCACTTTAGAGACCTGCAGAACATCTCTTTCCAAAAACTCCTTCATTCAACGAACAGCGAGGCTTTGGAACACATTGCCTCGGGAGGTGTTCCTCGAGGCATACAACCTCTAGAAATTTAATGAGAATACCAATTCCTACCCTTTTTTCTTGGTTCTTACGATG
The DNA here is from genome assembly GCA_950111635.1 of Agelastica alni. Taxonomy (NCBI): domain Eukaryota; kingdom Metazoa; phylum Arthropoda; class Insecta; order Coleoptera; family Chrysomelidae; genus Agelastica; species Agelastica alni. The sequence goes on along the minus strand of OX467719.1, from coordinate 8,407,186 downwards.
TTCTCTGAGCATTACAGCATATCCCTTTTCGTAGGAACCAGAACATAAAAAAAAATTTACGAGTGTGATTGCATCATTGGTAAATAAGATTGAAGGGACGGCCTTCCAAGAAAACCTCGTCGGTCGTCCACGGTCTCCAAATAAAATAAGGAGCTATTTTGTTATTGCATATTAGGCTAGAAACAATTATTTTTACAATTTTTCTTTTAAAAGTCAGTATGTAAATATTTTACCGTTATTTCAGAGACACCCTGTGAACATAGTCGATATATTAAATATTTTATCTCGCACTAAAACATGCATTATTTCATTCTCTAGAGAAACAAATAGACGTCAAACATTACTTTATCAAAATTTAAGGAAAATGATGGTAATATATTTATTTGCTTTCTTAGCTAGTTTTTGACTGTGTCACGTATAGGAAAGCATGCCTCGGTCGTCTAGGATATCGGAATGCCAGACGAAAAGTGAATCTTAACCCCACGTATGTCGTTAATCGCTGGCAGGTAGATATCAAGTGCCTCAAATGTGATGGTACCCCTATTTGGGTCACGGCTATAAAACATCTCGGTTAAACTCTTCGCTGTTTATTTGATGTTATACCGAGCGTCGTGTATAACACGGTCAGCAGACATTTCTTTGCCGCTGCTTTTTCCACATCGCGATCGACTTTTCAGCTTTCACCCACCTATGGTTTAGGTGCTCGAAGATCTTTATGGAAATTTGAACGGTTTTTGCTGTTTTAAGTTTGCAGAACTGTTTTGTTGAGTGTTATGCGTGGTCGGATGCTGGGTGCAAGTGCTGGATTTAACTATTTCATCCACTGAATTGACCATAACGTAAGTATATACGTAACGTTATTACTTTCAATAAATATTAATACTTAATTATTAAAAAAAAAAGTACTTTTAAATGGAAAACGTTTTTCTCGTTAGAAATTTGTAAGAAAAATTTTAAACACAATTATTGCAAATTTTGTTGGATAAAAAGTATGATAATTGCATTTCATTTGTAAGTAAATGTTTTTATAAATGGGCTTGGATAGATGTAGACTTATTTCTTTTTCAATTTTATCCTTCTTTACATAACTTTTATTTAAACTTTTAATCATCTTTAAACTATCTTTAAGGTGTCCAACTCATATTCATTCTTATTTATTAGTTTCTTTCGTAGTCTTGTAAATCTAGAATACAGTGTGTAACACGACAATATTATTGTATCTGTTTATTGGAAATTACTCACAGGATGTTTAAAAAAATTTGTTGACATGGATCACAAATTAAGGCAAATTTAAACAAAATATTTTGACAGACACGTCAACTTCGTTACCTATTTTAAATAGAACTCTCTGTATATTATTACACATAACCTGACAACTCTGGCCTCTCTAGTAAGCAAGTGTGCAGTGGCTGGTATCCTATTGTTTAATTTAGCTTCATTTAACCGTCTTTTAACTGTTTTATAAGAAATTGCGCTTCGAGTTCGTTTCTGATCACAAAACTTGTGACAGCCCTGTTTCTTAAAGCGTATTGTCTAATGAAACATTTATCTTAGTCGTTAGTGCATCGTTTTCGCCCTTGTCCTGACTATCTAGAATAATTTCCTACCTCATTTAAGCGTCCTATTGTGGAACAATTTTGACAACAGCCCTCATCCAATAAAACTGAGGCCCCAGTTAAATTTCTTGCTCGATTAAATGTTCCTGTTCGGAATTTCTTGGAGATTGGTTCTGCAGGTTGCAGTCAAAAATTGTTGTAGTCCTTATTCGTGTAGTCAAAAAAGGACCTAAGCACCTTGTTAAAATTGCGTTCCCTATTTGGAATTCCTATGAGGCTGCATCAGCGTCTTACAAGAGAATGGCCAGTAGAGGATAAACGAAAGATAGCTTTTCATGAAAGTATATGTAAAAATAGTTCCGCCACTGCTCTACCGACAAAAAAAGACTTTTTGTCAGTCCTGTAAGGTGGAGAAGGCAAACATCTTTTTCTGTGACTATGTTAATTCTTTTTACAACCCCGATTTGACTCAAATTGACATCTACACCTGGTACACTGTATTAGCGAAAATTGGAATAATGGTAATGACGAAAAAGTTTTTGTTTTAAAAAATTTAAATGATAATTCGAATTTAAAATAAATCTTTATTAGTTCTGCAAAACAGTATTCCTCGAAATGAGAAATAATATCTTAAATTTAATTTATGCTCGAACAATTCTGTAAATATTTACTTCATTAACACCGTAAGCTTCTTATGGTTAAATATTTTAATAATAAAGGATAAAATCTTCACATTGCCATATATTTTTTGTAAGATTTTATCTCACGTTTAAAACTTCATAGTTACTTACCATAATCTCATATAAATGTTTGGAATAGTTACAATTTTAAACAAACGACCATGATTTATGTTTTTGTAATTTCCTAGCGGCCTAGTAGGTATTAAAAATAAAAGCAATTTATCAGGATTTAATACATACGTTTGTGTATATTACGCACTTGAGTGACAATACTATTTTACAGTGGTAAAACTACATTTGGTTTGATAAATAAACACGCAAAATTCTGTTTAAAATATGGTCGTACGTGAAAGTTCCTAACCCAGGTTTATAGGATTTATTGAGGACAAGTTTTTAGATCTTCGTGAGCCATACAACAAGATAAGAGATTTAAAATGAGTCCTAAAAAATTCTTGGTTTTTATTATAACTTCCAGATAAACAACTTCAGGTGATGTAAATTTAAATGTTTTAATATACCACAGGGTAAAACTTATAAAAACGACTTCTTTTAACAAGTGTTTTTAATTTAAATTAATCTACAAACTTATGGGCTTATCTTTTGAGAGAATATAGGATGGTAAAATATTATTTAAGTTTATTGCGCCCAAGCTTTCAGTTTTAAATCATTTTTAATTTTCTAGTTTATCTGGTTCGATATTTATATCATCTAGAACCTGCCTCTGGTTACGTTTATGAAATCTCTTTTATTTCTAGCAATAAATCTCTCGTTATTTTTAGTCTTTATTTCCGCTGATTATAGTATTTTTGTTTTTTCTTTATTTTTCCTTTAAAATTAATTTTTATTTTTGTTGACTTTTTTAACTTTGCTCCAAATATTTATAACCCCCCGCTGTTCTTCGATTAAATATTTTTTTGAAGTGAGAACTTCCTTAGGCAGGTTGAACGGGGTGTAATTTTAAAGCATCCGGAGACGTAAGCGTCACCGACAGATCGGTATTTTCGATGTAGAAAGTGACAGCGACTGTTAGCAGTGGTCAAAATAATATTAAAATAAAATGAATAAATTGTACTATTCTGTGGATTCGCAGCTTGTTTACGAAATATTTATTGTTATTGTATTTGTATATTTTCGGGAATTTAATCCGTCAAAGAGACAGTGTAAATTTGATTCGCGAAAAAGTGTAAACATTTTTGAAGGACGTCAAGGTAACCTATCTTTCATTGAGAGAGTTATTCGCGAGTGATCCGCGAAAAATTGTAAAGGAAAAATTTTTTGTTTCAATAAACCCTTGTATTTTAAACTTTAAACAATATTCTATCTTTTTAAACATAAATAAATAACAGGATTTTCACCTGTATCGCTGTGAAAAAAAGTGTTAATTTTACCCAGAATATAAGCGAAAATGGTACTTTACACGCGTGTAATAGCAAATGTTATTATCGGAAATAAATAGGAATGCCCTATTTAAATTTACCAACTTCGTAATTGGTGCGTTTGAATTAGTAAAATATTAACTTCTTTCGTATGTTCACTTCTGCTCCACTTAAAGCCATCAAAAACTGAGGTCGTACCGTGAAAATCGAACCAATTACGTAAAAAACTATTAGTGCAAGTAATGGTGATAATGACACCTAATAATTTACGTAATAAAACTCTCTATGACTGTATTAAGTACGAGAGAGAGTTTCATATTACACACCGTTCGAATATGTATGTACATATATTCATCTGCTGGGGTTTAAGAACCTTCGTATGCGGGTTCGATCGCATTTATATTGGAAATTTGTTCTTGATTATTAATTTTTTTTTTAATCATTTTCTATTTCCGTAGTTTCGTATTAATTACTTTTTAATGATAACTGTTACGAAGTTTACTAGATTAGTGTTACTTTCCCGCATTTACAACAAAAAATCTCAATTAAAATGAAATTTTTTTATTGGTACTAACATTGCTAGTATTTTAAAGCAATAATAAATATTATCTTTAATGATCTTTTACAATTTTTTTAAAATTACTGAAAACACAAACGGTCTGCCTTTCAAAAAATCAAAAAATGGATGCAACGGCAAAATTTTCGTTACAGCAGTTACATGTAAGCAATATCTCTGAATCAACATTTACTAAACCACAACAGTCATAGTTAATAATACCCTAGAAAAAGTTGATCTGTTTATTTTCAATCAATTTTAGGTAACTAATACTAATAACTTTTTGACCTAGGCAGAGTCAACTCTTCATAACAATGTACTTTTCCAGTAACATATACAGGGTGTTGGTAAATAAGTGCGACAAACTTCAGGGGCATGAAAAAATAATGACAGTTTGCTAGATAAACGTATGTCCGCAAATGCTTCGTTTTCAGAGATACGGCTTCTGCTCTAATGTTATTGTATTAGATGGTTCTTGATAATGTATTAAAGAAATGAAAAATAAGCGTTAAGATGTTTTATTTTTTGCATAAAAAACGGCGCCCTATACGAAAAAAAAGGCAAGAGAGATTATTTGTTTCAAATTTAGCGAGGAATTCAAACATGATTTTTAATTTGAAATATCTCGGTAGCGTACCATTTCTTAATTGCATGTCAAAAATGCGAAATAACTTCCTCTAAAAAAAACCACCAAATTTCTTTTGCATATCTCGACGGATTTCAGAGCAATAAATAGATCGTCAGTTTTTAAGAAAAACGTTAACGTATCTCTGAAACGAAGAATTTACGGACATACGTTAATAAAGCAAACTGTCATTTTTTTTTCATGTAGAATCGTCCCCTGAAGTTTGTCGCACTTATTTACTAACACCTGTATAAATGAATCACTAAGTAATTGAGTAGCAGATATTTTAGGTAAAATATATATCACCACAATTATGACTAAATCTTCCAAATATGTTCGGAGATGATGAGAGTTTAATGTCTTTATTCTAAGGACTATTTAGTTAAGATTAAAATCGACGCAATAAAAATCTGATAGTAAACATATATTTTTATGGTTTTATGACCCCTTCATGCTTGTATATTTGTATATTTTATTGTTTTAGATCCTGTGAAATAGAAAAAAACCTCGAAGTCTTCGAAAATATGTAACGGATGACACTATATTGGAATTAATAGTTATTAGCAGTTGGAATATGATAAGATATAGGGTAAGTTTTTAATTTAAGTATAGCACAAATACCATTTAACGTAGAATAAAATAAATAATAGTTAGCTGGTACATAAACAAAACAAAGTCAAGATAAGATTTTATTTTTGTTAATAAAATACAAAATTTAACTCGCGCTGTTTAATTATTTATTAATCGGTTTATTATTAAGACGACACTTATTAATAGAAGAGTTTAAATTATTTAATGTCTGGATAAAATTTGATAAAGAAATGTTATTGATCCTCCGTTGTACAAAAAGCTCCTTATTTAAATAAAAATAAAGAGCAGTTAATAAAAATGCCAAAAAAAGATTTTTTTATAACAACTCAAGAAAAACATAATACATTTAAACTTTAATTATATATATTTATGAGTGAAATTTTGCCTTATTTAACAAAACTTGCAACATTTTTTACTTACGAGGGTTAATTTAACTTTTTTTTACTTCCATAGCCTTCTCGCTTCTCAGACTTTTCACCAATAAACCAATAAATAACCTAGTTGACCGAATTTAAGAAGCTTGGAAAAAAAATCCCCAGGATATCATAAATTATTTAATTTTAAGAATACTGTAAGATATATTTGGATCCACCCTGTATACAAGGTCCATCGGTAGAGTCATAAGTGAGGGTTACTTGATATAACAATAACAGAAAGATCTATTTTGCTGGGTACCTAAAATAGGTTAGGTTTCGAGAAGTGGTGCGGGATATAGTAGGTAGTTTGGCAGTCTTTGGTACGAGACCGAAGGGTAAATCTTATAATAAATTAATAGTTTTGACTACGTTTTACGATAAATGTATTTTTGAAATAAAATAGGATATTGTAATTTCTTACAATACCTCGAATAATTTTCGAATACATAAGAAACTGCGGTGGACCCACTCATTTTTAAATACCTTTGAAAAAGGTGGTAAAGAGTGGTAAAGAGTAAATTGTGGTCGACATTTTCTATGTATGGGGTGAGCGGTAGTTTAATACGAGCACTGAAATCACTACGAAGATTCCACTGCTTATGTCAGGTTAAACGGAGTTTGTACGGGCTGGTTTAACATCGAAAAAGGTGTGAGACAGGGCTTCGCCATGGATGTTTAACTTATACATAGACGATTATTTAAAAAAATTGAAAGAGAGTGCGTATGGATTGAAAATGAATGCGTCATCTAAAGAGGAGTTGCAGGCGATGGTTAATGTTTTGCATGATGCCCTGCAAATCAAAGGGATGAAAGCATGACAAACTGCGATGTTTCGATTTAGGGAGAAAGAGTGGAACAAGTAAATGAATTTGTGTACTTTGGTTCAAAGTTTACAAGAGATGGAAAGTATGACAGTGACATTAAGCGAAGGATGTTGGCAAAAAACAAATGAATGGGGCACTGCATAGCTTTATGAACAGCCAGAAAGTGTCAAAAAAGGCACGTCTGGCTGTGCATAGAGGTGCAGAAGCATTAAAATAGGATAAATGCTGCGGAGGTGAGTAGTCTGAGAAGTATAGCCGGAATGACTCGGTTGGATAAAGTAAAGAATAGTGAGATAAGAGAACGCTGTGGTGTAAAAGAAGATGTAGTTACAAAGATAGATAAAGAAATGCTTAGATGGTTTGGACACGTAGAAAGAATAGATGAAGAAAGATTGAGAAAACAAATTTATAAGGCGCGTGTGAATGGACAAGTCGGTAGAGGTCGACAAATATATCTCGATCAGATCGAGATTGTTTTGAAGAAAGGCCAGGTCAAGAGTACCAACAACCGACGAGCATACATGAGAGCACTGATGAAAGTAGAGGAAGCAAACTGTGTGTGTAAGAACCGTAGCAAGGTATGTATGTAGAATAAAAATGGTTTAAAAGTTTTGGATAAAAGGGACCCTGTAGGTATGATCTTTGAATGTGGCACAAAAACAGAAAATAGTGGTAAATTATCAACGTTATTTTTGAAAAAAATAGAAACCAGTATACGCCACGCCGGTTAATAGCGTCTAAAAAGAAAATTAATAGTTAATGCTATCAATCAGTGAAGTCAAGGAACAGGAAGTGTATAAAATGACCTTAACCGGCGACGATTTTTACTTTTGTCGTACCTAATTGTCTAATCTGATACCGCTTTCATTAAACGACAGGAAAAAGTCATAAAGATAACAACGAACCGTAGAGAAAACTTGACGCATTTTCCATTTAAAAGTATGCTGTTTGCTAAGTTACCTGTTACATGTACGTATTTGTCGTATAGGATTCGAAAGAAAAAATTCTAGGTTAAACCAACACCTCGCTGAAGGTTATGTACATCGAAAATGAAACTGATCGTAAGTGAAATTACGAAAACGATAGTTCGCAAAATGGTTTATTGAGAAATTACATTCTTACCCAATGGATTTCACGGGACGTACGTGCTTCTGGTTTATCGATGCCGAAATTCTACGTGATAAATTACGATTCTGCGAGAATTTAATGGGGGACTGAAAGTATCGAAACGAGGCTACTTAAATACCGACTGCGAATTAACAAAATCGTATTTCTTAGATATTGTATTTATTATACTTTCCTAGGTAATAGAAACTTCTTCATCATGCACGAACAATAATTCAGTATAAACAAATCCTTAAATTTTATATACTTTCAATGGATCCCTGATGAACTGGTGATTTCCTAGTGACACGCAGTATGTTCAATGCCAAATCGTCTCTTTGACAATCAGGAATAATCGCTAAATTTCTAAATTATAACCCTACAATAAATCTATTAAAATCCACCTACGTTTTTAAAATAGTCTGCCATTAAACTGGCTTTAATTCATATAATAATATAAAAAACACAAATCAATTATGACATCTTCCTTATCAAAAACAAGTTGGTTATCTCAACCGAGCAATATGTTTAATCCCAAATCGTCTCTTTAGCAATCTGAAAATCAATTAATTTTGAGTATTATTTACGACTACTTCTTCATCAAGCAACAAAAGAAAAACAGTATTAAAAAAGATCATAAAGTACTATACACTTTCGATGAATCCTAGATGAACTGGAGATTTCCTAGTGACACTAAACAATATCCCTATAATAAATCTATTAAAATCCACCTGTTTTTAAAATAGTCTGCCATTAAACTGGCTTTAATTCATAGAGTTTTTAAAAAGCACAAACCAATTATGAGATCTTTCTTATCATAAACAAGTTGGTGATTTCAACTGAGCAATCTGTTTAATCCCAAATCGTCTCTTTAGCAATCTGAAAATCAATCAATTTTTATTTACGACTACTTCTTTGATATTATTATGTACTAAATAATAAGACAAGTACGTAGGAAAAGAGGATATCGAATGGGAGACCGAGAGGTAAAAATCCTATGCTACGCTGATAGCGGAAAATAAAGATGATCTGCAGAGGCTATTAACACAGTTGCTAAAACGCCCGAGACGACAATATCAATATCTAAGACGAAATGCATGACCACATCTAAAATACCTCTGAGATGTAAATTAGTGGTTGATGGCAAGACCGTACATCAAGAAATAAAATTCAGATACTTAGGTATAGAAATTTTAAGCTTCGGCGACATAGAACCAGAAGTAAGAGCACAAGCTATCAAAGCAACAAGAACGGCTGCAAAAATCAACGACACAATATTTCGTAACAAACACCCGAAAACAGAAGTAAAACCCGTATTTACAAAACTGCTATTAGACCCATACTGACATATACGGCAGAAACAAGACCCGTAACATGAAAAACAAGCCAAATTATGGATACAGAGATAAAGATAATTTAAAGAATAGCTGAAAAAACACAAGTACAAAACAGAAGTACAATATTCACGTAGAAAGTATTAGAAAATCGAAAAATTGGGATAAAATTGCAAGTCCGCCAGCGGCGTAGAATTTGGGAGGGATTAACCAGTCACTTGCCCCTGTCGTACGCCTCTGGTAGTAGCCGGAAACGTTTATTTATCATAATTTAGTAGGGTGTATAGTACTTACACTCCCCACTAAATATGACAATAATACTTTGAATAGTTTTAACGTGCTGGGCACAAATAATTTTTAAATTTTCAAATAAAACATCCTGTAACTCAGACAGGAGACACATTTTATTTAGGTGATTCGGGTTAAATCTTCATATTTTGAGTTCAGGATTCTATAGTTGAAATATTTTCAATAAGTAATAAAACACCCTGTATGTATCCCCAAGATAAAAGATGTATGCATGTGCTTGTTATAACAAAATATGAAATAACGTTACCATAACGATTGTAAACTTCCAACTTTGGATGCCTGTAGTTTAAAAACAAAAGCTTTTAATACAATATTAAGTTATACGTTGCTTTGTTTCACGACAAGGTTTTGTATTGATTGATGTTATCGGTAATAAGTTATTTAATAATTGCAAGTACTCTAACAACAAAGGAAGTAATTACAGCAACAACTATAATATGTGTAAGGAGCATAAAATAACCGACTGTATCTACTTATCTAAAAGATTTCACCACGGTTGGCCGCCTCAACAAGTTCAGGCTACCGTAAAGTGGTTCTCTTAATGTAGACACTAAGCTATTATCACTTACACATGATCGATCAATAAACATAAAAAACACACTAAGAAACATAATTTCATTATTCTTTAATGCAAAAATAGGAGTCTTTAAACAGCTATATTATACGTCTCATTTAAAATTAAAATGTTACTTCACCATATTTTAGTTTAACCATATTTCACTAGAACATTGCAAAAATGTAATTTTTTCCGAATGAAAGAAAATACAATGCCTATAATCTTTTTCAAGATAAAAATAAAGGTAAATCTAAAATCGAGAGTCGTATTTTTTTTTTTTTTATGAAAATAGTCGCAAAAAGGGTAGACCTATCATGTGGGCCGCGGACGGCCCGCACTGCGACTATTAGAAGGGGAAGGGATTATAGAAAGGAAATGATTGTGGACACGCTTTTTAAAAAGTTGCAGGTCATAGTTCTGGAAAAACTGATTTTGGAAGCTTATTCCATTCCGTAGCAGCCCTGTAAAAGAAGGATTCTTGATAAAGATTGGTCCTTATAGTGTCAATCTTGAGAGTAAATGGGTGAGACTGATCAGCGTGCCGAGTTCTTCGGCCAAATGTGGCCAATGGTGGTACAAGATTTTTTATTTCTCTGGAGCATCTGCCATGGAAATATCTGTAGAGCAATGACTGGTCTGCAACTCTTCTTCTATGTTCTAGAGGGTGAAGGGTATCTGTGAGAGTTGAGCTGTTTATCAAACGAATGGCTCTTTTCTGAATGGAATCTAGAAGACGAAGAGAATGCCTTGATGCTGAACCCCAAATGTGCGAGCAATACTTCAGTAGAGGTCGGATTTGAGCCTTGTACGTCGTCAACAGTTGATCAGGAGTAAAAAACTTTTTAGCTTTCCACAGAAAACCTAGCCTCTGGCTTGCCGACTTTGCGATGTTAGCAACATGATCATGCCAAGACATATTATTGGACACCGTGACTCCCAAAATCGAGATGGAGGTACTTGGTTTAAGGGTATTTCCGGACATTGTGATGGGATGATTTGAGGCATTCACTTTCTCGGAAAACGTGGCACTTTGTGTTTTTTGGGCGTTGAACTGAACAAGATTGTTGGTTCCCCACTCGACGATTGCTTCAAGATCTCTATTGATGGAATCAACCTGTTCCTGCCTGAGTCTATTTGTATCAGTCACCGAAAGTGATCGATAGGATGTGAAAGTTGAGACAAGTGTGCTATCGTCTGCGAAACTGTAAATGGGGTTCGTGGTAGTTTTCAAGAGGTCGTTGATGTGTAAAAGAAATAAGGTGGGGGACAGGATGGAACCCTGGGGGACCCCGGCATTAGTTTTAAACGCATCAGAAGAAATACCGTCAACTGCCACATGTAAGGAGCGATTAAAGTGGGGTATTGGTGGTTCAAACCTAAATTTCTACAAAAGTTAGGTAACGTTAGGTATCATGCCAGTGGGAAGTAGTGAAGCCACCCCTGCACTACCAACCTTGATGGGTCTATTGTGGCTCACCTTTAGAGGTTTTAGTTTACCGCATAATCCGGTTCTTTTTGCAAAGTTAATGGTTGTATAAGGTGAGAACATGGACACTAAAGGTTAATACCATGAACAGGCTCGAGGCTTTTGAAATGTGGATCTTCCACAGACTATTAAAAATACCATGGACTCAAGATGTAGCTAATAACGAAGTACTTAGACGCATGGGAAGAGAAAGGGAACTACTTTCTACAATAAAGCAAAGAAAGACCGCTTATCTTGGTCACATTTACCGTAATACAAGTACAATATCCTGAAATTGATAATCGAAGGTAAAATTGAGGAAAACATTCGTGGCCAAAAAATATAAGTAGATCGGACTGGTATGAACACATCAGCTTGAATTCATGCAGCCCAGGATCGCAATAAGTATGCCGAAATTGTTGCCGACCTTCATTGAATGGAGATGGCACCTGAAGAAGAAAAAGGGAGCGGAAGTCACAAGGCGAATCGGCTTGACTTGGGCTGGCGATGGGAAGGTCATGTTGCCCGAGATGACGTGAAATGGATCAAGAAAATAATGCAGTGGAGACCCAGAGAGACAAAAAGGAGTGTTGATAAACCCCAGGCGAGATGATGGGATGACCTACAGCTGCTAGCCGGGAAGAACTGGATGCACACCGCTCAAAACAGACCGATCTGGAAAAAGATGGAGGAGTCCTATGTTTAGCAGTGGACGTCTAAAGGCTGAAGAAGAATACAAAAACTTAACAATTTATTCTAATCCTTCTATATATAATACAATAAACTCTTATTTATTAAATCACTTAGATATTTAATTTAAGTTAGGTTAGGTTAGGTTTAAACTCTTAAAAAGCAAACTGCTTACAAGAAAGACAAAGCTAAAAATTTACAAGACATTAGTTCGACCAGTAATAACCTATGGGAGTGAAAATTGGACACTCACGGTACAAGATCAGGAGAAGATAAGAAGGTTCGAACGTAAAATAATCAGAAGAATGTATGGAGCAGTCAGAATCAACGAAGCAGAATGGCGCATCCGCAACAATCGGGAAATAACAGAAATCCTGAACGGTGAAGACATTGTGAAATTTATAAAATCCCAGAGACTTCGTTGGTTTGGACACGTTCAAAGAATGGAAGACGCCAGGATGCCAAAGAAAATTCTACGCATTTAAATCTATGCTACCAGGAAAAGAGGAAGACCACGGCTCAGATGGATGGACCAAGTACTGAGTGACCTGAGCGCAATGGGGATACCAAAGTCAAGGATCGCTAAATGTTTGATGTTACCAAAAAAGTCATGAATCATACATATTTTTGTAAATAATTTTCGTCGCCTCAGGACAAATAATAGCTACAGGGGCGTACTTGCTAACCATACTCCGTAACAATATTATCTTTCGAAAAATTATGTATAAAAATATTTTCTTCTTCTGTAAACCAAACCATTTAAAACAAGTCACTTATCAAACACAGTGAATAACCCTGTACAAGAATAAAAATTAAGTAGTAATTATTAAAAATTTAAAAAAAAAAAAGAGGATAATTTTGTAGTAATATTTTTGAAAAACTAAAGTACCGAAGAAAGTAAAAATATCAAGACTGACATTTTTTACAGTGTATCTTGTCGTTGGATGCTGGAATGTATTAAAAAAATACTCTCCCTGTAATTATGGTTGGTCGTTTAATTGAAGTGAAAACATGTTTTTTAAAAGACGTATACATTTTGTTTAACGGAATGTCGTGGCTATTACTTTTACTTTTCGAATAATAACCAAATGATTTCTAATAACACGTATGTAGGTGGTTTTTCTAACAAATTACCACTGAACCGTGCAGATATTACGAGTCAGTAAAATTGCAAATTACTTTCTTAACTTTGTTTTGTTTTGATTACAAATAAAACTTACTATAAAATTACTTCATTAAATCATTAAATCCATTAAGCGTGGCAAGTATTTGGTGGCAAAAAATGATTGAGTAAAAATTACCTACAACAATAACTATAATTAATTGCATATTCATACTTACCTTAATGTTTAAAATTTATCTTTTGCTTAAAAACAACCAAATTGGCTTAAATTTATTCCCTCTACGGTGTCATGGCTGGTTCGTGGTCAATCTGAATATTTTGTGGCAAGCAATGCACATGTTCTGTCAAATTCACCATGTATTAAAAGTACATTTACGTAATCTTCATTGTTTAAGTCGAATCGAAATAAATTTGTTACTTTATAGAAGTTCCAACAGTTAATTTTTAATTATGGCAGCGGCATAAACCGCCTTTTTTTTATGTTCTGGTTCCCACGAAAAGGGATATCCTGTAATGTTCAGAGAACATCGTGGGAACCAAGGGAAAGAAGGTAGGAGTTGGTGTTCTTCTTAAATTTCTGGAGGTTGTATGCCTCGGGGAACACCTTCCTCCCTAGGCAATGAGTTCCAAAGCCTCGCAATTCGTTGGATGAATGAGTCTTTGGAAAGTGATGTTCTGCAGGTCTCCAAAGTGACCACGAAGAGGAGTGAAGACTGAACTTGACGGGTTAATCTCGAAGAGACTGCCAAAGGAGGAACGATTGTTGATATTTCAGAAGAGCATCGCCCATGAAAATATCTATAAAATAGAGACAAATCGCCAACTTTTCTACGGTGTTCCAGACAAGTGAGCGAGTTTGTAAGCGAGGCATCACCGACGAGACGAATTGCCCTTTTTTGGACAGAATCCAGTAGCTTCAGGATATGTTTAGGTGCTGCACTCCAAATATGGGAACAGTACTCCAGTACAGGTCGGATCTGTGCCTTATAGATCATAAGCAGCTGACTGGAGGTGAAATAGCTCTTGGCACGAAACAAAAAACCAAGTTTTTGGGATGCACTTTTGGCAATGGACCTCACGTGATTTTCTCAGGAAAGGTTATTGCTGATAGTAATACCAAGCATCGATATGGATGACTTCAGTGGTATGGTTACTCCTGACAAAGTTATGTTAGGCTTTTCTAGAGAAAAGACATGCTTGTGTTTTGTTTGCATTGAATTCTACCAAGTTATTGGATCCCCATTCGAGAATTGTTGCTAAGTCCATATTGATATTGTTAACATTTCTTCCTCGTTTATTTCTGGTTTCACGGACTGATATAGGGGCCCTGGAAGAGAAAGCGGTATGGAGGGTACTATCATCGGCAAAGCTGTGTAAGGGACATGAAGTTGCTTTCAACTAAAATAAAAGAATTAACACGGCCAACACTGTAGCAACAACACTGTAGAAATATTTACATTTTTAAATGTATTTATGTTAATATTTCCAAAACGATTATGTTTAAATAAAGAAGAGTGAACATAAACTTTCGTTTTTTTCTGCCACAGATTTCAGTAAAAAAAATTAATAATGGAAATATATGACATTTTTAAAGTTGACAAATCCTGTATACTGTTACGAAGTTTTCAACATATCACTAATTACCTATGACCTTTCTACCAATCACCCCATCTAGATATATAATGGATCTAAACAATGTTTATTTTATTATTATTGAGATGTACATATTTTTTATTTCTTACATTTTTTCTATTTTTGAAAGATTCTTTTACGTGAAAAAGGTCTGTTTTGTTCCCGTAAAATTCCTTACATTACACGTAGTCACGTTAGTCACGTATTTTTTGATGGTTTATAAATTTATTACGTTCAACAATTATTGGAAAACGAACATTTAACGTGCAAATATCTTTTTTTATTATTTTACGAGCAAACATGTGGACAACACACACACGGCCTCTTTAAAGATAAATTTTGCTTTCTCTGTAAAGGGCCAACCAATCAGAATTTTGTCTGCTATTGTACCATTAATTCTATATAACGTAGGAAACAGAGAAGGAGCAAAGTTTGTATGAGACATTTATTTAGTCAAGTCGGTATGTCTTTATTTTTAATACTTATTTATACAATTATTACAAAAATTATCCATTTATAAATTCACAATTTAAACGTGGTTCAACAAGCCAAAGAATAAATTACAATGTATACAAAGTAGAATCTGAAAGTGTATTAATATACAGGGTGTTCTATTTAAAATAACAACATCTTTTCTTTCGGTATAACCTAAAGAAGCATCTCTGTCAAAATAATTTGTTTTAATTCGCTTTAACTAGTGAGCTGACTTTAAATTTTCATAAATATCCCTGTGAGTAGTTTTTAATAGGTAGGCAAATAATTTAATTTTGACCTAACACACACTGTTTATTACATTTGTATAAATCATCAAAGCAATATTCTATGCGTTTAAAAAATATTACAAAATTACATCAAACCTATTTATCGCTGTTATGTGCTACTGAACTCCATTTATCGTTTGTATTAAATTAATATCTAGTCTATCTTAATTTCAAGTGTAAAAAGTAAATCAAATTTATTAATTTTTATGAACACATTAATTGCTATAATAAGAATGCAGTCAAAGAAAAATAAGATAGATAATAATAGATAATTGTTTAAAATATAGTGTAACAGAAATCACTTTTTTTAAGCGAATCAATGTACTGATAAAAAGTGTAATTAAGTAAGAGGCCACTTAACCCTACTTGTAAGTAAAAAACCAAAAGGACTCTACACAATGGTATTCTGCTTTGTAGTCCTCTTACGAGGTAGCATTAAATTAGTTACTTATGACTTATCCTGTATGATTATATGAATTAAACTATTATCAGAATTGTTAAAAGCATTGTATAAAGCACCAGTGACATGCAGTCAATCTATTTATTTAAAACATAAAAGATTTTTAATATTGATACGGTCACTATAAGATGTAGTTAATAAAAAAATAGATACACACAGAAAAAAGAAACGCTGCAAAAATGCTGTTTATGGAAAAACTCTATTGAACATTTTCATACATAACAAAATATTTAGAAATATTCTTCTTCGACAGGTGTGAATGAATGACATTTTTCAAGGTATTCAGTAATATTCAGTATGCTCACTGAAATTAAAAACTCGAAAACTCACAGGATTTATTTGAAAACAAAATATACACATAACAATCTAATTGTACAGAAATATCTTATATCAATCACCTATTTTGATATCATCTTATTTTGCCAAAATGTATCATTACGATAAATTTTTTTTAATTTTTATACCTTTATATGTCCATACCGCGAAATAACAAAACTCAAAGCCAGTTTGGTAGCTCAATGCTTCAAGTCAAACAGTGTGAGTAATTGTTGCAAAATTTTACATATTTTGCTGTTGAAATTGTTAAAGATAACATAAAACCGTTTGTTAGGTACAACTCTTGCAAAAATTTTAATTAATTAAAAAAAAATTATTGACGAAAAAATAACTATAATTAGGACTATGCATGATAACAACGTATTTAAATACAACATTTAATTTACCTGTCATGGTGTAATTGATATCTAATTGATATATCCTATGTAAAAATAAAAAAAAAGTGAAACTAATAATAATTCGCAATGGCAATTAAAAAACAAAAAATAAACATACGAGCACAAATCGCTTTTTTATTAACTCTCAATTTGTCTGAAACGAAATGTTTTTCCTCTATTTTAATTCCAGTGGCGTATCTCGCGACAATGACTCCTCATCTTATAATTTTTGTTTTTTATTAACGAAATTAAAAAAACCCGTTGGATCAGAAAGACACATACCTGATAAACAAATAGGCACACATCTTTGATTACAACAATATTTACAATTTGGTAACTGTTTTACTGCAACCTTAAAAAATATATGATTGATCATCAACATAAGAAAAATCAAAAAAAGGAAAAATAAAACATCACTTCTTTATAAATAAATATTAAGGTCTGAAGACAACATAGATAAGATAAAAATAATTGTAGTAGGACATTATTATTAAGTGATCAAACAAAGCAAATCTCAGTAATGTACGTCTTTTTCTTTCTTGCATTATGTTAATTATACCAGTCTAATGATAAAATATTAAGTATTCACAACTCTCCCCCTTTTAAAATGTATATGCTGAAGGGAAATTATCAAGCAAAAAAATATAGGTACTGAAAATTCATTCGAAACCATAACGTTTTGGTGTTGCTACTAGACGTCCTGCTCTCGTCATTCTTTGGGCGCCTCCTTCATTCTTAGATGCAGCTGCCTTTTCCTGCCTATGGTTCGTTTTTTCCGTTTCATTCCGCTCTCCTTTTCGTTTTTCTTCATCTTGACTATTATCCTTTTCTGAAAACCATTTTGCCTCACTGTTTTTTTACAATAGATATAATCGTTGAAATTGGCGTAGAATTTCTCTATTCATTGTCTTTACTTTGGCCACTCGGTACAGGTTATCTCTTCCAGGATACGTTTCTAGTATTCTGTACAAGGGCCAATTAATTCTCTTTTTTAAACCGATGTCAAAAACCATCTTCTAAAAATAGCTGTGTCGAGTAACGAGGTGATTTCTGTCTATTTCATCTAAATCTGCTATATCGGTACTTGGTATATCATTAATGAAGATCACTTAACTGTTCTTTATAAGTGACCGATGCTCTGTCTAAATTCCTGCGAAGAAGGTCTTTGATTATACGGACTAGCCGCTCCCACCAGTTCCATCTAATTCATTTAATTGTGGAGTACTTCAAGACTTTGTTTCAATCAATTCTCTTTATCTGATTATATGCACCACCCAGATTTGTTCCATTGTCTCAATAGATTGTGGAAACTCAGGCAAAAAATTTTCAGCATTTTTCTTGTAATAAAAATGCCTCTGTAAGAAATAAATCAAGTGATAAAAATGGTTTTTAAGATCGAAGACCAAAAATAAATGAAGGAACTTCATTCTTAAAAAAAATATAACATTCAAAGTTTTTGTTAGGAGTCCGCCACTGTTTTTTTTTATCTAGATTCTTCGATCTACTCATTAATTACTCGTTTCCCACGTTTCGATCCTAACAATGTGGCAGATGGGTAAAAATACTTCAGTACAAACACACGCCATGTTCTTCTTTGTTGCCAACGTGAATGAAACTCTCTTTGGCCTTGATTTATACACAAATATTCATTTCGAACTTTCGTATATCAAGTTGCACTTGGTGCTATATTTAAACAACATACTGTTTGCTGCTGCAAACATAAATAATTTATTTAGTTCTTTAATTGATTTAAAACGTATGTCGCGTATTTTAGTCTTGTAAGAAGCAGTTAAAATAATTTATGATCATTAATTTTCACTTAATTTTTTTGAAAATTGCAAAATAGTGTTTTATCAGTTTGTCATATACATTAAATATTACAAAGTACATACAACCTTTTTCTGGGTGTAAATAAATAACATTGAAAATCAGTGGCGTAGCTTGCCCTATACGGACCATGTATCAAAATTTGTCGGGGGGGCCTTCTGCCTGACTGTGGCGAAGCCCAATTGAAGATTTTTCACGAAAGAAAAATAAACGCTCGCACTTAAAAAAGATAATTTTTAGTCAGTTTAAATTTCGAAAAGCTTCTTTCAGCTGTTGCAGTTGTAACCGAAAGGATCAAGAATAGGAAGCATACTGTTATTACCTCCGGAAAACTTTATGCAAGGAGTTTTATCTGTAATAATTCCGCGATTTACTTATTGGAATAAATTTTCCGAATTTCAGATTTTAAGTATGTTTTCAAAGCAATTAATTTTTTATACAGATCAACTAACATAGGTATCTTTACTATATTTTGCAGTCAGTTTTCCGACTTTATTTTTTATTTTGTTTGATAAGAGTTTTTTCAGTTGTAACACTTCGAACGTATTACCATTCTCAGGTCACAGTGGCTCTAAAATTTTTGTTTGGTTTGAGAAATTAATATATCTAAACAGCCATTGTACACATTGACTTTGAAGTACGATTCTAGGTCTGAAATTCTCTCATCTTCTTAAAAATCATAAAAAAATGCTATGTTATCTTCCGTCTTTTATTTTTGAAAACAGTTGTTATCCCTCACTCTTTTGCTAGATCTCTGGACTTGTTTAGCAAACCAGGGAATGAATTTTGATTTTTTATTTTCACGTCGGAGCCCCTGTAGCCCGGGGCCCTGTATCATTGATATGGCTGATACGGCGGTAACTACGCCCCTGTTGAAAATTAAAATCAGAGGAAAATACGTCCTCAGTAAAGATGCAATATTTATCCGAATATGAAATAGAGTCATTAAAAAGGTAGGTAGATTTATTTAAATATTTTTAATTGCTAATAACTGGATCTATTTGATTCTTCTGAAAGTAATACAATGATGATATTCTTTTCGTATACCAGTAAACTTAGTTATTCGCCTAAATATGGGAATACTGCTTCAAAACGCTGCTTAATAACATCGAATGTTACCAACAAATTCAGGACTGTTTTAAATTTTATCAACAAATATTATTAACTCCGGTGTAAACGCGCCTTTATTGTTGTGTATTTCATTACCAAGGTCAACGCGATTGTCTTATTAAACATTATCTTCGTACGTATGTGAAAAGTTTTCACTTTAGATTGAAAACAATTAAACAATTATGAAAATGAATTTCTCATATTGTCGAAGGATGAAACATTCAAATGCACAACTAATCTTGTTTGATGTTTAATGGATAAAAGTGAGACTGCCCACTTAATTATTTCAAAACAAAGGAATTTTACGGAACGTGAAACGTTTGATAATAAAACGATTTACTAATGCCGCGTTTACACATTCGCGCGAGTAGCGAGACGAATAGCGAGAGGCAGCGCGAGCACGAATATGTGACGCACTCAAATATTTTAAACAATCGTCTATGTATAAGTTAAACAGCCATGGCGAAGCAACACATCTCTGTCACACCTTTTTCGATGTTAAACCAGTCCGTGCAAGCTCCGTTTATCCTGACACAAGCAGTGGAATCCTCGTAAAGTGATTTCAAAGCTCGTATTAAACTATTACTCACCCCATACAAGTCGACCACAATTCACTCCTTACCACTCTGTCATAGACCTTTTCCAAGTCTATAAAAGTGCAATAGACCTTCTGACTTCTAGCCAAAATTGTTTCGACCATACCTCGTAATGAAAAGACCTGATCCTTCCTCTTGTAAATCCTGCTTGCACATCCCATATCATCTTCTCAGTTTCATTCGTTACTCTTTTAATCAATATCTTTGCATACAGTTTGCCGACTATGCTGAGTAAACTAATACCTCGGTAGTTCTTACAGTCATGCTGCGAACCTTTTCCCTTGTAAAGCGGCACGATAACGGCCTTGCATCAGTCGTCTGGTACGCTACCACTCCTCCAACAAAGGTTAAAAAGGCGGTACAGCAGACTAGTCGAGGCAGGGTTCCAAAATCGACAGAAAACATCAACGGTCTTCGTGAACCTATCAGCCGCCTACGACACAGTTTGGAGAGAAGGACTAAGTTTTTAAAATTGATTCCTTGCAACACACTGGGCTCACTCTTGAATAATATGCTCTGCAATAGATCTTTCCAGGTGATTATGGGTCAAACACAAAGCCACACAAAAATCCTAAACAATGGGCTACCCCAGGGTTCTGTTCTTGCTCCGATACTTTTTAATCTCTACATTGCGGACATGCCGGATACTACTAGTTTAAAATTCGCCTACGCAGATGATCTGGCCCTTGCTACAAGCCGCAAGATCATGGAGGATACAGAAAGAATCCTAACAAACGATCTGGCTATATTGGGAGCATATTACAAAAAATGGAGACTGACACCAAATCCAAACAAAACAGAGTGCATATGTTTCCATCTCAACAACAAGGAAGCCACACGCAAACTGAACATCCAGTTTGATGGACACCCTGTGAAACATAACCCAACCCCGAAGTACCTTGATATCACTCTTGATAGGTCACTCACATACAACTCCCACTTGCAAAAAATAGCAGCTAAAGTTCGCACAAGAAACAACATCATTCAGAAACTATGCGGTACAACGTGGGGATCTACAGCCTCAACCCTGCGAAGTGCGGCTCTTGGACTTGTGTATAGCTCGGCTGAGTATGGCGCTCCCATATGGCTTAATAGTAGTCATACTGGCAAATTAGACGTTCAACTAAACTCTACCATGAGAACAGTCACTGGCTGCATAAAGAGCACCTCGACCCACTGGCTCCCCACTCTCCATATTCCACCACCTCAATTAAGAAGACAAGGAGCTTTAATCCGAGAATATAGAAAAATACTGCATAACGAACAACTCCCAATCCATAACTACATCCCGGCAGCCACATCCACCAGGCTTAAATCCAGACGACCCGTAATAAAAACAGCTAAAACCCTGCTCGACGAGAATTTGACCATCGAGCAAAGATGGTAATCATCATGGAACCGAGCTGTCCCTCCTGAAGTAAGCCAGTACTTGAACACGCATGATAAGCCAGCCGGATTTGACCTTCCACGACGCATCTGGAAAATCGCTAACCGTATTCGGACAAATAACGGTCTTTGTAGGGACTCACTACCTAAATGGGATAAAATTACGGACCCACTGTGTGACTGCGGAAGGGATAACCAGACCATTCAGCATATTGTGGAGGACTGCGAGACCACGGCCTACCCTGGTGTAATTTCTGATTTCCTCATACTCCCACATGCGGCGATTCAATGGATTGAAAATCTATCGATAGAGATATAAATATAGATATAAATGTGTTATTTTATTAATTTTTTTCTTTTATGTTTTTACGTTGTGTACGTGTTTTATATATACACCTTTATATTTTCTTAGTTTTAAACCATGTGTAGCCATACGCTAAATAAATAAATAAGCAGACTAGTCAAAGGAAATGAACAGCGACGCGAGCGCTATGTTTACTCATTGATGCGCACTTCAGTCCACGACGAGTGCTCGTACATTTAATATCGCAAATATGGATTAGACTAACGAGTGCACGTTACAGTTTATAAAATTATATCAGTCGCAAAGTCTAATATGGGATCCAAGGCATCGTCATCTTTGCTTTTCAACAATCGAATGAATGTTCGCGAATATGTGAACGGACACTCGGGTACGCACAGTTGGGCGAACATTTCGACGAACGGCGGCATAAAAGATATTCAGTTATTAAAAAAAGCGTTATTATATGTAACATACAAAAAAAAAATATTTACGAGGTGTACCATTTATAAATATTCACTATGTTGTTTCCCTATACCATTTCTTTTTGTAATTCAGAAAAACAATACATTACCATTGGTCTAATTACTTTATTATTTTTTATATTATTATTATTATTATATTATATTATTTTTTGTTTCAGCTTGGTTTTATTTTTCTTTTCTGGCTTGTGATTTTTGTAAAATGCGAAGAAGAACAAATAAACGCCGAAGATAGGCTTATAAACGAAGAAAAAGCACCAGACAAACTGGTATTAAAGAAATCTGAGCCGTACAAAAGAAAAGACGACGCCGTTTCAGCTCAAGGGGCTGGACGGAAGTTGCCAACTGAAAGTTCTGAAAAGAACGATCAAGTTTCTGCTGAAGGAGGTTTTGGAGAGTATCACTATTTACCGCCTCCACAAACCGCCGACGACAGGGATTGTAGTCCTTGCAATCTAGTACCTTGGATACCTGTAGCAGGCCATAGTAAAGTTAATTATATAACTAATTACAAAGAGTTTTCTAGTCCTTTTTCTAATATACATAGTTTAGAAAGTATTTTACCAAATAATGGGTTCAATGGACCTACGGGATTATATTTACCCCCGAAAACACCATATCTACCACCTAAAGAAAATTATGGTCCCTCACAGACAATATATGGACCTTCAAAACCATCATACAGACCACCAAAACCAGCATTTGGACCTCCAAAACCAACATATGGATCTTCAAAGCCAACATACCTTCCGCCAACATCATTATACGGCCCACCACTACTGAACAACAACTTTGGCGCAACATCTTCAAGCGGAGAAATTTTTCTAACGGAATATATGTTACCACCTCCGATTTCTTTTAAAATACCATCATTGCTTTATAATCCACCAAAAACTATTTATAATCCACCGCCTAAAAATTTGTATGGACCTCCTCCGAAAAATCTGTATGGACCTCCACCTAAAGAACAATACGGACCTCCTTTTAAACCGAAACCTACTTATGGACCGCCAAAACCAGATTACGGACCCCCACAGCCAAATTTCGTTCCACCAAATTCCAACTATAGCCCACCCAAACCTGATTACGGACCACCACAGCCTGACTTTGGCCCACCGAAACCTAATTATGGACCTCCAAAACCAGAATATGGTCCACCGAAGCAAGAATACGGTCATCCGAAACCTAATTACGTTTCACCTAAACAAGAATATGGTCCTCCAAAACAGAATTATGGTCCCCCAATAAATAATATACCTCCTTATATTACATATGGTGAACCCTTACCAATGTATGGACCACCAAAACCACAATATCAACCTCCTGAATATTTAGCTCCACCAATGCAAGGTGCCACCAGTACAGTCCTTCAGCCAGTATCAAACAGTTTTTCCACAAACTTGCCGAATTTACAAGATTCTGTAAATCAAGATTTTGTTCCTCCAACTTTGGTAACAAGTCATCTTTCTGAACAACAAACACCAAATACTTTCTTTAATTTACCAAACTCACAAGAACCACTCAACCAGGGTTTTTCCACGCATGTATCGGATTTTGGCGATCAGTCTTTCTCGGGATTATCTAACATTCCACTCGAAGCTGGTAATATTGCTCCTCCCACTCCTTCTGATAGTTATGGAAATCCAGTTACCGGAGAGAATACAGATTTTAACGGAGCTTTTGATTCACTTCCCGCTCCAAGTGGGGATAGTGATTTACCTAACGATCAAATTCTTCAACATTTTCCAAACATAAACCCGTTTCCAAGTTTACCAAGGTACGAAATAACAAACTTTCAAAGAGATCAAAGAGATAATGTAGACAATGTTCAGGTGCAGCAAAGTGTTAGAGTAGCAGATTACGTAGCGAGCATTGAACATCCCATTAATATCATTCAATCTCCTCTGGTTGAACTTCAAGTCAAAGAAGCATCTGCACCTGTGAGCTATAATCGTATTGCTAAAACTCATCATGTACAAAATAAACACTCGATACCGTCAGCAAATTCAATTGAAACTATTAAATTAAGCGAACATCCAATAGTTGTGGATGATATAAATACTGCTGCCAGTAATATTAACAGTACTGTTACCAGTCTTAATGAAATTTATAATAAAAATGACAATGAGAAAACCTTTAACAGTGTTTCTTTATCAAATAAAGTTCAAAGTAGGGAAGATTTGATAAAGAACTTTTTAGTCAACCATGGACTGGTAGGAGGTTCTGATGCACAATTAAATAAAAACCAAGAAACTGAGCATTACCAAAACACAACTTTCAAAACAACCTCTTTAAATTATAACGACTGGATACCCAAGTATCAACAGCCAGTAATTTCTAGCTCCATGGTACCTCCACCTATCAATAATAAACAATCTCGCGTGCAGCACATTAACACTCAGAAACCAAAGCAGATAATTATTCCTTATACTAAATCTTCCAAAAATGGAAACAATGTTCAAAGTATTCTGGAAAGCTACACGACATTGGTACCAATTTATACTCCACCTATGCCCACTGAGCAATCGGATTGGTCAAAATATTTAGGAGACATCCATAGTACCAAACTTACTGAAGTGGCAGGTAAACCTTTTGCTCCAACAAGTACAGCTGTATATAATATAAAGGATTTACTGTCTGCCAATACGAGACATCAACAATCACCACTAAATCTGCCATACGACATTATTTCTTTACAAAAAAATATCAATGATTGGACTCATCAATCGTTTTCTACTGGAAAGGTATTAGATAAAAATTCACCTCCAAAACAAATTCCAGGTCATTTCTTTACGACAAAGATTGGAGAAGAAACAACTACTGAAACGAATGATATATTCGATAATCATTCGGCAGAATCATCTAGAAAGGAGACCTTTTCCTCAAATTCTGATATAAGGACTAATCTTATAGTGGCTGCCGAATCGGTGGACTCAAAAGCTGTAACTGTACCTTCGACTACTCCTAAACCTGGAGATGAAAGGTGTGTATGCTTGTAAAAGTTTATTTGTTACTCCAACAGTCTTAATTTGCAGTAAATTTGTTATAATATAATTATTTTCTAAATAGATCATTGTGGAAGACAGCTCATGTTACAGTATCTCCATACACGAAGGAGAAAATTTACGTAGTAACACCGCAAGCTTATAGTTTCGTTACTTTTAGTCCAGCCATATCATGGAGTATGGCACCGAAAGTACAAAACGGTACTTCAAATAATATCACGTTGGATTCCCATAAATTTTCTATCAGAGTAGAACCACAAAGTCGAGAATCAAGGGAGAAAACGGAAAAAGGAAATAAAACTAACCTCAAAGTGGTGTACAGTGAATGGCCCCATTTAAGTAAGTAAAATTTTTATTGTGTAAGGTTAATAAATAAACACGTCCATTTCCACCGCTTGTATCTTTCTTCTATTATTTTCATTTACCCGCCAGGTTTAACCTCCATAAAAAAGGTTACTTTTGATCAGTGTGTCATATATATTATACTTTCGTTGTTTTCCTATTTCTTGAGACCACAAGATTCCGTTGAGGCATCCAATTGTTCTTCCTGCTTGTGTTATTTTTTTTTTTATTTAAACATTGTTATCGTCTTCACATGCTGTATCAAAAATAACGCCAAGATATGTGTACTCTGTACAAGATGTAATTGTACTTTCGTCGTCAAGCTTATTAACCAAAAGAGCAGTTTCTTTTGGGAGGTATTTTGTTTTTTGTTTGTATGTTTATGTCCAAACCCCATTGTCGATATTCTTCTTGGAGTTTTCTAGCCATATAATCTATGTCATCTTTGTCATTGGCCATGATAACCAAAAACATTAACAATGTTTTGGATGGCTGAATATCCGGATGGAATGTTTCGTTGTTTTAGAACAAGATAATTTTTTTTGACGTTGCATTTTTCCATAGACCTATTATCCAGAGAAGACCCATTCATAAAACTCTGTTTGTTTTATCGCAATGTTTACACGAGAGTAGCCATGAGTATGACAAAGAATACCAATCGATTCTCTTTGTCCCGTTCTCGTGCTGGCAACGCTGTAACATTATTGTGGACTTATGGCCACGATTGTAATCGGTGTATAATAAAATGACAAGTATCGACTTTTAAAGCTTATTATAGAAGGGAAGATCGAAGGACGAAGAGGCCCGGGTAGAAGAAAGATATCCTGGCTAAAAAACTTAAGACAATGGTATGGAGTGAGCACTACCACATTGTTCCGCCGAGCTGTAGACAAGGTTCAGATAGCGCTGATGATTGCCAACGTCCGAGGAGGACAGGGCACCTAAAGAAGAAGAAGAAGTATAATAACTTACAATTAGTAAAATTGCGCACTCGCGGTTAAATATTGTACATTGTTCATTGGTTTCAGAAATATTTTGTTTTATTATTTATCAACTTTTTCTTTAATCTAATTCAATTGTAGTAGAATATATAGAATGTAGGTATGGAACTTATCGTTGTAAATGAAGTATATGAAACTGCACGTTGCAAGTAAAAATAGCTTTAGAATAATGGTTAAAGGGACTGAATAGTACAGTTCTTTATGGCATGGTCCATGGAGTAATTAATAAAAAATAGAATGATCCTTTGCTGCTCCACGATAGAATTGTGAATTTTTTATTTTAAAATATTTTTTATCATGATTGTACACTCAGTATTTATTTTATTTTTCAGTAAATAATCTACAAACTACGACACCAAAAACAACATCACCTCATCCTCTTTTTGGATTAATGGGCATTTCTGCGTATACACCGCCTCTCAATTCTACTGTGGAAACATTTGTAGGACATTCAAGGGTAAGCTACTGGTACTAACAATTTGCAGGTTTTATCAAAATACACGAACACAGAATCTAAATATAAAATGAGAGAAAAATTGTAGAATGTAGGGGTGGTCGTGAAGCACCTCGACCTATCAGATCTATTGTGTATTACCCTTAATCTATTCGAGGCCCGGGATTCCGAGACTTCATACAAAGTTTATTAATATCCTGGGAGCTAAGTTCCTAACATCGGATAGCTTTAAGAAGGCCCCTTATGAAACTTAAGCCTGTTGCAGAAAAGTGCTGGGCATTCGCAAAGCAAATGTTGTGCAGTTTCAGCGAAGTTCTCTCAGTAGCGGCAACTATAACTCTTCTTTGGTAATACCTCGGAGAGCAGTGTCCAGAGAGGAGTCCCGTCACCAGTATCAAGTCTTTCTTGTCCAACTCGAGAAGCTGTTTAGCTTTCCTTGGCGAAAAGCTTACTAGCCTTTTCGCTTGTCTTTGTTCTGGAACTTTATTCCAGTGAGATTTTATTTCATAAAAAAAAATGAGGAAAAGGATGATGCAGTGCAAATTGGGCTATATTGTTTGGGGAAACTGCTTCCAGGTCAGCAAGGGCTATCTCGTCTTTTTGTTCACATGCTGTGCATGCTTAGCTTCATGTTATAAAGATGTTTTGGTAAGGTTTGCCTCCTTTTTAATTGGTATCAACGTTGGTTATTTTATGTACTTGCTGCCAACAAGGTCTATTGTGCCCTTCGTATACAAATGGGCGGCGGTATTACTGTAACTTCAAATAAACCTATCCGTTTTTTTACTATCTCATTCCTAATTCGGTCCCTTCTGGATATACAAAAAGATCTTCTCTTCGGTTCCCATCGCTTCTCTCCATGTCTCTGCTCTATATAATAAGGTGCTCTTAGAGCACCTTACATTCAATATTATCATACAATATAAATACAGTGCCTTACATTTCAAAACCAGCCAGTCCAAATAACTTTTGATTTTGCGTAAATGTAAGAGAAACAAAAAATACGTAGAAAACAAGCGGAAGGTTTAAAAATATTATTCTGATGTTTCCAAGTGGCACTCATTTTGACACCCCTTCTTTAAAATGTCAAATAGTAACTAGTAATAGTTCACTAACTTGTCCTTCTAGTGACTGAGTAATAAATGGATCAATTTCATTTTTTAATAATTGTAGTTACAAAATAAATCGAATAAATTTTTGTTAATATAGCTGATTTGCATTTTTTTACTAAATATGTAATTAGCAATAAATGTTTTAATACCAATTAAAAATAAAAATAAATATTTTTTAATTATTTTATTGAACTTGTGTTTAACCTTCTTGTCATAAATCTGTTGGCATTGATTTTTTGTCGTATTGTTTTTAGCTGGTATTTTCATAAAAACTTACACATGTAATTGTTCATTTTGTACGCGGAGAAATGTGAATAAATAAATTTATCTTAAATCAAAGAGGTCATAAGTACGTGAGATCCAATTCAAAACTTACAATGAATGTGGAATTCAACTATATTT
Source organism: Agelastica alni (assembly GCA_950111635.1). Taxonomy (NCBI): domain Eukaryota; kingdom Metazoa; phylum Arthropoda; class Insecta; order Coleoptera; family Chrysomelidae; genus Agelastica; species Agelastica alni. Next base: position 8,378,397 of record OX467719.1, on the reverse strand, counting down.
GTTATTGTTAAGTCCTGCATTTTCATTAATCGGTAATAAACTAATGAAAAAAAAAGAAAGAATTGTAAACGAGAAAATTGGATTAATTTAATTTTTAATTATCCATGTTATACATTAGCAACATTGTACTTTGTTTATTTCACAACAATTGATTTAATTATTGAAATTTTTACAGGTAAACACTGTCGTTACTCCTTCTACAAAAGATTTTTCATGAGATCCTGCAACAAAAAAAATCTTCCCAGTTTCAAAAAACCTGTACGCGGGAGCGATATATAATTTTTGTACGAAAACAGGTTTATTGAAAAAATAAGGATTAAAATAAGAATGTCAAGGATACTGTTTTGTGTCTAGGTAACCACACACAATGCCAAAAGTCTTAGACCCTTACTCAGTCTTGTTAAAGAAATGTTTTGTTAGAAAAACAAAATATATTCATAAAAGTATATTGTTTCTCGAATCTGTTTTTTGTGAAAGGAGTATTTTCCATGAACTGGGATACTTGGAAAATTAAAAACTAATAAAAGTGTGAATTTGTTAACAAAATTTATTTAATCAGAAAAAGTAATGAAACGTGTTGTACAATGCCTAATATTCGGTATGACCTATGACGTAACGAGCCCTCGTTATCAGCCTGAGCTTTTTCCTGTCCTCATGCGTCTGCCCTTTCGTTGCCTTTAATAGCCCCATGTCCTGGCACCAACCCAAGTTTAACTTGGCTGTGCTTTGCCCGGTATCTCAGATAGATAAATGGGTTCAAGGGTAACATATTGACACGTTTGTGCATTGAAGAAAAAATTAAGCAGATAATAGTGTCTTGTGGAATATTGTTCCCGTCCTCTGCAGCCACTACGACTAACTCATCTGCAGTCTGAGATGGGTTGATGAATGGCTCTAGCAATGTAATCCCACATATTTTCAATGGCGAGTTGGATGGCCAATTAAATATACTGATATGTTCTGCTTCGAGTGTATCCTGAACCCTTATTGCGCGATGCGGTCGGGCGTTATCGTCCATAGACACAAAATTTTCGCCCAATTCGTTACGTATGGGGTAGATAATGGGCGTAATAACTTGTTCAACGTAAATTTGGCTGGTCACAGCGGTTAAACATTATTACCCCCCACCCCCCAAAACAATACGTTACCTCGTTGATAGGGAGCAACTTCGCGGGGTAAATTAAGTCGCTGTTGACGACCTGGTTCTCTCCTGCCGATTGTCATTACTCATCAGTCCAATTCTGGTTTCGTCTGTAAATAACACCCACCTCCACTGCTGCAAAAAAAAAACCTGTGTTCTCGCGCCCACTGGAGACGATGTCTTGAAAGTAGAGTTGGTATCCGTAATGGTCTTCTCACACGTAAATTTGCATGATGGAGTCGTCTTCGAACTGTGGGTTTCGATATAACACAGCAAAACGTACCCTGAAAGTGGCTCTTGAGAGCTGAAGCTGTGCGGTGTCTGCGGGCATATTGCACCAAATAACAATCCTCTCTTTCGCTAGACACTCGAGGACGTCCATTACTTGGTCTGTTTTTCACTGTATCAAATTCTTGACATCTGTGTACTATTCGTACAACAGATGATCTAGGAATGCCCAAGATTTCCGATATCTGATGATTAGAGTTCTCTGCATCGTGTAAAGTATAATGAAAAGAAATAATACACTAGTCACTTGGCTGAATATGATACCACTGCCAATATTTTTATAATAAATCAAGGACACGTTATCCACATATTTTTATTGTCTTTTTTGTTTCCTAAATTCATGTAATTTTTTACCACAGTAAAAAAATAACTGGGTTTAATCGGATCATTTGATATATAGGGGGTCCAAGACTTTTGACGTAGTGTGTATTTGTACTGTTTTTACTAAAAGACTTATTACAGTAAGGAACTGTTATTAGAATAAGGTATTTTTAAACACCTAGCATAAAAACTTGTCAATTACTGGATCATCTAGTGTACTTAAAGCCTAGTAATAACCAGTTGGGAATTGACTAATTTATCTTTGACATGAATCTTGGTCAACTAATTTCAAGAATTCCCTTGTACCAAATCTCTTTATTTATTATTTTTTTTAAAATAACTTTATACACTATCTGGGACCAGAAATTTCTTTTTTTTTTATCCATTTGTTAGGATATTTTTATCCAAAACGCACAAGTCATTGGTCATTATCTTATTTTGGTAAATACATTATCCTGCCTCGTTCACTTGAAAGATAAAAGAGTGCAGACGGAGGTTAAGGTTTGCATATCAAATTTGTAAGCTTTATTTCTGTAAAGATTTTAAATATTCTTGTTAATTGTAAAATTGTAATCTTGTTTGGTGTTTTCATGTGCTCAACTTTTGTTACCCAAACAAATACTTATTTCAATCAAGCACAGAAACTGGAGGGATAAAGTTGTTGATAGTGTACAAAATTAATAGTTATACAGAGTTTTACAAATGTACATAAATTAGTATAGTTTTTGTGTTACTAGAAGAAACTATTGTTTATTATACTTTTATATATGTAATTAACAATAAAGTTTTTGTAAAATACTTGTTTTGTAACTAGTAACCCGAAAAACAGTTGGTAAAACTGTTTACAAACAAATAATAAAACATTGTTATAAAATGCCTTTTATTTTTGTATCTTGTAAAAAATATTTATTTTTAGATTACTGAGTTGTAATCATATTAATATAATTTTTTTAAAAAAATTTTTTTTATTTTAAACCCCAAGTTTTTTATCTACATACATAAAGTCTTGCCTTTTTCCCGTAAGGGTAGGCAGAGATCATTTTCTTACACTTGCTACGGTGCTTACACACATATTTCGCTTCATCTACTTTCATGAGTGGTCTCATACATGCTCGCCGGTTATTGGTACTCTTGACCTAGACTTTCCTCGGAAAAATGTCGATCTAATCGAGATATGTTCACCGAGGTCGACCAACTTGTCCATTCACACTCGCATTATAAATCTGTTTCGTCAATATTTATTCATCTATCCTTTCTACTTGTCCAAACCATCGAGGCATTTCTTTATCTATCTTATTAGCCACATCTTCTTTTACACCACAGCGTTCCCTTATCTCACTATTCTTCATTTTATCCACTTTATCTTATTTTCATACTTCTTCTGCCAAACCCAACATTCACTACCATGCATAAGTGTTGGAACCAGCACTCCTCTATGCACAGCCAGACGTGCCTTTTTTTATTTTTAGGGCATCATGCATAACATTAACCATTGCCTACAACTCATCTTCAGATGACGAATAATACGACTTGATCATCGGCGTAAAAAAGGTTTTTGACGATAAAATCATTCATTTTTAATCCATACGCACTCTCTTTCAAATCTTTTAAACAATCGTCTATGTATCAGTTAAACAGCCATGATGAAGCTACACATCCCTGTTTTACATCTCTTTCGATCTTAAACCAGTCCGTGTAAGCTTTGTTAATCCTGACACAAGCAGTGGAATCTTGCTAAAGTGATTTCAGTGCTCGTATTAAACTACCGCTTACCTCATACATAGACAATGTCGACCAAAATTCTTTCCTTACCAGTCTGTCATAGTCTTTTTTCAAATCTACGAAAGCGCAGTAGACCTTTTGACTTCAAGCCAAGAATTTTTTTACTATACCTTGTAATGAAAAGACCTGATCTCTTCTAAATCCTGCTTGCACATCCCATATCATCTCCTCATATCATTCGTTACTCTTTTAATCAATATCTTTGCATACAGTTTGCCGACCATGCTGAGTAAACTAATACCTTGGTAGTTCTTGCAGTCCTGTTGCGAATCTTTTTCCTTGTAGAGCGGCACGATAACGGCTTTGCACCAGTCGTCTGGTACGCTACCAATCCTCCAACAAAGGATAAAAAGGCGGTACAGCAGACTAGTTACCACGCCTTTTCCAGCCTTATCCTGTCGTACCCTACAGCTTTAACCAATTTTATACTGTTCAAGCTTCCACAATATCTGTCGTACCAATTTCACTTTTATTGCAACTTCTAATGATGTACCACACATGGTACATTCCTTATTTTAAATTAGGTAGTTGGGTAAGTTAAAGGGAGTGGGTTGACAAATGACAGATATCTGTATCGTAAAGTGTGTATTCCTTGGAACAAAAATGGACGTGTTTTAGCATTTTCTTAAATTCCTATGAGTACTGCCAAATATCGGGGTGGACTGTTTCCTGTGACCCACTCTGTATTTGCAGCAGGAACAATTTAACGATCGAGTTAATATTTTTTGACAGAATTTGACAGATTGTTGAGTAATTGGTTGAGGAGCCATACAACTTTGTATGAGAAAGAGCCATGATTGACTAAAGTCCTGGGTTGGTACAGAGAGCTGCTTTTTAAATCCCAAGCTTAAATTATAAATATCGGTTCTATATTTGATTTTTTCATTTTTTCATTTCATTTTTTGATTCACAAGGATTTTGTGAAATTGACCGCAATTTCAAAATTAGCCCAATTTGGAAGAACCGAGTTGCGAGACTAGGTGTTTTTTGCAAGTTATGGTTTTAATGGGATAATATTTTTCTTGCAAAAGCTTGCTTGTCAGATTCCACATGGTTTTGACCATAGCTTTTTTAAAGTCGTATTATCTTGTTGTTTCTCATATTTGCAGCATAACCCCTTAAAATCGATGCTAGTTCTTTTACGGAACAATTGCCTTCCAAACAAATTTTCAACTGGAGCGGTATAAATTGGTTGAATAATAATTAAAAATATTAGATTTAATCGCAAATTTAAAATTCAAAACCAACTGCTCAAGGTTAACATATAATGCTAATGTAACCGGTGCTATAAGATATTTTCTAAATTTAAAAAAATACTATGAAATTGTTTAAGATCACAAAAATATTATTCACTCCTATTTTTTTTCCGAATTATTTATCATTGTTTAGGATATTACCTGAAGATTAATTAATTTTTCAACCAAACATTCCACGAAGACGATGTGACTGTTAGATTATTAAATGGGTCAGAATTTTGATATTTTCTGAGCAAAAAATTTGCCGGAAACTTTTGGACGTAAATTTCCACTCCATCTTTATATAAACCTTCACAAACTTGGCTTAACAACTTTCCTGTGTAAATAAGTTTATTTTTTTCTGGGCTTTAAACATATAATTGTTAATAATAATTATAGTATCTTTCTTTAAGTAAACCATTTACGTCAAAAAAGAACTGTAATTATTTAAATGGGTGTGACAAATAATCTTTTAGTTGAAGTTCTCTTTATCTTCTGATGCCACAATATTCCAGGTTTGATTTTATAGTTTCACTTAATTTAGAGGCAAGAATCCCAACTGTCAATAAAAACATGTGTACAACTAACGCTTCAAATTCTCTGACGCAAAAGTGTCAAAAAGTGTATTTACACAGTAGCTGTTGGTGATTCTATTGTTGGTTTGTTGGCATAACTAAGACTTAAACTGAACTAATTAATTGATAGGGCTATTTTGAGAAGATCCAAAAACAAAAATTTCGAAAAAATTATTTATTATCATGGAACAAAAAACTTTTAGCTCATTCAGTGACAATGAAAGAAACCTAACAACTTTGCAACCATACCGTAAGTATGAACAGGATATTTTTGGAGATTTAAAATTGATTAGTACCTATATTTCTAGGACAGTTAGGAGGTTTTACAGAGTACCGCTGATTTTTTATGTCTCTGGGACAAAAGAACAACAAAAAAACATAACAGTAAGAAAAAAGTATAACAGATAGCAAATTGCTATGACGGGGATACACAATGGACATTGTCTGAGTGTCGTTGGCGGGATTTGGAAGGAACCGCCATCCAGCTTATTGTTACTAAGAAAGATTAGCCTTATATAAACTTCATCTGAACCTGGACTTCAAACATAAAAAATGTCCACCTTGTTGAACCAAAAAATGGCATTTTTGTCTCTCTAAATTAAGCTGGGAATAATGAAAAGCTTTATTAAAGCCATGGACAAATAAGGTAATGGTTTTAAGTACCTCATGAAATATTTCTCTAAGAACACAGTGTTTACCCCCACCAATTTCCGTCACACAAAAAAGTTTTTGTCGCTTTTTAATATTCCTTGTACACTTGTATTCATAGTAAATAGGTTCACTAAAATTGTTATAGTGTAAATCGGTTTTGATTGAATTTGACAAGCCTGTCAGTGTCAAAAAATTTTAAAATGCCTTGTCATTTAACTGAAAATAAAAAAGCTCAAATATATAATACCCAGAATCAATACGTGCATTTGCAAATTTTACCGGAAGGAGCAAAAACACTTTTCAAGAATTAAGCAACGTTGGATTCAAAAGGGGTCCTTTAGAAGAAAAGTTGGTACTGGTCCGGCACGCATCTCCGTCCCTAATCAAGATGATTCATTCTGAGATCTCTAAGGGCAAATCCCACTTAAAAAACCGCGTAGCTGCGGAAAAAATGATGCTCATAAAAAAACGGAAACAGTCTCGATTACTTTTCATACATACATATACTCACGCCTTTTTTCCGTAGGGGTAGGCAAAGACCACTTCCTTCCACTTGCTACGGTTCTTACACACATATTTTGCTTTCTCTACTTTCATCAGTGCTCTCATACATGCTCGTCGGTTGTTGGTACTCTTGACCTGGCGTTTCTTCAAAACAATGTTGATCTGATCGAGATATGTTCGCCGAGGTCGATCTCTACCGACTTGTCCATTCACACTCGCCTTATAAATTTGTTTTGTGAATCTTCTTTCATCCATCCTTTCTGCGTTTCCAAACCATCTAAGCATTTATTTATCTATCTTTGTGACCACATCTTCTTTTACACAACGGCGTGACACAGAATGTGTATACTGCTCTCCTCCTCTTCTCCGCATAGTCGACAGTTTTTCTCGGCCACCTGCTTAAGTTTGAAGAGGTGCGCACTTAGTGCGATGTGAGCAGGCCAAGCGTGCTGCTTAGCCTACTCCGGTCCATCGTCCAGAGTGCGTTTTATCAGCTGTTTTGTTCTCCAGCAGTATTTGCATTCCACTAAGCAATATGTTCTTGTTTAAGGATTAATTTCAATAAATGTTTCGCTTCGGTAATTGATAACCTGACCAACTGGCTTCTTGGTTCCACCAGGATCCCATTTCTTGCCAGTTCATCGGCAGTTATCCCTGTGTGCCCAGGTACGTAATATAATAAAGTAAAAATAAATAAATGTAAATATTTATTAATTTTAAATATTTTAATTTACAAAATAGTGACGAAATCAGTCTTACATTAACATTATTATCATAGATGGTACCCGCGACTTAGTCTGCGTAGGATTAGTACTTCGTGTGGGTCATTTTCTTCTCCAAGGAATTCATCCATCTATCTTTATACCAAAATTTAAGACTCATTCGTGTGCTTACAAAACTCGTACTTACGCACTCGTTTATAACTTACACACTTATATATTAATGATGCCTTTATCTCATTTATACAGTAAATAACTAAAATGCATTTTTTTTTCAAAATAACAATATACACCAGACACTGACAAAGAAACTTAAAACTGACAGGTGTCAATTTAATTTAGTTTATTGCCAATTTGAAATAGACTAATGCCAGTTAGAAATGTATATAGCTTATTTGATTTTAACTAATGTCATTTTGATTCTGATTGCTACCAACATCTATACATACATACTCACAAACTTTCGCATTTATAATAGTAGTAGGTTCACACAATATCTTTATAATAGTAGTAGGATGGTTTTCTGTTTTATTATTTTTACTGATTTACGCAAATATTGCAAAATCTAGTGATAAGAGTTATATCCATTTTCAGTGAATACAACTGTACCTACTATATTGAGCTTTGACCGAATGGACAGTAATTTTTTATATAAGAAAGATGTACATGTTTTATTAATTTTTCCAATGATAGTGAGGACATAAATGAGTGTCTTTTCAGAGTCTGATCCCCTAATGGTGCAATAAAAAAATGCAATCATCTTTACATTTAAAGTCAAAGCATCTGGAGACAATAAACAAAAAAACTGTAGATGTTACAGTAATTAACTTATTATATTTAGATTCAATTAATGTAAATTTTAATTATTTAAATTTGCTTTAAAATTTTTATCAGAATAGCAAAATTGTATATAACTTTTAATCTTCCCCGGTATTTTAAGTTGTTTATGTTTTATAAATATATAACGTGATAATAATAGTCAGTCGTATTTCAGTATTATAACTCAAAATGTTATTTACAATTTTTGCTATCATATCGGTTATAATTTTTATTTTTTATATTTATTGTAAATTTTCTTGTGTCCGATGTGAAAGTAATGTTTGTTTAGTGGGAAAAACTGCATTAGTTACTGGGGGTAGTTCAGGTAAATATCTAGTTAATACAGTTAAGCTGTAGGTACATTAGTAAAAAATAATATAGGGTGGTCCGTTAATATTGGGACACATAGCAACTAAGAATTCTTTGCATAAAAATATTCCGATATAACACAATTTATCTTTGTCCAATTTTTGATATTAAAGAAGATACAGGACGTCAAATGTTACATTTATTTTCAACAATCTAGCTACATTTTATTGGCGCATAATTATTAATCAATAGAAATATTAAATCGAATCATTCATTAAATTATTATGGCTACCTGCACCTGCAGGGTTGTTATGCCAATGTAAAAAATTAAGTTCATTTTAATATTCCTTCAAATTTTCAAATTTTTGCTGGATGACACAAGTGTACCTTTTTTAAAAGTAAATCATTAAAAAAAATAAACATTTAACGCCCTGTATCTTTTTTAATATCAAGAATTGGAGTAAGGTAAATTGTGTTATATCGCAATATTTTACACAAAGAATTCGTAGTTGATTTGTGTCCCATAATTAACGGACCACCCCATATGTCGATCGATGAAAATGTCTTTAATAATCTTCTTCTACTACTTCTTAGGTGACCTCCCGGGAGGTCGTAAGCCGGGCGGGTTGTTTTCTAGGGCTATTTTCGGAAGTCTGTTCTCGCCCATCCGTCTTACATGGTTGTACCACTGCCTCTTACGTTATCTTCCCCATCTCGCATTACTTACTCTGTCTTTTCTTGTTTTCCCCACTATTCTTCTCAGTGTTTTCATTTCGGACATCCTTAGCATGTGTTTCGTCATGTTGGTGGTTCGCGGACTTTTATAGATTCTAATTTTGCTATCTTTGCGCATGAACGGGTTTGACCAAACTATATCTCGTAGGCATCCTGATAGTGCGGATGCTATGTTAATCTGGCTCCTCAGGTCTTTAACTGGGTCGTGGGTGCTTGATATGTATATGCCCAGATATCTGAATTGCATCACCTGTTGGTTGGAATTGTCCTCCACCACTAGCTTACATCTGAGCGAATCTTTCGCGATTGTCATACATTTAGTTTAGTTGATAGAAATATTCATATTGAGTTGGGGGTTTACTTGGAAGAACTGGAAGAGTTGTCTCTGTAGGTCGTTTTCTGATTCGGCAATAATTGCTGCATCATCGGCGCAACACACCATACCAATTTTGTTATTGCCCAGTCTGTATCCGAGGTTTAAATATGTTACTTTATTTATAATTTTACCCATGAGAAAATTAAATAAAAAGGGACTTAGGCTGTTACCCTGTCTAATTCCTTCTGTTGATGGGATGTTTTCAGTGAATTGATGTCCTGCTTTAACATTTGCTACGTTATTGTTAGAGCATGTATGAGAGCACTGATGAAAGTAGAGGAAGCAAAAGATGTGCGTACGAACCGTAGCGGAAGTGGAAGAAAGTGGTCTCTGCCTACCCCTATGAGAAAAAGGCGTGACTTTATGTATGTATGTATGTAGGTTATGGATTATCTTTGTTATTATACCCCTTAAACTTAGGAAAATACAGTGGGATAACAAAAACTATTTGGTATTAGTTATATTCGAACTAGCCAAGTCAGACCTTTGGCTTCAATATAATAACCCAAGTTATTAGAAGAAATGATATTTTAAGTTGTTATAAAATATTTTATGTTATAAATAAATTTCAGGACTGACTATTGAACTTGGCACCCATTTAGATCTCATTTCTTTTGTCGTTGAAGTCAACAACTAAGGCATGCATGATAATATTGAACTTGGCTCTCAAGTCACATTTATGTTTTTGATGGGATTATGAATACTGCTTCTGTTATTGACCGTCCCTTTGTGAAGCACCGTTGTTCTTCAGCATTCTTAATTTGCGTTTCCAGTTTGTCCTTGAGAATACTCGTGAATAGTTTTATTGCTGTATTTAAGAGGGTTATTTCTCTTTAGTTTTGTTAGCAGGTTTTTAGTCCTCTCTTAAATATGGGTATGGTGATGTATTATGCCATTCATCACTAATAATAAGTTTTTTAAATTTATTATGAAAGAGAAATAATTGGTCAACTTTTTAAATATTTTCGGTAATTCCTAGAGGCTGACATAAATACCCATTGTCCTACTTTATAACAAAACCTTGTGGTTGACTTTCTCAATGGGGGACCCAAAAATTTTGAAAATTTTCTACCACTGGGGAAGGAAGATTTCGAAACGAATTTATAATGTGAAGATTTATTTATTTATTTATTTTCGTAAATTGCGCCTCGGCCCTTCAAACCAGGTAATTTGATCCAAATATTGATATTTGTAAAGATCATGTCTGATTGGCTGAAAGTTGTGTTGGAGCTCCTGTTTTCGTTTCAAAAATGTTACCGTAGTATATACAGTTAGTATGTTATCTTGTTATTTTTCAAGGAGAGTAAACAATATCTGAGTTTTTGGATAACTTTACTCTTATTGGTTACTGTTGTCTTTTGTCTGACCAAATCAGAAGTTTATAGTTGTCCTAATTATATATAGTCTGTAAACACAAGTAAAATAACACAGATAAAACTGAGATAATGTAAAATCCCCCAATAAACTTGTGTCAAAATTGTTGATGCATTTATTATTCAACCTTTGTAATAACCTTAAAAGACTAATAAATAATTTTGTAGAAATCCTGTTTCCTATTTTTAAATTTGTTTACGGTTGTTTTTACTGTGACTTAGAAGTCTAATAACATTAAAAAATTAGAATTTCACAACATAATAAATAATACGATTAACATGCTAAATATTTAAACTTTATTCATTAAGAAAAAAATTAAAAAAAAAATGATAAAATCTTAGCTTTAACCATTTCACTATTATCTTTTTATATATCTATGTTAAAAAATTTATTCATCTGTGGTCAAGCCGGACGTAACTGAATATTATTATTTTTAAGTTAATTGCATAATTTTTGAGTAGAAGAAAATGAAACAATGGTGTTTTATAATTAGTTGCATAATTAGTTAACTTCGAGAGGTATCTGTTTGAAATTTTGATCAAACTTACTTACACGTTGCTGTTACATAACCTTATATAACAAAATTATATACTTCGAGATAATATTAGAACTTGGTTAGATGATGCGTTATTGCACTGAAATTTTGATATTTTTAGGCACCATATCTGCGCCCTTTATAAAAATTTTATTTATCATCAAAATTTGAACACAAGGATCGGTGAAAAACTATTTATTTTCAAGAGCACTTACACGCATGATAAAACAAAAAATATGGTGATTGGTACTTATAACTAAGAACAAATGTTGAAATAAAAAGGTTGGTGAAATTTTTCAATTAAGTTTTTCTTGCAAAAATCTAGATGTTCTTTATTCTTTTCTTTTAAACTTGGTGGTGTGTCATAAGCATTGGTTGGGTCAGTATATTCATAACTTTGAGTACGTCGTAAAGATAAATCAATTTCTTGGTACTCAAAATTTACTTTGCAAAATACTTTGTTAGGACTTTCTTTCTTAACTTTGAGTACCTGGGTGTCGTTCCATATCACATTTTTATTTTTAGAATTCTTGGTAAATTTTTGTACGAACTCGTTTGCATTTTCTTTGAAGTTAAAAAATTCTTCTGTTCCCAGCTCTTTAACTTCGTAGGGTTTTCCTTCTTTAATGGCGGTTCTTATTAATGGTGGCCAATGGAATGTTTATTTTCGGTCGCATATTCATTTTTTTATTTAAGTTACAATATTCCAATTTATTTCGTTAAAATTGGAACTTCATTAGAAAATTTATAGTAATAAGACGGGTCAAAAGAAAATGATTTACTTGAGATAACAGCCACAAACATTTAAATTTGAAACCAAACTTTCGTTTTTTTATTATTTATTTTTTTTGTTAGGTATTGGATATCAAATAGTTTTATCATTGCTGGCAAGAGGTTGCAAAGTCATAGTAGCTGATAGAATAATAAACGAAAATCTTAAACAAGCAATTATAAATGAAACAGATAATCCAAACGTAGTGTTAGAATATGTCGATTTCGGATCCTTTAAATCTGTCAGAAACTTTGCTGAGAAATTGATAAACTCTGAGAACAAATTGGATATTTTGGTAAACAACGTAGGTATTGGAACCAGCGACTTAACGCCAAGTGAAGATGGCTTGAGATTAACAATGCAAGTTAATTACTACAGTCCGATTTTGCTGACGCATTTACTTATTGGTGGGTAATTATTTAGTCAATAAATAACCATTCATACCTTAAGTTTCCAACCGATTTCATTATTCCGAAAAAATAGTATTTTGACACACGATCCTTTCAATATTTCATTACTTTAAAGGTTTTCTTAGCAACGCAGGTCTAATTGTCGGGAATAATACCATAAGTGCTTTAAAAATTCTGAAAAAAACGTGTTTTTTAAAAATTGCACGAGTTTATTAACTTACCAGTGGGAAGTTATAGTAATGGGTCCGATTTTTCGAATCCCGAATTTTGACATATCTCCACATTTCAAGGTCCTCAGAGTAGAATACAATAGTTTTTAAGTAGACATATATGTGTGTATGTGTATTTTTCTACAAGCGTGCGTGATTCACCCTCTACCCGCACGCAATTCAGTTTGGAAAGTGTCATTTTCCCACAGTTGTGCGGGAAAAGTTTTCCCACACTAGTGCGGGAAATTTTTTCCCACACTAGTGCGGGAAAAACATATATATGATATCCTCGTAAAATATAAGTGGTGGGTGACAAAATATGAAAGTTCAAGCTTTTTTGTTGCAATACTAAGTGAGTTTGTTCAAAATCATCCATCATTTTGCACTATTTATTGAAAAAATGAACAAATATTGATAAATAAAAATGTATTGTTATGAAAATCACCCTATATATAGGCTTTGATTGATCTGATAACGAGTAGGTAACAATTGATGTTGTCATGCCGATCAATACACAAATTTGTTTGTAAATGTCAGAGTGACAGACAAAGCGTTACTTATATAAAATTTTCGATTCAGTGAAATTGCCACAATGGATTATTCATCTGATGAAGAACTTCCACAAGAAATCGTGCAAGCAGCTACAGATGCGAACTTAGAGTTATTGCCAACGAAATCTAAACAAAGGTATGAGAAGCAATACACGAGTTTTATTGGATGGTGCAACAATAAAAAAGTGAAAACACCAAATAAAGAAGAAGTATTCTTGGCTTATTTTCTAGAAATGTCTAAAACATGGAAGCCGAACACTTTATGGGCAAGATATTTAATGTTGAAGAGTGTATTCAAAGTAAAGCAAAATTTGGATATTAGCAAATTTTACAAAACAACTGCATTCATTAAAAGACAGAATGTCGGTTTTCGACCGAAAAAGGCCAAAATCTTCACTCAAGAAGACGTTTCAAAATTTATGACTGAAGCACCCGATGACATATACCTCATGATTAAGTTAGTAGCAATTATTGGATTAGCTGGTGCTTGCAGACGAGAAGAGCTGACAAAACTCACCATTGACGACATAGACGACAAAGAAAACCTGATAATTGTTAATATCAAGGATTCCAAAAATCATTCCTCTAGATCCTTCGTGATATCTGAAGAAGCAAATGATGGTTATTTTTTGAACGTATACAGAAAGTATGTACATTTACGTCCAAAAGAGACTCCTCACCGTCGTTTATTCTTGTATTACAAAAGTGGAAAATGTACTGTGCAATGTGTAGGAATCAATACCATAGGAAAGATACCCTCCGAAATAGCAGTATATCTGCGCCTTCAAAATCCAGAGCTTTACACTGGTCACAGCTTCAGGCGTTCCTCAGCCACTTTACTTGCTGACTGTGGTGTGGGTATAACTAATATCAAACGCCTAGGAGGATGGAAATCGACTTCAGTTGCAGAGGGGTATTTAGAAGACTCCACCAATCGAAAAAAAGAAATGTCCAACAAAATTCTCAATTTGAACACTACATCGTCTTCCGGGTGCATTTTAGAACCATCCACGTCTATATCGATCGGCGACGATTTGATGCCTGTGCCTGCACATTCAATTTCTTTCGATAATGTATTGCCCGAGTTACCTTCTTCTTCAGGAAATCAGCCATCTTCAAAAAATATGCTGGCTTCCGCTATAAATTTACATAATGCATCAAATTGTACATTTACAATAAATATTACGAATAATTAGTGGATAGAAAATGTTACTCTTGTTAGTTGTTTCCATTTGCATGAATAAATAATTGAAAAAATGAATTTGTTTCCTACGCTTGTAGAAAAAGTATTGTTCCTAACTCATGCGGAAAGTGTCTTTCCCGCACTCGACTGCTTACCCGAACTCCGCTCCGCGTCGTTCGGGTTAACGGCAGTCGCGTGCGGGAAAGCATCACTTTCCGCACTTGTTAGGAAAATTACTATTTCGTATGATCGTATGTGCTTTCGGAATTATTTTTCGTCTCGATTATCTCGAGAACAAAAAATAATATCGACGTGGGACTAATTGCATTCAAAGCACAATTACGCATCTTAGAACTAATTAGATTTTCAGCAAAATCCGTCGAACGGTTTTTATGAAGAATCAAAAAACTGAAAAAAATGGTAAACTTTCAAAATTATTTTTCGTCTCGATTATCTCGAGTACAGAAAGTGATATCGACGTGGGACCAATTGCATTTGACGCCTAATTACGCAACTTAAAACTGATAAGATTTTCAGCAAAATCGGTCAAGCTATTTTTTGTGAAGAATCAAAAAATTAAAAAAAAATGGTAAACTACCTGAATTTTGCAATTTATAAATTATACTATTTTTAATTCTGAATTTTAAGATCTTTTGAATAATATGATTATTGCATATTAGGAATATTTGTATAAAAAATATGATGACAATATTTCATAAAAATAGATAGTTTTACATACATACATACATAAAATCAGAGACCACTTCCTTTCACTTGCTACGGTTCTTACACACATCTTTTGCTTCCTCTACTTTCATACATGCTCGTCGGTTGTTGGTGCTCTTGACCTGGCTTTTCTTCAAAATAATGTTGATCTGATCGAAATATGTTCTCCAAGGTCGACCTCTACCGACTTGTCCATTCACACTCGCTTTATAAATTTGTTTCGTCAACCTTCCTTCATCCATCCTTTCTACGTGTCCAAACCATCTAAGCATTCCTTTATCTATCTTTGTAACCACATCTTCTTTTACACCACAACGTTTTCTTATCTCACTATTCTTTACTTTATCCAACTGAGTCACTCCGGCTATACTTCTTAGACTACTCACCTCCGCAGCATTAATCCTGTTTTCATGCTTTTTCTGCCAAACCCAACATTCACTACCAACACATCTCCATGCACAGCCAGACGTGCCTTTTTTGACACTTTCTGGCTATTCATAAAGCTATACAGTGCCCCATTCATTTGTTTTCCTACCAACACCCTTCGCTCAATGTCACTGTCATACTTTCCATCTCTCGTAAACTTTGAACTCAAGTACACAAATTCATTTACTTTTTCCACTCTTTCTCCCTCAATCTAAACTCCACAGTTTGTCATGCTTTCTTTTCTTTAAAAAACCATTACTTTCGATTTGCTTACATTTATTTTCATCCCTTTGATTTTCAAGGCATCATGCATAACGTTAACCATCGCCTGCAACTCCTCTTCAGATGAGCTTATATGACTCGATCATCGGCGTAAAGAAGGCTTGACGATCAAATAATTCATTTTCAATAGTTTTAGAAAATGAAAAATAGGAATTGGAGAATTTTAAACCTGTGGCAGTATTAAGAAAATAGCATTGAAGATGCTCTAACAGCGAAAAATTGTTTGTAAAAATCAAGCATTGTTTATAGCAACTGAATATTGTAACTAACAAATGATTATTGATCATAAAATCGTAATACTTTTTTCGCTTGTATAATAAATAATCATTTATATATTACAAGTAAATTACTTTTATGTTAAATCAATTTCTTTTCTATAACCAACGGCTGGACCGATTTTGATGAAATTTTCAGCCAATTTTAAGATTAGCCCGGTGACTGATCGTGTGAAGTTTGGTAGCATTCCTTAAACTTTACTAAGTACTGTTGGTATTAGGTTAGGACGTTGGGTTAGGTTGGGGTAATTTTTTTACTTTTATTGCCTCAATTATTACCGATTATTATTAGCCTAACCTAACCTAACGTCCTATCCTAACACCAACACTACCTGGTAAAGAACTAGTTAAAAATGCGGGGACGATTAAAAAAAAACACCAATATGTTTTTAATTTTTAGGTTTACTTAAAAAATCTACAGATGCCAGAATTCTTTTTACTTCTTCGTTACTGTCATATTTTTCTTTTTTGTCTTCGACAAAAATTACGACTAAAACCATAGATATAACGGGATATCAAACTTTTGATTACACTATATCGAAGTTTTATACAATAATTGCTTCGGATATTTTTGCAAAGAAATTAGAAAAAACTAATGTTAAATCAAACGTTTACCATCCAACCATAGTGAATACAAATATTTTTGTACAAGCTGAGAGCCACTGCAATATACTTATCATTGATATTTTTGCATACCTGGTCTTGAGAATGTTATTGTTTTTTGGTGGTCAGGTAAGCTTAACTTAATTTATCTAATATTTTAAAAAAAGTGCGTAACTAAACTATAAAAAAGAGCTATAGTAGACACGGAGTTCGGTTAGATCATAAAATTCGCAGGTAACCCGAGCAACTCATGTATTTCTGAACTGCCATCAAATATGCCCCGCCCACCAAAACATATACAACCTGCGATCGCGACATACAAATGTCATAGACTGTCAGCCTTAAAAAAGCAGACAATCCATAAGATGCCATCCACTAGAGATGGCGAAACGTCGAGTATTAACTCAGACATACGACGGCCAAAAAACCCAACCATTCACCAACAAACGATGATCGCGAAAGCTTTTCACAATGTGTAACTCATGAATAAATTTACCGATTGGAAGGAAGCAGGCGCGAACTCAACTAAGACACCTTAAAAATATTATGTTAATTTAATTGTTTGGAAAATATTATATTTTAGGGTTTCATTTTATTTTGTTCCCCAAAAAATGAAATATTTAAAATCAAAAATGGTAACTTAATTATAATTAGCAAGCAATCTTTGTAGATATCTTGGTGTAATTACTATAAAATGGTTTTTTTCATTCCATTTTCTCTAATGTTCTTATAATTGCCTAATTTTTATACCTGAAACATTGACAGTGTTATATTTAAACCTTTATTGAGTATGGTATACAGGGTGATTCATTAAGAATGGGCAATCTCTAAACTGGAGATACTACACACCAAAATATGGCGATTGAGCTTAACATGTCCTATACAAATGTTGCAGGTTTACGAGATACATGGTATTTACAGTTGGAATTTTTTATTTGAAATTTCTTAATAATTTTGTGATTTTAAGCAGCATCGTCTTGAAAATTGGCAACTATGTTTTTTGGCATGAAAATTACGAATTTTATGCTGAATTTAGCACTATTCATACAGGGCATTAGTTACACCCTGTTACTTAGGTAAATTACAACATATCTTTTTTGCCTAATGAGTTATGGTTAAAATGACTAAAAAATCTAAAAGGCAGTTCAATTTTGATTAAAAAAGGTACTCTTGTTTATTTCATGTAACTCTATCAGTTTTTGAGTTATTTGCATTTTAAACATTCAATGAATTTTGTTTATTGTGAAATGAATTTATTCCTTTAAATGACTAATATGCGGGGTAACAACAGTAAAGATATCTATATAGTTTTATCTTATTTTAGTTTGACCACCATGTCTCCTCTTATTTACACCCGCCTAGGCGAAACAGGGTGTTTTCGTCATTGTCGATGATGAAGAAGAGGTTTTAGTTCGTATTTCGGAAAATTAAATTCCGTTTCTTTAAATTAAATTAAAAGTCTTCAGCTTCTTAAAATAATCTGTTACTCAGATATAAATGTACTAAAAAAAAATTTCAATTTTTTCAACCTTTTAAAATTTTACTTAAGTTAACTGGCTTAATATTACTTGTAAATTAATGCACTGATGATGATCTTGTAGATAGGATTGAAAACGCGTTATG
Organism: Agelastica alni; assembly: GCA_950111635.1. Taxonomy (NCBI): domain Eukaryota; kingdom Metazoa; phylum Arthropoda; class Insecta; order Coleoptera; family Chrysomelidae; genus Agelastica; species Agelastica alni. The sequence continues at coordinate 8,359,973 of OX467719.1, read as the reverse complement.
CACAAAGAAATTAAATTTAACACTTTATACAACTGTTTTCATTTCTGTGATAAAAGTTTTGTGGTCATGACTAAATTGAATTATTCTAGAGTCCAAAGAACGCATGCCAGATTGCTGTCAACATGGTGGTGTCGAAAGATTTCGCTAAAGTTACTGGAACCTTTTTTGGCGTTTTTTTTCCAAACTCTAAACCCAAAGGAAGCGAAGACAAGAAAATGTGTGAAACAATTTGGGAGGCGACCGAAAATATTATACAATTAAAACCGAATGAAAAAATTTAATAAATTTTAAATACTTACTGAGTCATTCTAATGGTATCTACACAAAAAATAATAAAAAATTAACTTCATCATCGTTTTTTTTTAATATAACCACTAACCATAAGTCACTCAACCAAAACACCATTGTTCAATATAGTGGGCTTTAAAAGTGCTTTATTTTTTTCTTTGAACTGTCTTTGTTGATGAATACCCAGTTCTGTATTTTTTAAAAATTTCAGAACAATTGTGTTTTTTACTATGACGTCACTTGCTGTGCACGTTGCTTACAACCTAATTATTCGATTTCTGTCGGACAGATGACTATGAGTGTGTCAATAAAGTGGATTTTTAAAAGATTCTAGTATGTAGTTTAAAGTTTTAAAAACGGGTAAAATTAGTGTGGCAAGGCTTTGTTGTGTGCTTTAGTGTAAATACTTATTGGTTTACCATTATTGAGATCTAAATAAATTGGTTGTAAAAAATCTGGGGGCACGGTAATGCCCCTGCCAAGTCAAGTAAAAATCAGCACGTCCGCACCATCCTTTTCTCGAAGTAGTTCAGGCCATTTTCGACCCCCCTATAACTTCGTTGTGGTTAAAACTGGAAGTCTGAATTTTCAGTAACCAAACAGGCACTGTATAAACACAGTATATTTTAAATTTCATTCAATTTAAACCAGTAGTTTAAAAATTATAACTAGTCAAAGTTTCTTAATTTTGGCACTCTCTCACTGACTGACCGATCATCAAAACTCTAAGGTACTTCTAGCAGACATAGAAGCTTCAAATTTAGAATACAATTAGCGTTTAGTGTATTAATCAAGAAAAAACTAAAATATTTTGCAATTTCGGTCCAGTTTTCAAGATACACCAACTGTATAAATAACTTTGTAATGCCATATAAATATATAGAATTACAAAGTTACATTTGCAGTGAATGAATCTGTGTACCTGTATATGTATAATGAAGGGAAAAAGTAGGACTATCCACAAAAAGAAATGAGATGCCGTCAAAAACATAACTTGTAAAAAACACCATGTCTCGCAACTCAGTTCTTCTACCGTAAAAAGTTGTGAGATCCATGTAATACCAAGTCGGTTAATTTATTCAGTCTCTACTTAAGTGTCCTTCTGTCTTAAGTTATTACGTAACTAGCTAACCTAGCATCTTCTAGTGACTATATCAATATTAAAAATAATTTAAGACAGAAGGACCCTTAAGTATGGACGTAATAAATTAACCGATCATTCCATTACTTCCGGTCTCGAGCACTTTGCATCCAGTTGTGTTGGATGCGTTTGATGTCGTCCGACCATCTCTTTGGGGGACGTCCTCGGTTTCGATGTTCCTCGTGTCTAGGTCTCCATTCTAGGATTTTCTTTGTCCATCTTTCATCTCTGACTCTGGCAACATGGCCCGTCCAGTTCTATTTCAGCGTTGTAATCAGCTCTCTCCATCGCTTTCTGTGCTACTTGAATTTTGTATATTACCTTCCTGAACAGGGTCAGTGTTCTGTAGTTACATTTGTTTATTAATATTTAGGTTGATATTTTTATTTGTTCTTAATTTATTAAATGTAATGCCTTATTGTAGTAGTATATTTGGTGGTAAATGATAAAACACGAGGGAGTGTTTTGGCTGACATCTAAATAGTCTGAAATCGTGTTTTATCTCGTGTGACAAAAATGTTAATTAGACTTTGTAAAAATCCGTTGTTTACCTTGAAACATTTGGAAGATTAAACTAATTTGGATATATTACTTTAAAATATGTTTTTCATTTTCATATCATTTAAAGTTATTAATATACAGAGTGTTTCAAAAATAGGTGACCCCGTCTCTAGGATAGGTAGAAAACTGAAAAATAATTGGGGTTTGCTTGGTAAACAATTTTCGTAACGCCATCCGTATTCAAGATAAAGGGCGTTGAAGAAAAAAAATGTATACACATCTTTTACGATTTTGCCAAAACTACTGGAAACATTGTAATGAAATTTTATGCGAATATGTTTTAGAAGCTGATACATCCTATGAATTTGTTTTTAAATCTGATGGCGCTAGTTACACGGTTCGTACCAAGTAGTATTAAACATAACTTTTTTAAGGGTACATATATTAATCAAAATTTCAATTGAACTTGTACATCATTTAATTTTACACCAAAAAGGTACTCTTGGTAAAACTCCGATACTGTGTACCGTTTTCGGAATATTTTAATTTGAAAATTATGAAGTAATAACAAAATTTTTTTCTTCAACGCCCTTTATCTTGAATACGGATGGCGTTACAAAAATTTTGTACTGAGCAAACCACATATATTTTTCAGTTTTTTGTCTATCCTAATGACGGGGTCACCTTTTTTTAAAGCACCCTGTTTAAGAATAAATTTTCTGTACATTCGACAATTGTTTTCATTGCTTCTTAGGTCAGGATATATGTCTAAAAAACAAATAGGAGTCATGTTCTTCTTCTTCACGTGCCATGTCCTCCTGGGACGTCGGCGATCATCATTATGATTTTTATTTTATTAGCAGCAGCACGAAACAGGCTTGTAGAATTAACACCATATCACTCTCTCAGGTTTTTTAGCCAGGACGTGCGTCTTCTTCCTGGACATCTTCTTCCTTGGATTTTGCCTTGCATGATATTCTGTAAGATACGGTACTTCAGCCTAAGCTAAACAAGCAGCACGACAGCCTCTCGTTAAAGTAACATATTAACAGTCTTCTCAATCTTAAGTGAGCTTCGTTCAAACGATTTATGATCGACTATACTTGTGTTGCATGTATTTGAAGCAGCTACATTTTTGTAACTTAGATGCCGTTATTCTAGGGTTCCTTCTTGTAGCTAACTGCAAAAGATCATCTTCATTGTAGGTCCTTCTGTGTGTCCTTTAGATATAGCTCTTATTTCTATATAACGGCCGTTCATCGGGAAATTGGGCTTTGAGGTGTGCCAAATGCTCGCGCTACATTGTTTTGTCGAGCGTCATTTTATAGCATACCGATGGCTCCCGGCATGTGTTCGCGGTTTAATTGGTGACTTTCAAAGTTCAATTTAAACATTCATGTAAACTGACATAAATACTAACACAGCTTATTCAGTGTTTGAGACAGCAAACATGTTTTTTAAATGTTTTCGTTAATATTTTCTTGTGTTAAAGTAAAAATATCAGAAAATACAGTGAAATACCTACAATGTGGGTTCAAAATACAATATATTGAATGAACCAACCCAATAACGTGTAAATTATAATATCCTTAGATAATTTCCATGTGTTTATTTTGGGATTAATGATTTCCGATTCTCTAGGTAAAAATAATGAAAAACTTACGGGACTTATTGTAACAATTTTTCTTACTCACCTGACAGTTACTGTCAATTATTCCTTAAATTTCAATTCGACGTTAACTTTCATCGCGTCTTGGTGTGTCAGATAAACATTTTTTTTGCTAACGAATGCTAAATTTATAGTGCGCCATTATTATGAACCGTACCATCAAACGTTTGTCCAAATCAATGGTATTTGAGGACTGCGTTCCTATTAAGAAGTCCAGACACCCCGATTACACAGCAACACTGCCCGATGAAATACTGATACAAATTTTCACCTATTTTAATCACAAAGAACTATGCAGTATAATTAAAAGAGTGTGCAAAAGATGGTACAGCTTATCTTCGACGGCAACACTTTGGAAAAAAATAATTGCTCACGAGAAAGTCCCCTTGAAAATTCTATGTAGCTGGTTGGAGCGTTCGCCTTTGCTGAAAGAGTTTGAATTATCGGAAAGAAATAGGAAGGAGATAAATACAGTAGCCAGAACAATTTCCAAGTTTTGTAAGAACATAGAATCGTTTAAGGTAAAGAATACAGTTAATTACAACAGTTCGGAATTATTAGAAAGTAAGGCGTTGTGCGGTATGATGGATAACTGTAAGTATTTGACGAATCTATACTTCAGCGGAGTAAAGATACTATCTTGCAAGTTTTTTCAAATGCTGGCCGAGAGAAAACCGAACGGATCCCAAAAGAAATGCAGTTACTTCGGTCCTGTAAATCAGCGACAAATGAAAGCGTTGGTGGAATCGATTGTAGCGAATGATTATTACGATGCAGCGACGCTGTTCTCATCCGGTAATAAAAAAATTAGTATACAGGAAATTTGTTCGAATGGTGAAGATAATCCAAACATCGATCTAATTTGGAACGACATCGTCAACTATTTCGAGATGAACGACAATGATTATCAACCTATTGATCAAGATGATGAATTTTTGTGATATATATTCAATACTTATTGTTTAGTGTAATCGTAGGTGTAATAATTTTGAAAATAAGTAATACTTAGTCTCTTAATTATATTTTATTTATGTGCAAAGAACAACTGTAAATAGAGGTCTAATACGAGATATGGTTAATTTATCGCTATACCTTTCATTACTTAGTTGTCGTAAACACCAAAAAAGTTTACACTGGGCCAACTTTTGATCTATTCGTTAAAAAAAAGACTCCCATTTAAGTTTTTATTACGGATCTATTTTTGACATAACTAATTTTTGTAAATTTTGACAGTTGTTGCTATCGACAGATTGACAGCTCAAAAATCGGACAAGTAAACTATTTACAATAAGCAACGTTTTAAAACGATTGGCAATGCCACGCAAGCGATACGACATCTGGTGGACAAATCTGAGCTATAATTAAAAAATCCTGAACTTTCGTTCCATTTGTTTCCGAAACCCGGGCAACGAAAGGAAATGTTGCTAATTTTAGGTGAGGTCTTAAAATCCTGCATACGGTTTCCCGATTCAAAAGAAATGAAAAATAATATGCCCAAGTGTTTCGAAGATTTTCAGGATGTTCGAATTATTCTGGATTGTACAGAAATACATATTCAGAGAGCAAAATGCTTGTCGCCGAATAAAATTTTACTGCCAGTATAAATCCCACACATCAGTAAAGTTTCTGACAGGTATATCACCCGGTGAAATAATTACTTTCATAAGTAAACCATCTGGAGGTCGTGCATCTAATAAGTTGATATTTAATCAAAGTAATTTATTCACAAAATTGACAAGATCAGTTGATGCTATTATGGTGGACAAAGGATTTATGATTGATGATTCATGTGAAATATTTGATATAAAGTTGATAGGACCAACTTTCCTGACGGACAAAAAACAACTGAGTTCTGAATAGGCATTACCTTATTCAAAAATAGCTGCAGCTCGTGTACATATTAATAGAGCAAATCAACGTATCAAAGTTTTCAAAATTTTGAATGAAGACCTGCAGTGGTCATTAATTCCCATTATATTTTCTGTATTGCCTGTGCTGTTATGAATCTATCAAACCAAATTCTAGCAAAGTTTTGAGTTTTTAATTATGCTGATTTTTCCCATGATTTAGATAAAAATGTATTTGCAATGTAGGTGAGTGCAATATGTACTGTTTACTAACTTTTTATAGTACAACATTTGTCCGTACTGTCGCTCCGATCTCAAAACGAGATACCAAAAAGCTTGAAAGGCAGATCTCGAAATATTAATAATCTACACCAGGGTTGCTAAAACTTGAACTGCTGGCGATCTAACTCAATATTGCTTAAGTTGTTCGTCAACTTTTCGTGGTCTATTAGAGAATCTTATTAAGAATTATTCTTAATAATATGCTGCGACCTCTTGAATGCATAATTAATTATTCAGGTATCATGTTAATTAAGACTATTAAAGATATTATATACTACGTTTTCAAACGACTGGTTACAAAGAAATATGAGAAGGGGGGTGTTACAATGTTTTTTGTTGTTGTTATCGTATCTCTTTGCTAAATAATAACTGCCAATATGTTAAAAACGTAAAAAAAAGTATATACGGTAAACATAAGAAATAAATTAATTTAGATTTTATTTAACTGAACAAGTTAACATTTTTACAGTTTAAATAAATATTTAGACAACAAGGTTGTCGATGATGTTGTCATTTAGTAGCCTTCCTGAAAAAGAAACACAAAAATTTAATCAAAAACCTGTATGAAAATTTAAAATTTTAAATACACCCTTGTTTTATTAAATGTATCCCTTAAATGCATTTGCAAATTGAAACTGATACGATGAAGGGACCCGAACTATTCTACAGGATTAATACCGACAGAAAACAATAAAATAACAGTGGTTTTATTAACTTCCCTCTGGAAGTTATAGTAATGGGTCCGATTTAGCGAATCCCGAATTTTGACATATCTCCACATTTCAAGGTCCCCAGAGTTGAAAACAATAGTTTTTAAGTGGACGTCTATGTGTGTGTGTGTGTGTGTGTGCGTGTGTGCGTGTGTGTGTGTGTGTGTGTGTGTGTGTGTGTGTGTGTGTGTGTGTGTGTGTGTGTGTGTGTGTTTGTGTGCGTGTGTTTGTGTGCGTGTGTGTGTGTGTGAGTGTGTGTGTGTGTATGTGTGTGTGTAAGTATGTACGTATGTAAGTATGTTCGTAAGTGCGTTCGGAATTATTTTTCGTCTCGATTATCTCGAAAACAAAAATATATATCAACTTGGGACCAATTGTATTCGACGCATAATTTCGGAACGTAAAAGTGATTAAATTTTTAGCAAAATCGGTTGAGCTGTTTTTTATGGAGAATAAAAAAATGGTTACTTTCGGAATTATTATTCGTTTTGATTATCTTAAAAACAAAAATGATATCGACGCGGGACCAATTGCATTCGACGCATAATTACGCAACTTAAAAGTAATTAGATTTTTAGCAAAATCGGTCGAGCCGTTTTTTATGAAAAATCAAAAAACTGAAAAAAATGGTAAACTACCTGAATTTTGCAATTTATAAATTATACTATTTTTAATACAGAATTTTAAGATCTTTAAATAATATGCTGATTGCATGTTAGGAATATTTATATGAAAAATATGATGACAATATTACATAAAAAGATATAGTTTTAGATAACAAAAATGAGAATTGGAGAATTTTAAACTTGTGTCAGTATTGAGAGACAAATGATTATTGATCATAATAATTAAAAAAAAAATTCAATTTTTATAAACAATTAAAAATAGCTTCCGCTTATGAAATGGTAAGAAAATTTTTGAAAGAATACGGTTGACATAAACAGAATATTGTTAATTACAATTATAATTTGTTGTAAACAATTTGAAATAGTTATGTAGGGTAGAAATAAGGAGAACATTCTTGGGAGGGACTTTTATTAAAAATCTGTTTTAGGTAACGTAAAGTATGTCAAAGAGAAAAACATACCCAATAACTTATAAAAACCAATTATGCAGTAGAAGGTTGCTCAATTTTATTCATTATTTTCATTATCGTATACATCAGTTATTACAAATTATCATTTACAAAATATTAATTCATAAAATTGTTCAACAACGAAATGAAATAACGGAAATGAAAAGATTCGCCCCCGGGTGGGCTCGAACCACCAACCTTTCGGTTAACAGCCGATCGCACTAGCCAATGGCGCCACGATGGCTTGAACACAATATACGAAACGTAACTCTCTCTTTTTCTATCTTCACTAACTTATATCTCGCTCTCAACTCCGTTCGCCTCACCCGATTACACTTTTCCTAACGCTCTCGTCACGCATTACTCCCCAAGTCAAACGTGCTTAAAGAAGTTTTAATGGCTTATTAAGGGCTATTATATGATTCGATTGAGTCGAAAAAGATTTTTAACAATTTTCACAAAAGAACAATAATTTATTTTGACCACAACAGCTAACCGACAATTTAAGAAACAAAACTGGAAGATAACCAAAATAATAATTTTAAATATTGAAAATTTACTATAAAGAGTTCACTTTATCGAAAATACCCCACCACTCACGCCCACAGTCATGCTGAATTTTAAAAAAGGTTTTGTTATGGTTTAGTTTATTTAAGAGTTTAGAGATCATCGCAACCCGTGATCGCAACACTTGAAGCCGAGTGGTATCGAATATTGCCGAACATAAAGTAGAATTTGTGGTCTCTAGAGTCTAGTGCTGTCACCTTCTACATCGAAAATACCCATCAGTCAGCGACGTTGACGTCATTAAGGACCTCCTATTAAATTAAACTAAAATCATTGAATCATAAATATTCTAATAAAAGTGTGCGGTCAGCTCGAGGCCACTTTTTAAAAACAGATAGAAGAAGAAGAAGAAAAAGAAGAAGAAGAAGAAGAAGAAACCATAAGTTTGCTTCACAGAAATATAATAAATACTAGATTGCCAATAGGTACATCCGATATTGAGTTGAAACGACCCCACATGGCAAACCAATCACCTACCACTTGCACATGAGCAGATCATCTTTTCTTGCCACATCGTTGCCAAGTTTTTTTTTCTTGTTATTTTTCAGATGTGTGCTATTGCTGCAAGTAATTATGAAACATCGAGAAAATCTGTCAACACCGCCGCAGAGGTGTACTGGACTATAAAGAAGCAAAGAAAAGAACAGTATCGTATTCGGGTTTAATAAGTTGTTGATATCTGTTTTTCTGTTTGCTTTCGGAAAATCGCTTGCATTATTGCTTCGTTTTTTGTCCTCGTTGTTTTTATAAACATTGTGTATTTCTGACATTCCTGTAGTTTAGTTTCGTTAAGTTTTTACTTTATTTAATTTTAGTAGTGCTTAAACAAATTCTAGACACAATGAAGTGCATGGTTCCCAAGTCCTGCCCTGGTGATACGTTTGAATATCCCGCTAAATATATTATTTATTGCGTAAACTCAGAGGTAGGTAAATCCCCCTATGGAGTGCCAAATCATACATCACTAATTGGCGTTTTAGTATTTATTATATTTCAGTGGTTTGCTCCCGTAACAATTTAATGATCGTTATATTCAGTTGCGTAACCAGGAGACCTTAAGAGTTCAGTTCAAATTGCACATTGACTGGTTTACCTTAAAATGACACACTCGAGGACATTTCAAAGTACAGTGGTTTATTTAAAAAAATACAGGTAACAGATATTAATAGTCATGTGAAACCTACAAATAACATCCTTATATACAAATTGATGTTTCATTATCTATTAAAAAGCAATTTCCAATTAATAAATAAGTGAAAAAGAAGGTCGTATTTATTATAAAGTGAGTACCTATTACTAATTTTATTCCTCCTCGAAGTAATTTTTAATCAACGAAACAATCAAAGGTTGTCATATGCTATCCAGCTAAGTTCTAAATATTTATAAACAAAATGTAGGAACAAAATCAACAATAACGTTTTAACAAAGTATGAATAAATAAGGTGTAGACAATTTCCTCAGCTACGTAATTTTAAATTTAGAGTGGGAAAACTGCATAGACTTTGTAGCTCTTGCATGCATTGCCTTCTTTGTACTCGATATACAATTACATCCATTTTTATAAAAATTAACCACCCACTTTTACCACCTTTGAATTATGACGCCTGAGGGTCGTGCTACACCCCATTGGGATTTGAATTATTATGTTGGTGTTCATTTTTTTAAAATGTATAAAAAAAATAATGATAATGTAAACTTACTTGGTAGTAATATGGATTTGGGTTAGGCCTACGGTATACATAACTTGGATTACCAATATGTTGCATGTATTGTCTATCCGGATAAAAGTCTAGAACAAAAATTAATTGAATCTATTTGAGTAACGGCATGAAATATGATATATCGTGATTGATTCTTTTTTTAAATATAAATTTTCGACCGACAACGCTTTACAGGTAAATGCTCTCGACAAATGATGAGAAATAAGGTAGGAACAACCCTTAAAGTATGTACTTAGTTCATGAGAAACAGCTATGAAAATCGTCTTTTGGTAATATTTTTTAAACCGTTTGAAATTTTTCTCTTAAAGTTTTTTCTTCTTCTTCGCGTGCCTATCCAAGCCGGATAGGCAACCAAAACTTGGTTAACTGCTACTCTGAATAGTCCCGTAGTTGACTTTCCGAACCAGACTCTTAGGTTTTTCAGCCATGAGATCCTCCCTCTTCCTGGTCCTCTTCTCCCGTACATCTTACCTTGTAGGATGCATTGGATGAAAAGGTATCGATCTTAATTACACATTATGTGCCCAAGATATTCTAACTTCCGATACTTTACGGTGTGAAGTAGGTACCTTAAGTTCCTTCCCCATGCGGCGCAGGATTTCCTCATTTGTCACCCTCTGCACCCAAGACACTCCCATCATCCTTCCATATAACCACATTTCGAAGGCTTTTAGCTTCTTCTCAGTAGCAGCAGTCAATACACTTACCTACTGTTAGGTACAAGAGGTTAAAATATTTGAACCCTTAATTAAATAGATTTGATATTAATTTCGTTTTTTAAAATTTCATTTTAGCTTTTACTTTTGTGTTAATTTATCTTTAATTTTTTTATACTTCTCCCACCTTAGATCACAGCATACGTGCGTCTAGGCATGCTTCTAATTAAATTTTGGACAAAGATTTAAGGAGTTTGTTCCCATGCTGTGATATCTGCATTTTCAAGTTCTCTCGGGTTGCTAGGTGCAGGTATTGGATGTGTGACATTTTTCTTGAGGTGATCCCATAAATGCTTGATAGGATTCAGATTTGGACTTTTTGGTGGCCAATACACCAACTTGATGAAGATAAACGAGTGCCTCCCCAGCTATGTGAGGTCGATCGTTGTCTTGCAATAACAGAAAATTGGGTATCAAAAAAGGACCAAAAGGCATCAGAATATTCTCGAAATCATGGATCTCGTACGGACAGGAACTAATTCGGTGCGAGCTTCAAAGCATATACCACCCCAGAACATAACAGAACCACCGTCGAATAAAATCTTTGCAGAGATATTGTAAGGAGCAAACATTTCTTCTGGTCTTTGCCAGACTCGTTCACGATCAGCTGGATAATTCATTTGTGAATAAAACTTTTTTCCAATTATCCACAGACCAATTTTTATGATTTCGAGCAAAACTTGACCTGGCAACCTGTTCTCTTTATTAAGAAAGAATGAAGTGACTGGTCTCCTACTGTTTTAGAAAAAAATGTGACATCGCGGACAGCTTCGAGATCGTTTCTAATCCCAGAACTAGTGATAGTCCGGTTTTTTAAAGCTTATTGTACTATAAAACGTTTGTCTTGGTCGTTAGTGCATCTTTTTCGCCCGTGCCCCGGCCTTCTAGCAACATTTTTTATCTCATTTCAGCGTCTTGTCATACTACTTATTGGAATGATTTTTTCCCAACCAATTGGCAACATAACTTTGACAATATCCCTCATCCAATAAAACTGAGGCCCGCACTACCTCTTGTTCAGTTAAATTCCTTGCTCGATTCATCTTTCTTATTTTTCGAGGTCAAAAATTACCACCACCACAAAAAAACTTTCAAAAAAGGAAAAATGTATTTTTAAGTACTGCACCAAATTGTTTATCTTCTAACTAACTTCTTAAAACTTTAAATCTAAAGGAATTGTTTTGATAGTTGTCATTAACAACGAGACAAAATATGCATAACTTATTCAAATACTCGATAAACTTCAAAAACAAGCATTAGAAAAAGAAGTCTATTAATTTGGGGCTACAAGTAAATATTCGTTATTAACAAATCTTTAACAACCGAGATTTACAGACAATGGTGTAAAACATGTTTCCAACTAAATTCTTGCTGTGAGTAGGTACTCACTGAAGAGTTAAAAGATTACCTAGTAATGTTCGGTAATATTATGTCCTCTGTTCATTATCTTCTCTGAAGCATGCTTAAGCAAGTCATTGTTATTACCTGAACTATTTGGTGAATCGATAAGTTCTTTTTAATTTTAAATTAAATTACTTGACCATTGCATAAAGTAGAATTTAAAATAAAAATAAAATCAACCATTACTAACCATCAAGATTCGATCTTGCTTTGATACGGGAATTTACGGTATTTTCCAAATAAGATTTAAGCGGATCTGATAAACCCGACGATGAGGAAAGTTGCTTTAAATATGCGTTTACATCGGTTACTGATGCACCATCCTAAAATAGAAAACAGAGTTAATTTACATACAAATTTCACAAAATAGTACAAAATAAAGAGAGGAGATATTTAAACGGATGCGAGTATAAATTTGTTAATAATGGCATTAAAAATTTTGATAGTTGTCAAAAGAAACTGAAATTCCAAATGACTGGCTGATATCGATATTCATTCCAATCCCAAAAAAATCAAAGGTCAAAACATGCGCAGAACACCGAACCATTAGCTTGATGAGCCATATGCTGAAGGTCTTCTTAAGAATCATCCATGAACGTATATATCCAAAACTGAAACGAAATATTAGCGAGCCGCAGTTTGACTTTAGAAAAGAATTCGGTACAAGGAAAGCTCTGTTTAGCCTGAACGTTTTGATCCAAAGAGCGCGAGATGTCAACAAGGATGTCTACGCATGTTTTATAGATTTTGAGAAGGCCTTTGAATACTTGTAGGAATTACAACATGCGCCTGAATACTTCTAAGACCAAGGTTATGATCATCAGTAAAGCGCAACAATCTATAAATCATCAATTCCGAGTTGACGGAAACAGTGAGTTCCAACATTTAACTACCTGGGAACAAATTTGAATGATCAATGGTATCACTCTAAGTAAATCAAGATAGGGGTTGAGAAGGCTATGACCAATTTCAACCGTATGAGAAGTGTGCTCTGTAATAAAAAGCTAAATCTAAAAACTCGAATTCGAACTCTCAAATGCTATGATCGCCGACGTCCGCTAAGGATATGGCACGATTAAGAAGAAGAAGATCAAAAGAAATAATTGTCTTTATTTTTAAAATTACACCATAAGTTTTGAATTCAATTTTAAATGAATCGGAATGTGATTAATTAGGACGTATTTAGCATAAATTTACAAGGATAATCGTGGAAGTACCCTCTGTGAAGAATACTTAGTTCATAACACTTTATAATTCAATCACTGATTCATTCATTTCATGCATTGTTCTACTTTAGTTGTCTCTAATAATCTTCCGGACATACGGGACATACAGTATTAACTTATTAGCAAGTTTAAAAGGATATCTCTGAACGTCACTCAAAATAATTATTATTGTCAATTAAATAAAATATCTTTAAACTACAGATGCAACCGTAAGTAATTTTAAGTTTGATTATACAGATTATTAGTTATTGAATATCCTATTCTCTAGGAATTTGGGTACATCCTTACATCTAACTGTATCATTACAAAATAAATGAAGTAGTTTGTACTGCAAGTGCAAACTCTGCAGAATATACCCCTCGATGATAATGATATACGTTTGTTATTTTCTCTCTACTGGAATCAATATGCGACGGTAACACAAGATGGAGAGGAGACCACTAAGATACCTATAAAGAGAGGTGTGAAACAGGGTTGTATTTTGTCTCCTACACTTTTCAACCTTTACACGGAGAATATATTTAAAGGGGCAACACAATCTGGTGAAGGAATAAACATTGGAGGCGAAACCATAAGTAACATTCGATACGCAGATGATACCGTGCTCATAGCTGAATCATTGAAAGAAGTAGAATGTAAGTTCGATAAGATAAACAGAGAAAGTAATAGATGGGGACTGAAAATCAATGTCAAAAAAACTAATTTTGTGGCTGTTAGCAAAATAAATGTTGGCCCGGAAAGAATAACACTTGATGGCGAGAATATAGAAAGAGTTTAGCATTTTAAATATCTTGGAAGCTGGATCAATCCGTCGATGGATCCAGACGAAGAAATCAAGGCTAGAATAGAAATAGCTAGAAGAGCAATCAAGCCGCTACTCTGTGCCAAGCAACTTAACATTCATCTGCGGGAAAGGTTTACCAAGTGCTATGTATGGTCTATTCTTGCGAAACATGGAAGCTTCACCAAAAAATTATTGACCGAATCAGTGCATTCGAGATGTGGCTGTACAGAAGGATGCTCAAAATTCCGTAGACAAGCCGAGCTACCAACGAGAATGTACTAATCAGAATAGGGCACGATAGAGAGCTCTTAACTACCATCAAGCGCCGCAAACTGGAATATTTGGGACATGTGATGGGTGGACCACGTTATAGACTGCTTCAGCTTATTCTGAATGGCAAGATCGAGGGGAAAAAATGGATAGGCCGCAAAAAGCTATCCTGGCTTCGAAATCTCCGACAATGGACAGGTTTAACTGCTGAGGAACTTCTCCACGCAGCTCAAGATAGAGATAGATACAAAGAAGTAGTCAATATGGGAGTCATCAACGCTTAAGAAAGCAAGACACTGTAAGAAGAAGAAGTACTGCAAGTACGGCCTATCTAGTTTTTATCACATTTACTTCCAACACCCCCTCGAAAAGCGAATTAATATTGGCGAGTGGCTTTTTAAGGTAATACAAAGTCCTTACCCCCGGTCGAGAGTCAACAATTGCAAAAAGTGCAAGACACATAACAGGGAACAACAACCTCATAATGACAAACTATAATTGACTAATAAAACATTATTGCATTTACCTGTTATTTATACTTATCGTTTTTGCATTATGCCTTGTGGGTGGATGTTGTTAATCTAAAAATGAGAAAAGTTTTTAAAATATATAGATGTAATGGATTTATTAAATAGTGGGATAGCAAATGGGGGAAATCGGATTAAGATGTATATTATTATTATTATCATTATTATTACAATAAGGTACAGGCAGGGACCCTAAGATCCATAAGCCCTGAATTGCACTATACAATCATTACAAAAATTAAAGTAATTAGAAAATGAAAGATTACAAGGAAAGATTAATTAGAAAATAAAAAAGCATCCAGTCTGTTCTTAAAAATATTGACAGATGGTGCCGTTACAATATACTCAGGTAGACAGTTCCATATTGAGAAAACACGATTACATAAAAAATGTTGCCTTGTCCTACAAGTGAATATTTCTTTTTTCCGTTTCCATTTGTGTCCTCGAAGCCGATTATCAGTGTCTACAAAAAATATGCTTCTTAAGTTACCTTAGTTAAAATTTAAAATGCGGAAGGTGATTATCATGTCCCCACGAAGACGACTATATTCAAAAGTCGGTAAATCCATAATGTTTAGTCTTTCTGTATAACTAGGCCTTCTACGCCCGAAGGATAGTCTGGTTGATCGACGCTGAACTTTTTCGAGAAGTTCTTTATCCCGCACTAGTTTAGAACAGCATACAGTTGCACAATACTCCATAATTGAACGAATATAAGTTTTACATAAACGAGCGGAACTATGCAATGACACTTTTGCAAAAGACCTGCTGAGGAGGTTCAGCCTACTTTTTGCTTTGTTGGTAATATTTACAACATGTTCGGACCAGCTCAAATCTGTAGTAATCGTAACACCAAGATCATTATAAGAACTTACTTCATTTAAGGCGTGACCGTTTAAGAAATATTTATGTCACGTATTGTTTTTGTCGATGTAAAGAACTACACACTTATCTGAATTAAGAGGTAATATCCAGTCTGAGCAGCACTTAGAGATTGAATCCAAGTCTTCTTAAAGATTTATGTGAAGAGATGAATCTGAGAATATTTTTGAGTCGTCTGCATAGAAAACTTTGTTGCATTGATTATGGAATTGAAGGTCACTTGCGTATATTATAAATAAGAAAGGACCCAGTACTGATCCCTGCGGCACACTGCTTAATACTGCTTAATACGGGTTTCTTAGCTAAAAAACAATTTCCCACTTTCACACAGAATTTTCTGTTTGTTATGAATGAGTTAATCAACTTGATAACATACTGTTTCATTATTTACTCTTTGGGTCATGGAATACCCACATTCGGCATATCTCAAACGAAAGCAAAATTATGCTAATGGTCCCAAAAAGAGTCATTGGAAAGTCTTGGGGACTGAAACCAAAAATAGCTTATTGGCTATACACGGCTGTGATAAGACCCAAGATAATATATGGCTCCATTTGATAGTGGACCAAAGTACGGTAATCCCAAACCGTAAATATACTCAGCAATATACAAAGGCTATATATTACGGGGGCTATAAGAATAACCCCCACTGCTGCTATAGAAGCAATGATAAACCTCCTACCTCTAATATTTATATCCGGGACGAGGCAAGACTTTGCGCGTATAGACTAGAACAACAGAACTGTTGGAAAGGAACTAAAACACATGGACATACAACCATAAAAAATATAATCAGACATCTATTTTTAGAAATGGCAACTGATTATATGAGTGCAGAAATATCCTTTGAGAAAAACTACGAGGTTCACGCAAAACTCAGGGATGACAAAGAAAATGATGATCAACCTGGTGAACTCACCTGGTACACATATAGATCAAAAACCAGCGAAGAAACTGGATCAGGCGTCTACTCTTCAAAACCCAAATATGAGCAAACAAACTCATTGGGGAGATTTGCCTCGGTCTACCAAGCTGAAGTACATGCCATAAACTCTTGTGCTGTTGAAAGTTTATGACGAGGATACAAAAAAAACAATCCTCCTAAGATCAGATAGTCAAGCGGCACTCAAAGCTTTGGCATCAAGTAGAATAGTTTCAAAAATTGTCCGGGAATGTGCCGGAAACCTAAGAACCTTGGCTAACCATAACAAGGTCACCTTGTATAAAACACAATAATTGGAATTTTAACATGTAATGTTTTTCAAAGTATTTGGAAAAAATGTAAAATTCAAAAACTATTAATAAAGATATGTCAGAGCTTACAAAAGATATCTTATTCGACCCCCAATGCCATTTAAAAATTTTGAGGTAATTCTTACCCTCGCTGTCCACCTTAAACCAAAAATCGTCGGGTTTGAGTGTTTTTCCAAAATGTTGACGAAGTTGCTGCAAATAGGAAGGTATAAAATATGAGTAAATAAATGTAAAATATATAGAGAAAAAAAATTGTAAACATTTTCTATTTGAAATCCATTAGCGCTAAATATATTTTTCTTATCCATGTGAAGGAATAATTAAAAAAAAATTCCTAACTAAAATCGATACAATAATAATTAAAAATACACTATTGTAGATAACCAATATTTTTATTGTACAAGCTTTTGCAATGAAGCGACAGAATTTTCTGTAGCAGGTACAAAGGTGACACTTGTAGCTTCAAGACCAATATCCAATTCTCTCCATACAGCACCGCCGCTATATATCCATGCGTTTATAGAAGGTGTGATGACAAGATTTTCGCCTTTTATTTGAAACTCAAATCCAATATATACACCTACATTCCACCAAAAGGCATTTTGGTGAGCACTTACAGCATAAACAATATATATGTCATTGGTAAAATGTATTGTTTCAAATGTCAACGCACCAAATTTACCCGATCCTACATTTCCTATTGTATCTGAAGAGTCGGCTATTCCTCTAGTTTCAATAACAACAGTTGGATAAAGTTTTTGAAATTCTTCTATAGATGATGCATAGTTTCTAAAATTGGCTACAATATAATGTGAGGACCTGTCTTGATGGCGAGAAGTAGATGACCAATTTGCCCCAAGATTCCAATATTGTTTGTATCTCATTTTGTAATGAATTGGTTTATGTTCATTGTTCGATGGTTCAACACCCCCATCGACACATACACCAACTAGTATTATTAGTATTATTAAAAACATTGTTGTAAATCGAATTAAATATGGAAAAATAATGCTTGTACATTCCTTATATATAAATTGTATCGATAACCTTTTATCTTCTTAGCTCAAATGAACCTGTGATAACCCTTGGAACCATGTAAAATTTAGTGGCGGGGAATTAATTTTAATTAATTTTTTTTCATAACCTTCACTCTTTTGATGACCAAAAAAATTTAATTTTAACTGATAGGTTTTAGCATAGAGAATATGCCTCGGTATGCTTGCCTACTTATTTTTGTTCATGGCTACCTGATGGCAAACAGGTATGAACAGGTAAGTCAATATAGGTAACTACATCTATCTGATGACCAATAAAAATTGATATCATAAAAGATCCACAAAAAGTGGATTTTTCTTTTGGTTTTTCTGGAATTAAATTGTCGCATGCCTGTTTTGCGGCTTCAGTAATTTTTGGGGGAGTTAGTTCTACATCACTTTCGCAGCTCATCATTTTATGTTCAAAAATCTAACCAAACATAGCTGCCGGTATTCTTTGCTTGAATTTTAACATTATTTGTAAAATAAAAACACAATGTCTCTCATTGCTTGATGAGGTACAGTTCGGGAGGCTAACCTCAACGGACATTGCCAAATTTATTTACACGATTATGGAAAGTATTAGAGCAATCCAATGTCAATCATACATATATTGCAGCCCTTAAGGAACTTTACAGAAATTCTCGATCCAGAATAAAAATTGGTAACCACCTCGCACAAGAATTTGTAGAGAACAACGGCCTGATACAAGGATGCTGTGTCTCACCTACTCTTTTTAAAATTTATACTGCAACAGCACTTAAAAACTGGAAAAGAAAAGTTCATGGAATGGGCATCGAAATGAATAATAACTCTATATACACTCTTCAATTTTCCGACGAACAGGTTATTATAGCTAACGACAAGGACGACATGGAGTATATGATGCGAAAACTTATTGAGGAGTACAGAGAACGGGGTTTAACAGTAAATATAAATAAAACAAAATATCTATGCAAAAGGAATCAACCTACCCATCTAGTACTTGAAGATGATCAGAAGATTTTGACCTGCCGGGAATATGTGTACTTGGGTGTCACCTTTGATGATAGCGGTACTGATGTAATGGAAATCGAAAATCGGATAATTCAACAAAAAGAATTATCGGATGCCTCAATGGGATACTACGAAGTACAGAAATAACAAAAAAAATAAAAATTAACATCTATGAAACCATGATAAAAAGTATTATCTATTATGTGGAGCAGAAACCTGAAGAATTACCGAAAAGAACAAAAAGAAAGTTGAAGCTGTTGAGATGGATGTTTTCAGGAGGTCTTTGCGCATTCTCCGAAGGGAGAGAATAAGAAATGACAATATAAAACAACAAATAGGAATTGAAGGCACCATTACTAGTGATGTCGAGCAAAAACAGCTCATCTGGTACGGCCACGTCCAACGAATGCCCGATACAAGATTTCACAAGCAAGTCTTAGAAAGTGAAAGAAGGAAAAGGTGAAGACCTCGATTGGAATGACAAACCAGTATTCAAAAGTCAATGAGCGTAAGAAACCTTATATCTGAGGATTGCGAATACCGAAGGGGATGGAAATTAGGCGTCAGACAACGTTCTAAACCGACATAAATAAATTTATCTTTTTCTTATGTCCGTTTTTAAAATTTAAGTATTTAATAAGTAGGCTATACATATTTTGTCTAGTTGTTAAAAACAGCCGTTAAAACAATTCGTTTGATTTAACAATTTTTAAGAATTTAAGAATATTTAGAACAATTTAGAACAATTTAATGCAGTAAGTACTTGCGATAGATTTTCGTTAAAAGTAAGCTTATAAATTGTTCCTTTTTTAAAAATATTACGTTTTTTGTGGTAGACTGTTTAATTTTTTACCCCGAAAAATAAGAAAAATGAAACGAGCAACGAATTTACCTGGACAAGAGTTAGTGCAGGCCTCAGTTTTATTGTATCAGGGATATTGTCAAAGTTACGTTGTGTTGATATGGTGGGGGTTTATTTTAAGAAACCCAAAAAGATAGAATCGCTGGCAACTACTTAATGAAATTTTTTTAAATTAAATTTAATACATATTATTTTACACGAATCGCTAGCAGTGAGCATGAATGAAAACACCTACTTGTCGATTTGGCAAAGGCTAAACTCGAAATTTTTGGCATTAGAAACAATATTTTAATGTTGATGGAACTAAATATACACGTGTGTTAACATTTCTTGATACAGCTGGTAATGAT
Source organism: Agelastica alni (assembly GCA_950111635.1). Classification (NCBI taxonomy): domain Eukaryota; kingdom Metazoa; phylum Arthropoda; class Insecta; order Coleoptera; family Chrysomelidae; genus Agelastica; species Agelastica alni. The sequence continues at coordinate 8,339,870 of OX467719.1, read as the reverse complement.
ATTTATTTTTATGCTTAACATTATTCAACACCTTGCACCACATTTAACTTTAATTCATTTGATGTCATTTAATCATCAGCAAACCTCAAGTAATTTAGCCTTTCTCCATTGACGTTGATACCTTTATTGAAAAATAACCATAATTAAATTGATGTTAGTTTGCTGAACGTTTTCATCCAACCTCCATTTCGACAAGGTATTCGCAAAATAAATTTAAGATTTTAAGTGGAAACTTCCTCGTTCGGTAGGAGCAAAGTGTCTCACTACAGATGATAATCTTAAAAAAAATCGTCCAATGATTATGGAATAGCAAGAACAAACTTAGGAATTATTTATCAAATTCTGGCACAGCCACATCTTTAAGTATTTGACTAAAAAAATTTACTGGGTATTTTTAAGTCATTTATTGTTCGTGTACATAACTAACTACTCTAACAACTGAAATGGACAAAACTGGGATAATACAAAATGATCATTTAGGTAGTAGTAACTACCATCCAAACTACCTACTCAGATCAGCTGCTAATGTTCGCTATACCATTCCTAACTAAGTACTTCACAGAGACCTTTGAGTTCCAACAGTCATTAAATAATGTGCCTAATTAACCAAGAGTTATCAGAACCGGTTGAGTATTCACCCAAATGAACTGGTTGCAAATCTCCTCATGGACGCAACTTTTTTAAATCATCTTTTATACAGTCCTATCAAATTCTTATTGTCAATGGAGAGACAAATTTATTAATCTATACAGAGCCCTCATCAAATATTTTCCTATGTGTGCTGGTCAGAATGAATTGACAAATAAAAAGTATTGTCATTTGATTACTATTTTCACAATTTATCTGCATAGTTTAAAAGAATACCATAATTAAAAAAAAATCAGACAAAGGGTGTGACTATTAAATATTCCAAATTGTTAAAATCTTGGCATTGCTTTATAGCTCTGTCAGCCCCATTTCTCCCCTATGTAGTAGCTTAAATATAAACTACACAAATATAACAGTAGGCAGATTAATATGTATAAACAAAAAAATTAAATCATAAAAATATTATAATTTCTAATTATTCTTGTATGCTATAATAGAACTGAATTAATAAAAATAAAAATGCTTAGGAGTAGGTGCATGGAAATTTGGAATAAAATAAATTCACAAGGAACGTTAAAGGATACTACTTACAAACATCAACAAGCCATAATTATAGTGCTTTAATAAACGTATTAACCTTACTTTAATTGTAGGTAATAAAAATAATTATGAATGGAAATTTTTTAGAGTTAACTCCTTAAGGAACAATTTTCATATATAAGCCCGGGGTATGTAAATTTATAAGGAGTAAAATCAAACTAAGCGTTACACGAAAACGTTGTGTCCATCTCATGCGCAACCTATCTTCAGCATTCCCCAGTACAGAGTATACATGGCGGGATGGAAACGCTTGCGACATGTATACATGTGTACAATATAATCAGTGTGTGTGTGTGTGCGTGTGTGTGTGTGTGTGTGTGTGTGTGTGTGTGTGTGTGTGTGTCAGCTCCTTACACCTTACGACGCTAGAGTAAATTCCCAATTAGCATCGTGAGCTTTCCTGCTACAAAATTTAAGAAAATTTATTCTTTTGCTCTTTTATCTGCTAAAAAAACAAAACCAGTATATTTGTTAATTTTTTTTAATAATTAAATTAATGATGTAATAGTTTCACAGTACTATCCATTTATTAGTCTTCGATTAGTAGCAAATGCTAAAAGCATTTCAATAGATCCTTTAATAGTTTCCAATAATTTTTTATTGGAGAATCGACGCCTTAGGTAATGAGGGATTGGGTAATTTAGAATTTATGGGGTCTACATAATTGATGGGAAGGGTTCGACCCTTCTGGATACCGTCTTTGTTTCACTAATTAATTTTTCCATCATTCTTCGAATCAGAGCGGGCCAATTTTGTTAATTTTTTAAAAAATCTTATTCTTTTTTAGCACCATCTTCCAGGAAACCTGAATATCATCAGGGCTCTTTGTATTTTGGTATTCGGCTCTAAGACTCTAGTCAATGGACTAGCACTTCAAAATCAATCTGGTTAAATCTGTTATGTATTTATTTAAAGTAAAATTTTTATTTATATACATGGGATTGACTCAAACAAAAATGACGGCAATGTGGTTCGCTACCCGTCACGTCTTATTTCCCATGGGGGCGAAAAGTGGACTGCAGATAGTCATTTTGCTACTTTGAATGTAAGAGGTGGGTTGAATTATAAAATTAATAAAATTTACGAAATTATGAGTGAAATAAGGATTGATGTTCTTTGTGTGAATGTGACCAAGCGGAAAGGATGTAAAACCACTACGAATGAACCATATACAGCCTACTGGTCAGGAGTTCCGGAAACCAGCAAAGGTTGTCACGGCGTTGGTGTAATACATTCTGCTAGAATTAATGAATAAGTGACCTCAGCGAATGTGAGTGCTGATGAGAGTGAAAGAAGAGAGAGATGTGTGTAAGAACCAATATGAGAAATATGAGAATAAGAAAACAATATTTAACCGAAAGCATAATGCGTCTTCAACAACTAGTTTCTCGAAGAATTTTTAAAATGCAACCTTAAAAACATCTTAAAACATCGGTTCTAATTTAGGATTGTTTGTATTTAATATTAATTAAATTTAAAAAAAAACTGTTTTGAAGTTTATTACCTGTAGTTATAGCAAAACAAACCACTTGTAGTTTACACAAAATAATAACAATAATAAACTGGTCTCTACAAAACTATTAGATAACATTAAATAGAAAATATTGACAATTTTTCAAATATGTTTTTTATGTTTTTAAAATAAAAGTATGCACACTTGATATACATAGTATACACTAATCTTTATTATTTATTCAAAATTACCGTTAAATGTTTTAAACAATAATTATATAATTGTGCTCTTCAAATAGTAATAATGAGTATTGAAATGAAAATATAGATATTTTATTATTAAGCAATCATTTTTTAAGCAACTTAATTATTTATTATTGTTTTTATAAAATTTAATTAATTTTTTCATTAATTATAGATTATAATTCATTGCGTGCACATTGTTAGTTAAGAAATCGTTTAGTTAACCCCCCTTTGTATATTTTTTAAGTTAATTTTTTTCTTCTTCTCTTATGGCTTAATTTTTAATGGGGGTGATTAATTAAAATTTTGATTTACAGTCTATTGTTATATGAACTATTTATTTCTATTGATAAAAAAAATAATTAAACAATAGATAGGTTTCAGTAATATACACTGCATATAAAATACCGACACAGTATTCAGGGTCGTACTAAGTATTCGCGCTATATTTTGATGTACTCAGAATACAATTTTAGTTTTAATGTTATTGAAGCACAAACTTTTCTGAGAAGGCTAAAACTTTATTTTTATATGCCGGAATAGAATTTTATGTACAAGACCCAATATTTGTGCACCGTCGGTTCTATAAATCATAAACGGTTGATAAGTATGACAGTGTGTTTAAATGAATTTTACGAGGGCTTTAAATTTCCTTTATTTTTCCATCTAATTAGTGATTACAGAGTCACGAATCATTAGACATGAAGATGTAACATTGGCAACGTTGTAGCGGAATATACTTGCACCTAGGCGAGGGGAGGTATCGTGTTGCATTTCATTACATCCCACATTATATCTGATAAAAATGGTTTCAGCCAACTCTTTTTCCGTTCAGTAATTTCCTCTGATTTTGTAATAATAAACAACAGACATGACAAATAAAACCAAAGAGCAAATACTTCAACCGGCAACGTTGTCAGACTGGACAAATTCCATGGTTTTTATTGTCGTCTAGCTAATACGACCGACCAGGCTAAACCAGGATAAATCATGCAAGCTGGCACTAAACGACCAACCAATCGAACAAGTGATGAGCTTTGAATACCTGGGGATAATAGCTTAAAGCAGCCAAAATACGTATGACGAGGTAAAAACACAAGTATATAAAGCAGCAAGAGTGTCTGGCTGTCTACATAATACTATTTGGAAAAACAAACACGTGTCGATAATCAGCAAAGCTAGGATCTACAGAGCAGCAGTGAGACTCATCCTCACCTACGCAGCGGAAACGAGAGCAGACACCAACCGGACGAAAAGAGCACTACGAACGACCGAAATGAGGGCATTGCGAGCGATCGCAGGCGTCACACTGAGGGATTTTACAACCCATGGTTCTTTTGGATATATTACGTATTATGTAAGATATATTTGGTAAGGAGAGCTTAAAGTGTAAACAAAGACGGTCTGGAGATCAGGTACCTACAAGAGGAAGACGAGAAGGGGTATGGGATACGGCAGATAGTGAGCATATTTGTAATAGTATGGAATAAATAAAATTTAATTGTAATATTTTTTATAAATAAAAACAACAATTCTACAAATCATTATTACATCTTAATAAAATAGTGACATTGTCCCAATGTCAGTACAATGATAGCTGCTATTGTTAAGCAAAAGGCTAGTATTTTTCCAGTAACCGGTATGTAAAACAACTTTGCGTTTATTTTTAGACTCGTGGTATACAGCAATACGGAATCCAGTTCTAAAGTTGGCGTATCCTGGTGCACGTATGGCCGCGCTCTAACTTCTTGACCAACGGTTTTCAATACTTCGCAAGCGTTGGATAGCCTAGCAGCCTAAAATTTGTACTGAGTAAAAACAGAATATACATACAGGGTGTTTCTAAATTAATGCGAAAAATATTCAGGAGGTGATTGCCCGTATGAAATTATGATGGATCTTTCCTATTACAAAATTTCCTCAACACACCTGCTTCCGAGATATTATCCCTAAAAGGTGGTGAGTAAAGTTCAGTTTTAATTTTTTTTTTTGATGACAAAAAATAATTACAATATTATAATTTTTATTCTTTATTAAATAATAAACTAAGTATTGAGAGTGGAAAACAGTAAAGATGGAAAATGCAAGAATAAAATACGATTAGTAATAAATGTTGGAAATGACAGCCCCCAGCCAAAAGCTAACTATCTCACGCTATTTGAATACGATCTTTAAATCGTTGATATCAAATATCGGTGTGTTGTAAACTAATGATTTAAAGTAACCTCAGAACCGGAAACTACATGGATTTAATTCCCTTTTTATGAAAGAAGGAGTTTAATAATTTATGTTAATTTTTTTTTTAAAGTTTACTAGCATCTGGCCCTTTTTATTGCGATCTCCCATCCCATGCACTCCCAAACAAGTCTCTCCTTTCCGACATTTTCCGACCTTAGCATTGAAGTCACCGCACACAATCTGAAAGTGGGTTCTATTTTCATCCATTGCTCTTGTCACCTCATCGAAGATTTCCTCCACTTCTTCGTCTGTATTTGTGGTGGTTGGTGCATAAACTTGTATTAATTTTAGTTGGTATCGCTGTGTAATGTTTATTACTATGTAAGATACTCTTGCCGATATTGCAAATGTAGCCATAATTTGTCTTGCCCATTTTTTATTAACCAGGAATCCGACTCCTTCCGAGGTATTACTTTTACTGACATAATAAAATACGTTTCCAGATCCGAGATTGATTAGGTCTTCACCTGTTCTCGTGAGTCCAATGATGTTCCAGTTTGTGTAGCGTAATTCTTCTTCCAATTGTAGGACTCTGTCTTCAGTCCTTATTAAGTGTACCTACATTCATTGAGACATTTTTTGATGATGATGATGAAGTATTGCCTAGAATTCTGCCTAAAGTGTCCTGGAGCATCATCGTGCATGAACCATACATTCTGACTAATATTGAGTGGAGTTGTTCAGAGAGATCAATTTCGAGAAAACTCTTAAAAAATGTGCCTTATCCATAAACAATATGTTATTTAAAAATTGAGAATTTCGTTTGTAATCCATTCACAAAATGGTGTTTATTTTTTTCACCGGATTTATTGATTCTAGGAAAAAACTTTAGGATTAAGAAATGTTTTAAAGCTTCTATCTTTACTAAAATGTGAGAAAAAAAATAAAAACTTAATTATACCTACCACCTTTTAATGGGTGATATCTTGGAAGTGGGTGGGCTGAGAAAATTTTGTTACGTTTTGTTACGTTTCAAAGCAGTGGTACCACCTTTTGAAATATTCAGTTGGGCCAACGTCGATCGGCGTAAGCAAATCTTTGTAGAATAAATTATTTAAAGTACTTTAAACACATCGTTTAATAATAATTTATGTTATTGTACTATTTATTTACGATAACATATTAAATTTCTTTATATTAACGTACCTACATGACGCAGTTGACGACCTTGTCGATTAAAATGTATTGTTATTGATTTAATTAGTATTTTTTCGACTCGGTATGTTATGGTTACCACAAGCTGTTTGTTTAAAGTATATTTCGTTTATTTTTTTAAAAACCTGTTTGTTTTTTAAATGAAACTAATTTCATATCGAAAATGGAAATATTTTTAATGAGAACATAATTTTAAATTTCCTACATATTCTAGATTCACCTAAAATTATAACTATTTGGTAATGGTGTGTAGCAGTGGCGTGACTACCGGTGTTCCACCAAGTTTGCACAGAGAACGGACCTCAACTAGAAAGTGATGGTTTAGTGTGGTACACTGATGGATGCAAGATTAATAAAAGGGTTGAAGTGGCCGTTCAGGGCCGAATTTTTGGCTCTCAAAACCCCTTGGGAACACCCCAACCATCTTTTAAGCAGAATTACATGCCATAGAGATATTTGCCCAGAAGTGCATCGAAAGGAACACCCGAAGGGCAGAAATCTATATTTTATCAGATAGCCAAGCAGCACTAAAAGCTCTGAAGTCATACACTTGTGAGTCTAAGCTGACTTGGGACTGTAAACAATCACTGAGACAACTGGCAGCAAACAATCAGGTTACTATGATGTGGGTTCCAGGTCACAAGGGAGTTAAAAGCAACGAGGGAGCAGACTGCCTTGCCAAGGAAGGTGTTCCGGCTCAGAACCATTCTGTGGACTCTCCAAAGCCCACGTGAAAGAAGAGGTTCGACGCTGGGAAACAGATGAAATGAAATCTCACTGGCATAAAGTGCCAGGACAAAGGCAAGCGAAAAGGCTAGTAAGTCTTTCGCTAAGGAAAGCTAAACAGCTTCTAAAGTTGGACAAGAAAGACTTAAAACTGGTGACGGGACTCCTCACCGGACACTGCCCTCTGAGGTATCACCTGAAAAATATGGGCAAAACAGAGAGTGATAGTTGCCGCTACTGCGAGAACTTCGCTGAAACTGCCCAGTGCTCCTTGTACGAAGTCTCGGTATCCGGGGCCTTGAATATATTAAGGGTTATGCACAAAAGATCTGATAGGTCGAAGTGCTTGAGAGGCAGCATGGCTTTCACGCTTCCCCCTACATCTACAAAATTTGGAGACGCCATTTAAAATAAATTCGTTTTCTACCATGGAGAATTTCGCATTTTAATAATGAAAGGAAGGGAGGGCAAATCTCACTGAACACAAGTTTTTCTGACGTAGTTACGCTACAGTGTTTAGGTGTCAAATTGTGTGACGTCCATCGGATTTTCTTTTGTATTAACTGTATTTAGAAACGATAATAAATATTTTACCTGAACAAATGGAGCAAGAGCAATCAACGTCCACAAAATTACGTTGAAAACATTTAAAATGCTCAACCCGAGCGTAGGAAATGCTGCATTGTACATGTGATAGTAACGAAACATCCAGAGTATTCCTGATAACGTATAAGACAAATCCATTATTGTCAGCAGACACACCGACGGAGAGATTTTCTTATTGAAGTAATTCAATAACTTTTTAAAATCTTCTATGTCCTGAAAGTAAAATATTGACAGGTAAACGTGCCCTCACCTTTTAACAACAAATTTTCAGATATTAGAGAGATATCGCAAGCGCATTTTTGGCACACGCTAATTGTCTTTCAATGCTAAGCAATACGCCATCTGACGGAATAAACTCGCATCAATATCACCTGATGAACAAGTGTGATTGCTTTGTGTTTATATACCCTGAAGCTCGCATTTGAGCGAAGATTATAGTTGTTTAATAGTGAATAATAATTTGTTAATAGTGAAAATGACCAGCAAAACAAATTGTTGTTTACCTGGATGTAACTTAGTGTGTAAAAAAAAAACCCGATTTGACTTTTCATAATGTCCCAAATGAGGGTCAAAGAGTTGAGCATATTAGAGAATCGGGATTGGTGACTATGGTTGATAGAAAGAAACTGTGGGAGATTAAACTGTAAAGAGGAAAAAGAGTTACCAAAAACATGAGAGTTTGTTTTAAACATTTTGTTGAGAAATATTTCATAACTCCTAGTGATTGTAAGTATTTTGTTTTCTATATTTTATGTTATTAACAAAATTACCTATCAATCTGTCAAGGGGCTATTAAAAACTTTACCAGAAAAACACTGCTATATATTTATATATGAAAAATGTTTAACTAATTTTTTTTAAAATCAGCTAATTTCACTGTCTATCACCTATATTATAGGTTCATGTGGGTCGATTATGTATCAAAAAACAACTACTCCTTTGGTCAGTCATTATTGTAATCTCCTCTTCAATACGAGCTCAGCCATATGTAACACTTGTGATTCTATGTAGTCGAAAAGGTCTAGTCAAGGTCTAAACAATCATGGAGAAATGTAGTAGACGCATTCTATCATCGATTAGGATACTGTAAACTTACAAATGGAGCACATTTTGAACACTTAATTAAGTAATCATTGTGTTAAAATTGTTGTAATTTTGTTACGTTTTAATTTAGTTGAAAATTGATTGTATTTAAAAATTATTAATACAATTAGGCATTGCCACACTTCTGTTTTATTTATTTAAGACCTTTAAGACTACATCAAATCATGAGTGACATGTGGCTAAACTCGTATTGAAAAGGAGATTCCAGTAATGACTGAATATACAGGATCAATTATTTTGTAAATAATAAAATGTCATAAACAACTTTTGCATGTTTATCCACCCTGTACGAATTTGAATTAATTTGTGATACATTTTTGAAATCAGCTCAGCAAGGAAAATCCGCAAATTTAAAAAAAGGGGTTGTTTTATTTAAAAAAACTGGTGCTGACGCTCACCCTGTTTGATAGATAAATATTTTAAAAAATAGTAACATTAACTATTTGCCATGTTTACATTACCTGTACATATTTTCATACATTTTTATTTATTTGGGTATAAAAAATTATTTTGCAAGTTTCATACTGCAAGAAGCGTGTAATTTCAAAGAGAACAAATGAAAAGATTTATTTCGAATGAAAAGTGCAAACAAATTCATATTTTTTGTGTGCGGTCCAAAGGTTCGCTCTGGGCCCTGGAAAAAGTTGTAACGATAAAATTTCCCTCGGGCCCAGAGCGGGCCTATGGACCTCACACAAAAACATGATTTTTTCGCACTTTTTATTTCAAATAAATTTTTTCATTATTTTTCTTTGAAATTACACCCCATATGAAGAATAAAATAGGGCAAAAAAATTATTGCGCCAGGGGGGCAAATTTCATCAATTTTGGTTGGGGCTCTGCGTGAAAATAGTATGTTAAAATCAAAAATCGACCTGTTTCGGTATTCTTTTATTTTACTGTTTATTTAGATAATAATTAATTTATTACTTTATGGACGCACACTGTAGAAACAAAGACAAAAGGATTTTAAAAAAGTAACAATGTCTCGATTTTAACATGAAATCAGCAAATAGTAGACTTACCCTCATCCATTCTAATGGCTGAACTGGGAACTGCAACAATTTGTCTTTCATAAACCAAACGTATGACGTTAAGAGTTGAGCTTGAAGACAATAGTTTGAAATTATGGTCGATTGTACCAAATCGTGCCACAATGTGCAAATTATTATTAGAATTTTTAATAGCAACAAATTAGATGAACTAAAAAGTAAAAAGGCTTTGGTCAATCTATCACAAAATACCTGTCAGTTCAATTGGAAATGTGTAAAGAGACAACTAAAAAAATATTCATTTCGTCTTATATCTTCAACGAAAGCTTGTGATAACTAACGCTGAAACAAAGTTGCAAAAGGTCTTCTACAGTATATAAAATAATTTTACCCAATTAACCACATTTCTAGTTCCCGGATATACAGCGAGTACTCACAGCGAGAATACAATAAATTTTAGTATTGTAGTAACTCTAATGTAATATTAAAATGCAATTTTTAAAATGAGTATGTACATTTTTAAAAATTATGGGGGAATTTGTTTTTATGAAATTTTTTTGACAGTTCTCACAACCATTTAAATTTTGTTAATTTGTGTCACATGAACAATTTCACCCAATCATGTCAACATTACACTGAAAAAATTTTTACAGTTCTAACGACCATTCAATCACTATGACAACACGAGTGAGTTTGTCAACTTCATTCCAAATAAATTTCAAAATGTCACGTTTGTATTTGGGGAATATTTATGAAATTTTGCTGCGAACGGGAATATGAATTAAATGTACATAAAAGCTTAAAAGAATTGGCGTTGATACTGAAAGATTGGGCGGTCAATATGGGAAAGAATGACGGGACCGAATTTAAAAAACCAACGGTGAAGACAATGTGGAACTATAATGTTTAGTTAAATTTTAATAATTGTACTTTCGCTAACTGTACTTTTATAAATAAACAAATCTTTCGTTGTGTTGAGTTATAAATTTTTTTGTCAAAAAATTTTCCGCCTCATAATTTTATGACAATTTTCTCAAGCTCGTTGCTTGGTAACATCCCGAAGCCGAAGGCTGAGGAACGAGCTTTCGATTGTCATAAAATTATCTCGTCTATTTTCAATGCCCTAGGGATATTAGTACTGAAAAATACTCCCTTTAATTTTCAACAAAATATCACTCCATAATGTTACTACATGAAATTTTTATCACCCTGAATGTGTCGTTCCACAAACAAAATTAGTTTTAGACATGCATATCATGGTGCATATCATTAATAAAAAAAATATGAATTTAAAAAACTGTGGTTTTTTTGGATTTTTAAAATAATTGTACAGAGTATTCAAAATTAAAAGTGACGTGAAACAATAAGTTTGCTCCCTACCAAATTTTCGTTAACGCGCCTAAAAAAGTTTTCTCTATTTAATTATAAATTTACCTTCGTCCGATCCATTTAAAATTCACTTCACCATCATTCATCATGTAAATGGCAACAGCAAAAGACAAACTAATCCAGATTATGCTGCTAGTAAGAAATAATCGAAGTGTTTTCACTAATTTTCTTTGACTGATAAACCCATTTGAAATATTTGTAGATGCCAAAAACACCTAGGAAAAAACTGCCTAAAATTAATGTTTTAAAGTAGAAAAAGTAACAAAGCATTTAGCTCCATTAATATTTGTAACATTAATCTTAAGCATTTTTGCAAACTTTTCAATGATATGCAAGACGTAAGAAGGTTGTTGAGGGGGAATTCTCTTACAAATAATGCACTGCTAGATTGCCGACTTGTTGGCATGTTAAAAATGGCAACTTTGCTTTAATAGTGCACCTGGAGTTGACAGTAAACAACAATTATCTAGATACTTACCCTTTCCATAAGAATGGGAAGTTGCTCGTCATCGGTATTTCGAAAAACGAACATTATATGCAAATAAGCCATAAAATGTAGTAAACTTGGAGTAATGAAACTGAAAGCTATGGAACCGTCACAGGTTTCTTTTAAAATGGCAGCATATTCGGCGTTAAGAGTTCTATTGGTACTGGTAAATACGTAATAAAACCCTCTTTCTCTCCTAAAACAAGATAAAAGTGTTTTAAGTTATCGACTACATTAAACCTTCACTTATATGTATGTATTGTTACGAAATTTTAGTTCTATCTTGGGTTCGGCGATTAAAACTCTCGATCCAATAACAAAACAATGTTTATTTCAATAAAATAAATTCTTAAGTGGTATAGTTTCTCGCCATAGATGTTTATACCCATTTAACCAAAATCTATTCTCTTAAACATATATTTAAGGAGTGTCGTGAACAATTTTGATGATATGACGTCTCCCTGACGCACTCCTCTTTTAAAATTAAAATCGTGCCTATTCTCTTGAAGTCTGACACATGCTTTTACTTTTCCATACACATTCTTTAATAAATCGGTATAACTATGATCAACTACTCTGCATTCCGTCAGAGCAATTAGCATTTCCTGCTGATTTATTGTGTCGAAGGCTTCCCTTATCTCTTTACTTCTCTATAATTCTCAGACTACCTATCTTTGCAGCATTGATCTTACTTTCATGCTTCTTCTGCTTAACCCAACATTCACTACCATACATAAATGTAAGGATCAGCTCTTCTACATGCACAGCCAGTCGTGACCTTTTTTATACGTTCTGGCTGATAATAAGTAAGCAGGGACCCATTTATTTGTTTTTATGCCAACACCCTTAACTTAATATAACAGTCATACTTTCCGTATTTATTAAACTTTGAACCCAAGTTAATAAATTAATTCACTTGTTTAAATCTTTCTCCCTTAATCAGCACCTCGCAGTTTCTTATGCTTTCTTCTCTTTCAAAACCCATTGCTTTCATCTTGCTTACATTTAATTTCATCCCTTTGATTTTTAGGGCATCATGCATAATATTAACCATCGCCTGAAATTCCTTCTCATATGATGCTAATATGATTTGATCATCGGCGTAAAGGAGGCATGTGATGATTAAATCATTCATTGTCAATCCATACGCTCTTTCAAATAATTTTAAGAATCGTCTCTGCATAATAGTCCAGGCAATCTGTCACGGCCCATTGTTAAATTTACAGAAATTGCTACCCGAAAACAAAAAATATGAGCGTGTAGGAAATTAAAAATAAAGGTGAGTTTTTATGTCTTGAAACTCAAACCGGATTGGCGAACATAACCTAAAAAATCTACAAAGTTGTTTTTCGCATATAACTTAAAAACTATAACTCCGATTGAAAAAAGTTAAATGAGAAAGTTGTAGGTAAAAAAAGATCTATCGATTTTCGGCATCCACATACTTTACTTTTGCAACCATACACACACCTGCATGATATATTTTTTAATTATTTCCTCTGGTATTAATAGTTCCTCAGTGTAAACTGGCATTAGCAAATTATCTGTGATTTTCCACCCCCACTCAGTAAAATCGTAGTCGTTGCTCAACCACTTTTGCAATTGCAAATGGAACCGTGTTGTTTGGCAGCTTCTTCAGTTAGAGGTAGATTTTCTGATTGAAATGAGGCTCGAGATGTAGATCGGTAAAATACTCAAAGCGATGTTCGTTAAGAGTGCCTTAATTATTGCAATATAGCAAAGATATTATTTGGCACATACTCGGAAGACCACCAAAGAGATGGAGAAACAGCTGGCAGTCCACATCTCAGAAAATATTACAGAGACAAGTCCGGAATCAACAGATCATCTAGCTCTCTAACAAGTAAAAGAAGAAGAAGAAGACATACTCTTTGTAATTTCTTAAGAGCAGTTTTTTGATAGAAAATTTCTATTAATTAAAGTAGATCTGTTTTAAAATTAAATATTTTTAATAAGTTATTTTTTCCTTGCTTGTAAAATGCATGCCAAAGCACCTTTTTTGCTATAAAGCCATATATCTCGGTAAATAATCAATATTTTTCTAAAAAAGTACTTTCTTAGATGGCCATGGGCTATATTTACAGTAATAAACAAATCATATTGACCGCACTGTTGACGAGATCTAGAGAACCCGATTTGAACGTTTTTTTTTATATATCTCGAAAACTAATATAGCTATCAAAATATTATACAGATATGAATCGATAGACATTTCTAATACCTAAAACTTTCTCATTTAACTTTTTTTAACCGGAGTAATAGTTTTTAAGTTATATGCGAAAAACCGTTTTTTTCAACTTTGCCAATTTTTTAGGTTATGTTCGCCACTCCGGCTCGAGTTTCAAGACCTAGAAACTCACCTTTATTTTTAATTTCCCACACGCTCATATTTTTTGTTTTCGGGTAGCAATTTCTGTAAGCTCTTCATTCCTCTTGTCTGGACTATAAGTTAAACAGCCATGGCGAAGATATAGTCAAATAAAAAATGTATCTATAAATGTATTTGTTGAGTTATTTTACTAATATTTTATGAAAAGTTCAATGTTATTACCTAAAACAAGACATGTACTGCAAAATATATCCAGCAATCAATAGAGCAACGATCAAGCAAACGTATAAAAAGTTAAATATACTACGGCAAAAATTGGCATCTGATCTGTCCGTTACGAGTGGCCGAAGTCCCATGAAACTTAAGAATCTCAAATAAGGGCGTAAAATTTTATTTTTACAATAATTCAAGACGGTGGTAACACTTAAGTGAGTTGAATTATCTGGGACAGCCACGTTCACAATTTCTGTGTCCTAAAAAAACAAAAATACAAATATTGGATTTATGTTGAAAATTATTAAACGTTTTATTCACCGAGGTATTGTGTGTAATATATTGAATTTTTATTTGCTTATCTGACTAGTTTTTTGTTTACAAATTGGTTAAGTTAAGTTTAATGGCAAGTTGTTTTCATTTATATTTTCAAGAATTTTACATCAGTCATTGTTTTCACTTTATTCAGTCAACTGTGATTTAAAATTTAGAATTTTGTTTTGAATAATGCCTAGACGTAAACTTAGTACGGATGAAGCTAATGGGGATATTGGTATATTCTTATTCTTATGCGTGCTCGATTGGCATGTGCTAATGAACTTGTGAATTGGAATGCTAAATGGAGGTATGCATTGTTCACAGATGAGTCGAGTGGTATACGTTTTTTTCATGCTGCTATTATACCAACTTTCCTCTATTTAGACGATAATGCTTGACCGCATCATGCAAAACGCTTTGAACATTCATGGCACTGTTCCCTCTATCGCCCGACCTCAATCCCATCGAGCACGCTTGTGAACAGCTACAAATAGCCTTGAATTCCCATCAACCACTCCCGCAGACACTCCAAGAGTTTAGACAGTTTTTACTCCAACAAAAAACATTCAATTTATGACATAAAAACACTAGTGACGAAATATCGTAGTTTGTTTGAACACAATCTCCAAATTTATCAACTTCCTTAACTGTTGTGAAGCAATTTAATTTTAAAAGAGTGTATTGTTAACGACAGATTTATTATTTAAAATTGTATCCATTACGCAATTTTTCATTTGTTCGTAAAAGTTCAACATAAACAGAATCATTAGTCAAAGTTCATGACGATTAATGGATCTAATTGATAAATAAAAACATTAAAATAATAAGTAAAAATGTACAAATAATACAGGGGTCAAAAAATATTTCGAGGTAATTTTGTGTAATTTTTCAAATAAAAAATTATTTATTTAAATATAAATAATGATTAAACTAAAAACAATAAATTGTTTACAGTCACTGAATTTTCTAGATTGGGTTCTAGATTTAGAATTATTGGTATTAAATCTGGAATGGCAGGAGGACGTCCTTCAACAAATTCCATAGATTTGAAAATAAAACGGTGTATTCAATTTCTTTTTTCTTTGTTTAAAAAATTTCAAATAGTCTTTTAAGTAAATAATTAACCTACGTAGAGATAGTTATAAATAAAACTCAAATATTTATCATCGTTAATTATTTTTAGAATAATAATCTGCAGCAAGTAATTAAACGGTTAATAAGTTTTTATCGTCATCATTTTATCATTATTGAAAGCGGACAAAACGATGTATTCATAGAGTTAATGCAGTTGAATAATCCCAAAAAGAGATACCTACTGTAGGTAGCTTTTTTTCTCCACGACCATACTCAATCAAGCTGCCTATCCACTCATTGGATGTTGGCGACCACAAGCCTTTTTCATACTCGACAAATATGAGGATAGCGTACCCTTATCTCATTACTTTTCAAACTACTTATCTCGGCAGCATTGATCTTACTTTCATGCTTCTTCTGCTTAACCCAACATTCACTTCCATACATAAATGTAAGAACCCAAGTTAATAAATTAATTTACTTGTTTAACTCTTTCTCCATTAATCAGCACCTCGCAGTTTTTTATGCTTTCTTCTCTTTCAATAACCATTACTTTCGTTTTGCTTATATTTATTTTCATCCCTTTGATTTTTAGAGCATCATGTTTAACATTAACCATCGCCTGCAACTCCTCTTCAGATGACGCTAATATGACTTGATCATCGGCGTAAAGAAGGCATTTGACGATCAAATCATTCATTTTTAATCCATACGCACTCTCTTTCAAATCTTTTAAACAATCGTCTTTGTATAAGTTAAACAGCCATGTCGAAGTCACACATCCATATCTCACACCTTTTTCGATGTTAAATCAGTCCGTGTAAGCCCCGTTCCTCCTGACACAAACAGTGGAGGTGATTTCAGTGCTCGTATTAAACTACCGCTCACCCCATACACAGACAATGTAGACCACAATTCACTCCTCACCACTCTGTCATAGGCCTTTTCCCAGTCTATAAAATCGCAATAAATACTTATTACCAAATAGGTGACAAAATTTAAGAAACCAAACAATGTTAAAACAAAAAATTATGTGGGGGAAATTGTGCATTAAAATTGATAAAATCCAGACAAAACAAAGAACTGTGAACGATGAACAACTTAAAGGTGAAGGAACTCAAATGTGTATGAACGATTTGTCTCCTTAAATAGAAATAAATAGCACAATCTCGTATTTTGGTTATAAATTAACACGAGATAACTAAAATCCCAAATTGATTAACACTTTTTATTCAAGCTTTGTATAATATACAAATTATTTTTGTTTAATATTTTTCTGTTTTTACTTTTATGTGATAAATAATTCTTTAGTATTCGTTAGTCTCCCCCGAAAAATGAGTGGTACATGCAAAAATTAATTATTTTATAACATCTTTTCACATGCGCAGCAGCTATTTAATTTTAATTGGTGAAAATATTTATCAACATTACGATAAAATTTAAAAAAACATACCTCAAAACTACTAGACACGCTAGTTGTTACTTGTTCTTCATTCGACATCGGCGGTATAGCTTCGGTTTTCATAGTTGTGGAAAAATTAATCCATCTTCAATGTCAACACTGCAAAACGCATTCCGATCATCACAAAATAGCCGGAAATTTTCACAATCGAAAAATAAACAATCTTACCTTTGTGTAAATTACCTTGCTTATAAAATCAAAACATGTTTTAATAAAAACAAGCGCCTCTGGTACATATTGTTTTTATTAAAGTTCGAGTTAAAATGAAAGAAACATTCAACATGGTTTTTTATTTTAATGATACTGATAACCTTAATTTATCGGGTAATATTAAATCTCTTTATACATATATATGCATCTCAATTTTACGTGAAAAAATATTTATTTTTTCACTGTATAAAATAACATGTTAAGCGTCAAAACAGTAAATTTTTTGTTTCTAGAAAGATTTTCCAAAATAATTCTAAGGTCAATGGTGTAGTTTCTTTATATTTAATTAAAAAATCTTAATACACACCTACACAAAATAAACAACATTCCTATTCCCGTGCTAAAAATTGAGTTTAGCTTGCTTTGAAAGATATTATTTAAAAATATGTCATGTTAGTTTGGCCATAGGAGAACGGGTTTTTTATAATAATATTAACAATTTTCCTTTTCTTTGTAGAACCTTGGCATTTTTATTTTTTCTTAAAGCATAGTACATATTATACATTTTCTCTCAACATAGAAATGGTGAATGTTATAGGAAGCTAGTTTGAAAAAAATAATTTATTAAATACTTACCAACAGGGCCGTTACATGAAGGGGGTTTTGGGGTTCAACCCCCTCCTCCAAAACAAAGCATGCCTAATTACAAATAAAAATATATTTTTCACTATTTTAATAAAAAAATTACCAAATCGGCAGGCGGTACAGCAATGATCAAAGCACCGGCCACTTTGAAGGCTGCTAAGCTTAATTATTCAATAATGTGATGAATCTATGTTTCCCAATGCTCTTTTAAAAATTCTTGCAATATTACCTGCATCAACAATTTCGCCAAATAAGATCATTTTCAAGGTTAACACTTTTCAAAAATTGCAATTAATTTTTGGATTTCTTAAAAAACTTTCATCAGTACTCTAACCCCCTCAAATTTTTTTCCAGGCACAACCCTGTTTAGAGTTTTTATAGTATCGTGTTAAAGGGGCTATGTAGAAGAGTAAAGCATATTTTTACTTTTCCGAACCCAAGGGTGAAAAAGGAAAAGTATTGGTTTACCCCCAAAAATCAAAATCACCAAAATCACGTTTCATGGCCCCACGCGTCGAATGGCACCATTTTCAGCGTGATGGTTGTTCCAAATTTTGTCTGTGTGTAGTGTATGTGTGTGTTGGAAAATCTTGTGGGCACGATATCTTGAGACAGAGAGGCGGTAGGTCACTAAAACTTACAGGGCAGAAATTTTGCCCGAAGGACAAGACCGAGTTCGAAGATGAGCCATAACGGTACATTCCTTCAGGTAACTGCCGTACAAGGTGATCCTTAAATTTACCGCATTTTGTACTTTTCGCTCGATAAATTCAGAAGGAGAGCTAGGGCGATGAAACTTTCAGGTATTAAGTTTGGCCCGACCGACGGACAAGATCATTATTCAAAATTTGGTCAGTATCTCCATATAAATTATAAATACAAATTCAATTTAATGAACCAATAACACTAGGACAACTAGAACTATATTACATAGAAAAGAGCCCTCGGTTTGGAAAAGTTAGTTTTGCTACGGCAATACTGTTTATTTATTCACAATCTTCGTCATTTAATTTTAAGACTTAACATGAATGATAAGTTTTGTCTTTATTGAGATTTAGGGTGTTGGTTTTTTTTAATAAACGAGCTCTGACTAGTTTGGGTTAGGTATCATGCGATTGAAGCGTAGTACAGTCGCCCCTCTACCGCGACCCTATTGTGGCTCACCTCTAGAGATTACAGTTCACCGCACAGTTCAGTTCTTCTCCCGATATTCATAATTGTATGAGGAGAGATTTTCTTGAAATCGGTAGGTTCTAAGTTGGTAGAGCCAAATATGTTGAACTTTATTCTTCCAAAGCAAGTGCTTAAACATAGTTTGTGTTGTTTCGTCTTCCACGCAGCAAAACCGATAGTCCGTTTGTTAGTTCAGACCTATTCTTTCGAGTTGGTATCTTAGACGTCAATGTCGTGTAAGCAGTACCGTCAGAATTCGCAGGTCATTCTTACTACATTCCAGGAACTTCTTGGTTGTGTTACTCAAGGGTTTAAGTAAAAACGCCTTTAAATGTGTTAACCCTGATAAATCAGACCAGTGCGTGAGTCTTTTTCTCTCCGCCCAGTCCAAAATAATGTTTTTTTTGCAGCTCAAGTGGTGACTCCAAACTGGTTCTGGACCCCAATTTCGGTTCTCTGTTTTGCGAGGATGTCGGCTTTCTCGTTGCTCTCCACCCCCACAGCAGAGTTACTCTGTTGTTTACACCAAGGCACTCCCGGGAGAGCTCTGACTAAGTGAAATTTATTGGTGACGCCACTGGTTCTCAAAACTAATAAAAAAGAACATGTTGATTCAAAATATCTCCACACGAATGGCCACCAAAGTCATCTAAACGCAAATCTCTGCATTTTAGCTAGAGGTGCACATTTTGAAGATCTGCTCTAATATGTACTGCTTTTATGTCAATTATTATTTTTATTAAAATATTTAAAAAAATCCGTATGGTTCCACTCTAATCGATTTTTTAAGTTTGAACGTTCCCCGAAGACAATACTGTCCTACTTAGGTGGCTCTCTCCTTAAATAGTTGATTATTTTCGTCCCACTTCTTCCAGTCGGATCCCATAGTTTCTTTTACATTCTCGATCATAAGAGAAAACAGGAGCCATTAATATGGGCAAAAATGACAATGGACTGTATATTTGAGGGTCAAACTCAGTTTAAATATCGACAATGACAAAATAAATCATTACTCTATCTGTATACCACCATTTAAGTTGATAGGCGAGGTTTTCTTGGACGACTATGTACGTTAAATCTTTATTTACCAATAGTCCAATCACACAATCGCAAGTAAACGTAACCGCTAATATAGCTTTCAATTGCGTGCACGTCTTTTGTTATTGATGACTTCTACCTTTGATCATGTGGGAAAATAGGGCGAAATACAGCAAGAGAAAATGGAAATTTCGAGAAGTTACTCGCACGTCAATACTCTATACTCTATATACAGTAGTACTACAAAAACTTAAGAACATGGTTCTCAAAAACTACTACCGAACTATTTAAAGCAGCCGTGAACAAAGTCATCATATCCAGGATGATCGCCAATATTCCTAACGAATAGGCATTTGAAGAAGAAGGAATTTAAAGACTATTGTATAGAGAATTGTAACAGGAGGTAAAAAAAAATTTACCCTTTAAATGAAAATCATTATTTAACTTCTGTTTTTATATATATTTATTAAATCTATATACAAATTATCAGATAAATATATCAAATTAAACATCACCGACGTTTCCCACCAAAGGATTTTGATTTAAATTTCGATTTAAAACCTTGCATAGGTCGCACTAAACGCTTCCTTTCTTCCCTGTGTTTTTTATTTTTCGCTTCAATAGAAGGATTTTTCTTTTTACGAGTTGAAAATGTCATTTCGCGGTTACCGACAGAACCCAACAATCGTACTGTAGTTTCTTCTGCTTGTAATCTTTCGCTAAGAGAAGTTCTAAAAACAAATATTAACATTACACATAATCAATAACGTTACTGCAAATTAGTTGTTTAATATTTAAATATATAATAAATTTTTCTCTCAACAGTATCAAGTCTTTTAAAATTTAGGCATTGATAACATAAATTTTATTAAATATAAAAATTTCCTATCTATAAAGTCAGCTAAACCCTTTTATTAAAATTAAATTAAAGCAAAAGTTTGTTGTTGAAACAAAACTAAAGTACGTAATTGAAGAAAATATTCATTGAGAGGGATTATTCTAATCTGAAATCCAACATTATGAAGAAGTAACAATTTGATGCTGAAGGTTAGAATAAATTATAATTTTTAACTAAAATACTAAATCTTTGATATTTTTTAAGAATAATTTTCCTACTTACTTGTTGAGTTTCTTTTTCAAACTATTAAGTCCCTTAAACTCTTCTCCTTGTCGTAATTCATACAGTTTAGGTTGTTTTATCAATTCTTCATCTAATTTCATCTTTTGTTCCTCATATTCTCTTTGCTCCCTCTGCCTGTGCTCCCTTTTAATCATGTTGTGTTGTTTTTTTAGTTCACTTGTCCAAGTGTGTTCGTCGTCTGAACTTTCTTCCTGTTCTGATTCATCTTCCGATTCATCAGAGCTATTTTTACCTTCCATTTCCTCCTAAAAAAGACGATAAAAAAAACTAAATACTACTGCTGAATATCACTTAATATAAATATGCTACATTTTCTTCATACTTTTCTTTAATATTTTAAAGGTAAGAGCTTAGAGTATCGTAAATTCATGACAACAATTTTAAACGAAATTAATAAAAATACTTTATTCATTCAAATTTATTGTGTCTTCTGCAAAGTAATTCCCTCTCACTAGAATACACTTATTCCAATGTTTTTTCCAATCTTTGAAAAAGTTATTATACTAAATTTCTGGTATAGCCTTCAAAGCGACCAGCTCATTTTCTTGTAAGCTTCTACTGACTCAAAACGATGTCCACTAAGTGGACATTTTAATCGGAGGAATAAGAAAAAGTTGCACGGAGCTGTCAGGCGAATACGTTACTTGCTCACTTGATTTGTTAATAACTATTAATGATGGCAGTAGAGGCATTATGATGATGCAAATACCATGAATTGTTTCACCAAAATTCTAGTTGTTTTTTACTAATTGACGCACGTAAATGACGCAAAAGACCTAAATAATATTCTGACTGTTTACCCAGTTATGAAGGCAACGTCACGGTAATCGAAAAAACGGGTCAACATATTACTTTGATTTTTTACTTTCTTTGACGTGGTTATTTTGGTGATTTGTTCCAAATATTTTTTTATTTTAAAAATCACTGTCAACAGTTTTTTTTAAACACAAAAAACACTGCAATTTATAACCTAACAACCGTGTTTTTTTTGTGATTAGTACCACTTAAAAACTTGTGATATAAATACACATTCATCCCTAACACTTTTGTAACATCTTCAATGCGTTAGAACAAAAAATTTCATTTTTTTGACTAAAATTAACGGATATTTTCATTTTAAAAATCGATGACAAATTTTTTTTTTAAACACAAAAAACCTAATAAGACGAACGTCACGAAATTTATGTCAGCTGCTCACAACAATTATACCAACTTAATAAATATTTACACATGATGATATTTAAAGCACACATATTTTTAAAAATACCGTCTCACTACTGTTTGTCCAGAGTAGTACATAAATTGTTTTATAAATTGAATCAAACTACCGCTTAAATATATTGTAATTAAAAAAGTGTCAATGCGTACTCATTCATTTAAAAATAAAAACATAAATTAAACGAATTTTAATATGGCATATTGAATAATTAATTTTAAATTAAATGAATACATAAATAAAAATGATAATATTTTAGTTTTACCAACCTCTACTGGTTCAAATTCTTGCGAAACTAGTTTCTTCTTTAACTGCTTTGCCTTTGCTGTATCTAATCTTGACAGAACAGGATTCAACAATCTGTACTCATCAGTATTTTTGTCAACTTCAAAGTCGGGATTTTCAAACAACGATTTAAATCTATTGTCGCTCAAAAGTGTAGCAGAAATGGCTTTATTTTTCTTTTTACTGTGTTCATCATTCATAAGTTTCAGTGCCAACTCTTTGTTAACTTTAGGAAGTTTCTTTACTTGGACTCTGTTTTCTCTGTCTTTTTCTATGGTTTCTCTTATTTTCTTCTTTCTGTATTCTTCAAACTCAAATGGATTAGCAACAGCCCTGGCTTTTTTGTACAATCGAATATCCATAAAGTAACTAAAATAAACATTTATTAAGACTGCATAAAGATAATTCATTAAATTTATTATTTTTAAAATAAAGCAGCCAGCACACCCTTAATTTTGCTGGATGATAGGTTATATTGAGCCAGACATGACACACACCATGTAATCTTCAGGTTGCATCCTGAGCCATGTTTTTTAGCAGGTTGGCTAACCAAAAGTCCTCCAATTAAAATAGAAAAACCCCTAAATTGCTAACAAAAAGTTCATTGAGATTAAGATCAAGATTCCATATGTAAAAGATGTAATTCAAGAAAACATCACCAAACACCACAACAGGTTAGAAGACCTTCCAAATCCATTGTTACAACCACTACTACAACCTACTCCCAACAAAATATTTAGAAGAAACTGGCCACTAGATCTCTGAGGGGAAGGCACAAGACAGAGAGGAATTGGCCAAAATTGTTGCCAATCTTTGAGAGAAGGCACCTGAAGAAGAAGAATATTGCTGAAACCATTCCTATCCGCTATAGTTTGGTTTGTAAGGAACTTGATACCTCCCCTCACCTAGGTGCAAATATATTACGCTACAACATTGCCAAAGTGACTCTTTCTGTATTTTATCTTTATACATTATATTTTACCAAATACCATTGTATTTTTACCTGGTCCTTACACTTTCATAGGAAAACATACTTTTTAATAATGCGGCTACCAAAGTTATTATGGAAGATATAATCTCATAACCAATTTAGCTTTGCAAAATATGACCCTATACACATATTATTAGATGAAAATCTCTTCTGATACTTACCCATGCATATAAGCTCTCAACAAATTTGTTCCAATAAGATGATCCAATCCCAAGTTATCGAGTTCTGCTTTTGTAATAAATTTGTAATCATCATATACATTTTCTGCATTGGTCTCTTCCAATTCCTCAGTTAAAGAATCCAAGAAACTTGCCCATTTTGGAGCTGGTCCCATGCTTGGTATGTAATAAGTTTGAATTTTTGGATTTTCATTTGCTAAGAAAAACAGACCTGTGTTTGGTACAGTACAAAGGTTGTTAAATTCAGTTGAGGCATCTATTGAAGTATACAATTTACCCTACAAACGTCAACAAATAAAAATAAATAATTTTATATTATTAGTATACATACATTATTTTTTTCCCAAATTTTAAGTACAGTACTATCCAAAGAGAAAATCAAATCCTGCTGATAATGAAATTCAATATCTTTTATTGGCAAATCATTCATGTGATCTTTGATATAGAATGGTTTATTTGATCTTATATCATAAAGTAAAATTTGTCCTGTTGCTGTACCAACCCCAAGTTGTAAGGCACCATTGAACTTTAAAGCTGTAACTGAAGGAAAACCCTCCATACTGTAAACAAATTTTAACTTAGATTAATTTTTTAATAGCAATATTACAAAAAAAATTTGTTTTAATAAAAATATGATAAATGAACTTACTCTTTACTTTCATTGATACAAGTAAATGCACAGTCTAAACTTGCTACTATACTCTTACTCCTTTGATCCCAAGCCTCAACTCTACCTTCTTGTGTACCACAAAGTAATAATTGATGTACAGGATTGATAGTGCATTTATTTATAGCTGAACTAGTACTAGTATAAGGTGTCAGAAACTGTCCTCTTTCCAAGTTTAACCTGTATATATCAGAAGAAGCCCCCACAACAAAAACATCACAACTAGGGTAGTCATACTGTAAATCTCTTCCAAATTTCGGTATCCGTAATCTATAGTAACGCCCATAAGCAGCATGAAATTCTACATACCTATCACATTGAAGAAATATAAGCTAAAATAAATAAATATTTTAAATAAAAAATATGTTTTTAATAAAAACTTGTAAACTTACCTTACTGTAGTCATCACTAAGTATTTGAAATGTAATAGCTTCCGAATCAAAACATCTTTCAAACTTTAAGGATAGATTATTAACATCAAAGCACTTTATTCTAGGTTTGTAAATACCAGTTGCTAATACATATTGTCCATCTTTAGATACTCTTACAGTAGTGCTGAGTCCAGGCATATCAAAATCTTGAATAAGTTCAATACGTCTTCGAATATCGACATTTTTCTTTAATAAGACTCTTCGTTTTCTTTCAGAAAGCCACTAAAATGTTTTTGGTTTTTTTAAATTTAACTCCCACGTAAAAGAGCACAAATATGTGGCTTACCTCCGGTAAAGATTTTCCAGCACTTAAATTATATATTTTAACATTGTTTGGGTCTGAAACTTGCATTTTGAGTAATTAAAATTATTTTTGTTAAAAATTCATCTGCATCATTTATTTAAGGTTATAAAATATTTCAAAATATGGGCAAACACGTGTTGATGCACAGAACTAAAATCCAGGACACAGAATACAGAATTCGTAATCGTCTTAAAAAATGTGACAGTTCAATAAGTAGTATAAGTACAGCATTGTCATATATATAAATATGAATA
Organism: Agelastica alni; assembly: GCA_950111635.1. NCBI lineage: Eukaryota > Metazoa > Arthropoda > Insecta > Coleoptera > Chrysomelidae > Agelastica > Agelastica alni. Next base: position 8,314,399 of record OX467719.1, on the reverse strand, counting down.
TTGTACAATTCTTCATCTTATTCATTAAATTTTTACTTTAAATATTGTCGTTTTAATATTAATGTTAAATATACCTATGGATGTAAAAATATTAAATCCATTGCATTATTATTGTTATCAATCTGTCATATTATTAAATATTCTGTGACCGAAGAATTAAGTAACCTAGTAAAAGAACTAAAAAACATAGAAACGATAGCTGTGATTTAATTTATTTTGACAGAAAGTATTTTTGCGCCCAGTTGAAAAACTCATTAAAAACATATATATGTATTTTTAATTTATTACAGTTGACTTAATTTTTTAAAATGCCTCAAGATTATGATTCTAAAGTTAACGTACATTTGGATATTAATCATGGTTTGGATAGGTACATTTATTCTTATTCCAACTACATATTCATGTTTCCAGAATAGTCAGAAATAAATAAGAAAATTTTATTTCAGAGTAACAGAATTAGTTCAAACCCGTCTTATTGAAAGTGGCTGGAGAGATCAAGTAAAGCTGGCTTGTCGTAAGGCTATTTTAGAAAGTGGAGAAAAGCATTTACCAACAGTTGATGAACTCATTACTCAAATTACACCAAAGGCTAGATCTATGGTTCCAGATGCTGTGAAAAGAGAGCTGCTTCATGAATTAGAGAAAATTTTAATAAATGTTGACAAAACAGGTTATAGTAAAAGCTTCTAATTGTTTACAAACAACTTGGTATTAAAACTAAAGACAAACTCACCAACAACTTTCTTTATGAAGAGAAAAACCTTTGCAACCTTACTTAAAAACAATTAAATTAATGTATTTATTTTTCAAAATGTTATAATTTTTTATGTGTAGTTTTTCTTCACTGAAATTAAAAATAATCAGTTTAAGTTGCTGATATATATTTAATAATGGATGTAGTAAATTCTAAACTTTAATAATGAAATGACTAATACATATTACTTAAGTTGATGTGTTGAACTTAATAATATATGTAAACTATTGTTGATTAGCATATTTTTTAAATAAACATTAAAAAAACAATGTTAATTATAATTGACATAGTTATCCTAAATTAGTAAAGGGGATAACGTGTACCTGTGAGGTTTTAACTTGACACAGTAGAAAGAGTAAGGTACATGTGATATCACAACTTGAGATTTGCTATCAAAAAGTGGCCTTGCTACATAAACCTTACTTTTAACACTTAAATATTATTGTTTAGTCTATAATAATCACTAATAAAACCACAATAATGTTCCTTAAACCTAAATAATTGTCAAAAAGCTCACTTTAAACCCTAAAAAGATCATAAAACCAAAAACGTTAACCAAGCAAACAACCCTATGAAATATATGTCATTTGTTGTTCCCATCTCAAGCAGTGACGTCACGTGTACGTCACCCTTTCTACCAATGTCACAAAGTGGCCTCGTGCTGCACGTCACCTATTGTTTTTATCTTGTAAACTATTTATTGTGCTATAACAAAAATACAAAAATTAATTTAAAAAGAAAAACAACAATATGCGGCGCCATCATATTTATTTGGTTTTTTTTTTAAAATTATGTTACAAACTCTGACATCGCATAAATAAGTATTAATGTATGGAGATTCAACGTTTAACTAAAGTTCATCTTTTCGGTGGTTACAGTCACATCCTTCGACTTGTTTTTTTTGCCCAATAATTTCCATTCCCTCTAAAACTTCAATCTTACTGCTAATAATTTTACTAAATTCGTTTATGAGGTGAAAGTGATAACAAAATATATTTTTTGGTAGTAAGTTTTCATTGGCAAATTTTTGTCCATTTTGTGCAATTTCTTTAGCTTTGCCATCATCATTAATGGCCCAATTTATCATTTCAATAATATCAGAAATATCATGTTTAAGAGGTACATAATGTACAAACGGTTTTAAATCAATATAATAATGTTCATAAAATTTGGATTCTGGTTTAAGAATTAATGAAGCTCCTCCCAACAGGTATGGCATTCTGTATGTTGCTACTGTCCCATCAATTGCGAGTTGATATTTATACTAAAAAAATAATATTTAAATCATAATGTAAATATTATTTATAACCATTTTTTTAAAATAAATACCAAGTACTTCCATAATGAAGTAAACTCACATCAAAAAATTTAAATAAGGAAATGTGTTCACTTTTTGGTCCATAAATAGCCTCCTTATCTCTATAAAAGAAAAAATTGGTTAGCGAAGCATTTATCAAATCTGGAAACTTCCTGGATATTTTTATAAGTTCCAAACGGTACTGGTTAGAATCCCTCCCTCTCCAAAATAATTTAGGAATTCGACTTTCCCAATTACCAACAGTATTTCCTTGAACAGAAAGAATATCTACTGTTACCCTAAAAATAAAAATTGATCAGACTTGAATTTTTAAAGAAAGAGACCTGTCAACTCCCCACCATATTCTCAAAGTCAACAGATGTGCAGTGCCGATGAATTCGATACCAGTGGCGTACCCCAAATATTTTGTAACAGTTAAGCGAAGGAACTAGCCGAGTAGTTACGGGGGGGGGTTTCCAAGAACTACATATCAAGCTCTACAATGGTTTAACCAAATTTCCTAGCATATCAATCCATTTAAATTTTCAATAGAAAATTTAATCAACTTCTTCTTGAAGACTTATAATATAATGTATTATAATAGCAAGTTATTTACTATAATCTCGGAATTCCGGGCCTTGAATAGATTAAGAGTTATCCACAAATGATCTGGTAGGTCGAGGTGCTTGAGAGGGTGCATAGCCTTCACGACCCCCTCACCCCCTGCAATCTACAATCTAGCTACTGTAATAGTTAGTTACATAAGTTACAAAAATGTTAGGTCACGCATGTCATTCACACAATTCTGCATGATATACTCATTATGGATCTTATTATCTCTTGGGGTAATTAAATAAATTTAAAAAAAATCACATCTATAACCTCCATTTATATATTCCTGCTTAAAAATTTCACGCGTACTTCTTTGTTTACCTTCAAGCAGGGTTATTCGGCAACCGTCGTGTGTTTGACGTTTCATCCTACTCTGACTGATTTAACCGGAAGTGATCCCTAACAATAATTGCGGCTAGGAGTAGGATAAAACGTCAAAAAAACAGGACAGTTGCTTTGCTGAATAACCCTTCCTGACGATAAACAAAGAATATTTTTAAGCGGTTATCATGTAGAATGTTTAAAATGTGGTTTAGTAGTTGTATGGGTGTTTTGTTGCTCTTATATTTTTTTATTTAAAATATAAATTTAACATAGGTAGACCGAAAATAAGAACTACTCTGCAAAAACAAGAGATAATTGCTAATGTAATTTAAGTTAAGAAAACATGGCTTGTAAATTCCAATTTAAAGTTATAATCGCCGAGTATTGGCTCCTACAGGAATATCGAACAAGGTGTTTCGTACTCTTGATGAGACTCAAGGGAGTAGAGCAAGGTAAGCAACCTTCGTTATTGAATTGTGTTGCTCTGGAGGTTTCACTTCAGAAGAACAGTGGCAAATAATTAAGGATGTCGTAAATAATTTTCATGTAGTAGAGAAGCAGTTTTACAAGAGGTACGTGATGCATAAATACGTTTTGAAGGTAAAAAAGTACTTTTTGACTTTGGTTTTCAGTGGCAAAAAACTTGATAATAGAGATGTATTCATGGCAAGTTATTCTGTCACTGACAAAAAGAGCGACCCCAACTTTGAATGTAACAATTTGTAATTTTATTATTTACTTTTAATATCAATACACTTTTTGATAGATAAATATTTGGTAACTGTTACAAAATATTTACGATCCACCACTGGTACCCAAATCGGTTTAAATCGGCTCTGGACATCTGCTTTTACTTTGGGAATATGGTGGGGACGTTTGACAGGTCTTTCTTTAATAATTTAACTCTACACAAAACACTTATATTACATTTTTTTTTATAAATGTGGTTTCCCAAATTGAAAAAATTAATTAAAAAAAAAATGTTCTTACCTTCCTAGATTTTCCAAAGTAGATTCGGTGATATCATAGGTTGGTATTATAATATCATAGCTTTCTGTGCTTCCACACCAAGAAATTATGGGATATTTTGTTTTAAGATTGTGTGTAGATAGAGGCCAATCCCCTAAATTAAAAAAGAATTCAATATCTGGTAAAATTGCTTTCCTTATTAGTGACAATAATATGTTGTCAACAAACATATTAAATCCAACATATTTTCCATAGCATTTCCTATGGATTTTGTTTCTTTTAATGATATAGTGACAGAGACTCACTGAATGGGGTTGGTCAAATTTTTCTATAAGCTGGAACATACAATTATATTTAATTGTAGTTGATTATTTAAAATTAAAATGTCTACACATGATAATTAAAATATTTGATAAAATCTAAATAAGTTAATTGCAGGCAAACAATTTTTTTTTTTAATTAACTCAATGTAATGCCAATACATAACAAAAAATAGCGTTACTTCTTTTCTCTGTTTACCCCAGTCTATCTTCTTAAATACATTTAATTTATTATGTATCAACTCAGGAACTTGGCCACACTCCCACACATTCATTAAATCCTCAATTTTTTGAGTGGGACACTCACAATCGTCCGACATAACTGGTGAATTAATTATATAGGGTGATTTCCCTAAGTGTTTATTATCATATGTAACTGAGATCTTTAAATAGGAACATGTTTCATATAATTTGTATCTAACAATGTAACTTCCATCTTTTCTATCAAGTATATTTGTCCATATTCGACAAGGTTTTTTTGTGTTGGTTGCACCATCTACCACAGCATGTAGTTTGTTATGCTCAGCTACCACTGTACTGAAATTTAAAACAATATAATTTTGGCGTTACCTATAAATTTTAATAAAAACGTTTGAATGAAAATTTAACAAAAATAAAATACATTTTATTTACCGGTTTTTATCATTTATTAGCTTTACGAAAAAATATCTAGCAGGCATCACAATTGTTTCAGGAGTTAAACCTGGACCCCACACTTTACTGAAGGCAGCATTAATATCGAAACTTTCTTGTAACTGAGTGGCAGTGAAACAAATGTAATTTAACAATATTAAACTAAAAAGAAATATATTTATAAACTTCATGTTATTATTTTCTATTTTCTAATATTGGTGGCACATCATGTTAATGTTTTTAATTTTAAAATAATATACGTTTAACTTTTTGCACCGAACGCGCAGATTAGTATGGAGTGATAAAAACAACTGTCATTTCGGCAACAAACAAACACACTAAACGCAGTTTTATAGAAAAATTAAAAAACATAAGTAAAGAAATTATGTTTGAAATGAAGCCATGTGACCTTGACGTACTTTTAATTTCTTGTTAAGATTCATGAAAAAACCATGTAAAGTATATTATTTCAAATAATTTATTTGTGCCTACCATCTAGATGTGATGAGTTTTATGCTTAAAAATGGGAAGAATGGAATTTTATGTTCAAAAAGTTTTAGAATGTAGTTCTAGATACAATTACTCCAATAGTTATTACTATTCGCCTTCAAATTTAATGGGAAAGTATGAACAATATCCTTCGTATGGAGATTTTCCAGAATCTTATTGTTTGGTGAGTAATGTTAACAAATATCCAAAAAAGGATATTCAACAAGTGATTTTATCCTAATTTTAAATCTATTCTAGAGATATTATGGTAACTGGTGGAAGAACAGTGAAAGCTATCAACCAAATTACAGACCACAGGACTATGACAGTCTAGGAGCTGAGGATTTTGTTACTGTTCAGTAAGAGAATTTTATGGGTTAAATATTTTATAAAAAATTGGTATAAAGAAACTGAAACTTTGGTTTTTCATTATGAGTATGGTTTAACTGTTTAAATGAAAGTATATGTATGTGTAATTATTACTTGAATTGATGTAGATTTGAAGAGGCTGTTATACCAAAGGATGTCTGTGTATATGAAGTGTTCAATCCAGGAGCTGTTGTTAGAATTTGGGGAAAAATATTGTTTGAAACCAAAAAGCCTTGGGTTATACTCTGGGAAGGAAAACCTCAAAAACTACCCCATGAGTCCAGAAAATTTCATCCTCCAATTTTGACAGTTAACCATTTAATAAAGTAAGTTTAGTTATGGTGGTGATTTTAGTTTATTTCCACACCAATTGTTTTAATATTGAACTAGTTTACATTGTTTTATTAACACTTGTGAAAATTTACAATTTTTCTTTTATAGAACAATAAGTATCTAGTCTAATAAGATAAAAAAGATAATAGGGAACTGGAATCCAATGATATTTGTTTTTAAAATAGTAGAAAAATAATTTAAAAATTGGTATTTATTTTAGAACAATTCGTTTAGAATTCAATCAAAGTCATTTGGACTACCATTATGCTGTAGAAGCTATTCTTTTGGGAGGCTACCAACCTGCCTCAGAATTAGAGTTTAAAATATTCCGTAAAAACATTTTTGTTACTTCTAAAGATACCACAGTACCAAAAAATGTTGACCATGAAAATAAGAATACTAACTACTTTTTATATTTGCCAGTAAGTAAAAAACATTTCTTGTACACAGAATTTTAAAATGTACAATAAAATAAATTTAAACACTGTGCAAATAAATATGCCCTCAATTATGAATATTAACAATCTGACTTATTTTTATTTCAGAATGAAGTAATGTTACATATTTTTCATTTTTTGGATTTAAGGTCTTTAAGCAGATGTGCAAGGGTAAATAAAAGATGGAATATGGTGTCTACTGATGCTTTACTCTATCAAAATATTAATTTAAAGGTATATGCATTTTGGTTTACTGATCTTTTTTGGGTTTTTTGAGTTTAGATTGACCTTTTTGACAATTATGTAGGTTTAAGGGACAAAATTGTGGTGTTATTAGTGATTTTAAGGACTAAACATTTATATTCAAGTGTTAAAAGTAGGGTTTATGTTACATGTTGTAGCTGAGACCAATTTTTGACATTTTAAGCTGTTATGTCACATGTACATCATCAAGCTAAAGTGTTACTATACCATGTTACCCACTGTATACCTGGTTTCATTTTTTCACGCTTTATATTAGCTTCACTTTTATCTATCTACCTATCTATGTAACAGAATATTTGGACACGATTTTTACCCACTTAAAAACATCAGATCGACTTGAAATTTTGTATACTTCTAAAGGACCGATGACAATACAATAATTTTTTAAAGATCTTTGCCAGGAAAAGTTATATTTAAAAAAAAGTGTTTTATATGGATTAAAAATGGCTGATATCCTCCATGAATTCAATTTAAATAGATGGCCACGCTTGAACTACTTTCCAACCTATATCATCATTTTAAATCGTAGTAATTTTTATTTTCACGGAATTCCGTTTTACGACAAACTCATATGACAATTAATACCGAAATGAAAATTGTCGATAATTTTAAAAAACCCGAAATAAAATATGAAAAATAAATAACAGTTTAAAAAAAGTAAGGCAACACGCTTTATAAAAAAACCGAACTAAAAAATAAAAAATAATTTTCCAATCAAAAGCAAGGGGTGCGCTATATCAATTAATATATTTGATAATAAACAGATATTGGTCAAAGTAAAGTCACCAAGAAGAAAACGTAACATCATAAAAAGCACCCCACGTTTTTGATTGTAAATTATTTTTTATTAATTATTATTTTTTAGTTCGGTTTTCTAATAAAGCGTGTTGTCTTAGTTTTTTTAAACTTATATTTATTTGTAATAAAATTATCTCTAATGTAATAGACCTAATTTAACCTTTTTAGCCACACTGGTACCTGGTAAACTGTGATACAATAAAATTTTTTATAGAGAGATGTGAAGTCTTAAAAAAGTTGGATTTATCCTGGTGTGGAAACGATATTGAAGGGTTTAGTAAACCAGTTGCAGAGTAAGTATTTAAAATAGTGATAACTTTTAAAAAAATGTCATTTTATGTACAGAAAATGTATACTTGTATTGAAATTAATTTCTTTAATTTTTTTAGACTTTTAGAAAAAAACTGTGATAGTCTTACTCATTTATCTTTAACAAATTGTAAATTTTTGGATGGATGCTTATTGGAGGAATTGTCAAAGTGTACTGAGCTAGTAGGTAACAAGTTCCCAACGTTAAATTCATATTTATATGTATTAGACTGTATAAAAAATCAATTGTTTCATTTTTCAGATGTATATTGAAAGTATTGTTCCAAATGACAAGAAAAATATGCTGTCAAAGTTTGTGCCCTTATAATTAATATTAAAAGAAGTATTTTTCTAAATGACCAAAAAAGTGCTGTCAAAGTTGGATTTCTTAAGGCGGGTCCTTATCTATAAATATTTAGGTCGTGCGTTGTATTTTGAAAAATACAGCAAAAATATTAGCGGCGTAAATTCAATTTTGCCAATGGAATTTTCAACGTAAATTTTTTAGTCGTGAGTTGTATGTGGTAATTCATTTGTATGAGTGGATGACAGCCACGAGGTTCTATTTTCAAAATAAAGGTGATAATGGAATGTAAAAAGCGTTGGTAGTAATAGAAGAAAAAGAAAAAATACATTATTAAATTCCAAAGACAAATTTCATTTTAATAAAATTAAGAAAAGTAATGCGTAAGAGGTAATAGAAAAATCTTGCCATGTGAATGGGGATGAAGAAAATGGCAAGTTTTCTAGGGTCATTCCGAAATGAAAAGGCCAAAGGTAAAAAAAACTATAGAAACAGGAAAGTTCGAAAGTAATAAAAGTGCATTTTTTTGTTGACATTAACGGCACTGACACTGACCACGACTTTCCTTAAAACAAAAATAAACACAAAAAGCCCAAGAAACAAAGTATCCATTACATATTGTGAAAGGCTTTCGCAGCCTTTAGGAAAATAGAAAAATCTGCCGTCGCGAAACACACAATTAATAATAATGATCACAGAATTAAATTCGAGGACACCCAAGTTTTATACACCACATCTGCATATTACCCGAGACTCTATAGAGAAGCGATTAAAATACATAAAGACCAGCATAACTTTAATAGATCTGAGGAAACACTTAAAATCAATAGAACATGGGTACCTCTACTTAAAAATACAACGCTGCTTCCTTACAAACATAAGAAGAATGAATCTCCTAAACGTGACCTATTCCTGAACAGCACTCAAATATGACCCGCCCACCAAAACGTATATAACCTGCGATCGTGACATACAAATGTCACAAACCGTCAACCTTAAAAAGCAGGCATTACATCTTCCGAAGATGCCATCCACTCGAGATGGCGAAACGTCGAGAATAAACTCAGACCTACGACGGCCTATAAACTCGAAAAACCATTCACCAATAAAGTATCCATTACTGTTGTTCGCCACAAATCTCTTAGAGGTCGGACCAAAAATCTATCGGTGATGGATAGCGTGCATTGTAACGCACGATAATATTTGCTCGCATTTACATGAGGTGAACCGTCCATATCTGCATAATTTTCAGCATACGCGTATAAATTTGTGTCGAATACAACGCACAAGGTAAATATTTATGTATGTGGACCGGCCTGTACAATTAATGTTAAAAGAGGAGTATTGTACTAGAGGATGGAAAAAAAAACAGTTAAACAAATGACATCTCTTTCCTAAGGTTATGTGGTTTTTTTGAATTGAGAGTAAGTTATTTGACAATTATTTAGGTTTAGGGAACAATATTGTGGTGTTATTAGTGATTTTAAAGACCAAACGTATATATTCAAGTGTTAAAAAGTGGGGATGTTACTGTTGTCAAGCTGAAGCTTTGGTGAACGTTACCAATTTGGAGGAAATAAAACGTTCTACAAAATAAGTGAGTTAAGTAAAAAGAGCTAAAACTTAGACATTTGGAACAATACTATCAATGTACGATTTTTTTTAAACAGACTATCGTATATCCTCTGAAATAGACCACAAGCATCTGTCATATTGTACATTTGAATCTTAGTTATCCTTCTAATTAAAGAGTTTTATTCACAAAGATAAAACGAAACTATAATTTATGAAGATTACAAGATGTACCAAACATAATAATAATTAATTGGATTATGAATTGCCTGTATCGATACGAAAGTAAAGTCTCTACCGAAATTATTGATTATTTTAATTAAATGATCTGCTGGTGGCCTATTTAAAGATTTCTTATCCAAGTAAACGGGGATTTTATTTTTCAGATTTAAGGTTAAAAAATATTAATTCGTGTTTTTATCTACATTATCTTTCAATTGAATGCCTTAACAAACTGGTGTGTCTAGATCTTACTTCATCCGATGTTGAAGATGCAGAACTTATATTGTTTGTAAAGAAAAATCCTAATTTAAAAGTGCTTGTTTTAGGTAAGCATTTAAAAATCTCTATTTTATTACAAAATATGCTTTTCTTGTGACTTACAATGAATATTTGGCAATATTAAACTACCATTTCGCTTAAACTATTATTAAGTAACTGCAGATTATTTCGACAATTTCTGAACAAATCTTGTTTAAATTATTGTTATGATTATACAGATATGGAAAATATTTGCGGAACATACTCCTTTCAATGGAACTGAGTGATCAGGACGTTAACCAGTCGGCCAGCACAAAATGTAATACATATTGGCGATGAATATGCAAGTTATTAACCATACCACTTTAATTTAAATTACCCCCACTTCTGCGACATGTACCAATCAGTATGAAAATGTTAGCGACGGTGTGTACGTCCGACTTATTCAGGAAAGATACTTCGATGTATGCAAGAGATCAAATAATTTCTCTTCTAAAAATGTGTTCATTTTTACCATAAAGGCTTTGAAAATTAAATGAACATTTTTACAAATTAAAAAACAAGCGAATATTTATTATTTTTTGTGCTGGTCGACTGACTACCGTCCATTAAAATGCGTATGTTCCGCAAATATTTTTTTATAACTGTACATGGAAGGACGTTTACATTTGTTGTAATTAGAAATGATCTTTTTTTTATTTTTTTTTTGGATAAATAATTTTAAGCTAACTCCCACGTGTAAAAATCTATAGAGTTTATATCGGGAGATCCTGCTGAACACTACACATCCTTACCTATCGTACATTTCGTTCTGTCCTTTTAAAACAATTCAAGTTACTAATTTGGTATTTTCTTCAAAAACATGTTAAGTAAATGTTGTGCCTTTTCAGACTTATGTGAAAATCTCCATGATTTAGACCACGTGATAGAAACCATCGTAACATACAATAAAAAAATTTCGACTTTGAGTTGTTGGAAAACGTTCTCTTTGAGCGCCGAAGGGGTACGAATGCTAGGCAAGTGTCCTAACATTACGGAGTTGGACTTTGGATGGTGTTTTATTAACAAGGATCCAGGAGATTCATTAAACTCCATTGCAGAAGGATGTCCAAAATTGAAAAGGTATAATAACCGAATGTATTTTGTTTCAGAAGTTGAACATTAATTAATCAATTAATTAGTACATCTTAAAGGAAGTTTGAAAAAAAAATGCGTGTGTCGTGGAACACTCGGTTGGAACGAAGTTCCTTTCGTAGTATATTATTATTGATAAACTTGTTATATTTTCTCTCACGATTGTTTTTGCATTTTTCGGAATTGTTGCTTTATTCTGGTGTTTTTTTAGTTAGTTTTTTACTAGCGTCATTGTTATTATCTTCTAAGCCACTATCACAATGCTTTATTGATGTATATTAACCAATAACAAGAGTTATCCATAGCGCTTATTGGTTATTGTATGGATCAAATTTATGTATCATCTTTCTGTGCTGGAAAATTTGAACGTTGGAATGGTTGTGTGACCGTTTTATGCATTCGACGAACAACTGAACTTGTTCATTAGTAAATAAAATATAAATGACGGCATCTGGATTACGCTTGGATAGGAACGCAGTCTTATATCCCTAGATCCCGCGCCTTGTGGGATACTTTAGTGCTCCATTGAAACGCTTATTTACTGACTGGAGCATATTTACTTATACGAAGAGAGATACACCGACTTGTTTATTTTCATGGGTTACTCTTACAATCAACAATAAAAGGTGACCAACTTTTTTTACAATGAAAAGGAGGACAAATTATTTAAAAAAATATCGTAAATAAAAGAAACATTTTATTCTTTGCAATAATACATTATAGTATGTATATGCCTGTTCATTATTATGGAAATGAGTACTTTTCCATTGAATTAATATTTTTTCTCAATATGTTATCTTGCAACAATATATTGAAAATGTCTGAAAAAGAAATATCTTCATACTGAATGTTACGTCAAGTGCTGCAGCTAGAGTTATCAACATTCGATCTCGATATCTCACTTTTCCAAAAATTATTGACAATTGAAAAATATTCGGCATTAGTTCCGGGACAGCACAACGTAAATGAAACAAGTATAAATAAATTTTCAAATTGAATATGTTTTTTTTTTAAATGGCTGAAAATGTCCACATCTTTCATTAATTTCAACGTGTTGATTTTCCCGTTGTATTAATTTTTCAGAATTTAAATATACATTCAGTCTTCTAATTTCGTCTTTCTTATAACGGATACAGTTTTAAGGATTTTTTTTTAATTTTATTTCTTTCTGGAGATGTCTGCTTATTGTATGCTTTAAACATTTTTGTTGATTTGAGTCTTGTATTTTCGTGCATTGTATCGAAACAAATCACAACGTTGTGTTTACTATGGCCGACGTGTAGTACGTGGCCACTTTTTGACATTGGTAGAAAGGGTGACGTCACTGCTTGACGTGCACCCAATGCACGTGGTACAACAAATGACTTATATTACATAAAGTTCTGTGTGTTTGGTTAACGATTTTGATTTCCTGGGTGTTTTTCTTTTATTTTGAGTTTAGAGTGAGCTATTTGACAATTATTTAGGTTTAAGGAACAATATTGTGGTGTTATTAGTGATTTTTAGAGACTAAATTAATTAATATTCAGGTGTTAAAAAGTAGGGTTTATGTTACCTTTATCCACGGCCACTTTTTGACATATATATAGCTGTGACATCACTATTTCTACCGTTGTTTAGCTGAAACGCCACGTGCACGTGCATATTCGTAATGCGTTTATTTATCTATAACACAGTTTATTTTGTTTTTTACATAATTTTAGGTTAATACTATCAGAATGGAGAGGTCTAAACGATAATTTAGTTGCGCCTATAATAAAGTCTTGTAAAGAATTGGTCCAATTAGATCTTTTAGGAATTAAGAATATTACGAGTCAAATATGTGATAAGGCATTGGCGAATTTGCCCAAACTTAGGTTACTCGATTTGTGCTACTGCGACTCCATTCAACAGGAAGAGGTAGTGAATTAATTTTAATTAAACGCGAGAAAATACAATTTCCAGAATGTTGTCTAAATGGTTTCTTGCATTTTAAATGTGTTAAAGAAGAATGTTTCTAATTTTTTTTAACGTAAATCTAAACCGGTAATCCTGTTTACCATGATCTTGCTTTTTTATTTGCTACCTAAATTTTTGTTAAATTTAAATTGCAGTTCTTCTTGGCTTCTTCAGCTAAGCTTCAATTTAGTTGTTGGCCATTTATTAGCGTTTATTGTGTAGTCATTATACTTAAAGAGATTTTTAATTTAAGTTTTTTTCTAGGCCAATATTTGGAGGGAAAAATTTCCTCACGTAACCATACAACTGAAAAAATAAACTATCAAGTATGAGTTGAAACAATAAACATTAATTTATCGCTGTTATTAAACATTTTGAATTGAATCTGATATTTTTTTTTACAAACTAAAAACTGGTGATGCAAAAAAACTTAGTAGCTCTTCAACTAAAAAAATATGTCTTCAAAATTATGTAAAACGTGACGTCGTGTCCTTGTTGCTTCCTTTTGCCACGTCGCAATTTTTTCAGTTCCATGTATTTTCTTAGTCAACGACTTTTTAACGTCGTTTCATTTTTGACGAACAACTTTTATCCCAACAATTGATTTGGTTTGTGGATACTTTTCTGATGATAACTCGATAAGTTGAAATTAGTTTTATGTAAATTAGACATAATACCTAAGGAAAAGATATTTATTTTTTCAATCCACAACACAAATTGTAAATTAACAAAAATTTTATTTTAACAGCATTAAATTGTAGTTTGGCTAAGCGTAGGCATCCTGCAGTCTCTAAGGATATCTTGAGTATTTGAAAAGTCCTGAATTGTGGATACTTGTGCTGTCATTTGATCTTGATCCGTTTTGGTGTAACTTCCTGCAGCAGTCGTACTACCTATAAGGGTTAAATGATTGTTTAATAAATTTTACAAAAAATTCTATATATGTTGTGGGCCACAAGTAAAAAATACAAATTTACTGTCAACAATTTATTATAGCTCAATGAACCTACAAAATCTCAATTTGTGAATGCCTTGTTGAGATGGAGATTGGATGTTTAGAAAATGTTTCGCAAACAAATCACAAACATCACTGTAATTATGGTCATGTTTCTTCCATGTTCGGAAAATAAAAACACGCTGTTTTGTAGCAAATTTTCTATTCATTGTATTCAGATAACAACATAACCTTAGGCTGCTGGTGACGACTGACTGACATGGATACTATACACTAGTCAAATTCACAACTAACTACCACTACGATAGGCAAAACAAAGTCTACCCTGTATTCTAACATCAAGAAAATATAAATTACAGTCTATAAGTCAATCCAATCTCTAAAAATTATTTATACACTGATGATGAAAAGAAATATGCATTAACTAGAAGATTACAAGTTTCTACCAGTAGTCGATGAATTACAATGATTGTTTAAAGCCAAAAGTTACTCATTTTCTGTCAATCTGCTGACATTGATCAACCACCAAGCTCATAGAATTCAATGGCTCACCTTGGAGTGGTGGTTGACCGTTTTTTTCATATACTCCCTAAATTATGCTCTCAGGAGGTGTCTTTCTCTTTGTTAGTCCCAATAAGGAACCCAAGTGGCTTTGACAGTATGTACTCATACACCGGCAGCTTTTATTTGTAAACAGAGTTTCTAGGTTGTTGAACTCAATTTTGTTTGGAGTTTTTCCTCTTAACTTACTATATTAAAAATACAATGCTCACATTTATCTGAATATTTATACTTCTTGTGTAGAATTTCTTGTGGTCCTAAATTATCCTCAGTGGTCCCAAACATTTATTCACTTTGATCCTTAAAGATCCTCCTTATAATAAGAGAACACTTATTGTAGAAAAAGCTCTTTTTTATTTCAACTAGATGTTTTTGAAGATTAAAATTTACAGGATGTATTAATGTTAGCTGTCTTTTTTGGTCCCAAAAAGGACCGGGAGTTGTTTTAATAGCATACACCCGCATACCTAATGGTCATCAAAATCATTTATTCACTTTGTTCCTTGAAAAATATTCGGTAATTCATTTCTCGTTATTCTTTTTATTTTTAAATTGCTGGTGTTTTATATAGAGTTGCCAGGAGAAGAATATTACAGAAAATGGTTTGTCAAAAAAGCAGTCTTTACTTACTTCCTTCTGAGGCAGCCTTGGTACTCTTCGGCATTAGATAGTCCGGTAAATGGCTGAATACAAGATAATTTCTCATATCAGTCTCCAAACTGTAGAGACCTTTTTTAAATTTGGTCATCGAGAACCTAGACGATGTGGGTATTATATCGTAATCAGATTTCGGGTACATAGGATCATCCAAGAGAGAAGGCAACATACCCTGGAGTTCTGGTCTATCGGTCGAAGTAAAGTAGTCTGGAATACCGTCTAATGTTACCTCTCCGCTCATTACTATGTCTATAGGCCATTTAGGAGATTCGTAGCAAGTAGGAACGTTTTCAATTAGTTTCAGTACTTCTTCACCTTGCAGTAGCTGCCTGTCATGTGTACAAGAAAACTATATCGGAATGTTGTAATCAGTAAATAATGCTTTTTATCTTATGACATTTTTTTTTGGAAATAAAAATAATCAAAACTACCACAATTAAAATGCAAATACACTAAATGAATAATGAATGATGTGGAAAACAACTATGTTTACGAGGGTTAATCACTATTCTTCTCTTCAATTAATCTAAAACAGAAGAGTAATAAAACATGCATTGTTCTAAAAACAAAGGATTTATTGAAATCCTCTACAACATCTGCATGCCACACTTAATATTTTTATCATAAGAATTAGAAAAATGAACCAAAGAGTGGTAGATCAAAATAAATAAATCCAAATCCATACACATACACTTTAATGTACCTTTAAACAAAAATCGATTCCTTTCTCAAACAAAATATTTTGGTATGACCCTCGTTGAAAAGCTTCGCCAGAAAGCTGTTATTAAAAATAAAAAGAAACAACTTTAAATTAAAAAACTGACTGATTGGACAAAACGCCACTTTGTCTTTGCATAACAAACTTTATGTTGTACATAAACATATACTCAAATTTGACATGATTCATAATCTACAACTCCATCATCATACCAATGTCAAGGCAATGCAGCTCCATGACACCGTAGAATTAGTGAGAAGACTCGAGAGGACCAAACCTTTTGAGTTGAGGCAGTGGGAGTAACAAAAGCAATATTGTTGAATTATACCTTATTTAGGTACAGAGTAGTATTTTTAGTTAGTTGTGAGTTGATGCTGATTGATCTAAAGATCAGATTGCAATGTTAATTCAATGCCACGAAAGGGATCATGTTAATGTGACTGCTGACAGAAGTAAAAATTAAAACTATGAAATATCATTTGAGTTTTTTGTTCTTTTTATTATAATTTTTTATTATAATCCGGTAAACATTTATCTGAGAATGGTGTTTTATATCCAAAGTGTAAAATAGACTTTCAGAAGGTGATCTTTACAAGAATTTAACGTAGATGTAACTGTGTTGAAAATTCGTAGTAACGAATGAGAAGATTATCATTATTACCCAAAAGCGACATATCTAGTATCCATCCAGGGGGTCGGCGCTAACGTAACGAAGAACTGTGTTGTATTTTCTTTATGTCTGCCAACATTCGTTGTACACAAAACGCCTCTTCTATCGTGGGGAATGACATAGTTTTCGCACGGCATTTTTTTATTTATAAAATTCCATCCGCCACATTGGATCCAACTATTTCTTACAACCCTGGAAATGAACAGATTACTTTTATCTAGAGAACTGGAATACTAGTTGTTTCACTATTGAAAGGTACATTTGCAGCGTCCCCACTCACCCTTAAGCAGGGTTCTTTGGTAATCGTCGTGTTTTGTAGACATTCTAATCCCACTCTGTCAAATTTAGCCTTTCAATAGTAATTCATTTCTATCTACCTAATTTTTTTTAAGAGAAGAAAAATTTAGATAAAAGATAAAAAAATGACTTCTTATATTAAATTTACTTCACAAAATCGTTGCTTGAAAATGTCGAACGATTTAATAAATATATTTTTTTCAAACGTGCAATATACAATCTACTATTTTCAATTATTTTTAACTTACCTACCACAATGCATTTTATAACTTACCCCTTTTTCACGTAGAGGTAGGCAGAAACCTCTATGTTACAAAGGATTGATTTACCTGTGAACAGGAGTTCCTGTATAACCTTCTAAAGGATCCTTGCATTTTTCAAGAAAATTTTCACATGCTAAAGGAACGAGGTCATTATAAAGCTAAAATTTAAGAAAAAAATAAACCATTTCCTTTCGAAATATAATGCAACATTTTTTTTTCTACCTTACCTCAAACATCATTGAACCAATGACTTGATGGTTAATAGCTATAGTTAGATATGTAATTTGTCTCTAAAAAAAACATTTAAACAATTAAGCTCATAATTTCAAGAAATATTTCACCATGTTTAGTATTTTCACAAAACATATTATTTACAGACGAGTCATCTCTTTTTGAACTTTTTGTATGAACCTTTATTGTGTGGGATTTGTAATGTTTAAATTTATATTATATTTTTCAGAAGTTAATGTTATGTTTTTTAAATCGTAGAATGTTTATTTTATTTTCGGGGTCCTTATGGTTCATAATGAGTGATTTAACTAATTTCTAGTAACGCAAACAATATCGGCGAGTTGGTGACAGTTCAAATTGGAGTCGAGTAATTAATTAAGTAATTGATTGTTTGTCGCGAATCTTTGTTACGTATATTTTGTGCTGGTCGACTGTTTTTGTGCATTTCAAGATTTTGCATCAAAATTTGTATATTCCTCAAAACTTTTTCCATATCTGTATGATATAATAATTATAATCTATACATACTTTTAATTTAAATTTAGTTATAAGTATAATGTACATTTTTACACAAACTTACAAATCTGTTTACGTGAATATGGTTCTCTAAACATTTTCATCTAAAATGGAAAAATCTGATGAAGTGCTGCTCTCTGCCACTAAATTAATAACAAGTGGCTGGACTATTGTTTCTACTAAACTGTCTAATTTCCACAATTTCTCAATAACATGGTCATTTCTTCAAAATGTTTCTGAAAATCTTATATGTGGTATTTTTTTAAGCCATAGAAGCTTTCATTGAGCCTATATGAATTTTATACGGTTAAGTTCACATTGGTAGGAAGGAAGTCGAAGTACAATAATATTCCACATTTTTCCCATTTCGTCGATAGCATAATTTAGAAAACGATGTTTGTGTGTATCCACAACCGCCAGTAACTCTGTTTTCACCAGATAGTTGTGAAACAGTTTCAAAAGTCATTAAATTATTTTTACCTTTTTCCAAAAAGTTGTAGACAATTTTTTAAATCCGTCTGTGCTACCGATATGAGCCTTATGAAGTATGCTCAAAGGAGCCCCTAAGGAGTAAGCTTAAAGGAGTACTTATGGAGTATGCTCAAAGAAAGTCCTTCCCTGATTTACCCAATACGGATTGCAAGGAACTGTGATCAACCATAAGGTCTTCCAAACTGGAATAGTCATTTTTGATAAGAATCTGTAGATCGTAAAATTTACTTTCACGTGAAATTTTTTATTCTTTTAACACTTTAATGTCCGTATTAAAATTCTCACTTTCAATTTACTGTCGGTACTTTTGTGCACCTAGGCATTGCCATCGTTGATAAACTAATGCAGAAGCATGACCGCTAAGATAAGTTTAAAAATGTTGCTAAACATGAGATACTTACGTATTTACCCATAATTTCTCTTAACATCTCCACCAGATGGCATCTTCCTAGCTCGTACAAATCCACTTTGAGCGAGAAATGATATTTTTGTATCAGGTGATTAACTAATGCTTTGTCATCTCCTAAATATTGGTCATTTGAGAATACCATAACTGGCTTTTTTAACACCCATATTCTATTTCCATAAGTGCGTTTCATCTGAATAAAAAATTACAATTAATTATTAATTTTGCTTACGTAAATCCAAACTAATCTCTCCGGAAATTTTAAAATCATCAAATTGCACGAATTATTTAAATTTTAAGGCTTTACAAGAGAAAGCGTTTTTACGAAGCTATACCAAAAAACAGCTATGCAAAAACTACCGATAGAAACATATTAATAGACAACTTAATAGTATATTTTTTACATCGGAAAAAGTGGAAAATGCAATCAAATCACTTAAAAAAAATTCTAGTCCAGGTAAGATTTCACCAATATTCGACCTCTACCGAGTCACTCCGGCTATACTTCTCAGACTACTCATATCCGCAGCATTAATCCTATTTTCATGCCTTTTCTGCCAAACCAACACTCCTCTATGCACAGCCAGACGTGCTTTTTTGACACTTTCTGACTGTTCATAAAGTTAGGTAGTGCCCCATTCATTTGTTTTCCTGCCAACACCCTTCGCTAAATGTCACTGTCATACTTTCCATCTCTTGTAAACTTTGAACCCAAGTATACAATCTCATTTACTTGTTCCACTCTTTCTCCATTAATCAGAACTTCACATTTTGTCATGCTTTCTTTTTCAAAAACCATTACTTTCGTTTTGCTTACATTTATTTTCATCCCTTTGATTTTCAGGGCATCATGCATAACATTAACCATCGCCTGCAACTCCTCTTAAGATGACGCTAATATGACTTGATCATCGTCTTTGTATAAACTAAGCAGCAATGGCGAAGCCACACATCCCTGTTCCACACCTTTTTCTATGTTAAATTAGTCCGTGTAAGCTCCTTTTATCCTGACACAAGCAGTGGTTTGCTGACTGCTAAATAATTTTATATTATTTTGAGCTGTTGAGCAAGACCAAACTGCAGTCAAACATACAAACTGCGAGGTGTTGATCGAAGGAGAAAGATTGGAACAAGTGGATGAGTTTGTATACTTGGGTTCAAAGTTTACGAGAGACAGAAAGTATGACTGTGTAAAAGAAGGCACGACTGGATGTGCATAAAGGAGTGATGGTCCCTACAATTATTTATGGTGGTGAATGGGTTTGGCAGAATAATCATAAAAGTAAGATCAATACTGCAGAGATGAGCAGTCTGAGAAGTATAACTGGAGTGAAACTGGTGGATAAAATGAGAAATAGTGAGATAAGGGAACGTCGTGATGAGAGGATGGATGAAAGAAGGTTAACGAAACAGATTTATAATGCGACTGTCAATGTGTAAGTCAGTAAAGATCGACTTCGCTGAACGTATCTTGATTAGATTGACATTGTTTTAAAGAAAGGCCGGGTCAAGAGTGCCAGCAACCGACTAGCATGTACGAAAGCGCTAATGAAAGTAGCAGAATCGAAAGACGTGTGCAAGAGCCGCAGCAAGTGGAAAGTGATCTCTGTCTACTCCTACGGAAAAAATGCATGACTATATGTATGATGCATGGCTTTTCTCATCAGCGAATGCTGTTTTCTTCACTTGGTAATTTGGTTGACAATTATTCCATCGCCACAGCAGCCGCTCATAAATTGATATCTTTATTTAGTACTTGGAAAATTGATTAGTCAAATTTTATCGTAATGTATCTCCTTCATTTCTCGAGCGTTTGGGATTTATCTGGAGGAGCTAGTGTTAAGTTTGTATGTATTGTATACCTAAAGCTTTTCTTCTAGTTCTTCATTTTTCTCGATCTTCAAATATTTATGGCTAGCACCTACATCCAGATGGGCACCAATAATACTTTGTAGTTATTTACTAGATAGTGTTGGTGTACTGATAAGTATGCATAAAATTTATTTATGGCACTTTTTATACCAAATCTTTGTAAACAAGAGGAATATAATGAATGGATAGTTTTAACTTTAATTAATGGAATATACGCAAACCTACCTTCGTTAGAAAATCTTCCCATTCTACATTTAACATAGGCCTTATATCAGGTCTTTCATAATGTAGGGGAAAGCTTTTATAAAGTTTAATAGATAAAAATCTACATTTTTGAAAATCAGGACTAGTTACTATTCCGAAAATAGATAATTTTTCTTTAATTATTGGACTTTCTTCTTCGTTTTTATCCATTACACTGCAATTTCAGTTACTTTCTGCAATTTTATAGTACACTCATGTGATATTATGAAGAAGAGACGGTCATCTTTTAACATTTGTCAAAATTTTTATACTATCAAGTATCTCAAACGCAAACACAAAAGCGGTTTCTTGACAACGATATGGCGTTAGTGTCAATGTCATAATCGACTGTTTGATTTTAAAATGAAGTTGAAGAAAAAAATTTGGTTAAACTTTCTTGGAGTCACGTTACATCACACCCTGGTCTTCAAGCAGCACTATGTGAACATAAAAATAAAACTTTACGCTCTTAGTAACAGAAAACTGAAAGTAGTTTCTAAAGTGCTTATTTTGAAGGGCAAGAGTAGTTTTAATCTTCTGTATAGCTTAGATGGTTTGGACACGTAGAAAGGATGGATGAAGGAAGATTGACGAAACAAATTTATAAGGCGAGTGTGAATGGACAAGTCGGTAGAGGTCGACCTCGGCGAACATATATCGATCGGATCAACATTGTTTTGAAGAAAGGCCAGGTCAAGAGTACCATTAACCGACGAGCATGTATGACCACACTGAAGAAAGTAGACGAAGCAAAAGATGTGTGTAAGAACCGTAGCAAGTGAAAGGAAATGGTCTCTGCCTACCCCTACGGGAAAAAGGCGTGACTATATGTATGTATGTATAGGTATATAAAAATGGATGTTTGTATGAATGTGTTTTTTGTATATATATATGTTATCGTTTCACTTTAACACCGTTCAACCTATTACTATAAAAATTGGCATATAGATTGTAGGGGGGATCGTGAAGGCTATACAGTCTCTCAAGCACCTCGACCTATCAGATCTTTTGTGAATAACCAATCACCTTTAAAATTAGCATGTATATGTTTTTTTTGTGGAGAATTCGTTTTCTTAATCCACTTTGTTGCAGCTACCCGATAGGAATACTCTATTACGGTCGGCGGTGCCCCTTCGGTGCACGTGCAAGCCAGAGACTACTGGAGTATTGCTCGCACATTTGGGGTTCAGCACCAAGGCATTCTGTTCGTCTTCTAGATTCCATTCAGAAAAGGGCCATTCGGTTGATAAACAGCTCAACTCTCACAGACACCCTTCACCCACTAGAACATAAAAGAAGAGTTGCAGACCAGACATTACTCTACAGATATTTCCATGGAAGATTCTCCAAAGAAATTAAAACTCTTGTACCACCACTGGCTACATTCGGCTGAAGAACTCGGCACGCTGATCAGTCTCACCCATTTACTCTCAAGATTGACACTACTAGGACCAATCTTCATCAAGAATCCTTCTTTTACAGGGCTGCTACGGAATTGAATAAGCTTCCAAAATCAGTTTTTCCAGAGAACTATGACCTGCAACTTTTCAAAAAGTGGGTCTACAATCATTCCCTCCCTATAATTCCTCCCCCTTCCAATAGTCGCAGCGCGGGCCTTCCGCGGCTCACACGATAGGCCTTTTTGCGACTATTTTCAGTAAAAGAAAACAGCCCCATTTTTGTAGACTTGTGCAATTTACTGGAAAACATCATTTAACATTTGGCTACTGCAACGCAAATAAAACAACGAAAGTGTGTCTTAAACGTATATTACAGAAATAAACTAAATTTTGATCAGTACGGCCTCCACACTGAAGGATCATTTTGTGATTGTGCGGTTCGTTCGGAGTCTTCTATCCTCAATGAGTCGACGTGCGCGTGCACTCCTTCGGTATTTTGAACGGCTTCGATTCTTTGAGGATTCGTCAAATTGGTACTGTCCGTCAGGTATTGTTCGCCCTTTATGTACGGCTCGTTTTTATCGCTGGGCGCGTGGAGGTGAAAGTGTATTTGGCTTTGATTTACAGTCGAATAAAGCGACGGGTACACGACCATCGTCGGTGGGTTCAAATACTGTTGTTGGTTGTAGGAATGATTGTAGTAATTATTGTTGTACGTCGTAGGATTCGCCGGCCAATTGTTCGGACAGTAGGAATTATTGTCTGGGTACCGGGTTCCGATCATATCCAAGTCTGATTTGGCGCTGTTGAATAAGGGCGGCGGAGATGTCAGTGACGTGGTGATGTACTCATTTGAACTCGAATCTGGAAGAACTGAAACGAATACATCAATGTTTATATTCTATATTTCTATTGCAGGTATTCTTAATAAAACAAAGTACCCAAAATGTAACAAGCGTTATACTGTAGATGATGAGGGTGTGATTAGAGTTTCCAAGTGGGGCACAAACTTCTATTCTATACGGGTCAGGATTGGTGGTGAGGAAAAGATCTAGTGTATTGGCAGACTGGTTGTTGACATCAGGGATGCGGGTTGGTAGCTCGACCAGTTGTTCTAGACCATGAGTGATGGCGAAGGCCTCAGCTTGACGACCTGCATCATCTGTTTTGTTAGAGAATTTGAGCCAGGCAGCGTTATGTACATTAAAGTCCCCCATGATTATGGTTTCAGCTGTTGGATGGTTCTCCTGAATGTAGTCCAGTTTGAGTGATAAAAACTCAAAGAGGTTGTTATATGAAGGTTCATTAGGTGATAGGTAAAGGCAGCAGAGGAACTTAGTCACTTTGGTATCAGATAGCTTAAACCACATCACATCAAAGTCTTTCGGTTCCAAACTCTCTTCACGCTGGCATAAAAGGTTAGCCTTAGCGTAAAGGCAGACTCCACCTTTGAACCTGAGTCGAGAATGGAGTTCGTAACCAGGACAAAGCATATGGACCTTGTTGGTGGACGAGTTTACTTGTGTTTCTGTTAGAGCCAGAATATCCGGTTTTTTCGTCTGTAGGTGATGGTGGACGTCATTGATGTTCTTGTTGAGTCCACGGATGTTGCAAAAATTAATCTTTAATGTTGAGTCCCCTCGAGTACCTCTCGCCCGAAAATCCAAATGGAGAGGTATTTTGCTACCGGAGTTTTTTACTCTAGGAGACTTCATCATTATTATTATTAGGATGCACCTGAAAATAAAAGAGGAATTGGGAAAAAGGAAAGAGGGAGACCGGAAAGTATCGACCGAACACTGAAACATGGAATGATCCATTTCACAGCACACAAAGTCGATATGGTGGTATTTCACCGGGCGATGGGACCATCTTCCACACACGGTTATCCTTTTAGTCGCCTCTTACGACAGGCAGGATTTACCCTGGGGCTATTCTGAAGCCGACCCCATACAGCCAAAGAAAAAATGACAAATACCCAATTAAATTGACATATATTGATTGGTAAGAATATTAACTTTGACAATATTAATTAATAGCACACTATTTTAGTTTTTATTAAAAATTTTCATGACTGCGGTTAAACAGTAACATGTGAATCCGATTATGGATTATATTCAGTTCAAGTCAACAACCAGTAAAAAACTCTGATCATACACGAGAATCATGTTTTGGGTGGAGACAAAATGGCGTCTTCATGTATCTGATTAAATATTTATGATAGATTCAGTGAGGACTATTATATAAATATGAAAAGACCCATAGATAATCAGGATTTTTGTGTTGCTAATGAAGAAACTTCAAATGACGTTTCTTCAGCAGATAAAGGCAATGATAACTGAGCCACACAGACAATTGACAAGTGACATTGAATACTGTATGTCAATTTGAGGCATACCATTTTTGGCAAAACGCGCACTATTTTAAGCTTCAGTTAAAAGTGTAATAAGAAAATGAGCCAAAACATTTGAACTGACGATTAAGTGTCAAATAAACGAAGATGTAATTAAAAATATACACGGAATAATAATGTAATGACTGTACGAGTTTATTTACCTGTCGGTAGGTGTATAGGTGTGCCGTGCGTCGAATCTTGATGCGGATCATAATAATTTGTTTGTGGACTATACGGGGCGTACGAATTCGTATATTCAGGCCAGGAACTCGAAGGACAGTGCGTCGTACTGCTAGGATTTTCGTCTGCAAAATAAAATAAATTACATTGTTAATTTTGATCGAGTAAAATATTGCATTTTTTTTAAACGATTCCTATGGTTTACTAGTGAAAGTTGTCAACTCGGACCCTCTCTCGCAAAATAATCAAAATGCGGTCATTACTCCTTTGAAATATAAAAATAAAGAAGAAATTTTAAATATATTACATTTGATGCATTATCCGAACAGTTATTTTCATAGTCATTTTTTTGGCATATTTTCCTGAAGAACATTTTCCTGTGAAATCAATGTAATGGGAATTTTTTTCCCTGATCAAAATCATCAGGTCAACTCTGGTAATTGGATTATGTTTATATGTAAAAGCCGATCCTGGCATATATGTTCCGTTTTTAGTGGATCGATAGACGAACATTAATTTTTAGCGTAAATGTAAGAAAAACAAAAAACACGTCAAATTTTAAAAAAAGAAGGTTTAAAAATGTTATTCTGGTGTTTCCAAGTGGCGCCTGTGACATATTAAACGTAATTAATAGCAAGTTTAATTATTGATAAATTCATGTTCACCTCTTCCTGTTCCAACATTTTTCTTGATTTTTGCTTTTTGTCACCGGTAAGATCCTTTTAGACTATCTATTTTTTTTTATAACTTCACTCGCATCCCGGTGAAATGTATTCGCCATTTCTCTCCAAGCATCCTCTTTCTTAATTTTATTTAAATACATTTCGTGTCTCACATTCCGAAGAATAGGCCGATTTTTAACCTCTTCAATTAATTGCAAGCACACCTCATGTGAAAAATCCATTTTGTACGGGGCCGTTCGGCGCAACGTGTTCACTGCAACAGAAAACCCGTCCAGACTGAGCAAGAAATTCTCTTGATGTACCTACAATGTTCGGATCGGCTGCCGCACGTTTTGAGCGTGCTAAGCGCGTTCGTGCGTCCCGTCCACATCTCTCTTTTTTTTTTTTTAATGAAAATAGTCGCAAAAAGGGTAAACCTATCGTTTGAGCCGCGGATGGCCCGCACTGCGACTATTAGAAGGGGAAGGAATTATAGAAAGGAAATGATTTTGGATTCACTTTTTGGAAATGTGCAGGTCTTAGTTCTCTGGAAAAAGCTTGAAAGCTTGTTCCATTCCGTAGCAGCCCTGTAAAAGAAGGATTCTTGATGAAGATTGGTCCTTGTTGTTTCAATCTTAAGAGTATATGGGTGAGACTGATCAGCGTGCCGATGTCTGGTCTGCAACTTTTCTTCTATGTTCTAGAGGGTGAAGGGTATCTGTGAGAGTTGAACTGTGTATCAACCGAATGGTCCTTTTCTGAATGGAATCTAGAAGACGAAGAGAATGCCTTGGTGCTGAACCCCAAATGTGCGAGCAATACTCCAGTACAGGTCGGTTTTGAGCCTTGTACGTCTTCAACAGTTGATCAGGAGTAAAAAACTTTCTAGCTTTCCACAGAAAACCTAGCCTCTGGCTAGCTGACTTTGCAATGTTAGCAACATGGTCATGCCAAAACATATTATTGGACACCGTGACTCCCAAAATCGAGATGGAGGGACTTGATTCAAGGGTATTTCCGGACATTGTGATGGAATGATTTGAGTAATTTACTTTTTTGGAAAACGTGGCGCTTTTTGTCTTCTGGGCGTTGAACTGAACAATATTGTTGGTTCCCCACTCGACGATTACTTCAAGATCTCTATTGATGGAATTAACCTGTTCTGAATGCTCATGCTGAAGTACTCATTCGGTGCGTTTGCTCAGATATGGACCGGGCTTTACAAGATAATGCTTGTAATGTATACATCTGCCGAAACGTCTTGATCGTATTTTCTGTTAAGCTTTTCAAAGCCTATTTTTGGTCCGTCGGGATTAAAAAGATTGTCAGGATTTTGTGGTGGACCCGAATTTTTCAAAGCAATGTTTGATCCTTTTAACGCCCAGTTCGGTTTCGGTACGTCTAAAAACGTTTTACTTATTTTTCTTTGTTGCAAAAAAGGTAGAAGGTGAAAATAAAGAAATTGACCGGCCTTGGCCGAATAAAATTGAAAATCATGACGCATAATTTCGATACAATAATGATAGCGGATTTACCACCGTTTTATTATTCAACCGACGTTTTCACGATATGATATTGTATGTTAAATACGACTCACATCTGATTCTGTGAAAATCTGAATACGAAACAATGCAAAAAAATAATAATAAACGACCCACATAAAGGAAAAATCTTTATTATTTTTTTCGTTTGTACGAAGAACGAGCTGCATTATTGTAACCCAATAAATGACTCGTGATCGCCATTTAAATACATGGTCTTGTTATTAATTGTAAAATAACTTTCTAAAATTTTATCGGTTTTTGTTATATTTTATTGACGTGCTAACATTTTGCACATTCATTTTTAAAACTACCTAATTACACACGTAAAAAGGGGCCATTAGCTTTAATTAAGAAATTCTTTGGCCCACTGATTGGCAATTTTCACGGTGAGAGCATCATCTACATGGTACTACACTAATAGGAAAAGCATTGTAGTACATTTGGCGCATTGTTATTTACTTAAATGTTGTTGTTGTCATTGTTCTTTTATACAATTTTATGGTTTTTTGGATTTCAATAAATAAAATAAACCAATTTAGTTCAGGCAACGAATGCTTGAAAAAAAGTATAAAGGGAAATGCTTGAAGCAAAATTTTTGACTTCATATATTTGTTTGAACTAGTTAGGAGGTGAACTATGAAGGTTCCATTTTTCGCTTTTAAAGTCAATTTTTTTAATATCTTTTATAGTTTTCGAGATATTCGCTCTTAAAAGTCGATTTGTAGAAAACTCGCATTCCTTCTAGAAACAATTTGGATGAATATAAAATAAGGCAACGGTCGCGAAAAAATTAGTTTAAAGTCAAGTATTTTGAAGTAATTATAAAGTAAATTTCTAAGTGATTTGTAAATTTATTGTGTAGATATATTAGAATAAAAATTGTTTAGTTATTGTACAGAGAGTCTAGAATTAACGAACCCAAGAAGTAAATATCGTAAAAATATGCAAAAAAAAGTGTTGGTGGAAATATTAGTTGATGCAAAACATTTGAATCTATGCGTATTTTGTACGTATTTTTTTATCTAATAAATAAGTTTACTTAACTAGTGGGTTGGTCGAAACTATTTATTAACAATACTGTACTCGAATTATTATTAATGAAATAATAAAAGACATCCTGCTACTAGAAATGAATATTTAACCGCTGAAAACCACCAAATATATCCAAGTAAATTTGTGGTGGTATGTAAAAGAAATGGGCATATTAACAGACCTCAGCTACATATTTAATAGGGATTATTTTCAACATTAATTTAGCTAATCAACCGAAAATAAATATTGTTTTATTTGGCGTAATTTTCTATTATTTTTTTTAAGCCACTTTCAAGGTAACGGCTACGTGATATCGCATTAAATTTATTTAAAATGAAGCGAGTATAATTACAAGAATAACTAATAAATAATTATTTATAAACCGCAACTCCTTCCTGTTCTTTGCCTGAAATTTTCCAATAAAACTAATGAACTTCGCACACCTTTCTCCTTATTATCTACTAATAATAAGATAGAAACTCCATTACATAAACAAACCATTTTTTTATGTTTAAACGATGCGCAGGAAACAGAAATTTGTGTATCTAACACTAATAAACCGGTCGCCTGCGTTTTGATCTCAAAACCCGACAGAAAATCCCTCGACAAAAATATTACAAATTTAATAATAACATAATATGTATAACTAGCAGACTCGGCAGACGTTGTCCTGCCCAAACGATAGCTTGCCTGCTTTGGGAATAACACTATTAAACTCAGCGACCCCGAAAACTATAAATTCGACACTAATATCGGCGTTTTTAATAGTTTTTATATTCCATTCCTTTACCACTTCTTTCGTAGGGATGCTAACAAAATTGGGAATGTCACTATCAAACTCAGCGACCCTAAAAACTATTACTGAAAGATAGGTTCGCTGAAATCCCGGGCCTCGAATAGATTATGGGTTATGAACAAAAGATCTGATAGGTCGAAGTGCTTGAGAGGCTGCATAGCCTTCACAACCCCCCTCACCAACCTACAACCTAGGTTAGCTGGACGCCCTTTGACTCGATAAATTTTATTTTATTTTCGTAAAATTGCCTGAATATATTTTAACAAATCACTCGCGAAAAACTCCCTCAATGAAAGATAGGTTGTCTTGACGTCCTTTGAAAATGTATACATTTTTTCTCGAATAAAATTTACACTGTCTCTTTGACAAATAAAGTTCCCGAAAATATACAACTACATGAATAGGAAAAACTTCAAAACATTAACGTGAATACAGAGCACAACATAAGGAGAAACTACCATTGACGCAGCTTTTGCAAGAAATATTGCTAAATTCATAGTGTGAAGTGTTACGTCATCTGCGCGTAGGTACTCCACGCGCCAGTTTTTTTTATATTTCAATCCCACCCCACCCCTTTTGTTGATTCTATCGCTACCAAACTTCACAGGATCACCCGCTGGGCTAATCTGAATATGTCCAGTTGTTTTGGACTTCATAGGGAATAGTTTTTATATTCAAAACCTATTTTTTCGTTGATACGATTGTTACCAAACCTTCCAGGCTAATCTAAAGATTGCCTAAAAATTTCATTAGAATCATTTCAGCCGTCTTTTTTGGTCTTAATATCGCAAAAGAAAAATTCTTGCCAAATTTCAAGTCTGTAGGAGCTAAAGTTTAGAAAAAAATGTTCATTAACACAGTCTCTTTTGAGGAGGAATTTGTAAAAACCGTTCTTATTTGGTCTTAACATTTCAAAAGAAAGATTGCTACCAAATTTCAGGTCTGCAGAAGCTACAGTTGAAAATTTTTATTTTTTATCATTAACACCACCGTAATCCATTTTAGGAGTGGAATTTTGTAAAAAATTTTTCCACGATGGGTGATTTTTAGTACCGGTTGACTGGACTAGTAAAGAAGTTTGCAAATTATCACCAATAACCTATGATCTTCCTACTAACTTCCACATTAGGATATTTATAATTTGGTCTGGGAGATGTTTAAATATAATTTTTATCATGATTTTTGTTTGAATAATTTGTGATCCATGTCTACAAATTATCATAAATATTGTATGAGTGGATAGTTTAAGTTCGTTTTGCCACCCACTGTATATTGTTTTGGTAAACGCAGAGTGTAAAATAGGGCAATTTAAATGAAAGGAGTCAAAAATATTATCGTATACAGCGAAGCAGTTTTGTAATTATCCTATTAAAAAAGATAAAAAAAATGGACAGAAATCTTTGTTCCGCACGAACACCCTGTGTATTCCAATTCAGGTCAATATCGCGTACTTTGTGTTTTGCTACGGAAGTTGTATTTCATAAATCGTTATTGCAAAATGAAAAAGCAATTTTTCCCCTTAATATCAAAAATTAAAAAATGTGTTATGAATGTGTCTGTTAAAAAAATCATGATTATCATGATTATGTTGTTTTACAGTTTGTTCTAAAACTCGTTTGTAATCCATCTCAGCAGGGATAAAAATTTCTAGACAGCGCCACATCTAAAATGCTAAGCAACCCATTATAGCGAAATAACACGGACTTGTCTTTAATATTAAGTTACATTATGTAAAAATTAAGTAAAGAAATCTCGTAATCTCAATCAGTTTATTCTAGTTGGTAAATAAAAAATACCCTTATCTCGCATACCCAAAAGTGCTCTTTTTGGACTCAAAATAATAATTGACTGTTTCTGTTTTCCGTTGTTACGTTTTCGTTTTTGTTGCATTAAAATAGTGATATCCCATATTTCTGTATCCCGAAGAGACAATTGGCTCATCAGTGTAAAAAATAGGATTAAAAAGGAACTCCGGCTAAACCGACGTGGGTCAAAGATTTTTTATGTGTACCCTTTAAGTTTGCCATTGACTAAAATCAGTTGATTTTTTTGCATCTCTTATTAGTAAATACAGTCCAATATTTTTACATCTCGCCCATAATTATGGTGAACTGTGATCCAAAATATAAAATAAGAAAAGTGCAAAACCCACGATATCCTTCTTCTGTCTGGTCCCCTCTTTCCAAGCACCTTTCCCTGACCATCTAAGCATTCCTTTATCTATCTTTGTAACCACATCTTCTTTTAAACCACAGCGTTCTCTTATCTCACTATTCTTCACCTTATCCAACCGAGTCACTCCGGCTATACTTCTCAGACTACTCATCTCCGCAGCATTAATCCTATTTCATGCTTCTTCTGCCAAACCCAACATTCACTACCATACATAAGTGTAGGAACCAACACTCCTCTATGCACAACCAGACGTGCCTTTTTTGACACTTTCTGGCTATTCATAAAGCTATGCAGTGCCCCATTCATTTGTCTTCCTGCCAACACCCTTTGCTCAATGTTACTGTCATACTTTCCATCTCTCGTAAACTTTGAACCCAAGTACACAAATTCATTTACTTGTTCCACTCTTTCTCCCTCAATCGAAACTCCACAGTTTGTCATGCTTTCTTCTCTTCCAAAAACCATTACTTTCGTTTTGCTTACATTTATTTTCATCCCTTCGATTTTCAGGGCATCATACATAACATTAACCATCGCCTGCAACTCCTCTTCAGCTGACGCTAATATGACTTGATCATCGGCGTAAAGAAGGCATTTGACGATCAAATAATTCATTTTCAATTGTCTATGTATAAGTTAAACAGCCATGGCGAAGCCACACATCCCGGTCTCACACCCTTTTCGATAATAAACCAGTCCGTGCAAGCTTCGTTTATCCTGACACAAGCAGTGGAATCCTCGTAAACTGATTTCAGTGCCCGTATTAAACTACCACTCTCCCCATACATTGACAATGTCGACCACAATTTACTCCTCACCATTCTGTCATAGGCCTTTTTCAAGTCTATAAAAGCGCAATAGACCTTCTGACTTCTAGCCAAGAATTTTTCGACTATACCTCGTAATGAAAAGACCTGATCCATACATCTTCTTCCTCTTCTAAATCCTGCTTGCACATCTCATATCATCTTCTCAGTTTCATTCGTTACTCTTTTAATCAATATCTTTGCATACAATTTGCCGACTATGCTGAGTAAACTAATGCCTCGGTAGTTCTTACAGTCCTGTGTTCTATGTACTTCATGGTCATTATTTCTTGTCTTATAGCGTAGGTACCTAGGATTACTAGGTTACCATTTTTAATTATTATGTTTATCTTCTTAACTCTTTCCTTACAAATAAGATGTTGATGAAATGTTAATTTCCTATGTTGACCCATTGTAAAGAATTTTGACAAGGAAGTTAATTAATTTTTGATTTTTCCAATTACTAACCTCAACAATTTTTAACAATCTTAACAAAAAAAAATTTTTCACGAACGAGTTTTCACATAATTAATTCACTTTTCAGAATTCTCTCCTGATGATGGCAATGTTGCCGAAAACGTTTGAGAATTGATTTTAAATAATCGTGTACTTATAGCCTTTTGGCAGTTTGTCATATACATAAGATAATTTAAATGTTTAAACGAACCTACCCACTTGTAAATCGGTTAGAATTTGGAGAATCTTTTGAATTCGGCAACTTCGAGATTCGAAGTCAGATTTCCAACCGATCGTATGATTGGTAGTAGTAAGATTCATTCATAATGGCTTATCGATGGTAGTTGATTGAGAAAAATCATGGTTTCTACTTGCAACTGATTGAAAGTCAGCCAAGCAGTAAATTTATCTTACATTACACAGTAACGGATAGCAGTATGGATTGAATTTCGGTTGCCGCTTTACACATCACCGACTTCATAAATAAGATGGACTCTGCATTATATATAAAATATACATTTACTCGCAATTCAAGCAAGAAAATAATATCAACAACAGTCCGCATTCCTACAAGTACTTTTACGGAATATAAATAAGTCAGGTAAAATAATATCTTGTTTGCAATAATAAATATCAATTGATCAATAAATATTTCTCCACTGTTCGATCACCTAGGAAGAAATCAAAATTTACACAGTGCGACAATAAATATTAATAAAAGGAAAGGGGCCATGACTCTCTCCTCGTGGACCCAATAAATATAAACATTTTGTTACTCTCATTTACCAATTTTTGAGGGCAATGATAAAATTATCTTTCAGAAGATCGTTTTTGAAATGTATATATGGAAACAGATGTGGAATACCCAGCAAAATACACCAGCCAATGGTATAACTGCTCTGAAAGAATGTGATAGGTATAGGAATATGTTCCCTAACATAAAAATCCTGCTGTAACTATTATGTTGCCTACCTGTAAGTGTTGCATTTTCTGAAAGGAGTTTTTTGACACTCAGAAGGCTGAAAGATTGGATAAGATCTAGAATGGTTGAAAAAAGGTTGAATGGATTGATGCATATACACGGGGCCATTTGCGGCAGTCTGAATGTAGATGATATCCAAAGATACGCTAGTCAAAAGAATAGGAGACTGGAATTGTTTTTGAACAGAAATATTTTTTTATTAACTTTTTTTTTGACCAAGTTTTCTTATAAAATAAATGTATTCATAATATCTATGAAATATATCGAATAGTTTCAACTTGCTTTTTGCTACGAAAATTTTGACACTTGAAAAGAAACTAAATATGATATATCCTGTTTACTAAAATCAATCTTTCTATAAAAAGGCACCCGACTATGACTCAGTAGGCAGTAGGTACCAACAAAAAAATCCGTTATTTTGCTAACCTATATGAACCGCGACTTTCTATATGGCCCCCCTCAAACATCGCCTGGATCAGCCCCTGGTTAAAATGGAGAAAATACTTTTAAAATGTGCAGTAAGCATTAGAGAAGACGATGAAATGAAACATAAAGAAGCAGCTGTTGTCCTGCGACTTCTTCTTCTTTGAGTGCTCATTGTGACGTGAGCTGTCCAAGGTATTTTAAGTATTCGCCGATATAGCCAAATCTCAAATGCCTTAAACTTTTCTATGGAGTATTGAGTGAGTGTCCATGATTCTGCTCCATAAAGCAACACTGGAAACACGTAACAGCGAAGCATTTTCACTTTTGTTGTTAGATTAAGGTCGTGGCTTTTAAAAAGGTTTGACATTTTTAGAAACGCCGCTCGGGATTTTTCAATCCGGCATTTAATTTTACGAGAATGGTC
This sequence comes from Agelastica alni, assembly GCA_950111635.1. NCBI lineage: Eukaryota > Metazoa > Arthropoda > Insecta > Coleoptera > Chrysomelidae > Agelastica > Agelastica alni. The sequence continues at coordinate 8,279,904 of OX467719.1, read as the reverse complement.
CCAATCTTCGTTTATTGTTGTGTATGAGGCAACTCTTTCGATTTGCTGGCGTCTGATAGCAAGTTGGCACGATACATTGGTTCCTTTTCGGATTATCATGAATTCGGTCTTATCTATGTTCATCGTTATTTGAACGGATATGTTTCTACTATTGTCCATTGTCCATAGTCGCCATTCCGGATTCTCCAATATGTTCAACTCTCTGACCCTTATTTGAAAAATGATGAAAAGACAAGTTGGGGTTTTTTGATACGCAGAGTTACATCCAGGTCTTCTTCTTCAAGTGCCTGTCCGTTACCGGTCGTTGGCGATCATTCTGGCAATAATTATTTTATCAACTGCGGCCCTAAATGGACCCGTGGTGGAGGTTGCAAACCAAGTTCTCAGGTTTTTAAGCCATGAGATCCTTCTTCTGTCTAGTCCCCTCTTTCCAAGCACCTTTCCCTGTAGGATAAGCTGGAACAGACCTCATCTTTCGCTGTTTCTCATTTTACCTTTAAACAAATTATTAGCCACTATTAAACAACTATAATCTTCACACAAATGCATGCTTCCAGGCAAATAAACACAAAGCAATCACATTTGCTGGTCACGTGATATTGATGCGAGTTTATTCCGCCAGATAGCGTATTGCTTAGCATTAAAACTCAATATTGTTCAATCGTTGGCCATTTACAAATATTCGCAGTTCTATGTCATTTGGTGTTTTTTTAAATATCTCTTTTGAGTATAGGTTAAATAATAGGGGTGAGAGATACATCCTTGTCGTACTCCTCTTTGTATTTCGACTACTATTCCTATATTAGCTGTTTGACCCCAATAAAGGTTTACAATAATTTTTAAGTCCCGTTCATCTAATCCGACTTTTCTAAGGATCTCTACTAGTTTCCATGCTGAACTTTGTCAAATGCTTTTTGATAATCCACGAAGCATGCATACACATCGCAGTTCATATCACGACATCTCTGAAAAATAGCACTTATTTTAAAGGTTAGTTTTAACTTAAAATGATATATATTTGTAATTAGAGGTGCCATCTATAGGGCTTTTTGACTAATGTAATATATTTTTTCTACGCCCATGTCAGTAAACGTCAAAAATTGTACAGTCGACATTCCTTGTAAGTGACATTTAACAATAACATGCACGTAATGAGATCTCATAACATAAACATGCGTTTTGATAAGAAAACTTAAATTTCTTGGTTTAATCAAATTACAATCAAATTTTTATTTACGTACCAACAATTTATAAGCTTACTTTTAATGAAATGGTTTATATTTAAACAAATTCTTTAAAACTGTAAATCAAAACGAATTGTTTTGATAGCTGTCACAAAATATGCGTAGCCTACTATTCAAATATTCGATAAACTTCTACACAAAAAAAGATAAATTAATTTTTTGGATAATTTCATATTGTTAAGTAAATTTTGTCCAGGAATTTATTAAATTTTGCTAAGATAAACGATATAGCAACTGTATCCGATGAAAATTAAATAGTATACAATCGATTCTATAGATTTCTTCGTTTTTAGTTACAGAAGAAGGTTTGTTTGATCCTGACAGCACGATGAAACAAGGCCATTGGCAAGGTAACTTTTTTCAGAAGGGCATCGTGATTGACATTAATTCATATCTCACGATGAAGTTGAAAGTCCCGTTTTTTAAAAACCATGTAATAGTTTACCCACGAAGAAAAAACTAACCGCAGATTTTTTGGTTTAATCGAACAAATAGTTCTTTTTTATAGTAAACAATGCGATGCTAACAATGAATCAATGTTTTGGCTCTTTTAAATTTTTGTACCATTTTTGTGAGTGAAGCTTTCACAAGATCATTTAGTAATGTTTAGTAAGTTTATTTTAAATATAACACACAGAGAAGTATAACAGAATGGTACAGAAGAAACAGAAGGTTCAGATTATGCAAGTTGAAGACAAAAATATCGACAAATAATTGTGTAAGATATTTTAGAAAGATACTATCGCAAACACCAATTATTATTACTAAAAACCACGAACAATCAAACAGCATTAAGAGCACTTGGTTCTGCATGAGTTAAATCAAAAATAAGGTTTATCCTCAGTCCTAAATCTAAGACAACTTACAAGAAGAACGAAAAATAATTTAAAGTCATGTAGCAAACTATGAACCTACCCTTCAAAGATTTATTTTTTTGGAAAAAATCGTAGGGAGCCAAATCAGATAGAAGATGGTCGAGGATAGGAATTTAAATTTGGGACAAGAACTGCTCTGCAGCTAAGACATTGTGGGAGGGTGCATTGTCCTCATGAGTCAATGTCACCTCACACGTTCTCGCTCTCCTCCCAAAACTCCCAAGAAGTAGATTTAATTAATATTCTGCCACTCAGGCAACCTGTAGAGATGTTTCTTGATTAAAGTGGAGTGAATGAAACTCCTATTTTTTCATGACATTAAAGTAAGATTCAATGTTTGTAGTGCTCTTAGTGCCTTGTATGTTGTTTAAAGAAAGACATAGTATTTTTATATTTTGTGTTAAATAAAACGTTAAAGAAAACCAGCGAATTGTGATTATTCCAGTCCACTAATTATATCGAAGTTGAGTAAACACTTTTCCGATAAGAAAGGGAATTTACAATCACCCGATTTCTACAGGCACTACAAACCATTTAAAATAAATTATGAATATACAATGCATCGTGGTTTTTACAATCACTTGGTCATCTTTGAACTGGTAAAGAAACTCTTTTGTGGGCGCGTCAGAGGAAAGGAAACTCGGCAAGGTATATATTGGGAGTACCAAGGTTATTATCGTTAGAAAAAAATCTTCCAGATTGGTATCAACTTGCCAGTGTATAAGATTAAACCTGGAGTATTGTTTCCTGGATAAATTTAAGCCACCATAACCTCTTTAGCTACTGGACCAGAAGACAGTTGTTTACCAGATCAATGATCCATCTTTTTCCTTAGCCTTTTGGATATTTTATGGCTACTTTCCTGACTGTGTCCGTGCAGCTTCAGACTCCAAAATATGTGAGAATGGCAGTAAAGTGGTTAACAATTCCAACAACTAAGCTAGAAGTTTACAAATGAGAAATAAATCCATTAAAAATTTGTAACATGTACAAGATTTATTGTGCAAAAAATTTCCTGACTGTGTCCGTGCAGCTTCAGACTCCAAAATATGTGAGAATGGCAGTAAAGTGGTTAACAATTCCAACAACTAAGCTAGCAGTTTACAAATGAGAAATAAATCCATTAAAAATTTGTAACATGTACAAGATTTATTGTGCAAAAAATTTCCTGACTGTGTCCGTGCAGCTTCAGACTCCAAAATATGTGAGAATGGCAGTAAAGTGGTTAACAATTCCAACAACTAAGCTAGCAGTTAACAAATGAGAAATAAATCCATTAAAAATTTGTAACATGTACAAGATTTATTGTGCAAAAAATTGATTTAATGTTTCAACACACCTTTATCAAAATAAAAAACGAATTAAATAACCGTGAGACGAAATAAATTCTGTATCGGAGCAAACTATAAACGTTACTTGGCAAATAATAATATCTGTATGATGCACAATATCAATTTGTTTTTTACCGAGACAGGAAGGTGCAATAAAAAGTTCCAGATCCGTTAAAGAATTTGTGAATGAATGAGAACACGTTATTTTCTAACAGACAGTGGCGGATCGCTCGCGAATACGTGATATTATCACCATTAAATAAGTAATTTTATTTTTTTGATATTATTTAATGTTGCTCATCAATTGAATATTTTCTGCTGGTTTTTTTTTTCGGTTTTGTATGATAAAAGTTTAATATAGTTAATAAAAGTACAGAAACGGTTGCTTATTTCGGTGTTTTTTTGGTTTAAAATAATCGATTATTTGAAGTGGTCTGTGAGATCAGGTATTGTCATGATGAAGGATGACGTTTTCGATTTTTTTTGGATGGCTTCTAGGTAACAGATTTTTTACTCCTTACTATTTAAACTGTTCTTCGTTCCTTTGGTTGTATATATCCAGTCCAAACAAATAAACTGCTTCACAAAAGTTAGGGAAGTTTACGAATATTGGATGTACGTTAACAATTATTATTAACTGTTTTATTTTTATTTTTTTTATGTTCTGGTTCCCACGAAAAGGGATATCCTGTAATGTTCAGAGAACATCGTGAGAACCAAAGGAAAGAAGGTAGGAGTTGGTGTTCTTCTTAAATTTCTGGAGGTTGTATGCCTCGGGGAACACCTCCCTAGACAATGAGTTCCAAAGCCTCGCAATTCGTTGGATGAATGAGTCTTTGGAAAGTGATGTTCTGCAGGTCTCCAAAGTGACCACGAAGGGGTGTGAAGACTGAACTTGACGGGTTAATCTCGAAGAGACTGCCAAAGGAGAAACGATTGTTGATATTTCAGAAGAGCATCGCCCATGAAAATATCTATAAAATAGAGACAAATCGCCAACTTTTCTACGGTGTTCCAGACAAGTGAGCGAGTTTGTAAGCGAGGCATCACCGACGAGACGAATTGCCCTTTTTTGGACAGAATCCAGTAGCTTCAGGATATGTTTAGGTGCTGCACTCCAAATATGGGAACAGTACTCCAGTACAGGTCGGATCTGTGCCTTATAGATCATAAGCAGCTGACTGGAGGTACTGGAGGACTGATAGTACGTTGGCGAAAGGTGATCTCGGGCATGTGACTGTCAATAGGTGTAATGTTCGAGGGTTGTTTTCCCGAAGAATCCAGAGTGGAATTTCCAGCAAATAGGTGCTCAAAGATATTGGCTTTTTCCTGGGCAGTCGTTGCTAGTGTTCCATCTTCATTGGTTAGGGGAGGAAAAGAGCTGGAAGTGAAGTTTCTTTCCACAGCATTGGCGAAAGACCAAAATGAACGGGATCCGTTAGGACATTTAACAAGTTTTGATCTTATTTTGGCATTATGAGCATCTTTTGAACATTCTATTGTCTCTTTGCATATGCCTCTAGCCTCAACATATGCTGCTCTGGTCCCAGGTCCCGGATTTTTTTGCCATCGATGGTATGCTGCCTGTTTGGAAGCCACAGCTCTAGAGCAGTTTCTGTTAAACCAGGTCTACAAAGGTTTACAAAGGTTTTGTCTTTAATATATTAAATGTTTACTTGCTAACGTATCACGCAAGCTAAATGAAGAAGGGCAGGTCACATAGCCCGAATAACCGATATTAGATGGACCAAAAGATTAATAGAATGGAGACCTAGGGAAAACAATAGAAGCAGAGGCAGACCACCAACTAGAGAGAGCGTTGACTTACGAAGAATAGCAGGCAACTGGATAAACAAAGCATATATCCAGCAGTGGATGCAAGTAGCTGGTGGATAATGATAACGACTTGCTTATCTGAGTAGTTTTTTTGTTTCCAAGTTGATAGGTTTTTAAGTTTAAGGCACGTTGTTTTCTTTATTATTTTTAAGAATTTTGCATCAGTTATTGTTTTTATTTTATTCAGTGAACTGTGATTTAAAATTTAGAAATTTGTTTTGAATAATGCCTAGACGGATGAAGCTAATAGGGTATTGGTATGATTGAGGCGGTTCATCTTCCGATAGAAATTGCGGACGTTTTTCAAGTCAGTGTTAGTGTCATTTCGCGTCTTCTCCGTAGATATCGAGCAACTGGAAACGTGATAGAAGTGGACGACCAAGGGTTATGGACGACCAAGGGTTACCACCTCCCCACAGGTCGTTATCTGACTGTTTATACCCGTAGAGAACCTCTGAGTTCTTGTCGGATCATACAACAGCGTCTTTTGAATGCTTCTGCTGTTTCGGTTTCAATTGAAACAGTACGTCAAAGATTACACAAAAAAAGTGCATTTCTATGTTTATTCTTGTAGTCTATTAGAAACGGGCAATGGCCATTTTTAATAAGTCTAATCAGTGAGATGAAAAAAGGACCAACGAATTTGTCACACCAAACCAAACGATGCATCCGAGTAGGCTTGTCAGTTACAGTTAAACACAGAAGCGATCGCTCTTTTGTTGTTTCTATGGAGATTAATAAGACAAATGCAGGACCGGTTCGAGGCGGATATGAAACGGAACAAATATTTTTCTCATATTTTATGCGCCCATTAGTGGGATTCTAAGAGCGGCGCGGCCACACACGATGATTGACTGCGTCGAATGGAACTGAAAGATGTTAATGCAATCGGTGGTTTTCTTGATTGTAAATCTACTAATTGCACAACCAATTAAATTGCATTGTGCAGGTGAAAATATTGTTTTTCTAATATCGGACACACAGTTTTAAAAATATTGTTAAATTATCATGTTTGTTACAAATTCAGTCAAAAATAGGATAATTGTTTTCAATTTAGGAGGATTAAAAATGTACTAAATGTTTGCCATTGTTTTAATTAAATATTCGGGCAATTATAACGTGCAACTAATACTTGGTAGCCATTTGTAAAAATAGAAGTAAACTTCAAAAAACCGTTACTTCCATGACATAATAGAATTATTCTTCCAGCTTTCTGAATTCACTTACTAATGAAGTTTTCTATTTTTAACACGCTTATATTAGTTTCACTTGTATGTTTATTTGTAACTGACTCTTTGGCCTCGATTTTGCTCTACTTTAAGCGATAAGATTTAATTTAAATTTCGCACACTTGTCAAAGACCAACGACAATGCAATAATAATAAATATCCGATTATCCTGATTAGTTTCGCCAGGATTGATAAATTTCTTCAGGGATCCTTTGCATGAGAGTAAGAGAGATAGAACTAGTGCGCAAACTACGCATGCGCGCAGTTCCAATGTCATATTATAATTCATCCAATCCAATATACTGGTGAGGAACGTGCCGAGGGATGAATGGCAAGAGGGTGAGTAAAACAAATCAAACTAAAAAGTGAAAAATAAATTATAGTTTAAAAAAATTAAAAAACACGCTTTTAGAGTTAATCAAACTAAATAGTAAAAAATAATTCTTAACATTAGAATAAAAATACTGACGAGAAAATTAATATCGCTGTTCTAAAAGCGTGGGGTGCTTTGTATGACATTTTTAAACTATCTCTGCGTTTTGGAATAATAGCACCCCACGGTTTTAGAACAGTGACTTTAATTTTTGCGATAAATAATCAAGTAGTTAACTACAACACTCTAGTTTGAATTGTCCTCACTTCGTCGATATGTGTTTGCGACATTTATTTATTTCACCCTGCATTTTTTTACGAGACGCTTGTACAGGGTATTTTTCTTTTTAACACGCTTATATTAGTTTCACTTGTATGTTTGTTTGTAACTGACTCTTTGGCCTCGATTTTGCCCTACTTTAAGCGATAAGACTTAATTTAAACTTTGCACAGAGAGATAAAACTGGTGCGTGAACTACGCAAGCGCGCAGTTCCAATGTCATATTATAATTTAACCAATCCAATATACTTGTGAGAAACGTGCCGAGGCATAAATGGCAAGAGGGTGAGTAAAACAAATCGAACTAAAAAGCGAAAAATAAATTATAGTTTAAAAAAACTAACAAACACGCTTTTAGAGTTAATCAAACTGAAAAGTAAAAAATAGTTCTTAACACAAGAATAAAATTACTGACGAGAAAATTAATGTCGCTGTTCTAAAAGCGTGGGGTGTTTTGTATGACATTTAATTAATTAATTAATTCTGACAAAAACCAAAAGTTGACTGGGCCGCCGGTTGGGAAGGCCAAAATAAATGTGGAAGGGTAAGAAATATATGTTTGGCGGCTTGGGGTGCGAGCGTTCTCGGGTTAATAGCCAGACTTCGTCTTGGCTCCCAAGAAGTATGTTTGCCACCTAATGTTCCATTCTTCTTTGATATAAAAATATTAAAGTAAAATCCCATCACAATGTCTGGAAATACCCTTGAACCAAGTGCCTCCATCTCGATTTTGGGAGTCACGGTGTCCAATAATATGTCTTGGCATGACCATGTTGCTAACATCGCAAAGTCGGCAAGCCAGAGGCTAGGTTTTCTGTGGAAAGCCAGAAAGTTTTTTACTCCTGATCAACTGTTGACGACGTACAAGGCTCAAATCCGACCTCTACTCGAGTATTGCTCGCACATTTGGGGTTCAGCACCATCCATTCTCTTCGTCTTCTAGATTCCATTCAGAAAAGAGCCATTCGTTTGATAAACAGCTCAACTCTCACAGATACCCTTCACCCTCTAGAACATAGAAGAAGAGTTGCAGAACAGTCATTGCTCTACAGATATTTCCATGGCAGATGCTCCAGAGAAATAAAAACTCTTGTACCACCATTGGCCACATTCGGTCGAAGAACTCGGCACGCTGATCAGTCTCACACATTTACTCTCAAGCTTGACACTACAAGGACCAATCTTCATCAAGAATCCTTCTTTTACAGGGCTGCTACGGAATGGAATAAGCTTCCAAAATCAGTTTTTCCAGAGAACTATGACCTGCAACTTTTTAAAAAGCGTGTCCACAATCATTTCCTTTCTATAATCCCTTCCCCTTCTAATAGTCGCAGTGAGGGCCGTCCGCGGCCCACACGATAGGTCTACTACCCTTTTTGCGACTATTTTCATAAAAAAAAAATAAAAAATAAACATGCGGATACGTGCAATTTCTTTTTTCTATTGACCGATCTAATTTCCCATTCGAAACCGAGACGGTTCTGCGTACAGGGACGGAAACGAAAAAAAAATTAAATGCTTCACAGGTTTGAACTTTCGATTTTCATGCTTAATAATTTGTTTCATTCAACTCGAGAAATCTTTGTAATTTCGATTATCAGTTTCTGTAATGGATTTTTGGTTCATTTTAAAGTTACTGAAATACAGAAATTCAATTAAATATATAATAAACAGGTGATACACGATGCGTTTCACCTAATCCACTAGTTTCGATAGAACAAATGGAAAAATTAATCAACGACGCGTGCGTTCGTTTATTGCGTTCTGATTTTTTTTTTATTTTTGATTAATTTTTAAAATTAACGTTTTGCTCCTTAAAGAATAAGGGGATAACGTTGTACGATAGTGATTGGTGAAAATTTGTATGTGGATGTATTTCCCATTGAGCCTTTACAGTGCGAGAAATATGCCACTAAAATGGACTATCATGTGCATGTGTTAATTTATGATGATATTAATCAGACGTCTTACATGTTTGCCCTTTTAACGCCAACGATATAACTAATAGCTCAATGATGGGTTTATTGGGCGGCTTAAATATTCGTTTCTCAGCTGTTGTAAGTACTGGACCAATTTCTGCATTTATTTTTTTAATCGGCGCGAAATATTGCCTTCTTTAATTTACCATAGTACGGTTATTTACAAAATATGGAAAATATCAGTGGTCTGGGTGAGCGACTCGAGAGGTCCACACGACTAACTTCCCAGTGGAAAGAATGAAAAAATACTATGTTTTGTTGTTATAATTATTATTACAATTAATATAATTAAAAATAGTATAATTTATAAATTGCAACATTCACCATTTTTTTCATTTTTTTTATTCTCCATAACAACTTGACCGATTTTGCTGGAAATCCAATCAGTTCTTCTTCTTCTTCCAGTGACTGTCCATTACCGGACGTTGGCGATCATTCTGGCAATAATTATTTTATCAACTGCAAGCCTAAATAGTCCCGTGGTGGAGGTTATAAACCAAGTTCTCAGGTTTTTAAGCCATGAAATCCTTCTTCTGTCTGGTCCCCTCTTTCCAAGCACCTTTCCCTGTAGGATAAGCTGTAACAGACCGTAAGTATTCCAATTTCCGACTTTTGACTGTACTTATGATCCTTATTTCCTTGTTTAAAATGTCGAGTACTCTTTTGTTTGTAACATGGGATGTCCAAGGGATTCTTAGTATACGTCGATACAGCCACATCTCAAATGCGTCCAACCTTTTACTGGCTGCATCTGTTACAGTCCATGACTCAACTCCAAATAGGAGCACAGCAATCACATAGCATCGGAGAAGTCGTGTTTTAGTCGTTAAGTTCAGTTCTAAGTTGCGTAATTATGCGTCGAATGCAATTGGTCCCACGTAGATATCATTTTTTGTTCTCGAGATAATCAGGACGAAAAATAATTCCGAAAGTTTACCATTTTTTTCAGTTTTTTTATTCTCCATAAAAAAAAGCTCGACCGATTTTGCTGAAAATCTAATCAGTTCTAAGTTGCCTAATTATGCGTCTAATGTAATTGGTCCCACGTCGATATCATTTTTTGTTCTCGAGATAATCGAGACGAAAAATAATTCCAAACGCACATACGAACATACGCACACACATACAGACATTCACTTAAAAACTATTGTATTTGACTCTGGGGACCTTGAAATGTGGAGATTGTCGAAATTCGGGATTCACAAAACCGGACCCATTACTATAACTTCCACTGTGAGGTTAAAAATAAAAAACGAATTAAAATATTGAATGCCTATAACTCAAAAAGAAGGGCCTGTATAGAAAAAGTTTAAATAAAGTAGTAACATTATTTTTACTTGACCTATACGCTCCCTTTTTTTTTAGATTTGTCCCGGGACACCCTGTATACTGGGCTATGACGCGACATGTAATATTTGTTATTCTGGACGTTAGAAATTCGCAAGAATATTACTTTTTGTGACCTTATTCGTGTGTGTCCCACGGTGACATTGTGTGTGGCTCGTTCAACCGATCTGACGGTTTATCACTTAATGGTATGGTATTAAAAAAATTAGTCATCTGGCATAGGTAACGCGATAAATCTTTCATTTTTAAGCATTTCTTCATCGGTTATAACAACAGAAGAGGCGCCGAAATCGGATTGCGGTTGTAATATATCGAACCTTTTTACCAAAAAAACTGATTTTCATATAAACACCGAACACCCAAAAAGAGTCGAGCAAATGTAATGGAGTTTTCTACACTCAGACTCTAATAAGAAAATTTGCGTTTCCTTCAGGACGAAAGAAAATTTCGCAGCTATTGGCAGTGCCAAAACAACTTTTATCGCCAGCGATAAAAGTTTTTTATTCCTATTTTTGTAAAGACTCAACGATTCACCCTCGTATTAATATCGAATGTTAGCCCTCACCTCGTAAACTCCTGTAATCGGTATTGTTTTCATATAAAGATCGAAAATTAGGTAAAAATTAAAGGTAGTAATGTATCAGCCGAACGTAATTACAGGTCTGTCATAATGACGGTACCCATATTGGACTTCCGGTATAAACCATATCCTTTGTAAAGTGCCGATACGTGGTGGTGCTCTTGTACACGTCAAATCTCTTCAAAACAACAACAATACCAAAAAAGAGTATAAAATTTTTGAATAAAAGTTTTAACAATAGAGAATATTATTTTAACAAGCGTTGTGTACAATCTGTCGATGAAATCGGTGCGTGAAAATCAGTAATCTTTGTGAAATTAAACTGGATCTCTTGAAAAAAAAAGACGAAGAATCTCACAATCTTTTTGTATTGTACGAGGGTGAAAATGATATAACCCGTGACAGATCGAGATTAGTTTCAAGCATTGTTTGTGCCAGTGTATTTAACGCGCTTTACAACAATCTAGAAATCCATCTAATTTACGTTTTTGTTTGTATTCGGTAAAATTAGAATGGTTTTTTGAAAAAAAAAAGACCATAAAATTGTCACTAATTATTTTAGTTTTTATAGCATACAAATTCTAATGGTAGGTTGATCGACAGGAAAATATGGTATTTAAAAAAAATCTTATCCAATGGTTTGATTTTGTAAATTATGGATTAATTAACCCTTACGTAAGCAACAGGGTACCCGGGTACCCACCTCCTTACATTTTTATCGATCACTTTTTGAAATTTTTTTTTCACGATCTGAGGTTTGGGATCCCCACGATTTAACGTTTTTAGAAGCTGTTGGCTATTTTAGATGGGTATCACGGTCAATGGCACAAGGCTAGAGAGAGTTCATAAGTTGGTGTAACTCGGGAGCAACATTAACGATCAGTGGGATCCAACTGTGGAGATCAAAACGCAAATAGAGAAAGCCCGAGCCACTTTTTTTTTTTTATGTAAATAGTCGCAAAAAGGGTAGACCTATCGTGTGGGCCGCGGACGGCCCGCACTGCGAATACTAGAAGGGGAAGGGATTATAGAAAGGAAATGATTGTGGACACGCTTTTTAAAAAGTTGCAGGTCATAGTTCTCTGGAAAAACTGATTTTGGAAGCTTATTCCATTCCGTAGCAGCCCTGTAAAAGAAGGATTCTTGATGAAGATTGGTCCTTGTAGTGTCAAGCTTGAGAGTAAATGTGTGAGACTGATCAGCGTGCCGAGTTCTTTAACCGAATGTGGCCAATGGTGGTACAAGAGTTTTTATTTCTCAGGAGCATCTGCCATGGAAATATCTGTAGAGCAATGACTGGTCTGCAACTCTTCTTCTATGTTCTAGAGGGTGAAGGGTATCTGTGAGAGTTGAGCTGTTTATCAAGCGAATGGCTCTTTTCTGAATGGAATCTAGAAGACGAAGAGAATGCCTTGGTGTTGAACCCCAAATGTGCGGGCAATACTCCAGTGGAGGTCGGATTTGAGCCTTGTACGTCGTCAACAGTTGATCAGGAGTAAAAAACTTTCTGGTTTTCCACAGAAAACCTAGCCTCTGGCTTGCCGACTTTGCGATGTTAGCAACATGGTCATGCCAAGACATATTATTGGACACCGTGACTCCCAAAATCGAGATGGAGTGACTTGGTTCAAGGGTATTTCCGGACATTGTGATGGGATGATTTGATGATTTCATGAAAATGAAAAACTGTTAACCAGTCACGACCTAACATTGAAATTACGAAAGAAAATGGTGCGCTGCTATGTTTTTTCAGTTCTCTTGTACGGTATGGAAGCATCGACACTCACGGAAGTAATGCTTGAACGACTGGAATCTTTCGAAATGTGGGTGTACCGGCGATTACTAAAGATCAGTTGGGTGGACAGAGTTAGTAACAACATAGTTCTCAATCGCATGGCAAAAGATCTAGAAATAGTTAAAACTATCAAACGACGCAAACTAGAATATTTTGGTCATATTATAAGACATCCGTAGAAATATGAGATCTTACATCTTATCATAGAGTGAAAATTCATAGGCAAACGTGGTCCAGGGAGAAGGAGAACATCGTGGTTGGAGAATTTGAGGCAGTGGTACGGACAATGTACAGTTCAACTTTTCCGAGCAGCTGTCAATAAAACAATAATTATTAGTATGGTACCCAACATGATAACCAACGATCGTTGAACGGTCATTGTACCAGAAGATTATTAGTTGTATAAAAATATTTTTAATGAAAATTCAGCTACTGAAAAAAAGTAGCTCTAGGGGGCAGTCGGGTACCCACTCGAAAAAAAGTGACGTATTTACTTTGAAATGAGTTTTGTTAATTATAAATATGATAAATATATAATACAGTTCATCGTATACCTGTTTCTGACATTTTACGCAACTCTTTCTTGTCTTTCTACGTCTGTTTATATTTAATCTGTATCACAGATGGCACGAGCCTGTAACTTTCAATCTGCCAGTAGTATTTTGAGGCCCATCATCTCTTTCAGCGGCAAACACAGGACCGAGGTGAACTCCGAGTATGTCCTCGATTGCGTTCTTTGTTGAGTGGTGGCGCATGATTTGATTGTGTGAAGAGCGGTCTTCAATCAAAGGCTTACATAGTTTTTCACTCAATTGGCGTAAAAAAATACGACGCAGATGGGTCTTTTTTCTGATCATATTATTATTTTCAAAGTAAACTATGTACGTTGCAAGTGCAGCTTTGTCTAAAACGTTAAAAAACACAGCAAGTGGCCACCTTTGAGTGCTATATCTGCCTACCATCTGGTCCATTGTATCAACACCAGTTTTGTATTTAATATAATAAGTAATCATGTGTGGCTTTTTCAGGACGAGATAAATGTTCTGCATGATGAACGATGACAAATATTCTGTACAAATCACTCAATAAAAATTAATTAATTATTACGTTTAAAACTGAAATGACGTCTTTCCTCTTCGACTAGGCACTCCTGACTGAGCAGCAGCTGCTCCATAGAGCCTCAGTGCTATAGCAACGCAGGTAGGCTACCCTACTACCCCCATTACTAAGATTGCAAGCAGCTCCCTACCCCTCAAAGATGAAAACTGACCGTGAGCTACCCGCTGTGCACTCGAAACCTCTGCTCCGATTTCCATTTAAGACATCTCTACTGATCTATATGTCATGAAAATAACCCAATTGTTTCTGTTTATGTTTTTTATGAAATGGAATCGGTTTGGATGAATTTTAACTATTCTACTACTCAATAAATAAATAAAAAAAACAGAGGCGGGTACCCGGGTATACAGTTGTCCATCAACGTAGGAAAAGTTAGTTGTTCACATAAGGGTTAATAAATGAATTTTCCTCTGGAAGTTATTACAATCTTTATCTACAACGCGCAAAGTCGAGGCTGATGTAATAACAAAATATAGTGATAGCATTTGTTCATTTCTGCAATATTTAGTCCAAACACTCGAGAGAATTTTTCTCCTATATTTTTTATAAAAAATAAGTAATTAATGTCTTTGGTCAGGTTGAATGATAATTAAATACGTCTAAAACGATATTTTCCCCATTTTTGTGGAAAACAATATTTTTACCTGCCCACTTATAGTGCTAAAACAGGATTTTAATAACTAAACAAGGTCAAACTTTATGATCATTGTTGTATCATGAATAACACTATTAATTAACTGTATTTCAAACACGGTGCCTATTTACAATAATTGGAGAGAATGTATAATTAAGTACCTAATATAATTTTGACAATATTTTTAGTACCTTAAAATAGATAATTAAATTATGTTGTTTTTATTTTTAATGAATATAATTAAAAAAAATTATATATTGCCTACAGAAAAACAAGTTGTATATCACTGAACTTTTTAAAATCTTTTCAAAAGTACAGTAACGTCCTGGTTTCAGGAAATAAAAAATAAAAATATCAGCGGTCTGGGTGCGACCCGAGAGGTCCACACGACTAACTTCCCAGTGGAAAGAATGAAAAAATACAATATTTTTTTTTGTTACAATTATTATTAAAATTGTTACAAAAACGATATCAAATTGTTTATAACAAATTATAATCGTCATTAACAATATTCTGTTTATGTCAACCGTATTCTTATCATTATTCCATAAGCGGGAGCTAGTGTGACCGACGCACTTTCGCGACAGACAAGGTCGACAGAGACGGACTCAAAAAAATCGTAACAATACAGTTTGCCGTACTTAATAAATCAAAATTAAAAGTAATTTTTATAAAATATGCGAGTTTAAGCTTAAACCCACTCGGACTTGATTTCCTGACAACTCTAACATCGCGTATACATGAAATGAAATACATTATCTAGCGGTCCTTTATGGCACCGCCAGAAATGGGGTTTCACCGTTAAAACTAAGTGATCAGAAATTGTGGGTCTCATTCTTGTATTTAGTTTCCTACTCGTGACAGGGAATGTACGTTTCGGTTAATAACAAATATTTACAGCAAACGTTATGGATAACATTTTATATCATATTTTTTCTTAGTTTTACGCTTTCCAGGTAATTGCGAAATACTTTTGAAGCAATTTAAAGGAAAATAGACCAAAAGATAATAATTATCGGTCGCCGCAAAGTGGCAAATAAGAAAAGGCAAATGATTGTACATGAAACTGTTCGGAGATCTTATCATAAAAATAATACGAGATATTAATATGCGGTCGAACGGAACTAGTTAAATAATTTACAGTTCAAATTAATCACTAATTGATTGATTTTTTTATCTAGAGCAGTCGTTATCGAATTTTATATAATTTTGTTGTGATGCTGCGATAAGAAATGCCCACGAAATTTGATTTGTAAATTATTTAAAAAGATTACGTAAAGATTTATTTTCCTGTAAATTAAAATAAGGAAGTAAATTATGGGTTTTTCTGTAAACGTATCTAGAAACGTTCTTAAAGAAAAATACTTTGTAAACTAGAGTTTATTTTAGGTCGATATGACTTACATCACCTCATTTAAATATGCTTACTAAGATATCCAAGCTTTAACAAGATATTTAACTAGTTTTTACCGATTTACGAATAAGATGATGCTTCTATCTGAAGTCACTACGATGAAAAATCAGTTTAAATTTTTCGTGTATCTTGTCCATAAGTTTTTCATTAACCAACAAATAAATGTCTAAATAATGATAGGTAGCTGTGAATATAATAACAATTGTATAAATGTCAATCTTAAAATTCTGTATTAAAAATAGTATAATTTATAAATTGCATAATTCAGGTAGTTTGGCATTTTTTCAGTTTTTTTATTCTCCACAAAAAACAGCTCAACCGATTTTGCTAAAAATCTAATCAGCTCTAAGTTGGGTAATTAAGCGTCGAATGCAATTCGTCCCACGTCGATATCATTTTTTGTTCTCGAGATAATCGAGGACGAAAAATAATTCCCAACGCACATACGAACATACGCACATACGTACATAAAAACACAGACGTCCACTTAAAAACTATTGTATTCGACCCTGGGTGACTCGCAAAATCGGACCCATTACTATAACTTCCACTGGGAAGTTAATAACAATTGTATGAATGTCAAACTGACTTTAAGACTTTTCAATCAATTACACAAATCTGCATGAACAGAGAAATCACTATCATACGTGGCCTACGTCACAGTCACAGATGATCAAAAGATCTAGGTGACATAGGTGCCAATACCAAAGGCCCAACCGCAAGATTGTAATGTACTGTAGTTAAATTAAAGCGATGTTAGAGCGCCATCTATAAAGAACATTTTTTGATAAGAACATAAAATGAGTTTTAAAATTTATTTAGAACAGGCCCTCAAAGTATGGAAACGGAAATGCAATGGTATGGGAATACCTCTCAATAATAATAATACCCTATACACCCTATGTTTCGCCGACGACCAAATCGTAATTGCACAGGATCATGATGATTTAGGCTATATGACTCGAAAACTTATAGAAGAGTACAAGAAATGGAGCCTCGAAGTCAACATAAAAAAAACAGAGTGCATGTGCATTGGTGGTCTAGCACAAGACATTGACTTGGATGATGGAACAAAGATTAAACACTGTAAGGAATATAAATACTTGGGAATGAAGATAACACACGATGGGCTACTCGACACGTCAATCTAAGAACGAAACACACAAGGCAGAAAAGTTATCTTTATGATGAACGGAATCTTATGGAATCAAACTATATCGAAAGCTAACAAACAAATAAAACAGTCTACAGAAAAAATGCTAAAAACAACTGAGATGGACTTCTGGAGGAGATCTGCGGGTAAATCAAGAAGAAAGAGGATACACAAGGACAGAATAAGAGATATAATGGGTGCCAGACACACGATTGTGGAAGGTATAAGAACAAAACAGTTAATATGATATGGTCACGTCCAAAGAATGTCAGACGATAGGTTACCAAAACAAATTTTGACATGGACACCCCAAGGAAAGAGAGAAAGAGAAAGACCAAGAAGAAGCTGGAGAGAGGGCATTGGCAAAGAGATGAAAGAAAGAGACTTGCCGGAAAACTTATGGCAAGATAAAGATGAATGGCGGTTAGGAGTTGGAAGGCGTCGTAGAACGCTATAAGCCGATATATATAAAATGAGTTCTAAATTTTGAATTTTTTTTGAAGAGCCTTTTTGGTCACACTGTATTTTCGAGGGCGTTAAACGTTTTCGTTATTTTTTAGCTACGTTATTAATTTTTAAATTGAATTTTTTTTTCGTTGATTATAATTCAAGCATTAGTCGGTAATTTTTTTTTAAAAAGGTAGTTACTTTTTGCATCTTAAAATGTTAGGTGTTGCCTTAATAAGACACCGTCGACAGTTTAATAATATGTCAGGCGGCGGTTGCGATATTTTAATCCAGGATCCGGGACCGAAATCGAAACGATTATTAACGCGATCCTTTTAATGACATTTTTTTCACATTGTCGAATAATAATAATTTTAGAAATTTAAAAATAAATTAAAAAAATTTAAGCAATAGTAATTTCGACCAACATAAATGTCTAGGGATTTAAATCCGGCGATCGAGCAGGCCAATGCTCCGTACCTCCCCTATCTATCCAAAACTTAACTCTCCGTATCTCTGAAAACGAAGCATTTACAGTCATACGTTTATATAGCAAACTGTCATTATTTTTTCATGCAGAATCACCCCCTGAAGTTTGTCGCACTTATTTACTACCACTTCATTTCCTCTATGCAATAGGTACATAAAGCTATACACATATCACTCTAGAGCAGTGTTTTCCAACGTGGGCCGCACGCCCCACAGGAAAGCAATTTGATTGTTAAGGGGGGCAATTCGAAAATGGACTAAATGAAGTACTAGATGTAGATGTAGATTGTAGGGTGGGTCGTGAAGGCCATGCTGCCTCTCAAGCACTTCGACCTATCAGATCTTTTGTGCATAACCCTTAATCTATTCAAGGCCCGGGATTCCGAGACTTCGAGTAAAGTTTATCAGTTTCCTGGGGGCTAAGTTTCTGATATCGAAGGGCTTTAGGAAGGCCCCTCGCAAAAACTTGAGCCTCTTGCAGAAAAGCGCTGGACATTCGCATAGCAAATGTTCTGTAGTTTCAGCGAAGTTCTCGCAGTAGCGGCAACTATCACTTTCTGTTTTGCCCATCTTTTTCAGGTGGTACCTTAGAGGGCAGTGTCCAGTGAGGAGTCCCGTTACCAGTTTCAAGTCTTTCTTGTCTAACTCGAGAAGCTGTTTAGCTTTCCTTGGCGAAAGACTTACTAGCCTTTTCGCTTGCATCTGTCCTGGCACTTTATGCCAGTGAGATTTCATTTCATCTGTTTCTCAGCGTCGAACCTCTTCTTTCAAGTGGGCTTTGTAAAGTCCACAGAGGGGTTCTGGGCCGGAAAATTTTGTATTTGCCCCTTTTTTGGCAAGGCAATCTGCTTCTTCATTGCCTTTAACTCCCTTGTGACCTGGAACCCACATCAGAGTAACCTGATTGTTTGCTGCCAGTTGTCTCAGGGACTGTTTACAGTCCCAAGTCAGCTTAGACTCACAAGTGTATGACTTCAGAGCTTTTAGTGCTGCTTGGCTATCTGATAAAATATAGATTTCTGCCCTTCGGGTGTTTCTTTCGATGCACTCCTGGGCACATGTCTATATGGCATGTAATTCTGCTTGAAAGATGGTTGGGGTGTTACCAAGGGGTTTTGAGAGCCTAAAATTCGGCCCTATAACGCCTACTCCAACCCTTTCATCCATCTTGGATCCATCAGTGTACCACACTAAAGCATCCCTTCCTAGTTGAGTTGAAGTACTACATTCAGTAATAAAGTGTGTTAATGCTATTAAAGCTAATGCCAAATGTAAGCGTCTCTTCAAGCTATTTTGTGAAGACCATGTGAGACTTTTACTTCATATTGAAGTAAGATGGCTATCCAAAGGGAACTGCTTGAAAAGATTTATGGAACTGTTTCATACTCTTAGTGATTTTTTAAGCGACAAAACTGCAATGAAGTATCTGTTAACAATTGATGGTAAAGCATTTGTGAGTTATTTAGCCGATATCTTTGAAAAACTAAATATATTAAATAAGCAATTTCAAGGAACAAATAAAACTCTTGTCGATGCGAAAGCGAAGATATTAGGTTTCATTACCCTTATTGAGTTATGCCAGAAACATATTAAAAACAAAAACTTTGAACAGTTTCATTGGCTCCAAAAATGTGAAGTAACTGATACCGCTTTACTTGTTATTGTCAATCATCTGAATATTCTATCGGCTGATTTAAAAGAAAGATTTTCTGATTTAAAACAAATTGATTTTCCAACACGGCTGATGCAGCCAATGTTAGTGGATTTGTCTGGTATATCAAACATGCAGTATCAAGAAGAATTCGCAGAATTGCAAAATGATGAGTCAGTTAAAACTTTATTTAATATAAAAGGAGCGATGGCATGGCTTTGTAAGGAAATAGAAATCAAATACCCAAATTTAACCAAATGTTTAAGAAAACTATTGCTACCGTTTCCATCTTCATTTTTAGCTGAATGTGGATTTAGTGCTGTAAATGATTTACTGGTAAAAAAGAAATCGGCTGAATATAGCACAACGTGGAGACTTGAGACTGAAGCTAACCAAATTGGAACTTAATATAAATCTCTGTGCAGCAAGCATCAAGCGCAAGAATCTCACTAAATTAAAATAATTAATTAATATAGAAAAATCTTTATTAAAATTATTTGGAATTATATGTTTTAAAAATTTACTTACTGTGTTTCCTTAACAATTTCTTCCTTAAACCTATCATCTAAGTTTCTTAAGTGAACAATTCAATTTTTTAATATTAAAAATGATGTATGTTACATAGGGGGGGCGTAAGAATTTTAGAAAGGCTAAGGTGTAGCATTGCACAAAAAAGGTAGGGAAACACTGCTCTAGAGTGATATTTTACTTTTCATCTCTAGGGTGATATTTGTCATTTCCAAAGTAACTAAATAGTGTGCTATTTGTCATTTTCTTATGAGGTCGTTGGAAAAATACTTATTTCTGTATTTTTTCTTTTCTATTTTATTTTTTGTTTAATTCAACAAAACATTCTTGTGTCATTTTAACCTTTTTTTTTAAAATACCGCTGTTCCTGAAACAGCAACCAGACCCAGGACTACAAATCGAAACAAGATTCGACCGTCGAAAGAGACTTGTCACATTTCTCCCCCATTTACGGGGCCTAATTACGACAGTGTCAGCAGCACTCCCCTTGGAGACTGTGGTCAAATGTCGCCTACGCTTCGCCCGTGCAACTTCCATCCGAACTTAAACATTGCAATTAATAAGCTCTCTGTCATTGTCAAAGATCACATAACGAAACTTATTGTATTTTAGGTTGGAAACTGTAAGAGGATTTACTTTGTACCGAAAGTTTGTTGATTTATATCGTGGCATAAACCTGCTTAGATATGAATAAACGAACTTGTTATCAAGACAACCGACTTACTTGCCATTTGTCGAGGATTTTGTATACTTCCAACTTCCATACTTTTGTGATGGTTGTATTCTTCGTTGGCACGTTTGGAGTACTGTGTATGTTTATTCTCCAATTACTTATTTGCAGATATAATTTTTACTCATGGTAATTAAATTCTTTTATTCGTAAAACTTCCAGAAGAATGAAAAGCAGAGTCTACAAATCCGTAATAAAACCAACAGTGCATACAGGGTATGTACATTAAAAAAAGATGGAAAGGAAAAATGCTAAGGACCAATTACAGAGGAGTAAAAAAGATTTCTATTTCACGAGTCCAATATAACATCTATCACTCCTATTTTTAAAAAAGACAATAAACTCGATTCAAATAATTATCGTCCAATCAGCCTGTTTTCAGTAGTCAGTAAAGTCATGGAATCAATCACTTCAGAAGAAATAACTAAATTTATTTTCCTGGAAAAGATTATTCCCTACAACAACATGGATTTGTCCAAGGCCGTTCAACCTTAACTAATCTGTTATATTGTGTCAATGACTGGACATCATCGCTTAATAAACAACAGCCCGTCGATGTTGTATACTTAGATTTCTGTAAAGCTTTTGATTGGGTTCCTAAACGAAGACTTTCCACACCTGGAAAAAACTAGTACAGTCAGCCAAGACCCACCCAGGGTTGTGTACTGCTAGTTGATGATGATGAATTAAAAGTCAATTTAGCTCCATTTCCTTTAAAAAATATCTGCCTTTCCAACCAGAGACTCCATCAATTTCACTTCTACTGAAAGCAGATGTAATTGGTAGCAGATATATTCAAAATTAATCTGTGTCTTTTTGAATTTTTGGTTCGACTAAATAATAGTTATAATTTGTTATTTCTTTTTTATTATAGTCCATTTTCTTCAATGAGTACACGCTTTATTCAATTTTTTTTTAAAGTCATTTTTGGAGTTACAATTTCTAATTATAATCAATTTTTGTAAAATTTAAGTGGTAACACCCATTGGTAGTTTCTTTAAACCTTTTTTGCCACTGCTTCGACTTTTTAATTGCGCGGAATGCCTTAGGGTAAAAACACAGTAACCGAGGCATTTCTCGATGAAAATGCTACACTGGAGCAGAATAAAGAAATGGGTCAGAAAATCCCCTATTTTTTCTCTCACTTATCATTGGATGTATCCAATATTTGCGTTTCTTTTTTATTCGAATTCTATTAAAAATCACTCCAACTGTCGTTAGAAAAAATAAATCATCACTATCATCAGAAGATTCAGAAGATGCGAAGGCAACTCTACACAACTTGCAAAATTTGACAACAGCACAAGAAATGACTGAAAACCGCTTCGTCTGTTTCTACCCTTAATGAGCTAGTGACTAAATAAAGCAGCTTCTTGTCAATTGCTCCAGACATCCTTACTCTTCGACAAACTTTGATATTTTTGTGATCCTGGACAGATATTTATTCTCTCACAATCACCTCTATAATTTCAATAAAACACGGGTTTCAAACTCTACAAGTACTCCAAATTCATTGAAAAATGCTCCTTGCGCAAAGTAAATGATTGTGTTATCAATTTTTCCAATTTTAATTATGCGAATTGCCCATTTAAGATTGAAGGTATATGTAAATATTTTTGTTTGCTGACTGATTTAATGTCAACACCATAGATGGCGGGACCCGTAAATTTGTCATCATCAAGTGGTGAGTGCCAATCAGGTTTGGAGGTCGTTTTCCAAAGAATTTACGTATTTATTGATGTCGTCTGCAATAATATACCATTAGACAGATCGCTGTTGTACACCAAAATTAGCATGGGCCCAAGGACTGATCTTTATGGCATACCACTGTTGCATTTATGCAGATCCGTTAACTCGTATTCGACAAAAAAAGACAAATTTTTTCTGTATAATTCACTATTATTTATTTAATTTTCTTTTATGCATTGAATGCGTCAATAACGATTAATCATCATTGATAAGTAGTAGTATTTTATTAAATTAAAAATGTACATCATGTTTTGGAGCCAAAACGTCCTAAACGTTGTATTTATTATTGTAATGGACTATAAATATTCATGTATAATAAAATCCAACCTGACTTGTTCCACGTACACACTTTATTATACTCCACAATAATTCTACGATAGTAAGTCATATTTCGTGGTTTTATACGCGCAAGGTCTAGGTTAATTGAACAAAATTGGCATTACTCATTTAAATTGAAAATATTGTTAATTAAAAGATTAATAGTGCTGTTCTGGATCGCGAAATAATTGTGATGCATTACAAAATATTTCTTTTTAATTACATGACCTAACTTAAAATTTTGATTTTGTTTTTGATAATACCAAGAAATATTTTTTTTTGCCAAATATTCACTTTATTGAACGTTTTATTATATTACAATCTGGTCAAAATAGACCAATCTAAATTAATACTATTAAGTCTTAAAATAAGGTATACTCAGTAGTGTTCCTTAGGTTCTGGCAGATGGGTTTACACTTAACTTAACATGTAAAAATGCACCATGCTCTGCTTTTAACACTTTCACTTCACTAACTCAAATGGTTTGGTCCTTTTAAGTCTTCTTTCTATTCCTGTGTTGTCTAGCTGCTGGATTGTTTCGACGTTCACATGTTGATTAAGCCTTTATATATATTATATATTTATAACATTATTTAATTTGTATCTACAAGAGTATGTTTTTTCTCGGTAAACATACTAAAATCAAACCAGTCATTCTTGACCGTTCTATGACTCTCCTTTAAAAGTTTTAGAGATTCAGTATGCTCGTCATCTTACGATGACATGCAGACACCTGGCATAGCTCCACTTAATGTAACGTGGCATACATAAGAGTGTTTATTTGAAAATAATATTTTTTTAACAATCTACAAGAGTTACAATAAAGTATTATTGAGTTAAAAATTAACAGAAGAACACAAAGCCTTACTTGTAACTATAGGAGTATCAATTTGAAAACAATATGGTTTGAACGACCTACAAAGACTGTACAATAAAGTTAAAAATATACAGAAGAACAAAAAAGCTCATTTGTACTTACAAGAGTGTCAATTTTGGCGCTTTTAGGAAGCGGATCGTACTTTATACTTTTTAATTACAATAAATCGCTGGGCACTTTTCGTTTTAACCTACGCACTGCACGTAACTTCTGCATTAACTTCATTCAAGATGATTTGGGTGCACTCTTAGTCTATTCTTGTGTTTTTTTTGTACGTATCTTGATTTCTTCCTTAATGGGAATTATTTTAAAATCCTGATGTATGACATTGTTGGTGATGTACCACTGTACATTGAGGATCATCCTTAGCACATTTGATTGAAACCTTTGTATGATTTCTGTTCTGGAGTTGGCCGATGTTCCCCATAGCTGTATCCCATTTGTCCATATAGGTTTTCATATGGATCTTCTACCTATTAGCCAATATTCTTCTTCTTAAAGTGCCTACTATTCGGTCCGAATGTTGGCAATCATTATCCTGCGGCCTGCCTCACGGAATAGCCCGGTCGTGTTAGTAGAGAACCACGTTCTCGGGTTCTTCAGCCACTAGATATAGATTTCGTAATCTGTGACCTAATTATTTGATTTCGGAAAATCTATGTTTTTCCAGGTCAGTCCTTTATCTAGGTGAACTCAAAGGTATTTTACTTCTTCTTTTTGTATTATTTGTTTGCTATTAAGACAAACATGTAGACAATTTCCACTACGGGTCGTAAATGTTATAAGCACTTATTTTGACTCATTTGGTTTTATTCTCCACTTCATTTGCTTTTTTTCAACTTGATATATGTTATTTTGTAAAATTTCTGATGCGGCGGTTGGATTTGTGTTTGAGCATAGGATAGCCGTGTCGCAAATGAAGCTGTTGTTAGTAGCAATATAAAGCAAGTAAGTACAGGTCCCAACACACTTCCTTGGATAGGTAGGATGTCTGTAATTTCATTTTTTTATGTTACTCTAAAGTGTCTGTTTACAAGGTATGATTTCAGTAATATAAAAGTTGATTGGCCCTTAGTGCCCTTTATTAAATGCTTGTTCTATATCTAGAAAGATCGCAAAACAAATCTGGTTGCTTCGAGGTCTTCGGTTCACTATTCGATGTACTTGTTAAATAGTAGAATGTTATTGCCTAAATCCGAATTGGTGTGTTAAAATTATTCTACTTTCTTTTAGCAGGTGTTTGTCTTGCTAGTAGAATCTTTTCAAACACTTTGAAAAGTACTGGCAAAAGGCTAATCGGCCGAGAAGATTTTACATTTTCAGTTTCTTCACCCGGTTTTAGAATATTATAGAATATAGAATAGAATGTTATTTCAGTTATTTTCCATTGTGGGGGAAAGTAAATCTCTAAATCTCATGGCTCTCATGACCGAGTTAGAAACACATATCTGCTTTTCGGTAGTTCTAGTATTATTTGGCCTGTTATGAAGTCGTATCCTGGAACTTTTTTTAGTGTTAATGGTAAACTTGATTACTTTCTTTATTTCGTTTTTTGTAAAGCTTTTTGTTGATAGTTCAAGCTGATATGGTTCTTAAGAGTGTCAATTTGAAAACAATATTTTTTGAACACTCTACAAAGGCTATGCTTAAGTACAATAAAGTATGAATGGGTTAAAAATCAACAGAAAAACAAACAAATCTTACTAGGAATTTAGTTCCACTATCTGGATATCCTGGAGGTCCACGGTGTAAGAGTATTCAAACTCCAGAGCAGTAGTTTGAGTGACACACAAATTTGTATTAAAAACTTTTGTTTTAATTTAAATAAATCCAAAGATGGAGTTTAATTGTTTATTACTTTAACACTATTAAACGAATTGCTATTTCAGCTGTAAAGAATGTCTTAAACATACATTTTACGACTCACGATTTTTGTACCATAATTTTAGGGACACCCTTAACTCAAAAATATTCAAATCTGTCTATAATACAATGTTTTTACCACACTATTGCGGACTTTTAACGTCAAAGGGTTAGAATTTCATGGGAATGTCAAAGAAGGGAGAGGACGATTCTGTAAGACGATACACGATAAGAAACCTTAAAGTTCGACCTTCCTTTTTGTGTCTTTATGTGTAGCTTAATTTAAATTAGAGAGGAAGTTGGCCAAATCATTTTTTTTACTTCGTCTTATTGCACTACAATTCAGGTGGCTGGGTATTAAAAAAATCGAAAAAAATAAAAATGCCAGACAGAAATTGTTCAAGAGGAAAGTATTGATACTGAGGGTGAAATTGATACAATGCAACTAGCTGATGAAATAAAGATCTGCACTTACAGACACGGACTGCAATTAATAAACACTGGATTTTAATAAAAAAAATAAATAACCCTTTTTATCAAAACACAGTTCTTCCTTATAAACTAATTAACCATACAATAAGCAAAAAATATATACAATTATCTACTAATATATCTTAAGTCTGTCACGACATTACTGATTATAGAAATGAGCAAACCTCAAGATGGTTTGGTCATAAAGATAGTGCTCTATAGAAATCCTGTAAGAAAAAGAAGAAGTAAAATTTTTGGAATTAAAACTGAAAAGAATGCATAGAATCATCAGAAGTTATTTAGGAAAATAATTACATAAAGTAATTTCAAACTTAAATACATAAAGGAACAAATACCTTTGACCTGTGGTCAAATAATATTCAAAAACGAACAAAAAAAAGAATACATACATACATACATAAAGTCACGCCTTTTTCTCATAGGGGTAGGCAGAGACCACTTCCTTCCACTTCCGCTACGGTTCGTACACACATCTTTTGCTTCCTCTACTTTCATCAGTGCTCTCATACATGCTCTTCGGTTGTTGGTACTTTTGACCTGGCCTTTCTTCAAAACAATGTTGATCTGATCGAGATATGTTCTCCGAGGTCGACCTCTACCGATTTGCCCAAAAAGAATATATGAAACTATTGTAAAAAGTATACTATTATACGGCTCAGAGACATGGAAGGTAACAAAAAGTGATAGGCAAAGGTTACAAGCGGCCGAAATGGACTTCCTACGAAGGGGTATCAAGGTTTCAAAGAGTCACAAACAATGAAATAAGGCAGAGAATGGCAGCAGAAACATCTATTACGGAGGAAATTGAGAGACGACGACTTAAATGGTATGGACACGTAAGACGTATGAAAGATGATCGATGGCCCAAAAAGATATTAGAATGGCAACCAAAATTCAGGCGAAAGCGCGGAAGATCACCAAAAGAGTGATTAAAACAAACAAGAAAGGACGTGGAAAGGAGAGGAAAAGAAGAGAAAGATTGTCAGGATAGAGAGGCATGGAGAAGAGGATGCGAGAGACGGCCAACGATGCTGTAAAAAACTCGCTTATATATATATACATACATAAAAACGATTAAGTTAAGGTGGATTTTTGCAGAAACCATGTTAGTGAACACAAAAGAGGTAAAATTTTTGGGTTTTAAAACTGAAGAAGAACAATGGAAAGAATGCAAAGCTCATCAGAAGCTATTTACGAAAATAATTCTTAGTCTCAAACTAAAATCAAATCAGCCGAAGAGAATGTGTTAATGGAAAGAATTAGAACTAGAGAGAAGCAAATGGACAGAAAACTTATTGTACATAAAGGAACAAAACATATTATGATGGTTTGTGCATAAAAGAGATTAAGTGAAGATGATGATTTACAGAAATTCTGTCAGTAAAAGCAGAAGTGGTAAAAATTTTTTTGTTTTAAAATTGAAGAAAAACAATGAAAAAGATGCAAAGAATCAGCAGTAATTATTTACGAAAATAATTCCATATCATATAAATTAACATCAAATAAAATCAACCGAAGAGAATGTGTTGATAGAAAGAATTAGAATTAATTGTTAGTTAATACCGATAGGAAATAGTTATAAACAGTATAAATTATATATTTATTTTGCTTTCAGCAAATTTCGTACTTTGTTAAAGTTCTTATGTCTTAAGTTGTGTTAGTTTTGTAATTAACGGCGTTGGTTATTTAATTTTCACATTAATTATTGTAGAATAAACGTTTTTAAAAAGGAGCAGGACCGGCGTCAGCGATTATTGCACGAAATATATAACCCCATAGGGAAGTGATGCAGAAAATGAAAGTAATTTTATATAAATGAAAAAGAACCGTTCTAACCTGAGGTTTCCTGTTTATAAGAGTTTAAGCACCCTTCCGCATTCTGCGATAAACGAACATTTTTATTTTTGTACATTTCCAAATCCCTTAAATGGGAAAACGAAGTCGTTTCTAAAAATTGTCTTTGACCTAATCCTACTGTCCTATAAGATTGATGTTGTACACCTGAAACAAAAATTATACGTCAGTAAAAATTCCGAAACGTCGTGATTTTGATAAAAATTAAAATCAAAAAATCGTTTAACCTACGGTTTGACTTCATTTTCCCTCCGTCTAATTATCCTACATTTGAATATCGTCTATATTTTGATTAAATTTATCGTTATGTTTTTTGGAACGAAGTTCCTTAACGCGTATTACAGGTAGTGCGGTTTGATAGAAATCGTCACGTAACAAAATGGGATTCTTAGCATGAGAGTAAGAGAGATAGAATAACGCAATGGGATTCTTTGCATGAGAGTAAGAGATATAGAACTAGTGCGTGAACTACGCATGCGCGCAGAACAAATAATAACACAGTTCATCGCATCGGTGGTTCAGTGGTATAATGCTCACCTGCCACGCGAGCAGCCCGGGTTAGATTCCCGGCCGATGCATTCTTTTTGTGCTTTTACCATTTAATACATAATTTTATTTAAATGTTATTAAGGTATTCGCGAACTACATTTTAAAATTGTTTTTCATATCAAAACGGAGACCGATTATTTTCTTGATAAATGGAATAGTTTACTGACGAGAAAATTAATGTCACTGTTCTTAAAGCATGTGTTGCTTTGTATGACAAATAGATCAGTGACATTAATTTTCTCGACAGTAATTTTATTCTTATGTTCGGAATTATTTTTTACTTTTTTGTTTGATTAACTCTAAAAGCGTGTTTTTTAGTTTTTTTAAACTAAAATTTATTATCATATAACCTCAACACAGGGTTGAGACACGTGGAAATTTTGTGAACACGCAATTTGTTATTTGTGTTTTTGTGTTAGATCATACGTGAATATTGTTTTATTATTGCAATTAAGTTTTGATAAATGGAAACTGCAGCAAATTTGTGTAATACAGATTTAAAAAAGTAAGTTGATCAAATTGTATAACGTGATACAAGAATTTACTGTTTACATTCTTTATTGTGTATTGTATTAGCGGCATCTGAAGAGAAGTTGCAGGCGATGGTTAATGTTATGCACGATGCCCTAAAATCAAAGGGGTGAAAATAAATTGTAACCAAACGAAAGTAATGGTTTTTAAAAGACAAGAAAGCATGACAAAATGTAAAGTTTTGATGAAGGGAGAAAGAATGGAACAAGTAAATGAATTTGTGTACTTGGGTTCATAGTTTACGAAACATGAAAAGTATGACAGTGACATTAAGCGAACGATGTTGGCAGGAAAACAAATGAATGGGGCACTGCATAGCTTTATGAACAGCCAGAAAGTCCCAAAAAAAGGCACGTCTGGCTGTGCATAGAGGTGTGTTGGTTCCTACACTTATGTATGGCAGTGATGTTGGGTTTGGCAGAAGAAGCATGAAAATAGGATTAATGCTGCGGAGATGAGTAGTCTGAGTATAGCCGGAGTAACTCGGTTGGATAAAGTAAAGAATAGTGAGATAAGAGAACGATGTGGTGTAAAAGAAGATGTGGTTATAAAGATAGATAAAGCAATGCTTAGATGTTTTGGTCACGTAGAAAAGATGGATGAAGGAAGATTGACGAAACAAATTTATAAGGCGAGTGTAAATGGGCGGAAGTCGGTAGAGGTCGACCTCGGCGAACATATCTCGATCAGATCAACATTGTTTTGAAAAAAGGCCAGGTCAAGAGTACCAACAACCGACGAGCATGTATGAGAGTACTGATGAAAATAGAGGAAGCAAAAGATGTGTGTAAGAACCGTAGCGGAAGTGGAAGAAAGTGGTCTCTGCCTACCCCTACGGGTACTATATGTATGATTTGAGTGTTAACTATTTATTTTACTATTTAAATTATAGGGAAACAATAGTGAAATCATGTGTTCAGAGTCCAAAAGAGTATGGAAAGCGCAAACGTCAGAGTGCAAATAAAACACCGAAAACCGATGCTCAACGCCAACAACAATTCCGGCAGAATCAAAAAAAGATACAAAAAACGCATTAAATCGTTTATAATAAATCCGAAACGGCATTGTTTTAAATTAAACGACATTAAAATAGAAAATCTTGTTATGTTTGTGGTATAGTTGTATTCATATTTAATTTTTAATCCATCGTAATTGTAATTTGCGCAAAAGATCAGTGTTACGAATTGCATTGAAAGCAAAATAAACCGAAAACGAATTTTACGTGAACAGAACATTAACAAATTTCGTAGATTTAATAGTGTATCGATTTAAAAGTTTAAATATTCATTGCCCGATTACGTTGTCGATATTGTCGAATTATACGAGGATAGTTCACGAATTGCTGCCCCTAACATAATAAGCACAACTCGATTTAATTTTTCTTTATTCTATTCTCTGATCGCTTCGCATACTTTTGGTATTAAATTCGCATAATATTCACCTGTTATGGTGCACTCACGCGATAAATAATCCACACCTGCAAAATCTCAAAAAACTGTAGCCATGATCTTAACAGCTTATGGGGCAACACGAAATTTTCGAGGGGGAGAGGAATCCGCCATTCCATGCTTTGCTTTTTGGATTCTGGATCAAAGTGATGGACCCATGTTTCACTGACCGTAAGAAATTTTCGCTTAAATTCATCGGGATTCCTGTGTTAATTATCTCCAAGTTTGTCTCCGCTGCAACCTGGCGAACACGCTTTTGGTCTGCCGTCAACATTTGTGGAACCCAACGTGCAAAGAGTTTTTTGAGACCCAATTCCTGATGTAAAATTTTTTAAGCTTCCAACAGAAAACCTACATGTCGCAGCATTGATCTTACTTTCATGCTTCTGCCAAACCCAACATTTACTACCATACATAAGTGCAGGGACCATCACTTCTCTATACAACGAGATTAAGAAAAATTTACTGTAGTTAGTTACAAGACTAAGGAATTGTTTTACTTCCTTCTAGTTAGTCGATCTCGGTGCTTCGAGGATAGATTGAACTTTTCTTATATCTTTTGGCAATCTTTTTGTGGGATATTTAATAACCAAGGTATATTCTAGTTGCGAAAAACTGAAATTTTGCTTCATTACGATGTAAGTCGGTGTCCTAAAGTCTCTGGAAAAATTTTATAGCTTGAGAATGGGTTTGGAGGTGAATGCGTCAAAAACTAAAACCATAGTTTTCAAACTTGATACATAAGAACAACATATAAATATTATAATCAACGGCGTCACCCTCCAAAATATCCATAGTTACCTATACCTGGGCAGAGAAATAAACCACCAACTTAATCACGCGAAAGAGATTAAAAGAAGGATAAAAATAGCCAGGGCAGGTTTCCTAAAAATGTGAAACATACTATGTAATCCAGGTCTATCGCTAGAGATTAGGCTAAGAACAGTAAAGAGTTATATATGGTCCCTCCTCTTATACGGTTGCGAGACATGGACGGTGAAGCAGGAAAAACTCCGGAAACTAAATACCGTATAGCCCGGTAATGCCCTAATCCATCAAGCTCAGAGCAGAGAAGAATTTGCCACGGTAATCGCCAACCTCAATAGAGACGACACCTGAGAGGAGAGGTCTTCACATTCTCTTAGGGAATCTCCCTGGACAATAATATCGTTTAAAAAGAGCCTTGTAGGAATTGATCTACTATTCTGTAAAATTCTACAGCGGATAGGGATATCATCTTAGTGATAATGTTATATAGTCTTTTGGGGCGAGGTCAGGGTAATGAGATGGCCGTGATAGACTCTTAACTTATGACAGCTCTCACAGTTCTCTCGATTCTTAATAGCTGCAAGCAGAAATTTAAAACTAATATTTCTGAATGTCCAAGATCTTAAGATTCTCTTCAATGTCGAAAAAAATCTTCAGCTGATTGTTTTTTAATTGCATTACAAAATATCTTGGCACACGGCGAAAGGTTATTGGACTGCCTTCTGATTATGAATCGAAAAAATACCTTTTAAAGTTATGAACTATTAAAAAAAGGTTGCATTGAAGAAAAAAGTAATCAAATTCAAATTTAACTGAATTTTTCCAAGCGGCAAATAATACGTGGACATTTCACTTGTTGAATCGTTTAAATATAACGTTTTGGAAATCCACCTTTTTAGAATAAAAAATAAACATGTTTAAAAGCAATACACAATATTTTTAAAAAAAATATTAATTATGGCCTTTTCACTGCAACAAAGTCTCCTTTAAAATTCTGCTTTAGGTTTATAATCTGCGTCTAGAGAACTATTAAGAATATTCCCATTGAAAATATTGCACCTGTAAAATGAAGACGTTTTATGAATTTAACGGTCGTTCGTAAATTACCGAAGAATATTAATAAATCTTGAAGTAAGTAGCTTTTGAATATCAAGGAAGTAGGTATTACAGTGAATGACAGTGTTAACAAAAGATTTCATAATTCAAGCTAAGATAAAAGTAGAGAGATAATTATATGCAGTTGTTAATCATTCCTAACGGCGGCGTATAACATGGACGTCAAGAAAATTAGATATACAATGAACAAACATCGAACAGATTCAAACACCTAAAAATTGTAAGCAAATACATAAAATGAACGTAACCAAAAGATGAAGAAAAGGTAGTACAACGCTATAGAATCAGTTCTCAGGTATGAATGCGAATTATGGGCAGTACGTAGAAAACAAAAGAACCAAATAAAATATCAGAGAAGGCAAAAAAATCTTAGCAATGAATTGTCACTGGTTTCTACGATAAAATATACAATTATGTCGTTTAAATTTCAAATGTTAGGTCAGACCGGGAGTTATTGTCATTATTTATTATTTTAGGGGCCAATTAGGTCTCCATTAAATGTTTTATTGAAATTTTTTAAAACAAGTGAGATAAAATGTTTGAACAATATACGACATATAAGACACCCGGTATACACTGCGCGTCACAATTAACTCGTAATCTTAAAAATTGTGACAATTCAAATAATTTTTTGTTTCGATTTTTGTAATAATACATATCTTTCACCTTCGGTATATTGTAGTAGCAGTAATGTTTTTGATCATGTCTTAAAATTAAAGATAAACGGAGCTTGCACGGACTGATTTAACATCCAAAAAGGTGTGAGACAGGGATGTGTGGCTTCGCCATGGCTGTTTAACTTATACATAGAAAATTGTTTAAAAGATTTGAAAGAGAGTGCGTATGGATTGAAAATGAATGATTTGATCGTCAAATGCCTTCTTTACGCCGATGATCAAGTCATATTAGCGTCATCTGAAGAGGAGTTACAGGCGATGGTTAATGTTATGCATGATGCACTGAAAATCAAAGGAATGAAAATAAATGTAAGCATAACGAAAGTAATGGTGGACTGCGGAGTTTCGATTGAGCGAGAAAGAGTGGAACAAGTAAATGAATGTGTGTACTTGGGTTTAAAGTTTACGAGAGATGAATGAATCCAGATACTGTCTTTTTTCTGATGACAGACGGAATAGAGTGTACAGAAGGCCCGGGGCACGCTACACACAGTGTAACATTGCAGGGACTGTACAATATGGTGGCGGCTCATTGATGGTGGGATTAATTTGGAGGCACGTACAGATTTATTTAAGATAGATAGAGCGCGACTAACAGCGCCAAGATGCATTACAGATATTTTAAAGGAGCAAGTCGTGCCATTTGTACCATTTGGCGATAATTTCATGCTGATGCAAGATGCCACACGTTGCAAAAGTTGTGCAGCAATATCGCCAGGAGGTTGGAATTCCTGCGTTGGATTGGCCTGCGAGAAGTCCCGATGTTAACCCAATAGAACACGTTTGGGACATCGTAGGGAGACGACTACAACTACTCAACTCGCCAAACTCATTAGATCAACATTTTTTGCGACTGGTTTAAAATTTGGGATCAAATTGATCAGGAGCAAAAAAGAATATTAATTCATAGTATAAGAGATCGTTGTCAAGCAGTAATAAACGCCAGAGGAGGCGATATTCGCTATTAGCTTAATTTTTTTTTAACTTTAAAAAAAGCGATGGAAAACTGATAACGACTGTTTTTTGGGATAGTCGTGGAGTGATCGTAATTGATTATCTTTAAAAAGGAAAAACCATTACAGGAGCATATTACGCATTATTACTTGACAAGCTGTAGGAAAAACGGTCACAATTTTAAACTTTTCAGACCACTCTCATATTAAACACAAATGTAATTCCTAGATTGTTTAGTAAAGAGCGCAGTCCGTCTCTGTTTACTTGAGGTTAAGATACGCTATCTTACAGCGTGAGATAGAAAGTTTGTATGCATTTTATGCGTTCCTAATTTATTTTTCTTTGGATTCATAATTTTTTTTAATGACTTTTCCATTTAACTTTAGAACCTCATATCTCTATAACGAAAGCGCTCGGAAGAAAATGTTTAACTATTTTGTCGTTTAAAATCTTTTTCGCAGACACCCAGTACATAAATCAATAAAGTTTCACCGTACTTGAAATTGC
Organism: Agelastica alni; assembly: GCA_950111635.1. NCBI lineage: Eukaryota > Metazoa > Arthropoda > Insecta > Coleoptera > Chrysomelidae > Agelastica > Agelastica alni. Next base: position 8,245,168 of record OX467719.1, on the reverse strand, counting down.
TTCATAATTAAATTTCTAAATCGTTATTCGATTTTTGACTAAGATGCAAAAAAATGTGATACTACTAAGAATAACAAAATAGCTTGAGAGATTTGGTACAATAACCTCGAGTAAATATAGTTAAAATATTGCTTAGTTTAATTTATTTTAAACACACGAACTGTTTAGGAAAAAGCATCAAGCCAAACTTCAAGAAATTTATTAAATGGGAAAAACCCAAAATCTGCGACTGCTACAACAAAATTCTTCGTTTACTCAGCTGGTATTCTATTTTTCCAATGAGTAATTAATAGTAGGCACCATTCAAAATTAAAAAACTTAATTACGATTGTGGTCTAAAAATTTTCCGACCTAACAAAGATAGAAGACTTTTTTTTCTATTTTTCTACCAGTAAGTCTACATACATTTCACAGTGGTTCTCGTCCAAATAGTACTCGAAGTCTTTCTCTGCAAAATAAGCAGTTAAACAGTTCAAACCGTGATTCGTGGATTTTCACCATGCAACCGTCAAGGTGAGAGACGACGCATTGTTTTGGGGAAACACATTTTTTTCCGCCTTCAGCTTGTCAAGTAATGATGCGGAGATTACTCCACGACTATCTCAAAAAACAGTGGCCATCACTTTCCCGACCGAAAAAACAGTTTTTGCTTTAGTTGGAGCCGATTCCCCATTCGCAGTCCACTGTTTTGACTGTGATTTGTTTGTATGTTGTTTTAATGAAATCGTCTATAATAAAAGATAATCCACCCTGCACGTTGCAATAAAACTTTCTAATGACCTGACCAATCTCCTCATCTCAACAGGATAAGGGTCCAAATAAATGTTTTTTTAATTGCATAAAAATAATAAAACAATATTATTCAAAAATTCCATGCAAATAAAGAATTGAAATTATTAAATTATAACTTTTTACCTGCCTCCTCATTTCTTAACAATTTTGTTTATGTTTTATGCTTCTGTTTCAACATATTTTATAACCCTATATTTTAAGTTGAACTTACTAATTTTTAACCCTGTAAACTCGGAGAGCGACCACCCCTGGTAAGTATAAAACAACTTCTGGAAATTTCATCACAATCGGTCCAGCCCTTTGGGAGTTTTTGAAGGACATACATACAAACATTTTTTCATTTATATATATATATATATATATATATATATATATATATAGATATATATATATAGATATATAAATATATATACAGAGTGGACCAAAAGTCTGGAAACGGACAATTATCTGGGCACATTTCGAACACTTGATTAAGTAATCATTATGTTAAAAATATTATTTTTCAATTGTTACGTTTAAATGTAGTTAAAAATAGTTGTATTAAAAAAATTATTGAGACAATTAGGCGTTGCCACACTTTTGTTTTATTATATTTAAGATCTTCTAGACTACATAGAATCATAAGTGTTACATATGGCTGAACTCGTATTAAAGAGGAGATTCCAATAATGACTAAATATACAGGGTGATGAATTTAAAAACCAAAGTGACTAATAATATCAGGGAAATGGCAAACCTGGCAACATTGCAAATGTTACATCTGGAATCTTCGTATCTCAAAATAGGCCTATCCCAAATTTTGTACAATTCGGACTGGCAATTTACGAGATAATTGGCCGTTTCCATACTTTTGGTCCACTCTGTATGGATAAATGCTATTTTATAAAAGAATTGAAATCAATAAATTAATTTTGAAAAAAAGACCAATCTCCATTCGTTTATTCTTTTAAACTTATTTTATTTTCCAGCAAAATAAAAACTCATATAAGTGCCTGCCATGAAATTTAATATTAATTATGTATTACTTTTAACATGGCGTATCGGCATAATTTGAGAAATGTCCCGTTTGTTTTCAATTACGAATCAATTTATTTTTAAATGATTCCGATTACATTTCGATTAAATTTTATTGCGACCCGAAAGGAGATAAAGAAGCATGTGCAAATATGTGTGAACAAATGATAATAATCAACTTCCTTTGATAACAGTACAAACTGTGATTAGATACTTTACAACAAAAAATAATGGTCTATTGTCGACATAGACGGCCTAACGGACTTGTTTGGCAAGTTGTTTATTTGTAATGAAATTAAAAACAATTGTTTACTGAAAGAACAAACGAAAAATCTATCACAACACGACCGTCAATATTTTCGTACAAACAAGATATCCAAAGGATTGTTTAACAGTGGTATATATTTTATAAACACGAATCGACCGCAAAGTTCAGTTGCAAGTTTGCGAGACATCTATTATTTGGATACACAGTTCTCACACTCGAATAAAATACTAACACTCATTTACTTTTTATAAACAATCTTACGTTTGACTATTAATTACTTATAAAACCTTACCATTTTACTTACTACAAGGTCTTTTGGACGTTGCCTTTAGTCGCATTACATTGAACTGTTTCACGACTATTTATTCACTTTATTAAAAGTCTTATGAGCCACCTTCTAGAGGTATACCCCAAGGTTATTATAAAACGAATCTACGTACAGTGTGATGCAAATATTTCTGCTAAACAATTCGGGTTTCAGCACTCGTGACGCTGCAGCGATGTCTGGGTGTAAAGCGCTCTGTATTTGTCAAATTTACGTTGGCTCTCAACAGATTTAACAAACAAGCCCGCAGACGTTCAAACTAAACTTGTCAAATCTCAATTCAGTCCACATCTTTCGCTGGTGAAGGAACATATAAATCATCTGTCCCAGAATCGGACAGTCTTGACTTCTGTATTTTATTAATTTCACGTTTGTATAACATTAATTTTCTTCATCACGTCTTCTTCAATGAAGCTTGGACAGTATAATTTTAATAAATTGGCTATGCAGCAATTTTCCTGTTATTCTTATCCATATAATCTTTTGACTTAATCTTCCATCTTGATGCTTGGTATTACTATCAGCAACAATCTTTCTTGGGAAAATCACGTGAGGTCCATTGCTAAATGTGCATCGCAAAAACTTGGCTTTCTGTTTCGTGTCAAAAGCTATTTCACTTCCAGACAGCTGCTTGTGATCTATAAGGCACAGATCCGACCTGTCCTGAAATACTGTTCCCATATTTGGAGCGCGGCACCTAAACATATCATGAATCTATTAGATTCCGTCCAAAAAACGGCAATTCGTCTGGTCGGTGGTGCCTCGCTTACAAACTTGCTCACTTCTCTGGAACACCGTAGAAAAGTTAGCGATTTGTCTCTATTTTATAGATATTTTCATGGGCGATGCTCTTCTGAAATATCAACAACAAACAGCGAGGCTTTGGAACACATTGCCTAGGGAGGTGTTCCCTGAGGCATACAACCTCCAGAATTTTAAGAACACCAATTCCTACCTTTTTTTCCCTGGTTCTCACGATGTTCACTGAGCATTACAGTACATCCTTTTTCGTGGGAACCAGAACATAAAAAACTGTCCCCATTTTTTCTCTACTTTCTTAGAAGTTGTCCATTGATTACAAATTTCTTTGAACTGTTAGTATTTAATGATTAAAACTTGTTTTTGGCTACATCTTTACTTCATGCTCTTAGAAAGGATGGATGAAGGAAATTGACGAAACAAATTTATAAGGCGAGTTTGAATGGACGGAAGTCGGTAGAGGTCGACCTCGGCAAACATATCTCAATCGGATCAACATTGTTTTAAAGAAAGGCCAGGCCAAGAGAACCAACAATCGACGAGCATGTATGAGAGCACTGATGAAAGTAGAGGAAGCAAAGGATGTGTGTAAGAACCGTAGCAAGTGGAAGGTCTCTGTCTACCCCTACGGGAAAAATGCGTGACTATATGTATGTATGCTCTTAGAAGTTGTTTATGAATTACTTTTGCGTTGAACTCCTATTAATTCACTACTAAAACTTGTTTGTGACGGTTTCTTTACTCTCTTAGAAGTTCTTTAAAAATTATTAAATGAGTTAAAACTTATTTCCTCTCGTTTTTCTACGCCCTTTGATAGTTTAGTTATACTAAGGGAAGGTTCTTGAATTGAAGCGTTTTAAAATGTTTAAGAATTGACGTAAAAATTACATTAACATTAACATTATGGACGAAACCTATTGCTTTTTTGATTTCCTTTTTTTAATGCGTTTTTCAAATATGGAATAAAAAATCATCAATAAAATAAATAATATAAGCGACCAAAATATACAGTAGCAACAAGGTGGGTTAGTAAATTAGCCATAAAAGCCGCTTCGTAATCACTAGCTTGCTGGATAGTTATTCTGTTTCTTTAAAATCTAGTCGTCAGTGGCGCAGCTTACGTTTATGCTGAATTAAAATAAATAGTATTATAAAATATAAAATAATATATTACTTTACGAGTGACGAAAGTAAATTTTTTTGAAGTGAGAGAACAATTTACCAGACGAGCTTTAAAAAATGTTTTCGACGAGTGAAACACTATACCAGGGGGGGCCAACCTGCGGCTCTTTGAAGGAATAATTGTGGCACTCGATAAATGTACCCGAGCTCCCTTTTCATTTGTGTGTTATTATATTTTAAAAAAATATTATCGTTCGTATGTGTTTTAAAATGTCTTTTAAATTACTGACAACAAATATGAAAGACTAGGTGCAAGTTCCAATATTAAACAAAAAAAAACACAACGAGTATATAAAAAAGCTAGAAGGAATATTGATGGAATTCCAAAATAGATTTCAAATCCATTTGAAATTAACATAATTCAAGGTGAGTTTTCCATTTCCAATATAATTATAACCCAAAGAGTATCTGGAGAATTAGAATTAATAGAGATGCAAGAAGATCTTCTTCTACTTATAGTGCATCTCCTATCGGAGGTTTGCTATCATCACAGCTATCCGGACGTTATTGACTGCAGCTCGGAATACATTGCTACAAGTAAACCAATCCCTTAGGTTTTTAAGCCAAGACACACGGCGTCTTCCAATATTCCTCCTTCCACCAATCTTTCCCTGCACTATCAGCTGGAGAAGTGCGTATTTGGATCCTCTCAGTATATGACCTAGATATTGAAGCTTTCTCTTTTTTATGGTGTTAATGACTTCACATTCCTTGTTCATCCGATTTAGGACTTTAACATTAGAGATCTTCTTTGTCCAAACACCGATAAGTATTAACTTACCAGCATCTGAAAGAATAACTGAGAAGTGCTGTCGCCAATTTTTCACCAAGTTTGAAAAAATTATCAAGAAAAGTCGTTGTTACATTTTTTTTCCGCGCTTTTGTATGGAGTTGAGGCTTGGACCCTCAAGAAAAACCACATATACAAATTGCAGGCCTTTAAAGTGCAGAGCTACCGTAGGATGTGGCGGACTCCATGGACCGATAGAATTACTAATGCCGAAATTCTGGACTGTATACAGAAGGAGTGCGAAAAAGTTAACACCATAAAAAAGAGAAAGCTCCAATATCTGCGTCATGTAATGAGAGGACAGATATACACATTTCTACAACTGATAGTCCCAGAAAGGATTAGTGAAAGACGGAACATTGACAGACGCCGTGTGCCCTGACTAAGGAACTTAAGGGATTGGTTTAATTGTAGCAATGTTCAACTGTTCAGAGCTGCAGTCAACTAGGTCCGGATTGCTGTGATGATAGCAAACTTATGATTTGCTGAGTGAATGCTGGTAAAATCGACCATTATCATACAACATTCGAACTTCTACCATTAAGACTTGGTTAATCTATAGCTTTACCGAAAAATCCTAGTTTAAGCTTTTACCATATACAAGGCAGAGCCAAATAATGTTGAAAAAAAACAAGCAAAATAATTTTCTTAGGCTTCCCTTTTAAAATATTCAAAATAATTACTAGTTAATTTAAAAAGTATTTATCTCAATTGGACAGGTATTATTATTATTATTATTTTTATATTTATTATATATTTTGGAAACGCATCCCTAATTTTAAAAATTATAAATATTTTTCATTTATTTTTCAAAACGATTTTAATGCTGAAAATGTTCGACTCGAGTGAGATTTTTATCTCGTCGATGCTGGCGACTGTGCGTACGCTACTGGTTTATATATTCTTTGTAAATAATCACAATTACTAATCGGTAATAGAATACGCATCGCTCCTGATCCTGATCTGTTATAATCAAAGCTCAACTTGATCACGAACGCTGGAATCCAATTTACAAGTGTTCACAAATTACCTGTGATATCAATTGATTCGAGTCCTCTATGCTTTTTTCTTTTACAGCCAGGACCGGTCCTGGCGATAATTGAAACCGCGTTTTTTCGAAAAAAAGTTCGTGGGAATCAAAAATCCCAAACACGTTTTAAAAGGTCTAACAAATTGTACGACAGTTAAAATGACAGTTATTATTTTGCATTCTATATTATTGTTTAACAAGAGAATTTAATATACCTATGGTCATGTGCTTTATTACTACAGCAACGCTTTCGATTGTTTAAGATGGAAGTTTTTGTGGAAAGTGCTCAAAGAAATGGGTGTCCCAAAACAAACATCATAAAAACATATGAGGATAACGAAAATGACGTTAGAATTGGAGACGAAACTTCCAGCCCCTTCAAATGTGCAAAAGGTGTCCGACAGGGCTGTATATTATCGCCTAGGCTTGCCTAGGCAAGAGAATTAACAACCTCAGGTACGCCGACGATACCACGCTAATAGCAGACGACGAACAGGAAATGGTACAATTATTACAACAAACAGAAGAAAGCCGAACGCTGGGATTAGAGATAAACCTAAATAAAACAAAGATAATTATAGAAGACAGAGGAAACAAGCTACAACAGTTACAAGATGGAAACAACTTAGCAGACATCGAAAGGACCGACAGCCTAACATATTTAGGAGCCTTGATAAATAACCAGGGAAACTGCGAACCTGAAATTAGACGACGCATACAAATGGGACGAAGAGCGATGACCGATCCAAAAATAATATAGGAAGACAGACAAATATCGCGAAACACACAGATAAAACTCGTACAAACACTAATATTCGCATTATTCATGAATGGTGTAGAAAGCTGGACGATCAAAGAAGCAGACAGGAAAAGAACTTTGAGCTCTGGTGCTGGAGAAGACTACTGTGCATCCCTTGGATAGGTCGGAGGTCAAATGTATCAGTTATTCAAGCAGTAGGCATAAAAAATCGACTGTCAACAATATGCCAACGACGAATTCTCCAATACTATGGGCATATAAATAGAAGGCAAGGAGACAACATGGCAAAATTGATGATACAAGGAAAAATAGAAGGCCAGAGGACAAGGGGTCGCTCTCCCACCAGATGGGGAGACCAGGTAAAGAAAATTACGGGAAGACCCTTACAAACAACTATTAGAGACACAGAAGATAGAACACTTTGGAAGCAGATCATCAATAACACAAATTGAAAATCATGGAATCACGACCTCTCAGCATTGAGAGTACGACTCACAGAGAGAGATTATTGTTTTATTTTATATTATCGACTATAAACTAAAATAGCCAATTGTAAATACAATGGCACTGATAATGTCGAAATTGATAGATAAAAACGTTGAAACAGCTGCACTTTTTATTTATTTTAATAAAACAGCTGTCCGTTTATCCCCAACATGCCTTCCTCAGAGGAATAGGTCCAGCAATCTCTCCATCGTTTTGGAGGTTTTACTTTGTGATCTTTCTTACTGGCTACGCAGTTTTGAATTTTTAACTGGTTTCTGTGATTTAAAAATTTAAAAATTCCACACTTGATATACAGGTATTCGTTTGAAGATTACAACAAAAATGGAGCCGGTGCTGGGTACATTGCTTTCGAAGATAGCCTTAATTATTTTTTTTGTTTGGGCTAATAGACATTTTTATTGATTCGGATGAGAAGAAGTTACAGGTACTGGTAATGGAAACGAAACACTTGAATTACATGGATTATGAATGGAATTCCATGGGAGCATAGTAAATTCGACTTGATTGCATTTCGTGAGTTTATACGATACATATAAGATAGTATTATAATGTAGGGCTATGGATGTACATAGATTTAATAATTTGCATTACCTTCATTCTAAAGTAGTATGTCTTTTTTAAAACTGACTTAATACTAATAGAAAAAATCAAAGAATTTTTAAAAAAATTGTTCTTTTCCAAAGTGTTAGACAACAAAAAATATTTTTATTGTAAATATCAGGTGATATGTGTAGTTAAATGTAAAATTACAAGGAACAACAAAAAAGTGGACCATTTGTTTCACAAAATTAATGGGCATAATTTTAAAAGCAGTTTTTTTTTGGAATCAAAAAATCGTAAGATGATCTCAACTGCCCTTCGATTGGAAAAGTGCGCGCAAACTTCGACTATTGTAAAACTATTTTTCCTTCGCAAATCGAAAATCAAAACGTTATATTGGCCAACTCGAACAATATTTATTAAAAAGTTCAAAGATACGCGTGCTTTGGCGCCCTAAATCACCATTTTGGATAATTTATTTATATTTGTCGTGGTAATTTGTTAACAGGAAACACGAAGGACAGAAATTACAAATCTATAAAACATCAATTGGTTCAATTAGTAGTCTCATGTATTATTAACACGCGCACTGACTAAAACAAGTGTTAGCTTTACAAAACTCATCATATATTGGCGCAAAATTTCGTACGGCCTTCAAGATACATTACAGGATTTATTAGCACGGATACGTTTCTAACTTAATTAAATAACTTCGTTACACGATCATCATCAGCTCCTCCTCAAGGCTCCATGTCGTTGTAGCCTTTCAGTCCCTAATCGTTTTAATTGGGAGTGGGAAGTGCAACCCATAGTTTTATAGATATCTTCAAAATAGTAAGTTTATGATTTTTCTCTCAGTAATTTTTCCTTAATTCTTCCTTCTATAATATTTGTCATAAAGATGTTATGTATCAACAGATGTCCCAGATGTCTTGTCATTATTGGTTTTAGTAAATTTTGATTTTCCTCTAAAATTGTATCATTAATTTTTTTATCTTTTCATTTTGTATTTCTTATCTTTCGCCAATCTATTTATTTCTTGTTTCTTATACTAAAGTTCTTATTTGTGAGGAGGGAATTTTTTTTAAAAGCTTTTTTGGCTAGTGTAATTCTTCTTCCTATTTCTTTCCTAGGATGATTTTTTTTTGTTACTAGACTTCCAAGGTAGCAGAATTAGTTCACTAGTTTATTTCTGATTAAGATGTAGGCGTTTCTGTTGAGGTTGCTATCCTTACTTATAACCATTGCTTTGTTTTTCTAAAGATATAAGGTACTCAAAATCAAGAAAAAAACGTACCCAAATAGGATAAATAGGATAAAATCTAAAATAAAGTTCTACATCAGTACTTATAGACAGGAGAAAATACATACGCCTTTTTTTGTAGGGGTAGACAGAGACCACTTTTGCTTCTTCTACTTCGCCTAGGTTGACCTCTACCGACTTGCCCATTCACACTCACCTATAAATCTTCAATCTTCTTTCATCAATTCTCTCTACGTGTCCAAAACATCTAAGCATTTCTTTATCTATCTTTGTTACTATATCTTCTTTCACACGACAACGTTCACTTATCACAGTATTCTTTACTGTATTCATCAGGGTCACACCAGCTATACTCCTGAGATAAAAATATACCGAAAAATAAAAAAATAATCATAATGAATCTTATTTTCAGCTTTCCATACCCTGTACCTACACTTTTTTCAGTTTTTACAAAATTACTTCATTGTTTGAGCTTAAGGTACAATAAACACAAACAATTTTCTCTTGATGTTCTTTGGTGGCTTAGAATTTCACGACCCCTTTTACTTTACGTATTCAGTCCCTGGGAAGTGGTTTGCTTCCCTCACCCATTCATTTTTCTTCGGAAAGAGGACTTTGAAAGACTTTTCTACGTGTGACTTGTGAATTACTTAAAGAAAATTTAACTCGGCCAGATACAGAACTACATACTTTAGTAATTATTAATAATCTACTATGTTTACAGAAGTGCTAGATGTTAAAATCTAGGAAGAAAAATTAAGCGCAAGATCGGTACAGTGCGAAGTAAAACAACCAACATTATTCCTAATTATTATCAATATTAAAACTCTTCCCATTGTTGTGCTGAAACCATACTTTACATAAAAATATCTAAAGTTTAACAAACCTGTGTTAAGCTGGCTGATCTTTTTCTTCTTATCTTTTTTTGTTATGTTCTCAGCGTATCATTTTTGTTGAAAATTGTCAGAAAATTTAAAAAAAAAATCATTTTAATATTTTGAAGTACGATGCTGGATTTGTGACATTAAAAATAAGCTTTTACGTAAGAGAATATGCAGAACTAACGCTGTTGGAATATCCAATTAACAGTTACAATAATAAAAGTGAATCCTGGAAAAACTGTACATAAAGTCACTTTGAACAAACTATGATAAAGAAATAATTATTTTCCACGAAATTGATTATTAAGTACACAAAATAAACGGGGGGGGTTTAAATAGATCTGTGTTAGTTTATTCATACAGTTCTTAAAGATATGCTTAAATAAAGCATAAAATGTGGTATGAAAGTCATTTCAACATAAAAGAGAGTCCTAGTCAAAAGCTTGAATTTCTGGTTACAATGTTTTGTGATTCTTGCTGACTTTGTCAGAAAAGTGACCATAAAAAATGGTATAATCCATGACAGTATCTGCAACTATAGATTTGGTAGCGTGTGATGACAATGAAATCGTTGGTGTGCGGAAAACCTACCATGGGTAACAACATGGTTCCTTGTAGGATTCCTGCAATGGAGAGAAAGCTCAAAATCCACTAACATGGGTCGGATAAACGGACTTGTCAAATGTTTTCGTTATATTTAGAAAAATAAATAAGAAAATTGGTTAAATTAGTTACATCAAGTTTAGTAGCACATTTGTTACGGTTAATTAAACATTTCCATAAAAGTTTCACGAAGCATAATTTGAAGCGGGCCAGCAGTCTATCCCGAATGTCCTTATTTCAGGATTACATGTGAAATGTAACTGAAATACGGTAGAATTTCAGTTGCATACACAGACACGCATATAGAAACCAATCACTGACAAATGCGTCAGATTAGCAATTTACAAATCTGCTATTGCTGTAATTACTGGCTCATTATTCTGTAAGTAATTACCCCATTTGCCTCTGATAGAACTAGTGCAGACCTGGTGCTTGACCAAAGCTCATTATTATCTCCCGATGCAAGAGTGCTCCAAAACTAACATCCCGTCCGGATGCTGTTCGATTTACCAAATGGAAATGAGACCGTTCCATTGCAGAAGAAACAAAGCTTATTATACTCTACTACTAGGAAGAAACAATGATCAGAAAGAAAGCAAACTAATTTTTAATTCTTTATTTAATTCAAAAAAAGATCGCAGACACACAATCGATTAAACATTGCCATTAAAAAATACAGATTTACAAAAACATTTGGTACACTTTTTCATGTTTGCAGTTAACTCTTTTATTTAAAATTTATTTGGGTGATTCCCCACTCAGAACTAACTAAATTATTAATGTTTTTTTATTTATTTTTTTACTAAATTAGTAAATTTTACTCCGCCAAATATTTAACGTCCAATTTTGAAATAAAGCACTTGGTTACAGATTCAGAAAAATTCGACGTCTGTTTTTGGAAGTTCTTAATTCAGCAATACAACTAAGAAACAATTTAAACCATATATTTTAGTTTGTTTTAACTTTTTAACTCCCAAAGCCTTTAGCAACAATCCATTCTCAAAAAACAACAACTGAAGCAACTTTTTTTACTAGAGGCCTTTTCATGTAGTTTTGTTGTATTAAATAGTTCAATTAAAAAAAAACAGTATTGCTTGCCGTAGCAAAACTAACTTTTCCAAACCGAGGGCTCTTTTCTATTTAATATAGTTAACCTCCGGTTCGAAAAAAAAAAGATGAAAGTTTCATCGCCCTAGCTCTCCTTTTAAAGTTATCGTGCGAAAAGTACAAAATGCGGTAAATTTGAGGATCACCTTCTAAGTAACTTAGACTCTTGAATACTGCTCTTGGGCCAGCAACTTGCTAGCCCTACGAAGGATTCTGATCCCTCCATAGCCCGATCTAACACCTCAGCGTGGATATTTTCAAAAGTGATAAAATTCGTGCTTTTTTTTATTTTATTTTATTTATTTGAAATAACCCAACTACAAACGTCCCGTTTGAATCTCATTATTTTACAATTATTACCGCTAACAATCCCATTGAGACGACATCGTTTTGTTATCATCCCGTGTACCTATTTCAGGAAGTTATTAAGCCCTCCATGCATCATTTCCTCCCTCCCAATCACCTCCACCATTCTCCACCGTACCGCGCCATTAATACTAAATTATTTGTAGAATTTTCCGTTTACTGATGGCCCGACATCTGTTAATGATTTGTCCTAATTAACTCATACCACAACACCTAGTGGAGGCAGTGCACTGCCGTAGATGGCGATATTCACCGACGAGACTACGTCCTTTTACCCCTTCACATTGAATTTTAGCCTGATAATACTTTTAATCACATGATAGAACAAACTTAGTTTTGAATACTCTACAGTGTGTTTGTTCACCTCGTAAATCGCTAAAGCATACCGAGGGTTTTAAATAATTAACTGTATTTAATTCTTATAGCAGCAATTAATATTAAAATATTTAAATAATTAACAACAGCATACAATATGGTTATGTCAATCTACAATTAACAAATTATCAAACTTAACTAAGTAATTTTAAAATCTAGGTAGCAGTCTTACTAGAAATAACTAAAATATCACAAGAGTAGTAGCAGAAGAGTTTTTTTTTTTATGAAAATAGTCGCAAAAAGGGTAGACCTATCGTGTGGGCCGCGGACGGCCCGCACTGCGACTATTAGAAGGGGAAGGGATTATAGAAAGGAAAAGATTGTGGACAAGCTTTTTAAAAAGTTGCAGGTCATAGTTCTCTGGAAAACTGATTTTGGAAGCTTATTCCATTCCGTAGCAGCCCTGTAAAAGAAGGATTCTTGATGAAGATTGGTCCTTGTAGTGTCAAGCTTGAGAGTAAATGTGTGAGACTGATCAGCGTGCCGAGTTCTTCGACCGAATGTGGCCAATGGTGGTACAATAGTTCTTATTTCTCTGGAGCATCTGCCATGGAAATATCTGTAGAGCAATGACTGGTCTGCAACTCTTTTTCTATGTTCTAGAGGGTGAAGGGTATCTGTGAGAGTTGAGCTGTTTATCAAACGAATGGCTCTTTTCTGAATGGAATCTAGAAGACGAAGAGAATGCCTTGGTGCTGAACCCCAAATGTGCGAGCAATATTCCAGTAGAGGTCGGATTTGAGCCTTGTACGTTGTCAACAGTTGATCAGGAGTAAAAAACTTTCTGGCTTTCCACAGAAAACCTAGCCTCTGGCTTGCCGAATTTGCGATGTTAGCAACATGGTCATGCCAAGACATATTATTGGACACCGTGACTCCCAAAATCGAGATGGAGGGACTTGGTTCAAGGGTATTTCCGGACATTGTGATGGGTACTCTTAAAAACTTTAAAAGAGCTATTATAAACATCCAATCTTTCCTCTTTTTTTTTTAAATGGTACAAATCACAAAAAATACACGTCAAAGCAAGCCAAATATCAAGGTAATGTCGATTGTTTTCTTCGACTACCGAGGCGTTGTTCACAAAAAGTTCCTTCCAACTGACCAAATGGTCCACGATGAATATTATTTAGCCATTTTTCAACAATAACGTGAGTTAATTCGTAAAAAACGACCAGAATTATGGCGAAGCACCTCTTCATAGACATAATTTTGATGTAATAGAAGCCATACAAGAGAATACGCTGGCTGCTTTAATAGCTATACCTGAAACTGAGTAGATAAAACTATTTTGAAGACTGGAATGAATGTATTCTAATGAAATAGGATTACTTTGAAGGAGGCATAATAAATTTGGATGAATAATCTGTATGTTTTATTTAATCAGTCTCATTACTTTTTGTCCAGCCAATCCTAATAACTAATACCAATATTTACATAATTTTTTTATCCCTTTTTTTAGGAGGAAATGAAAGACGTCGAACACACTTGGACAAACAAACTTAAAAACAGCACAACATGATTAAAAGGAAACACAGGCAGAGGCGCGTCAAGCAATGCGGCCGCCTTTGTGCAAAATATAATTTTGCACCCCTTGCCCCTTTTTTAGTAAAAATTTATACATGGGTGAGTACACATAAATAAAATGAAAATACGTGCTAATACCTATATTTAATTTTGATACTAATACATCAGATAATGGGGTATACACAAAATTGAAATAATCGCTATTACTTATCTAATTTTGAAGTGAAATATGTGTTAATTAATATACTGCATAATGTATAATCTATCATTTTAAATCATCATTATCATTTGATGTTTGCAAATAAAGGAAATAGGTCTTTCCGAAAGCTCAAATAAAAAAAAGTGTACTGATTTTAATCAGCATGATATCTACTACTCATTCCCATAAGATTTAGAAGATCTTGACAAGTCTTAGACCAGTGTTTCCCAACCTTTTTTTGTGCCATGCCCCACCTTAGCCTTTCCAAAATTCTTATGTAACATACATAATTTTTAGTATTAAAAAATTGAATTGTTCACTTAAGAAACTAAGACGATAGATTTTAAGAAGAAATCACTTGGAAATTGTTAACGAAACACAGTAAGTAAATTTTCAAAATATATAATACAAAACTAAAATTCAAATTCCAAATAATTTTAATAAAGATTTTTCTATATTAATTTAGTGACATCCTTGCGCTTGATGATTGCTGCACAGAGATTTTATATTAGGTTCCACTTTGGTTAGCTGCAGTCTCAAGTCTCCACGTTGTGTTATATCCAGCCGATTTCATTACTATAACTGCTGGAAAGTTAATAATTCTTGCATGGTTAATGCGCAATCTCGGCTAAACGGAGAGAGGCATACCCTTATGCAGCTTTCTCTTTTTATTCGTCTATCGCATTCCACGCGGTACATTTTATGGTTCGAGTAGTTATTTTTACAGTGTAAACGCAGGCTGCACATTTTGTCGCCGGGAGGATGAGTTTTTGATATTTGACATGAAAATAGAACCATCGACCGCAAAATAAATTTGATTCGCTGCGGTATGTTCTGATGCCCGATCAAGTAAAAATATTCGCGTATTGCGATATTGCTGTTATGAATTTCCAAATTAAATTAAATTTAATAAATCCGCATATATTGTCATTCGATTTATGGACTCAACCGCAATCGTTAAAATTTTAAAGTGGCTAATTTACAGAAATAATTCATGTTTTGGATTTAGTGTCAGGTCGGTTACATGATATTTCGAAATTTGCTTGAAAAATTATTAAATTATAAATTGTTAATGTGTTAGTATCGTGCAACGACGGTTTATAATTTTATTTGCATTATTAATTGTATACAAAAAAAATTTAGGGAAGATCGATCGATTACGAAATATTTGGAAGTGGAGTCCACCGTTATTCGTCTATAAAACATCGAAAAATTAACATTTTTTTCTCTATCTATTTTATGGCGGATTCATTTAAAAAATTTAAAGAAGTTTACTGGTACAATTAAACTTTTTTTTAGTTTTAAAGTACAAAAAAAAATAATTGTTGAAATGTCTTTGTTAACTTGTAATGTTAACATTTTTCGTTGTGATTTTTTTTAAAAACTACAAATACAAAAAAATTGAAACAAAATTAATATCACAACTTGAACGATTTTAATACATTTTAGAATGTTTGTTGCTAGTTGTATTTATTAAAACCATGGCTTATTTATTTGATTTTTCAATATAAAATTAAAGTGTAATGATTTAAAAAAAATTTTACGGGTTGCACTCTGGAAGTGCCGACAGAAGTGAAAACTTAAGTATTAACGTTGTGCGCCCTGCGCCGCCTAAACGAAACAGCCGGAGCAGGCATACATTTTCGCCGCGCCGTAGAAAGAGAGGGGGATACTCCCTCTCCTACGCCACGCCAGCTGTCTACTCTCCATCCGTCTTACGAATTTTCGATCAGGTCACGTGTCCTGACGGGAGTTTAACATTTTTTATCCATTACAAAAAAAGTGTACAACGCCGCTAAAGAAGTTTTCACTTCAAAAATATTATTTTTAATCTGAAAAATATTGTCTCCAGATTTCCATAGTTTACGAATAATGCATTATTTTTATTAACGCTTTATTATAAATCATATATTAAACATCAGTACCAGATTTGAATGTTTTCGATTTCTTTCTTCCGCTTTTTGTTTGATCTTCTTTCAATATGGCGCTTTTCTTCCTACCTCGACTTTTTCGTTTTCGGCTACCTCGTTTTCGGTTTTGTCGCTTTTGGCTACGTCGTCTACGGCTTCTGCTTCTATTTTTTCTTCGTCTTCGAGCCTCCGTTATCGGCAAACCAAAACCTAATTTAAACCTTCCCCCGTTTTCTTTGCTCAAACCAGCTTTCAGTCCAGTTTTTAATGCTTTTTTAACACAAATTGATGCATTTTTTAACGGCTTCTTGCACTGATAAATTATTTGATTTAAAATTTTGTCGGGGGGAGAACCATTAGAGTCATTAAGACACGCTATGGTGTCCATAACATCTGCTAAAAACGACACCTCTCCTTGGACCATTTTAATGCAGCAAAAGCAGAATTTTAACAATAAACTAATGAAAAGCACCTAAATTTTGAATTTAGCTACTAAATTAATTTGTCAAAATGACATAAAAAATGTACTTGAATTTGTCAGTTTGTTGAATAAGGTTGCCAAGTTACCAGTCAAGAAAAGTCGCATTTTATATTGCTCCAGTGAAATACATCCGTCTTACGAATTTTCGATCAGGCCACGTGTCCTGACGCGAGTTTAACATTTTTTACCTATTACAAAAAAAGTTCACAGCGTGCCATAAGAAGTTATCACTTCAAAAAAACTACTACTTCCCGTAGGGGTAAGCAGAGACTACTTCCTTTCACTTGCTACGGTTCTTACACACATCTTTCGCATCTTCGACTTTCATCAGTGCTCTTATACATGCTTGTCGGTTGTTGGTACTCTTGACCTGGCCTTTTTTCCAAACAATGTCGATCTAATCGAGATATGTTCGCCGAGGTCGACCTCTCCCGACTTGCTCATTTACACTCGCCTTATCTGTTTCGTCAATCTTCCTTTGTCCATCCTTCCTACGTTTTTAAACTATCTAAGCATTCATTTATCTATCTTTGCAACCACATCTTCTTTTAGAAGATATTGGCGTGACCACATAAACAGAACGGACCAAGAGAGACTAGCATACATCGCTAAAGACGGAAAACCAGCAGGCCGACGACCAGTGGAATAGGTCAATTCCAAAAAAAAATGATTAAAAATGTTAATTTTTTGATGTTTTTTTCTTTAAAAATATTGTGAACTCCATCATTCTAGAAAAAAAATTATTAAAAAAATTGAAAGTCATTGGACATAAACAAAATTAAAAAAAAATTTACTTCTAGAAATTTTAAAAAACTAAAAATGCAATTTTTAGTAACAATAATTGCCTTGTGTTTGCCAACTGGAATGTTACATATTGCATTTTTATAATGAAGTTGGAATAGCTTGCTAATTAATTTGGTTTTGGGGATCAACGAAAAACCATCAATTCCGCGAGAAAAATTTTAAAATACTTTTTATTGTTTCAAATATCGTCATAGTCATAAAAGCATGCCCTGAGATAAGAATGAGACTATGTCTGTGACTGTGATAAAGACGATGCATAAATTGTGCCTAAATCTATAATATTAAACGAGAAAGTTAATAATAAAAACATTGAATTTTATTTTTTAATGAATAAAAATATTTCCTAGTATTTTCAAAACTTACCAATTTAAAAAGTTTTACTACCATAAATGTTTTTGTTATTACTGATATTAAGGTTATGATACTACTACTAACTTTTACCTCCTTGCTACAGCTATCCATTTTTTTCATTGATTTATTTTCCATTGTGCCCTTGACAACTTATAAAATTTACAAGCTCTTTTTTGACCCGTATTTGTACAATTCACAACACAGCAACTTTTGTGGCTCATTTTATATATATATATATATATATATATATATATATATATATATGTATATTTTTTAAATATTAAATAATAATTCGCACGTGTATTTAGCTAGCTCGAAACTTAAAAACAAGTTCCCTTTAGTATCTAAATTATCCACTGCAAGCGTGGGTGTTGATTCAGCTCTCCCTACCATGACTTCGCACAGAGCGAATAGAGATTGTAATCCATGTGATTTATAAAGTAAGAATTTATTGTATAGGAAGATTAGAATAAATTGTGTAGTTTTTGTACTGAGTTTTTAAGATCATCAAACCCAAGAAAAAATTTCGTAAAAATAGTTTTTTTTACTAAAAATAGTCGCAAAAAGGGTAGACCTATCGTGTGGGCCACGGACGGCGAAACTGTAAATGTGGTTCGTGGTGGTTTTCAAGAGGTTGTTGATCATCATCATCATCCAGCCTTATTCTCTTGTCCATTGCTGAACGTAGGCCTCCTCGAAATATTTCCATCTTTCCCTATTTTGCGCCTCTGCGATCCAGTTCGTGGTTATCCTTTTGAGGTCATCTGTCCATCGTGTCGGTGGTCTACCCCTGCTTCGCTTATCCGATCTCGGTCGCCACTCCAGAACTTTCTTTGTCCACCTTCCGTCCTTCATTCTAGCCACGTGTCCTGCCCATCTCCATTTCTGCTTTGTAATTCTCTCTATTATGTCCTCTACCCCCGTTTTTCTCCTTATATCCTCGTTTCTGACTCGGTCGTTAAGGGAAAGTCCTAACATGGATCTCTCCATTTTCCGTTGCGCTACTTGTAGTTTTTTAACTATTGTTTTTGTTAAGGTTAGGGTTTCAGCCCCGTATGTCATAACTGGGAGAACACACTGATTGAAGGTCTTCCTTTTCATACTTACGGGAATTTCTGATTTAAATATGTCCCTAAGCTTTCCGTACGCTGCCCATCCCAGAGATATTCGTCTGGACAGTTCGCACGTCTGGTTGTCCCTGCCGATCCGGATTTCATGGCCAAGGTAGGTGTATTTTTCTGTGATTTCGATGATTTTGTTTTCTATTTCTACAGGTTCGCTTGGTACTAGGTTGGTTAACATTTTTGTTTTGTTATAATTTATTTCCAAACCTGCTCTTTGTGTTGCCCGTTGTAGATCTTTTAGCATTTCCCTGGCTTCCTGCATGTCATCTGCCATTAGAACTATGTCATCCGCAAATCTTAGATGGCTCAGTCTTTCCCCATCCATCATAATTCCCTTATTTTCCCAATTCAGAGTTTTGAAAACATGTTCCAGGACCGCAGTGAATAGTTTTGGGGATAACGTATCGCCCTGCCTGATTCCTCTTTTTATTTTTATTTCCCTTGACGATGTATGCAGGTCAATTGTTGTTGTTGCGTTTTTGTAGATATTGTATATAATGTTAGAGTATCTTCCATCTATTCTGCATTCTTTTATTGCTCGTAATATTGAAACTAATTCAACGGTGTCAAAGGCTTTGTAAAAGTCCACAAAGATTAGGGTAAGCGGTTTGTTGTATTCTACTGTTTTCTCGATGAGGGTTTTTATGCATTGCAGATGATCGTTAGTCCCGTAGCCAGAGCGGAACCCTGCTTGTTCTCTAGGTTGGTAGAAATCCAGTTTATTCTCTAGCCTGTTGGTGATTATACGGGTGTAGAGTTTGTACAGGTGGTTGAGAAGGCTAATGGGTCTATAGTTATCCAGGTCTGTCATATCGCCTTTTTTATGAATTATGAATTATGAATTATGAACAGAATTGTTCCATTGGTTCGGGATGGTTTGATTTTGAAGGCATAAATTGAACAATTTTTGTTGTTTGTTGATGTTAAAAAAAAATAGGGTGGGGGACAGGATGGAACCCTGGGGGACCCCGGCATTGGTTTTTAACGCATCAAAAGAAATACCTTCAACTGCCACATGTAAGGAGCGATCTTGCATAAAGCTCGTGAGCCATTGGCGCAGTTTGGTTGGGAGACCGTAGGCAGATAATTTGTTGAGTTGAGTGACGTAAGTCAGCAAACCCCAGTAGGCCGAAGTTGTCGAAATCCATATTGTCTGTCATGAATTATCTCGAATTTCTCCAGATATTTGATGAGTTCTATGTTAATCGCTTTTTTCATAACTTTAGATATGACTGAGAGCAATGCAATAGGGCGATAATTCGAAGGAATAGTTAAGGTGAAATCATGCTTTTTTTCATACTTGTCGGAATTTACTCACGCCTTATTCTACATTCGACACAAGGAAAGTTGAAGTGTAGATGGACTATCATCTAGTTGTTGATCAATTTTTTGAAGTCCGAAAAAACAAATGCTTTAAAGAATGATGGTATAGCCGACATTTATTTACGACAGACGAATTGTGGCAAATATTTTTCCTCTTTCTAGTTTTTTAAACAATTATTCGTGAAGTTTTATGCAACTAAACGCTCAACATTGTTTGACGCAAAGAATAGTTTAGTAGCGGATGACCCCGTTTTATGCTTTTACAACTTCTGAACCGGTTGAGATTGAAACTTGTGGTTTTGACTAGTCTTCTTCTAATCTTTTTGGATTGCCTCTGCTGCGACCGGAAATGGAAGTGATTTAAAATAAAATTTTCCGATTTTTTTTCTCACAGCCGGTTTTGTAAAACTTTAAAATTATTACTGTTCATTATTCACTATATTTTTGAGCTGTATTAAAATCAAACAAAAATATTTTATGATTTTTTTCAATTTTGTATGTTTAGTACGACATCGGCTTCTTTATTTTTTTTCCTATTCTGCATATAAAATGTAGATAAAGTTTCATTTTCATAATTAATAAAACTAAACAAATTTATTTAACAGGAATATATTTTTGTCAGCATTGCAAAAATTATCAACCAATTGTTATATACAACTTTATGCCTACATTTAATTTCTAAGTCAATTAATGTTTCTTTTTTCCAACATTCGTTGAAACAGGAAAAGATGAGAAACAAATAAGAGTATGTCTAAATGAATGTCTAAATGGAATTCTCTGGAGTAAACAAATAACCAGACAGAGAAAATACAACATATACAACACAATAATTAAAACTCTATGGTTCAGAAACATGGAGAATGACCGAAAGGAATAAAATAATGCTAGAAGCTACAGAAATGGATGCACTTAGATGAGCAGCAAGAATTTCCCGTGCAGATAAAGTGAGAAACGAAGACATCCGACAAAGAATGGGACTCCAAGAATACGATCATTAAGGATATCCAACAAAGACAACTCTCTTGGTATGGACATGTACAGCGTATCGCAGACTATAGATTGCCAAAACAAGCAATGGAATGGATCCCCCATCACAAAAAAAAGAGGAAGACCCAAAATAACATGGAGCGAGGGGATAAAGAAATCCATGAGTTTAAGAAACCTACAGGAGGGTCAATGGGAAAAAAATGGCGTCTAGATATCGGACAACGTCGTCGTACTAACTAATATCAATAAGAGTTGGATTCTACTCTGAGGTAGTCTGCTGCTTTGGACAGTAGTTGTAAAACAGGTTAAACAGGTAAACAGGATCACTAAGGTAAGATTTCAATTTAGTTAGAACGAATGATTTTTTTGCCATTTTAAAAAATTTATCGTTAGCATTCGAAGGAAAAAATGGGAAAAAAGTTATTTCTAATATTGTTGGTACTTCCGATCGGACAAAAAAATCGAACCCATTCATATTAATGGTGCGTGCAGAAAATTATACCAATTGAAAAAATGTATTTTTACTTGGGGGTGTAAATACACAATCGAAACCCTAAATCCGCTGTGCGATAAGGAAGAATTTCATTTAAATCTATTCCCATTGTATTCTCGGTTATTTACTATTTATTCGAAAAAAAAACACATATCTATCAATGAAAAAACGGCTCAACAGAAACATGTGTCTAAGTGTATCGACATATGCATGCCAGGTTTTATTTTTTAGAAAATCGTATACTCAGAGCCGAACTAACACATGTAAAAGGATTATTACATAAGTGGAACTTGGAAAATGTTATTAATTGTCCCTGAAATTATTGTTGCAATGCCTATGAAAGTCGAAATATTAATTTTGGATATATTGTATTATGTGGATGAACGTGTTCGACCAATTAAGGAAGGTAAAGAGGTTTTTAAGGCTGGCCTATGATGTTCTTTTTATTGACAGTGAAATTCTCTACAGGATCCATCACATAATAATGTTCATTCTCATCCAAATGTTCTCTTGATAAATCTACCCCTACTTGTTCATTTGCATGTTGCTCCAACTGCATTTAATTGTCATTTGATTTTTGCCTGAGCCCGGAATAAATTTAATTTTTAATACCTTATGAGTTATTTTTTGACCAATTTGGGTCACTTCTATCTTTCTTAATTATATAATGTTGATACTTCAACACCGGAAGGTTCTGGCTAGGAACAGATCCATTTTTCAAACGCTTTCTCCGTGTTGTTGAAGTCACTATGAATAATCACAAATAAAATGATAGATCATTCTTTCTAGTTTTGCCAGGATTCATAAATTTCTTCAGGGATCCTTTGCATGAGAGTAAGATATATAGAACTAGTGCGTAAACTACGTGTCATCCAATGTCATATTACAATTCACCCAATCCAATATACTGGTGAGAAACGTGCCGAGGGATGAATGGCAAGAGGGTGAGTAAAACAAATCGAACTAAAAAGCGAAAAATAAATTATAAACTAAAAAAACACGCTTTTATAGTTAATCAAACTAAAAAGTAAAAAATAATTCTCAACATAAGAATAAAATTACTGACGAGAAAATGAATGTCACTGTTCTAAAAGCGTGGGGTGCTTTGTATGACATTTTTAAACTAACTGTGCGTTTTCGAATGAAAGCACCCCACGCTTGTTGAACAGTGACATTAATTTTCACGTCAGTAATTTTATTCTTATGTTAAGAATTATTTTTTACTTTTTAGTTTGATTAACTCTAAAAGCGTGTTTTTTAATTTTTTTAAACTATAATTTATTATTACTACGCTTAAACGTAAAACCTCAGCAAAACGAGAATCTTTTAATTGTTATCGTGTGTCTATGGCAAGAAGTCCTAGAATTTTACCGATCGACCCACAAAAATGGAATTTTAAAATCATTTTTGGCTTGGTATGGACCTGGTGAAAAAATTTCAATAGATTTCAGCATGCCCCTGAATTATCTATACGTAATAGTGGACGACAAATTACCGAAAAAATAATATATATACACGAATGGTTTTGTTATAAAAAGTAAATTGGATCAATTTAAATATTGATGATAAAAAACTGATTGTGGATAAAGTTTATTTTTGATGGATGTTTAAATTCTAATTTTTTCAGTCTTCGAATATGGCATCCAATATTTAATAATTTTATTCATTTAAGTAACCTGCTTCTGATAATTTATTTTTAGTGTAGCGTGTCTGAATAAATATTTTCTGCAGTTCTTGAAGTGATGACTTACTCTTGCACTAGTATCTCACTGCAACTATGTAGCTCAGAGGTTTCCATTTTTTTTCGGTTTGCGGCTTCCTAAATAATCGGTTTTTTTTCTAAATTTTTGACTTTCATGAAAAATTGGAAAACTTTTATTTACTAGAGCTAGATTTCTCTCCAAAATACAGTTACAAACAATTTTCGACGTTTCACTAATTTTAAGCAGTATTTGCTTTCCTTGTACTTTATTTAGTTATTTTTTTAGATAGAATATATTTCAAAATACCTACAATAGTGATCTAAATGATAAAAACATTTTTTGTTCCCGGCTTCCAAGTGTTAAATTTCAATAGCTCTTATCTAAAATACTGGACAAAGACTCTATTCATTACAAACTTTAATCGAAAAGTTTTGTTTTTACAGATACAAAGCGTGACAATTCTGGCTAGTTTTTATTTTTTCCCTAATTAGAGAAAGAAAATATACAGTCAAAATGTTTCAGAAATGAGTAGAGTTTCTAGATTTCTGACTATTTTGCAAATCGCTTTTTTAAAGAAGCCTCCAAACATAGCTTCACATAATTTGTTGAATTCCGCGTTATATGATCTTCGAGAGTTTTCTTGTTCACAAGTAAAATGAGGTGCCTAAGGCTTGTCTCGATCCTCGATATCCATGCCAAAGTATGCTTTGTAGACCTCGGACATCTTTGAAAACGTTTTCACAGAGAAAATTTTTGCTCTGGTCTCGATAAATTCTCCACACACGTAACGGTATGCCTTTGCTGAGTACAACCAACCTACTGATGCCATCTTATTCAAATATTGATATTTATGAAATATTCACCGTTCTCCTACTCAGCATTAATATTAACTTAACATACATAGACATTCATATAGTCACCAGCGCTCTCATAATTATGAACTTAAATGTTGGTATACTACTCCATTTCGAAATGGTACGAAATAATAAATCATTTTTTGAGGGTTGTTATATAAGCGTACATAATTGGGTTGATTAAAAAGTGAAACAGTGTATTTTTCCAATTTTGGAAATAAAGTGACATTTTTTGTAACTGCTACGGGTGACGAAAGGTTAAGAATAAGTTGATTCAACTGGATTTCATCTTGTCTCCTCTTCTTTTTTAATGTTTACTCCGGGAGAATTTTTAGAGAAGCACCATCCGAAATATTAGCGGGCATTATTGTCAATGGTGAGGTCATTAACAATTTACGGTACGCAGATGACACGGTGCTTTTGGCGTCCATTCAGGAAGATATGCAGGACATCCTTGACAGAGTTGTTTCAGAATGTGCCACGGCTGGTCTTGACTTAAACATCAAAAAGACGAAAGTGTTAGTGATCAGCAAACAACCTAACATCGTAACTAACATTACAGTTAGAGGCAAAACGCTACAGCAAGTTGATCAAATAAAATAGCCAATCTGAAATAAGGTCACGAATTGAACTGGCTCGTACTGTTTTTAGGAAGATGAGTAAAGTCTTATGCTGTAGAGATTTGGGGTTGTCCCTGAGGATCCGTCTTCTGAGATGCTATGTATTCTCTACCCTCCTATACGGCATAGAAGCCTGGACACTTAACAACAAAGACATGAATCGTCTTAAAGCTTTTGAGATGTGAGCCTACAGGCGAATACTAAAAGAAGCGTGGACAGAAAAAGTTCGTAATTCCGAGATACTCGCGAGAGTACAGAAAAACACCGAGATTATCGTCACCGTTAAGAAAAAAAATTAGAATATTTTAGGCATGTGATGAGAGGCAAAAAATATCGTTTGCTTCAGAACATAATGCAAGCAAAATAGCGGGAAGACGAGCTCCAGGTAGAAGAAAGACATCCTGGATGAAGAATCTCCGAGACTGGTTTGACGTGAGTTCTAGCACGCTGTTTAGAGTGGCATTTGACAAGATAAAAATAGGTCAGCAACGTTCTGAAAGGACATGTTACTTAAGAAGAAGAAGTTGGATTTATTATTCCGTAGCATTTCGAAATAGTGTAAACCTGCACTTTTATACCTCCATGGATGCTACTGGATGGTTTTAAAAAGTGCTAGAAAGTTCTAAAACATTCCAGACAGTTCTAGAAAATTCTGACCAATAGCGGAAACGAAACTTCTTTACAGTTCTTATGTTTTGAATCTCAAGTCAGAATTAAATATTCTCAAATATAAGTGATTTTCGGTAAGTTATTATCCCGATAACAAGCAAAGTTGTGATTAAACAATAGCTATTTTCTTCTTATTTTAGACACAAGGGATTAGAAAAACAATTTTTACCCAGGAACAAGAAATAAATTAAAAAATTTTACACAGTAATTTGTAATAAATACTTATTTTTTTGTAAATTGATTGCGCTTTTAACAATGTACAATTTAGAGGACATTAAACATTGTTTAATAAACAAACGAACTTTGTTTTATGTTGCAGTAAATATAAATGAAAAATCACTTTTATGTAAAGTGACAATGTAAGTATAACGTTCAGTGGTTTTTAATGTATTATTCGTTAATTTAGCAAAAAGTTGTTTAGAATACAATTTTATAATTTTTCATGACTACTATCAATCAGTCAATGATAAAATTTAGACAAAAATTGATGGTAAAGATAAAAGAGTGTCTAAGATGTGGTGGATACTTACTAGTTTTTGAGCGAGGTTCCCTTGGTCCATCGACGGTAACTTTTATGGCTTTGTTGTATGTAGCCACTTGTGGTGGACTCGATGATATTGTTATTGTTATTGAAAAAGATTTTCCTGGAAAGAAACGATTGATAAAAAAAAAAATAAAAGAACACAAACAAGTTTAAAAAAAAAACTTATCCCATCATATTGTTACGAATTTTTAGTTCTTTCTTGGGTTCAGTAATTTAAAACTCTCGATACAGTAACAAAACCATGTTTTATACCTGTAAATCATACTTCGACCTTTTTCGCGAAGGCGACAGACCCCTTTCAAAGCGGCGAGGATTTACTAGACACCTCGTCGAGAATTTGCGGGAGCTATCCATTTGTTCTTCGCGCCGACAGTCCCCTAATTGTGGCCGACGCACTGTCGCGACAGAAAGGGTCAACAGAGACGGACTTAAGAAATCGTAACAATATTTTCAGTTGCCCTTCTTTTGACTAATAATACACAGTGATGCAGAATATATAGCATATCTTACGAATATACGGTGGTTTCGCATTATCGTTAGAAACTGTACATTTAAAAAGTACGATAGTAAATTCCCCTAATATTTTTAAACAAATTTCGTAGGTAACGAATTTTATTTTGTAAGGGAGTTCTTGTTTGGAAATTAAGGGTCAATATTTTTTTTGTTAGCACGGTTATTTTTGCAATCAAATCTGTCCTTAATGACATAATAAGAGAGGTCCAAACAAATTTCACTAATTAACTAAGCTATTAAGCTCTAATTTGGCTTGTTGATTCATTTTTATTAGATTTTTTGTCAGGTTTTTTGTTAGATTTTTAGAAAAGCCGTAATATTTAAAATATTTACAAAGTGGATCAAATTATACTCAGTTATAAACATCGTGTGCTAAGACTTCCACCTTATTATAGCCAATTTAATCTCATTGAGTGTATTTGGGAAATATGCAAAACTTATTATGACAATCACATTGGATCTAATGGTTACAATGATAGGGCTGTTTTGGAAACCTGGCAACGAGCACTTAATACTGCCACTCCTAAAATTTGAGAAAAACAAGTCACAAAATGTAAAAATTTAATAGAGGAATGGTGGGTTCGTGAAAACCGCATCGAAGCAGTTAATCCTGTTATCATATATAATCCGAATGAGGATAGCGACGACAGTGATTCCGATTATGATTACTATAAATCTGATGCTTGATAATACCGTAAGAACTACATAATTAAACATATTTATTAAATTTGTGCCGAGAATTTATTTTTGTTGCATTCCCTTTTAACATAATTAAATATGTGCCTATTTCTAACCAAAAAACTCATCGAGAGCTACATCAACAATTTCTGTTCACAATAAAGCAAAAAATTAAAAATAAAACCTCTCAACAAAAGCATAATAATAAAAAAAAATTTTTCGGATATAAAACAATCGTATAAGAGTTGTATAAATGTGTGATCGGCCTCGCCTTCTGTTTCCTTCTGGTTTTCCCTGTACAACAAGCCTTTCCATATACTCACTCCGACTGATGTGTCCGAAAAATGTAAGAATTTGAGAGTACACGATACTGGAAAAAACGTTTTGACTATATTTCTTGTAAAGCCGAAACATTTGTGCGGTCCAGGACACTCTCAACCTTACCAATGTACCTCTCAACACAGTGCGCCTGTCAAGTCGATGCCTCGGTGACTAATCCGACACCGTCGTATATAGGTGAAATGAGCTATAATGTCAGATGGGTAATCACAAAATATTTTGTGTTTTAAAAGAAATCTTGTCGAAGAATTTTAAAAAATATAAAAAAATTTAAAACTGCTCTGGCTGTAAATAATAAAATAATGCAAAATGTAACGTATGAGCCGGTGTTGCATAATATTTAATATACCGAGCCCTCGCCATAAAACTGGTCATACGAAGCCTACAAATCTTTCATCTACTCATAAATCTGTTCTGTCAGAATCAATTTTGTTTTAAAAATAATTGCTATCTCAACGAATGGCATGGTGTTGACAGGGTAGTAAAATATAATGCTTTATTTGACATTTACAACTTTTTAATACATTATTAATTTTTTAACATTCGGATGTTGGATTTCTTTGGGGAAAGCCGACAAAGTGGTATCTTTCAATACGAAAACATTGACATTACAGTTATACGAGTACACCTACGAAAACACTAAGAATGATGCCTTTACAGATGCAGAATATGGATTTCCACTGTATTTGTAGATATTTAGAATTGTTTTACACAATAATATGTATTTTTTTTAATTAATCAGAAAAAATCCAAATATTCTTCACCTCCCCAATACATTATTATGACAATGATTTATTGAAAGTAAGTAAATTTTACTTAGTAAGCTTCTGTGGTAATTAGCAACGGGAAGTAAGTATGTGTGTTTGCTTAATGTGTTAGTAGTAATTCCCTTTTTAATTAGTCTTTTATGCACTGTTTTTTCTATTTAGCTATAGGCAATGCTTATTTTAGCCTTAAATTATAGCTTATCCAAAACTATGAACAAATGAATGGGAATAAGATTTAGCGTTTGAGAGAAATAGTCTTCAAAAACAACGGAATTCATTTCTCCGAGGTAATCTTTGGTAGACTTTGATACAAATTCAAGGAAACCACCATGTACAAAACCTTCATCACTCCCAATATGGGTTATAATCAAACCTTTCTCATTTGGAGTCCTTAAACCTTCTAAGTACACTTGCCTAGGATTTTCAATCAATTTGTCTTGCCAGACTTTTGTCTTCTTTCAACTTGGTAAAATCCGTTCTATCTGCTCTCAATTTTCGTTATTCCTTTAAATACTGATTTCTCCAACCAACTATCTCGAGGTGTTTCCC
This sequence comes from Agelastica alni, assembly GCA_950111635.1. Taxonomy (NCBI): domain Eukaryota; kingdom Metazoa; phylum Arthropoda; class Insecta; order Coleoptera; family Chrysomelidae; genus Agelastica; species Agelastica alni. The sequence continues at coordinate 8,216,170 of OX467719.1, read as the reverse complement.
AAAATCGCCCCCAAAATTACTACGCCTTAAATTCACATCTACTACTACAAAGAGCCACAGGATCAGATAAAGTACATGCAGAGGTGCTCAAAATTATCGCAAACCAAGAAGACAAAGGCCTACAGCTTATAATTGATCTTTTCAAACACCATCTACAATGCAGGAAAAATCCCTTTCGAATGGCTGAAGTCTACCTTTGTGGCGATTCCAAAAAAGCCAAACTCCTCTCAGTGTGATGACTACCGCATGATTAGTCTGATGTCCCACGTCCTCAAAGTATTCCTAAGAAAAATCCATACGCGGGTTTTTAAGAAATGCAAAGAACAAATAATTGACATTCAATTCAGATTTCAGAGTAGACTCGGCACTCGAGAAGCTCTCTTTTTCCTGAACGTGCTAACACAGAGATGTAGAGACATGAACATATATGTATACGCTTGTCTTATTGACAATCGTAAATCATTTGATTACGTCAGGCATCAGAAGATGCTAGAGATATTATCAGCAACCGGAATTGACAAGAGAGACATTACAATCACGGCAAAGCTCTACTGGAACCAAACTGCGGAGGTGAGAGTAGACAGGGGTCAATAAGGAAGGGAATACGCTTCTGTTTAACATTTACTTGGAAGCCATTTTCAGAGAGACACTATTGGAAGATATGGGAGGTATTAAAGTGAATGGAGTCCGCATCACTAATACAAGATACGCAGACTTGCAAGAAATGATGGACCAGATTGCACAACACAGTGATTGATTCGGACTACACATGAACATTTCCAAGACAAAATTGATCGTTTTCTCCAAGGCACATATTACCGAAACGCTAATGATCAATGGCAGAAATATCGAACAGGTATCATCCTTCAAATATATTGGCACCATAATCAACTGGCTGTGCGACCCGAAGCGGGAAATCGTTCTAGAATGGAGCAAGACAGGAAAATGTTCACCAGAATGAAGCCTTGAATTGAGCTTGGAGCTCAGAATACGCAAGGTCGGGTGCTAGATCTTCAGTGTATTACGTACGGTTGTGAAGGCTGCACTCTCGATCAGCTAACAGAGAGAAGGATTGAGGCTTTTGAGATGTACGTATATCGCCGCATGCTTCGTATCTCATGGATTCACCGAGTTACAAACGAAGAGGTATTAAGACGAATAAAAAAGTCAAAAGAGTTATTAACCATCATTAAAAAGAGAAAAGAAAGATACATAGGCCATATCATGAGAGGCGAAAAATACAAATTACTGAGGCTGATAATTAAAGGAAAGATTCATGGAAGAAGATCTGTTGGTGGAGGTCAGAACTCCTGGTTGAAGGACCACTTCGACTAAGACATTTAGAGCTGCTGTCTCCAGGACAATGTTAGCCATATGTATCGCCAACCTTCATCAGGAGAGGGCGTAATATAAAGAAGAAGAAATTCAGTTTCGGTAGACAGACCACCCAAGAGATGGTATGAAAGCTGGAGCTCGGCGTTACAGGAAGAGCTCCGAAGGAGGCTAAATGCAACGGATTAAACAGGACCAGGTCCTATTATGGAACACTATTTAGCACACAGGTTCTTATCCAAAGGTGCCGGGACATGTCGGTGACCGTTTACGCATATTTCATCGATTACGAAAAAGCCTTTGATAAAGTTAAGCACGAAAAACTGATCAACATTCTTAGAGAAATAAGACTGGAACAACGAGACCTTAGAATAATAGCCAACCTTTACTGGAACCAAAGTGCTCAAATAAGAATCGATAACACCGCGTCCAACGAGATCAAAATCCTGAGAGGCGTTCGTCAAGGATGCATTTTATCACCACTGTTATTTAATTTGTATTCCGACAGGATATTTCAAGAGGCGTTGGATGAATGTGACGAGGGGATATCAGTCAATGGGATTAATATCAACAATCTGAGGTATGCGGATGACACGGTTCTTGTTGCCGACTCACTGGAAGGACTGCAGGAGCTGGTAAGCCGCGTGACGGCTGCAAGCTCAGAGGCCGGACTTAGCCTGAACGTGAGAAAGACAAAGTGGCTAGCAGTTAGCAAATCAAACAACGTGGACGGACACCCGACAATTAACGGTCAACGAATTGAGCGAGTAGAAACTTTTAAATATCTTGAGTGTCAACTAAATGAGAAGTGGGACAGCATGCAGGAGATTCGTGCCAGAATAAAACAAGCTCGTGCTTCGTTTCTGAAAATGCGTAAAGTACTTTGCAGCAGAAATTTAAGCTTGCCTCTGCGCGTTCAAGTGCTTCGCTGTTACGTGTTCAGCATACTGTTTTATGGAATGGAAGCTTGGACTTTGACAGATGCGATGTGCAAAAAATTGGAGGCCATTGAAATGTGGACGTACAGAAAGCTATTAAGAATCTCCTGGGTAGAAAGAGTGCGTAACACCGAGGTATTTCAACGCCTTGACAAGCAGCTGGAAGTTCTGTTTACACTAAAAAAGCGCAAACTGGAGTATTTTGGTCACATCTTAAGAAATGACAAGTATCGACTTTTAAAGCTTATTATAGAAGGGAAGATCGAAGGACGAAGAGGCCCGGGTAGAAGAAAGATATCCTGGCTAAAAAATTAAGACAGTGGTATGGAGTGAGCACTACCACATTGTTCCGCCGAGCTGTAGACAAGGTTCAGATAGCGCTGATGATTGCCAACGTCCGAGGAGGACAGGGCACCTAAAGAAGAAGAAGAAGGTCTTATTATAAGAAGAAATTCACATTTTAAAATCGCCACGGCTTACACAGGTACCTGGACACCCATAGCCGAGAATCGCCACGGGCTTTAATATTTTAGCCAACTTAATAATTTAGGCCTTGATAAAAATTGCATCACAAAGGCGACATATCTTTAATAAAAATGATCTCATTAAGCGATTCATTTTATATTAATTGAATTCATATTGTGTTAATTTAAACACAAAAGATTCAACATTATTATGTTGTTATTTTTTGGGAAAATAAAATTGTTGTTTCATTTATAGGAAATATGGAAAATGTGGAATTTTTATGTCAAACCAAACCACATCCGCAGGTTGTTGGTAAACTAGCTTTCTTGAAACACCGCAAAACTTTGATAAAATTTAAATTTAACGTAAAGAACACGTATAGATGCAAAATTCTTATCCATCGATGTGTCAGGAAGTTAACAAATACAAAATGATAATATCAGTATCTTAATTATTATAATTGATAAAAATAATATTTTGTGTAACAAAAATTGTAAACCTTTACGAATTAACAATGTTTGAACCTAAAACGAAGAATCATAATTAAATGAAATAATAATTTAGGTGCATAATTTTACCGACAATACAATTTTACTGCACGTATTACATAAATAAAGGGAAAAGACTTTTGTGTAAAGATTTCTCACCATAAATTTAGAAATATGAGTAGAAATCTTTATAACAGATTTGACTAGTGTTTAGTGCAGGACGGTGGAATATATGAACTCTTAAAGCCCGGTAAAGCCCAGCTCAACATGCAAACCTTCACGTATGACTCATTATTTTATCACTTTAATATAATTTATTACGATTAAAATTAGTGTGACAAAGCTTTGTGGTGTGCTTTAGTGTATTGTCATCTAAATAAATTGGTGGTAAAACTAAAACAATTAGCACAAATAGAGCTAGTTGCTCATGTTGTAGAAGTTATCTGACACCAAAACATAAAAGTGTTGATGTAACATTTCGGAGGTAAGTGTGTTTAGTTGTAATTTTTTTAAATATTTAGAAATAAACAAGAGTTATTTTAATGACATTTAAAGATTAAATCCACTAATCATAATCATAAAGTGTGCACTGTCGTAGCAGAGGGTAAAATTTTAGGGTTTTTTTGGATTTTATAATACTTATACTTTAAAATCCTTTTACACACAATTTAAACATATTAGAATTTTAGGTAAGGATAGGAACCAGATGGTTATTTTTCTGGGAAGACATACCCAGCATTATTGTAAACGTGAAAATAACATTTAGGTGAATAAACAGTATTGCCGTGGCAAAACTAACTTTTTTAAATTGGGGGCTCTTTTCTATTTAATATGGTTCTAAAAAAAATTACCTGAAAGTTTCATCACCCTAGCTCTCCTTCTGAAGTTATCGTGCGAAAAGTACAAAATGCGGTAAATTTGAGGATCACCTTGTACGGAAGCTACCTGAAGGAATGTACCGTTATGGCCCATCTTCGAACTCGGTCTTGTCCTTCTACCCTGTAAGTTTTAGTGACCTACCGGCTCTATGTCTTAAGATATCGTGCCCACAAGATATTCCAACACACACTACACACAGACAAAATTTGAAACAACCGTCACGCTGAAAATGGTCCCATTCGACGCGTGGGGCCATGAAACGTGCAGCGCACATGGTTTTGGCGATTTTAACTTTTGGGGGTAAACCAATACTATTCCTTTTTTACCCTTCGGTTCGTTAAAGTAAAAATGTACCTAAAGTTGAAGCTGTTGGATGTTTTCAGGAGGTAACGTACGAGGTAACGTATGTAAATTAGCAACCAACAAACAGCCCCTTTATTAGCGCTGTCTGACTGGTACACGGGCACCTGATTCCCTTTTCAACGCACTGTCTGGAGTCGAAGCATGAGAGTATCTCTCCGACCACCTAGAGCGACGATTCAATTCATTTTATTGGCAGTGGTCAAAAAGATCGCTTTTTTCCTTCTATTCAGAGTTCTCATTGAACGATCGACCGAAGTGGTCATACCTATAGTGAGTTCCTATCCAACCGCTGACCAAGAAGGTCGCAAAGTTCCAATTTATTCACAGCGGTCAGAAGTTCGCTTTTTTTCCTTTTTATACAAAGTTCACTTCCAGCTATCGACCGGAGTTGACGATCGATATTCCTCCTCCTTAGCGATAGAGTCGATATTTTCCCATTTTTCCTCGGCATTCGGATTTTTATTCAATGCTTGTAGCAATTTATTAACGGTACAAGTACATTGTGAATTTAAAAAAGAAATATTTTAGTGTTAAATAAAAACCTTTATAAAGCAGCAATTTATGATTTTCAACCAGTCCACTAATTATCTAAGTAGAGTATAATATCTCCTGTGTACGAAAAAGGGAAATTACAAATCCCTATTTTCACACAATCAAAAATAAAAATACTTATCCTTCCTTGATCAATGATATTTAACATTAACAGATACAATAAAATGACATTATTTCTGTATGGTTTTTCTAACGAAGATCATAAAAAGATCAAGTGAAATTTTCAAAGGAATTTTTTGTTTACAGTATTAGAGTAGCACGAACATGGCGAGCGGTATTCAAATTGTATCCCCATAAAATTTTAAACATGATAATGATGCACAGATTGGGTTTACAGAGAGAAATGATATCACCAAGCTACCGCACGTTTTATTGTTGTCGATTGTTTCATCGAATATCGTTGGAACTCTCCCGACGATTGGAACAATCATTACAACGTCGCGCTTCTAAATGACGTTGACAACGTTTCGAGCACAATGCCGCCCTTTACTATATATGCACTTTGCTGATTTACCGGTTAAATATCTCTTTACTTCCAAAACCAACGCACGTCGCACGTTTGAGTTGCAAATAGTAATTTTATTTACTTTAAACAAAACGTTTGCAAGTTTTTCATACAAAAAATCACCAGTTTATTAAAATTGCATTGAATAATCTTTAACTTTAACTGGTATTGTGTTCTTGATTCGAATTTTCGTGTAAGTTATTGACAAGAATAAATTTTTATTTGTGGTTTACACAGAGTATGTAACCTAGTCTTTCTTTTGAGAAAGAGTAGTCTATATTGTGAGGCATGACCAGCTAGTAGAAGTGCTGAACCAGAAAAACCGGGACTCACGAGATATCAGAATCATTGTCAACCTTTACTTTAACCAAAAGGCAACAATGCGAGTACAAGAAACGAAGACTGACCCTATAGAAATCAAACGGGGCGTAAGACAGGGATGTGTCCTCTCGCCACTTTTATTCAACATCTACTCTAAAGAAATATTCAACAGAGCCCGTGTATGCGAGTTGGGAGGCGTCACAGTAAATGGCAAGACAATTAATAACTTGCGCTATGCAGACAATACTGCCCTTCTTGCTGAAAATATGCGAGATCTACAAGAACTGCTGAACAGGGTCATCACTGCCAGTCGACATTTTGGCTTGACGCTTAACACAAAAAAGACCAAATACATGATTATAACAAGGAAAAACGCTCCGCAAGAACCCCTATGTAGACGGAGAACAATTAGAGAGTGTTACAAGATATAACAATCTGGGTACAAACATCGCATGCACCGCTGATTATTGCTTCGAAAACAAGATCCGTATAGAGAAAGCACGTGCAGCTTTTGTCAAAATGAAGAAGATGCTTTGTAACCGCGACTTGAGCCTAGATCTTAGAACACGAATGCTGAAGTGCTATGTATTCCCGGTACTATATTATGGCGTAGAAACTTGGACCCTTAACAGAATGTACAAAAGGAAAATAGAAGCATTTGAGATGTGGAATTACAGAAGAATGCTCAGAAAATCGTGGGTGGAGCACACGACCAAAGCAGAAGTGCTTACCAGAATAAATAAAGAGTTGGAGGTGTTCAAGAAAGTGAAGAAAAAAAAGATTACCTATCTGATTCAAAATATGAGATACTTCACTTGATAATCCAGGGGAAGATTATGGGCAAAAGGTCAATTGGAAGAAGAAGAATATCTTGACTGCGGAATCTGCGAGAATGGTTCAACATGTCTTATGCAGATCTATTTAGAGCAGCAGTTTTCAAGGTCAGGATTGCCGTGATGTTAGCAAACCTCCGATAATGGAGAAGCTACATGAAGAAGAAGAAAAATTAATTTCTGTTAATACAATTGCGTTCAATTGCAGAAAAAACGATAATAGAGCATTTATACATACATATTTCCCCTTCTTTCCACTTGCTACGGTTCTTACACACGTTTTTCGCTTCATCTACTTTCATCAGCGCTTTTATACATGCTCGTCGGTTGCTAGTACTCGTGACCTGGCCTTTCTTTAAAACAATGTCGATCTAATCGAGATAAGTTCGCCAAGGTCGACCCCTACCATTCACACTCGTCAATCTTCTTTCATTTATCCTCTCTACGTGTCCTCATTTTCTTTCACACCACAGCGTTCTTTTATTATACTATTACTCACTTTGTCCATCAGAGTCACTCTAACTGTACTTCTGAGAAAATGAAATATATAAAAAATGATAATTTTTGCATAATTTACAATTTAAAAGAAAATACTTTGCCATCAAATGATAATTCCATACGATAATTGAATAAATTTTGCTTGTATTTCATAAATCAATGGGGCCAAATAAAAATAATATAACGATTTATACAGGGTGTTTCAAAACAAGGTGACTCAGGGTGACGCCCTTGATCTTGAATACGGATGGCGTTACGAAAATTTCTTACTGAGCAAAACCCAATTATTTTTCGGTTTTCTACCTATCCTAGAAACGGAGTCACCTTTTTTTTAAACACCCTGTAGGTAGTAATATTTATTACTACTTATTATAAGTAAATAAAACAACGATTTAAAAATAGGCAGTAGCAGCAAAAAAGCACAAAGGTAAATTAACTCTTCCCCAATTTTAATGAAATTATTTTTGACTCCGGTCTCACGCAAAGAGGTCAAAGAATTCTTAATATTTATTCCAAGCCTGCCACGCATCACCAAGAAAATAATATTAGTTCAACGAATGCCACATGTGACTGCAATTATTGTAATTTTTCCTCGTGAATGCGGTAAAATAAGAACACCGGGCAAAATTCAAAAATATTAGGCGTGTCGCGTGCCATGTGCGATAAAACAGCAACTGCGTGGTGCAGTTTTTTATGGCGAATTCATTTTCTATTCCTATTACGCATGAGAAGGGCATAAATGTTACCACCAAATTTGCTCAACAACCCTATAGGATGCAAATTGGACAAAAAGGCAGTTTCCAATAATACTAGGAATGCGTTTTTTAGTAATGACTCTATAAAGTGGGTACCTACAGCGAGAATGCAGTTGGCAAAATAAATTAAGGGTATACTTCTTGCAAAACTAAAGATTTGCAATAGGGCATATGCATTTTTTTTATATTTTTATACAATTGCTTACATCGCACATAATAATAAAAAAAAATTCAGCGCCAAACAACTAATTTAAAGTAAAATAAAAAAGTTCAAGATAGCCAACCGACACGGGAACTTTAATCGCCCGCTGTTTTGGCGCGCTTGAGGAGACGTCATAGTCTATGACAACAATCAAATAATCCGACACAGTGGTAGTTTTGACTAGTATAAAGCAGTAACATCAAAGATAAAAACAGCAATGTGATGATAATAAGTTGTTATATTTAGTAAATAAGTAGTTTTAATACTAAACTATTTAATTCAACTTTTATTGTTACAATATAAGTATATCTTGTGCATACAGTTTGATGGTTAAAGCTTTAATGACTACTCACGACAGCTTACACTTGACACTAACTTAGGGTCTGTTCACATTTTAACAATTTCATAACACTAACTTTTGTAGAGGACATGTATTGAATTTAGATGCGCATCGCTTTTAATTGATTAGTTCAAGTCAGTGACATATACGGAACTGGGCTTGGTCGTGTATGTGAATTGTCAAAAGCTGTCAATCATAGTTATACATTAATGAAAACTTTTTTGTTTTTGCTACTACTTTTATTTCAGTCGAACTTCCTAAATAGATTAATTCAATAGGTTATGGGCCCAGTTCACCACGACTGTAAACAAAAGTAAACAGAGAGACTAAAAGTTAAGATAGCAGTTTTAAAAAAAAAAAAACTTTGATGCGCTGATAGCTGTTTCTTGTGCGTGATTTCATCATCACAATACCATTGAATCAAGTCCCTCCAACTCGATTTTGAGAGTCACGGTGTCCAATAATACGTCTTGGCATGACCATGTTGCTAACTTCGCAAAGTCGGCAAGCCAGAGGCTAGGTTTTCTGTGGAAAGCTAGAGTTTTTTACTCCTGATCAACTGTTGACGACGTACAAGGCTCAAATTCGACCTCTGCTGGAGTATTGCTCGCACATTTGGGGTTCAGCACCAAGGCATTCTCTTCGTCTTCTAGATTCCATTCAGAAAAGGGTCATTCGGTTGATAAACAGCTCAACTCTCACAGATTTTCTTCACCCTCTAGAACATAGAAGAAGAGTTGCAGACCAGTCTCTACAGATATTTCCATGGCAGATGCTCCAGAGAAATAAAAACTCTTGTGCCACCATTGGCCCCATTCGGCCGAAGAACTCGGCACGCTGATCAGTCTCACCCATTTACACTACAAGGACCAATCTCTATCAAGAATCCTTCTTTAACAGGGCTGCTACGGAATGGAACAAGCTTTCAAAATCAGTTTTTTCAGAGAACTAAGATCTATCCTTTTTGCGACTATTTTCATTAAAAAAAAAAACGTGGTACAAAGCAAACGAAGTTTTCTCGACGCGCAGTTTTTAGTAACGAATTTGGACTGAAATTAATTTTTTTTTTTCGGAAATTTCAAAGCCGGCAATCCAAAACAGAACAATTGAAAGGTGATCGAGTGAGTATCGAAAAATTGGAGGGTTTCAGTGAGTCTAGCAACTGGCAAACTGGATTTTTTTTTTGGTAATTTCAAAGCCGGCAATCCAAAACAGAACAATTGAAATGTGATCGAGTGAGTATCGAAAAAATGGAGGGTTTCAGTGAGTCTAGCAACTGGCAAACTGAATTTTTTTTTCGGAAATTTCAAAGCCGGCAATCCAAAACAGAACAATTGAAATGTGATCGAGTAAGTATCGAAAAATTGGAGGTTTCAGTGAGTCTTGCAACTGGCAGGCATGGTAAATCCAAACGCGTCAAATTTTTTGAAGACAGCGAATTATTCGATATTGTCGACGGAACCGAAGAAAAACCAACGGTTGTAGACGCCGACTATTCAACAAAAATCGTCACTTGGAAAAAGAAAGTTTCTAAAGCGAGAAGAATCATTTCGACAGCATGAAGAAGGCAGGCGGTAATGCAAATTATGACATGTACAACAGCAATAAAAGAGATTGTGGGAAATGATCAGAGGAACCTACGAGCGCACATCGAAGGTAAAATCACTACTTTTACATCAAAAGTATTATAGTTATACAAAAGAGTCTGGCATTTTTATCGAAATTAATGAAAATTGTACGACAATCGCGAAATCAAAAGGAGAACATATCCGACTCTATGGTAGCGAACTTTTCGAAGAAAAATCATAACAAATTAATCTAATTACATGGTACATAAAAAAGATAATTTTATACATTTTGGAACATTAGAACACTTTATACTGTTTTGAAGGATCTCACTTATATTGTATTTATAATTTTTTTGTAAAATGTGACACTTACCCCTTCCACTGCGCCCGACGAACCTCAAATCGTTAAACTTCGCCACTTGGTTCTTCATAACGGCAGTACAGTTCCTCAATTCGGCACAACAGTTTTCGTCATTACCCGCCCGCACCGTAACGATAGTTCCATCCCCTATATCCCCCACCGCCACCACTTTGAACGCCACCGGCAAAGTTTTGTTCGACCGCCAATGGGACGGTAACTGGGTGCACATAATGTACGGACTACCGGTTCTGACCAACTCACCGGAGTGCTCAGACTGAATTTCGTGGATTCTATGCTCGAACCAGTACAGATCTGAGTTCTGGTATACTGAAGGTGGTTCGCCCATGGTGGATTTCGGCCACGCTTCTTCGGAAACGTTGCAGGTTTGTACTGAGACTGGTAGATGCATTACCTAACGTCAGCTGACAGTTCTGGACGGCGAAAATTACTTTTAAGATTGTGTGAAATCACTACTCCAATTCTGCAAAAGAAAAACCAAATACAATCAGTTCCAAGCATACGTGGCATTTCAAAAGATGCGACTGTTATTACAGATCGTAAAATCTTATCGGTTAGAAAAGGTGTTCAAAAATTTGTTCAGTTGCACGATGCAAATGTGTACAAAAATACAAAACATACATATGGTCACGCCTTATTATCAAAATCATCGGTATTCCGATTATTGTTTACGAGGATATTCGTAATCGTCATCAAAATCGAGACTAACGATGGGATAATTCGAATTCAAAATCCTCGGTACATTCCGATTATTATTTTCGAGGATATTCGTAATCGTAATCGGAATCGAGCTTAGCGATGGAATAATTCGAATTAAAAATCCTCGGTACATTCCGATTATTATTTACGAGGAGATTCGTAATCGGAATCGAGACTAGCGATGGAATAATTCGAATTAAAAATCCTCGGTACATTCCGATTATTATTTACGAGGAGATTCGTAATCGGAATCGACACTAGCGATGGGATAATCTAGACTTAATTTTTTCTGACGAGTTTCTTATCTTGTATGCAACATTTTTTTGTGTCACGTACATACTCAAATTTATAACGCACTAAGCAAACGGTATCGCAAAATCTTTTTAGTACTAGCGTTAACATTTTATTAACAAAAGTTTATAATTTTTGTTAATTATTATGTAAGTAAGGTTGCAGCGTCATTTAAAAAGTAAACAGATGTTTATAATAAAAAATATAAGTATGTAATATCCATTCTAAAATAAATGCATTGACAAACCGCATACCGCATGTTGGTTTTTGAAGCGCCCATGGCTACAGAGAATATTTTAAATGTATAATGTAGGTAACACATAAGCCAGTCAAATGTGTATGTGCACAAACCTTCTGTAAAAGATAAATCATACAATAGATTATTTATCTACATTTATTTTTGGAGACAATATAACAACTATCACTTTACAGAGAAACTATTAAAATGAGTAAAAAAAATCTTTCTAGTACTCGGGTCAGTATTTAAGGGGGTTTAAGAAATTCAAAAAAAATAAGAAACAGGACAACTAAAGCAATCAAGGATCTGAAAAAAATATATCGGGAGAATTTCTCGTTGGAAATGAAACACGACTTATACGGATGTCAGAAGAAAATATGGAACATGATACGAAAGAGAAAAAAAAACCAACCAACGAGTAGTACCTAATGACAAACGTTATAAATCAGGAAACATGGGTAGCATATTTGGATGTTAACAACGATGAGTAAGATGTTGCAAACCTACCACCTCCAAACAAACAAGAGGAAACCTTCACATCAGAAGAAGTACAAACAGCCATAAAGAAACTGAAGACCCAAAAACATTTTTTTTGCTAAGCTTAAGTAATATGATCAATAATCATTTGTTAGTAACAATATTCAATTGTTATAAACAATGCTATTCTCTCAATACTGAAACAAGTTTAAAATTCTACAATTCCTATTTTTGTTTTCTAAAACTATCTCTTTCTATGAAATATTGTCATCATATCTTTCATACAAATATTCCTAACATGTAATAATCATATTCAAAAGATCTTAAAATTATGTATTAAAAATAGTATAATTTATAAATTGCAAAATTCAGGTAGTTTACCATTTTTTTCATAAAAAACAGCCTTACCGATTTTGCTGAATATTTAATCAGTTCTAAGTTGCGTAATTATAAGTCGAATGCAATTGGTCCCATGTCGATATCATTTTTTGTCCTCAAGATAATCGAGACGAAATAAATTTCGAAAGTTTACCATTTTTTTATTCTACATAAAAAACAGCTTGACCGATTTTGTTAAAAATCTAATCAGCTCTAAGTTGCATAATTATGCGTCGAATGCAATTGGTCCCACGTCGATATCATTTTTTGTTCTCGAGATAATCGAGACGAAAAATAATTCTGAAAGTTCACCATTTTTTTCAGTTTTTTTATTCTACATAAAAAACAGCTTGACCGATTTTGTTAAAAATCTAATCAGCTCTAAGTTGCATAATTATGCGTCGAATGCAATTGGTCCCACGTCGATATCATTTTTTGTTCTCGAGATAATCGAGACGAAAAATAATTCTGAAAGTTCACCATTTTTTTCAGTTTTTTTATTCTACATAAAAAACAGCTCGACCGATTTTGCTTAAAGTCTAATCAGTTTTGGGTTGTGTAATTATGCGTCGAATGCAATTGGACCCACGTCGATATCATTTTTTGTTCTCGAGATAATCGAGACGAAAAATAATTCTGAAAGTTCACCATTTTTTTCAGTTTTTTTATTCTACATAAAAAACAGCTCGACCGATTTTGCTTAAAATCTAATCACTTTTCGGTTGTGTAATTATGCGTCGAATGAAATTGGTCCTTTGTCGATATCATTTTTTGTCCTCAAGATAATCGAGCCGAAATAAATTTCGAAAGTTTACCATTTTTTTATTCTACATAAAAAACAGCTTGACCGATTTTGTTAAAAATCTAATCAGCTCTAAGTTGCATAATTATGCGTCGAATGCAATTGGTCCCACGTCGATATAATTTTTTGTTTTTGAGATAATCGAGACGAAAAATAATTCTGAAAGTTCACCATTTTTTTCAGTTTTTTTATTCTACATAAAAAACAGCTTGACCGATTTTGCTTAAAATCTAATCACTTTTCGGTTGTGTAATTATGCGTCGAATGAAATTGGTCCTTTGTCGATATCATTTTTTGTTCTCGAGATAATCGAGACGAAAAATAATTCCGAAAGTTGTAAAAATTTTTATGTTTTGTATGACTGATCAGTAAATCCATTAAGTGGACTGGGAAAAATAAGTTAAATAAACAATCATGATATTTTATAAATACCAGTTGCTTGGAATAATACAACAACCTTCAAGTTTATAAACAAAAGGTAACAAATAACTGTAATAATTTATTAGAATGAAAATGACTGTGCAACATTGACAGTTGACCAGCGAAAATTACAAGTTTAGAAACATTCAATAGTCGCTAGTAAAATCCCAGGGAATCCCTGCTAGAATATTCAACATCTCGTCTTATAACAATATCTGAATTTATTGAGAACGTTCATAGTCCAGGATTCTTTTTTAAAATTTTTAAAGACGCATTATTTCTAGCTTTTTTCGGTAAAAGATCAATTTGCTACCAAATAATATCCAGCTTGAAATGGCTGGGTACTGGTGAAGTTAAGAGGATTTTTAAAGTTATACTTCTTTTGGCGCGTTTAGTTGAGAGTTAAATTGGAAGCTGCGCGCGCACACCGTTACGGTAATTCCGACAGTATAAAGTAGGCCATCAAATATAATGACTCATATACAGGGTGGTCAACCGAAAACGAAACAGAGCCATTTGCAGAAACCTCGTCAACATTTTAGAAAAACGCTCATACCTGTCGACTTTTGATTAATTGGGGACACTTTTTTTCGGTATTTTTGACTCCACTACTTTTGACCCCAAGTGAGGGTAAGAATTACCCCAAAATTTTTAAATGGGTCGAATAAGATATCTTTTGAAAGCTCTAATAATTCTCTTTACAATAGTCTATAAATTTTACATTTTCTCCCAATACTTTGAAAAAATTTACCTGTTAAAATTCCAATTATTTCAGTTGCTTACTTAATACTTAATTGATTAAATGTTCAAACTGATGACACCGCGGCTTCCATAAAATAATAAGGATTTTGTTCAAAACGTTCACGCACATTCCGAAGAATTTCCGGAGTTATTCGACGGCACTCGTCAACGCTTCTTTGACCCAAGTCTTCCAACGACACTGCTTGTGTTTTATAGATTTTATTTTCAGATGTCCCCACAAAAAGAAATAGAGCGGCGATAAATCTGGCGAACGTGGAGGCCATTCAATGCTGCCACTTCTTCCAATCCAATGCCGTGGAAAACGTTGGTCTAAATACTGGCAGGCGTCTGCCAGTAATTGCAAATACATTTCGCCAGTCATACTAGGTACTAGGTACTAAACTACTAAACTATTGTATAGAGAATTGTAAGAACTTTTGAAAGACATCTTATTCAACCCCCAATGCCATTTGAAAATTTTGGGGTAATTCGTACCATCGCTTGGGGTTAAAAATAGTGGACTCAAAAATACCGGAAGAGTGTCCCCCCTTAAATCAAAAATCGACGGGTCTGAGCGTTTTTATAAAATGTTAAGAGGTTCCTGCAAATGGCTCTGTTTCGTTTTCGGTTGGCCACCCAACAAAACACGTTTTTATTTTTGAAATCGATAGAAAAGCCAATTTATGTAAAACATTTCATTCATATTAATACTTAATTGTGAATAGTTTTATTATTTATCAATTTTTCTTACATTGTGCTATAAAAAAATTTCAGTGATAAATATTACATAAAAACTTGTTTTCGTGTTTTCAAATATTCGAGGTTAAGTTTTCGGTACATTTTTAAGTCAATAATTTTTTTGTAAAGTTGTGCAACAATCTTTGTAAGTTTTTTAATTTTCCTAATTAAAATCACAGTTAAAAAAGATATTCAAAATAATCACTACTTTAAATAGTAAATAATTAAATATTTTATAGGTAACATTAATTTTTAATAAATAACTAGAAACAATTTTATTTACTTTTAATCGGTAATTAAAAAAAAATCAATAACTGATAAACATATTTTTATTAATTGTAAACATTAATACATACATAAAGTAGGCAGAGACCACTTCCTTCCACTTGCTACGGTTCTTACACACATCTTTTGCTTCCTCTACTTCCATCAGTGCTCTCATACATGATCGTCGGTTGTTGGTACTCTTGACCTGACATTTCTTCAAAACAATGTTGATCTTATCAAGATATGTTCTCCGAGGTCGGCCTCTACCGACTTGTCCATTTACACTCGCCTTATAAATTTGTTTCGTCAATCTTCCTTCATCCATCCTTTCTACGTGTCCAAACCATCTAAGCATTCCTTTATCTATCTTTGTAATTACATCTTCTTTTACACCACAGCGTTCTCTTATCTCACTATTCTTTACTTTATCCAACCGAGTCACTCCGGCTATACTTCTCAGACTACTAATCTCCGCAGCATTAATCCTATTTTAATGCTTCTTTTGCCAAAGCCAACATTCACTACCATACATAAGTGTAGGAACCAACACACCTCTATGCACAGCCAGACGTGCCTTTTTTGACACTTTCTGGCTGTTCACAAAGCTATGCAGTGCTTAATGGGGTCCTCAAAATGCCTAGGTAGTCGTTTCTACGGAAAAAGCTCAATTTATGGTGCAATAATACTAAGAAATGCTATTAAAATATCTTGAATTAAATCTTAATCGTAAATCAGATAAGGTTTCTGAATATTTTTTAAACACCGAACAAAATTTAAATAAATTTAATAAAAATCCAGTTTACAATTCTCAAAATACTAATCACTTAAATTTGATTTGTATGAAGCTAACCGTGGTAAGTCACTAAATTAAAGTGCTTAAGGCAAATTTATACAGCAAAAATAAAATAAAAAAAATAAACATGCCCAAAACTATGAAAGCGTTTATACAAGAAATAAGAATAAGAACAAAATATGTCCAACTTTTATCTTTTTGCCTTATTTTATTTTATTTTGTTTAAAAACTGATAATGCGCGTGACCCAAATCTTTTCTGTTCTAAATGTTCCGAGTTTACAATCAACCTAACCGAATCTAATAATATTATTTGTGTAGGTATTTTAGATTTTCCTTCTATGGCACGTATATTTATTTCTTAAAAGCTTCCATCTGTGTTGAGAAGCTTCAGCTACAAAAAAAATGATTTAAAAAACGGTAAACCCTCTGATTTTTTGGCACTTACGTGCTTCCTCAATTATGTTAGCAATTGTGAGCAAAGCATATTCTTTCAGTCGGCTGGCTGTTCTTGTATTTTTTATCAGTTTTTGCATATAACTGAAGAAAGGTCGATACCTGCTCTATCAACATGCCATCATCCGTTATAATATTTTTTAATAGGAAATGGATGATAGATATATAGTTGGATAATTTTAGATAATGATAAAATTTAAAATATCCGTATTTGAATTAAAATAAATCAATTTGAAGAGATTATGTACTGTTATGCACAAAACACAAAAGTCATTGTAAAAAAAAGCTGCGATATGTTATTTCTTATTTTATTTTAGTCATCTGTATAAACCAATGTTTTTTGCTCTCATTCTTAGGTTGTATTGTTTTTAAATAAAAGCACCTATTTAGAATTTTTACGGTGAATTTTCCAAAATATTGTACCGACAAATTTCCCAACGAAATAATAAACAAATTTCTAAATTTTCCAAGAAAATAATAAATTCTCAAGGTAGGTACGTAATGCGCGCCTTTGACGTCCCAAGAAGATTGTGTCGTCATGATTAAATATTTTTCTATTTCCAATGTCAAACGGTCGACGATATTCCCCGAATCGGCGAAATTAACCAAACAAATCCTTAAAAATTTCAAACCTTTCCGGTTCCAACGATGACAGCGCGCCCGGTTGACTTTCACATGTGTGTGTTATTTCATTGATGAATCACTCTGGTAAATACGTAGCAATAATAAATAAAAAAAAGATTTCAAACAATTACCGTTTGCGGGACTTCTTGGCGCGCAGTTATTCGAAAAGTTCGCGCGGCCATAAAGGGAGCGTGATGCGCTAATCACAGCCCTTGTTTGCGCACTTGGTCTGAGCCGACGGTCGGAAAAACGCGCGGCGCTGTTCACCGTTTCGAAGTATGACATTAACTGCGGTTAGCGACGATATACTGCGATGTGTAAATCAGCGAAACATTTAAACAAAGAAAGCAGTAAACGCAAGCGCAAGAAGTAGGAGGTAAACAGTACGCTCCGTATGAAATAGGCGCATAAGGACCATTATGATTTTTTAGTAGCGCGAGAAAGGATTTTCAACCTCAAGAGAAGTATACTTTCCGGAAGAAGGCGGGATTCGAGGCGGGATTTCGGTCTTGAACCAACTAAGATACTGGTTTACATCAACGTTACGACTTTTGTTAATAGAGATAATAAATGAATCTTCTCATGCGAGAGGTAGTAACTCATAAACTCACACCTAACAATCTTCGCAAACAGTATTATTCAAGAAAATCGCTTTTTTTTCTTACCAATCTAACTGGACAGTTTTTTTTTAATAACATTTTCGCAAATACGTTGCAGTCTATAAATTATCAGTTATTCATTCAAATGCCTCTCAATCAAATTGGTAATATATCTACAGTCTAATAATAACAGATTGGTACAACTAACATACTCTGGAGGATTTATAATCCATCACTCTGTACACAAAACAATAAACACAGTAGGTGTACAAGATATTTTTAAAAAACCAAGATCTCTGTTTTACTGAAATAATGTTATTAAAGAATTGTTACCATGTGCCCGAAATATGTCATTTTCCTTTCCTTGAAACATTAAGAATTTCTTTTCCCTTTTGTATCTCTTGCAGCACTTTTTCATTGGTTATGTGATAAATCCAAGAGATTATTAACATTCGGCAATAGCACCAAAGTTCAAAAGCTTCGAGACGTCTGGAAGCATCGTCAGTCAAGGTCCAAGCTTCAACGCCATATAGCAGAACCGTGAACTCATAACATTTGAGAGTTCGAATTCGAGTTTTTAGATTTAGCTTTTTATTACAGAGCACACTTCTCATAATCTTCTCTTAATCTTCTTCTAATGCATCGTTAAACAGGCTTTCGGAGTACACATTAAACAATAGCGGTTTTGGTGCCAGTATAGCTTACCTATGATTCGCAGATCTTTATCATCCAATCCCGATTACTCTAAAATGTCCATTAGCTTCCCATGATTTACCCTATCAAAGGCCTTTTCAAAATCTTTTAAACATGCGTAGACGTCCATGTTGACATCTCGCGCTCTTTGAATCAAAACGTTCAGGCTAAACAGAGCTTCCCTTGTACCGAATCCTCTTCTAAAGCCAAACTGCGACTCGCTAATATTTCGTTCCAGTTTTGGATATATATGTTCATGGATGATTCTTAAGAAGACCTTCAGCATATGGCTCATCAAGATAATGGTTCGGTGTTCTGCGCATGTTTTGACCTTTTTTTTTGGGATTGGAATGAATATCGATATCAGCCAGTCATTCGGAATTTCAGCTGTTTCAGTTATGGGATTCTAAAAAATTGACCTTTTTAATGGCAGGATTTTTTGGAAGCTGCTTTCCGAATTAAACAAAATAGTAATTTACGTAACAAGTCCGGAGAATACTGTTGTTTTAAAAGAGAAGATAAAATTCTAGGACGAGCCGTAGGCGAGTCCTGGAAGTCTGCAATCGTGTAGAATAACAAATTCTTCTTCTTCTTCTTCGTCGTATCTGCATGTCTGAAGCATCGTGACACTATGGCTACCTGCAACTGGCAACCTTACGTTTCCAAAGGTGGCGATCCTCGACTTCGCGGAGATTCGTTTGCAATGGTTGACCTATGATGTTCTTTATTTGGTCCAGCCAACGTGACGGAGATCGGCTTCTGGGTCTTCGGCCTTCTACTTTGCCCTGTAATATAAGTTTCTCTAGGTTATCCTCATTTCTGCGTGTGATGTGTCCAAAATATTGGAGGATTCGTCTCCGGCAGACGGTAGATAGTCGATCCGTGATGCCAAGTTCAGTAAGAATTGACACGTTTGTTCTTTTAGCCGTCCATGGAATGCGCAACATTTTCTCCAGCACACCATGCGTCTATGCGGTGTCTATCGGCCGCTTTGATGGTCGACGACTCGGATCCGTATGAAAATATAGAGAACACCAAAGATCTCACCAAAGCTATTTTTGTCTTTTTGGTTATCACTCTGTCTGTCCATATCTTTCACAGGTTCACCATAGCTGCCCGCGATAGTGCTGCACGTCTTCTTATCTCCGTTTCACAGCCTCCTGTGTTGGTTATTACTTTCATTAGCTACCCTTTTAATCATTCGGGCCATTTATTTTTCATTCTTTGCTATTAGAGTGGTATCGTCCGCGTATCGAAGATTGTTTAGCATTTTACCATTGATCGTAGAATAACAAATTAATGAGACACAGTTCTCTATCATATTTCTTTGTAGAACAAAATTTTGAACATTTTAATTAGTATTATTTGTATTAAATATTGAAATTTGAACAGAAGATAGGTAATAACAGAAACATTCTAATTCTTATTTATATATATATATATATATATATATATATATATATATATATATATTTACATTAACATGCCAACACCTTTCTTCTCAATGTCACTGTCATACCTTTCATCTCTCGTAAACTTTGAACCCAAGTACACAATTTCATTTACTTATTCCACTCTTTCTCCCTCAATCGAAACTTCACAGTTTGTCATGATTTCTTCTCATTAATTTCGTTTTGCTTAAATTTATTTTCATCCGTTTGGTTTTCAGAGCATTATGCATAACATTAACCATCGCCTGTAACTCCTCTTTAGATGACGCTCATATGACTTGATCATCGGCGTACAGAAGGCATTTGACGATCAAATCATTCATTTTCAATCCATACGCACTCTCTTTTTCGTTGTTAAACCAGTCCGTGTAAGCTCCGTTTATCCTGACACAAGCAGTGGAATCCTCGTAAAGTGATTTCACTGCTCGTATTAAACTAACGCTAACCCCATACATAGACAATGTCGCCCACATTCACTTCTCACCACTCTGTCATATGCCTTTTCCAAGTCTATAAAAGCGCAATAGACCTTCTGACTTCTAGCCAAGAATTTTTCGACCCTCGTAATGAAAAGACCTGATCCATACATCTCCTTCCTTCTCTAAATCCTGCTACTAAAGTACCAAGGTATAAAAAATATTTTTCCAAATTACACATATTTATAATCACTTGGGCATAGTATAAAAAAAACATGAGCCATCGCAGGACGCCAGGCAGATGTAAAACATCGAAACTATTTTGCTTAGAAAATATGCATGGTTTAGTAAAAATACTAAATAGTACTGCTGAATATCACTTAATATAAATATGCTACATTTTCTTTGATATTTTAAATGTGAGTGCTAAAATATTCTAAATTTCTGCCTAACAATTTCAAACGAAAACAATTAAATAAAAATTAAAAAAAACTCATCGTTTTTGACAACTGTCATCAGTAATTTTCTTCATTTTTTGTTTAGATCCCAATTTTTTAGTTACTACAGCCAAAATTTGCCAAGGTATATTGGGTCGGACGGAAGACTAACGGTTGCAACGCCCGCAGCCGTTTTAACTCTCACCCGCGGCATTAGATGTTACATATCAAAAACTTTTTTATACAAACTAACAATTATTAAGCGTGCGTTAATAAAATATTTATCTTTCTGCCCTAAAAGTTCAAACTTATTGTTCTCAGGAAGTGTGATGCATTTTAAGGCAGGACAAAGAGCATCATTATCAATACACGTGTGATAAAAAATACGTAAGTACCAATGATAATTTTACTTAAGTTAAGTTTAAGAAAATTTAAAAAAAAACCCAAACCGAAACGGAAAACAGATAGACATTCCGGTGTAGATAACAATAAATTAATAGTTGCAAAAGCAGAAAAAAAAGATTAAAAAACTTTAGAAAATCTATTGTTTTTCGATTTAGCTCTTATTGTTGAAGTTTGTACTTGAAGGAAAATACTTCTATAAATGTAAAACAGGAATATCTTTCAAAACGATAAATATTTTATCACAAAAACACGTTCATATAAACTAAAAACGTTAATGACAACTTGTCTATCTCACATCTTATGTATATAAAGAGTATATTTTGTATATTATATAAGTAAATTAGGTAAATGTAAATGATAATAATTCATTTTAACATAACTTTCTTTGTCGGTTATAAATATTTGAATACCAAAAGATAACATTTTTTTGAGTATGTTCATAGACCCAATGTTTTAATTATTTAATGAAATATTTATTATTTATAATAATCGCGGCACCGTTAATAAACGAATGAAATCTTTAGGGTGGATAACTTTTCAGTAAAAAAAAACTGACTTGGTATTACATGGATCTCACAACTTTTTACGGTAGAAGAACTGAGTTGCAAGACTTGGTGTTTTTAACAAGTTATGTTTTTAATGGCATCTAATTACTTTTTGTAGATAGTCCTACTTTTTTTCCTTTATTAAACATATACAGGTACACTGATTTATTCACTGCAAATGTAACTTTGTAATCCTATATATTTATATGGGATTACAAAGTTATTTATGCAGTTGGTGTATCCAGAAAACTGGACCGAAATTCCAAAATATTTTAGTTTTTTCTTGATTTATACACTAACCACTAATTTTTTTCTAAATGTAAAGCTTCTATATCTGCTAGAAGTGCCTTAGATTTTTGATGATCTGTAAGTCAGAGTGAGCACTGCCGTGCCTCCAGATGGTTTATTAATAATGCAAAGCGCTTTCGACTGATTCATCAGTCATCTTCAGTGCTTCCTGATAGTAAATACTCATTAAAGTCAAAAGAGTAATGAATTTTAATTTTGGTCAAAAATGTTTTTAAATTTTAGAATAAACTTATTTGAGTACTTACCAGCCAGGTAACAGGAAGTATACTGATGTGTCCACTGCCAATAAGGAAAGTGATGAAGCCAACTTGAAAAAGTAATAAATTTAAATTTGAATGAAATTTGTTTATGAACAGACGAAAAGGGTAAGCGAAAAATGGTGTTCAAAAGCAGATTCGTCAGGTTTTTTTAAGTGCTCGTTGATGCGAGTAAAAAGAGGTCCACAGATTCTACAAATGTAGAACATAATGTCATAAAGTAGAAGAGCTTAAACGGTCGATCGAGATCGAGAACGCATTTAAAAGTAAGTTGCAACTTATGATAGATCAAATGAAAAGAAAGGATCCGAAACATTTTCGTCTTTGAAAGCAAGAATTCCTCAGTCGAAGTATCATATTTATGAGGCAGAATTATCAAATATTTTGGGTCAATTCGAAACATGTTTTTATGATTTCAGTAAATCGGCAAATATCACATCATTTATGAGTTATCATTTTTCGTGTAAATACATTGAGGAATTAGCTACTGAAATAGCAAGTCAATTTAACGTGGACTCATGTCCTGTTGAAAATGAGTTATTGCAGATTTCAACAGATGTACATCTCAAAGCTACAGCTGCAAAGATAAATATCCGAATCTAAGGCAAATCGCCCTTCAATTGTCGGCAATGTTTGGGTCAACTTACTTGTGCGAGTCTGCATTTTCTAAAATGAAGATAATTAAGTCAAAATATCGCAATCGATTAACTAACGAACATTTGTCATTATGCCACGCTTCAACATCCAAAGTTACTCCTTAAAGTTTAATACTAGAACTCTTTTGTTTTGTAACGCCCAATAAACTTGCAATTTTGAATAAATAAGATGTTTTTCATTGATGCTTTAGAGAAGACCTACACTTACCTTGACTAAAAAATGCTTATTGTGCGGTAAAAATAATATATATATATATATATATATATATATATATATATATATATATATATATATATAGTCTAACAATATTGAGGTAGTTTGCCAGCAGCTCAAGTTTGTGCACCCCTGTCATAAAGGTTCAAATAAACCGCCTTGTTGTGCCAAACAATTTGTGTTATTTTTTGAGCTATTTTGCACTAGTGTTTCTCTAAATACAATATCCAAAATTCGCCGAGAATCATCACCATAAATCTCTTTTCACGCATTGAAAACATGAATACTTTAAATAATTTCGTACCTTCAAAAACACTTTTCAGTCGAAAAATATCCAACTGTACTTCTTGGAAGCCTCTCATTAATTTTTTTGTTGACATTGTTTATAATTATTTACTTATAATTAAAAACAAAATTGTCTTCTCACATAACTATCACATATGTTTAAATTATTTTCACAAATACCTTACTAATTATATAAGAAAATAATTACAATAAACTTAATGAAAGAAACACAACTTGACTGTACTACGAGTATTATCAAACTTAGGACCAGATTTCACGATGTATATAGAAATGAGGGTTAATAAACGAAATTGACGAAATTTTTAACGTTGGCAGTAATGAACTTTCCATTAGCTTTTCCATTCCACTAGTCCTTACAACAATTAGTTCAAACAAGTTTTAAAACATATTTTGAGAAAATTTTGGGACTGGCACTGCAATAAAAAACTATTAAAGCTTTTAGCAGCGTTTCTCAAACTGTGGGGCGCGCCCCCTAAGGGGGTCGCGTTTACATGATTGGGGGGGGGGGGCGCAGTACAGATTAAAAATAAAATGGTAATGATAAAATGCTACAGATAGATTTTTAAAAAATCCTTATTGAAATTTTACTTACTTAATGATGACAAAGAAACATTCTAAGTACTAATGGCTAACATGAACTTGTTTTAAGGCGAACAACTTCTCTAAATTTGGTTCTATGTTAGAGATGGCCACTCTGAGTTCATTTTCTACTTGAAGTTTATTTCTGTATTTAGATTTCACGACAGCAAGTGCAGAAAATCCAGTTTCACAAAGGTAGGACGTTGGAAAAGACAACAGAATTCTAAGCGCTTTGGCTTTTATAACGGAGTAGTCGTTCGGAAGTTCAGTCCAGAAGTTTTTTAAAGATTTGTTAACAAAGTTTGATTTTTGTAAGGGATTTGTTGAAATATCTATCAGTTGTTCTTCTTCTTGCAGTGATAGTCCGACAGGTCTATTTTCGAATGGATTTAAAACCCAGCTCCAGTCTGACAACTTGATATCTTTCTCTGCAAAGAAGTATCGCTTGAAATTCTCAGTTAAGTTTTCTAAATGGCTTCCTATGGTTTTTAGCATCACAGTTTTATGAATATCTTCCAATGGGGAATCTTGCACAAAATCGCAAAATGTGGGAAACATTTCCAAGCTGTTTTCTTTCAATTTGTTATGCCATAACTGCAATTTCTTACAAAAAGCATCAATCTTTTGACTTAAATCAAATATATTTACGTCTTTTCCTTGCAGCTGAAGATTAAGTATATTAAGTTTTTCAAAAATATCTACTAAATAAGAAAGCTTCAGTAAAAATAATTTGTCGAAAAAATCTGTTGAATGCTTGTGACCTTCCTCGCTTAAAAATATCGCTATTTCCCTTCTTAATTCAAAGACACGCTTAACCGTCTTACCGCGTGACAACCATCTGGATGAGGAATAAAACAACAAAGATTGATGCTCAGCTCCCATATCTTCACACAGAACAGAGAACATCCTTGTTTTTAGTGGTCTGGTTTTTATAAAGTTAACAACTTCAATAACTACTGTCAAAATCATGTTTAGTCCAGGGCTTAGCTTAGATTTTGATGCTAACGCTTCCCGATGTATCATGCAGTGCGTCCAGATAATTTCTGAGGATTCCTTTTTTACTAGCGCTTGTAAACTGTTGTATTTACCAGACATGGCTTGAGCTCCATCGGTGCAAATCGCAACACAATTTTTCCATTGCAAATTCATTTTAGTAATAGAATCATTTGTAATCTTGAACAACTCGGTGGCTGTAGTTCTTCCTTCAATCTGTTTACAAAACAATAAATCTTCACATATTTTAGAACATTGACAGAATCTAATGTAGAAAATCAAATGGGAATCATTACTAGAGTCAGTTGCTTCGTCAAGTTGTATAGCAAACAAGTTTCCAGTAAGCTCAGATTCAAGCTGCTGCTGCATATCAACTGATATATCGTTAATTCGTCGACAGATTGTATCATTTGACAGAGGAATATTGTTAAGTTGTGAAGTAAAATTTTCACCAAACATTATTTCTACAATGTCTTTGCAAGCGGGTAAAATAAGTTGCTCTGCAATAGTGTGCGGTTTTTTGCATTTAGCTACTTTGTATGCCACTTTATATGATGCCAAGAGAGCCTTCTCATTTACTGCCAGTACTCTATGGAAGCTGGATTTTTGTTTTTTAAACAATCTGAGTTTCTCCACAAAAAAATCTCGCGGTTTATTGACATATTCTCTGTGCAGCGTTTCTAGATGCCTCTGTAATTTATTTGGTTTCATGCTATCTGCAGCCAATACTTTTAAACAGATAACGCATTGTGGTTTTTCTTCGCCACCTACTTCAAGGCTAGTAAAGCCCAAATTTAGGTATGATGGGTCATATTTTCTTGTTTTAGATTTCGGACGATTTCCACCTGAACCTGTCGATGTACAAGCCCTGTCATCCTCAAGTTTTCGTTTTAAAAATTTATCCATACTACATCTACTTATACACTCACACTTCACAATAATGCTTGCTTAGTGTTAAAACACCTTCACTGAGAGACTGAGAATACCGTATGTGCGCTTCTGTATTTATAGTCGCGTTCAGACAGTTCGAGATAGATCAGGAAGCTTGAATACGTGGCACGAACGCCGCGAACTTTCCGACAGCATCTTTGGCGCTCTCGACGAGACAATGTTGCCTATTTTAGTCCAAATTCCTAGGTCTACGGATTGGGGGGCGCAACATTTTTTAAATTAAAACAGGGGGCGTGAATAACAAAAGTTTGAGAACCGCTGGCTTATAGTAATATAGAACGAAGCAAATGCCCGTATAAAGTGCATCACATACCCATAAAAAACTGAAAGTATGGACTCAACATTGTACATTTATAGCTCACAAAAGTACAAAACGCAGTTCAAACGTCAAAGGATAAAAAAAGTGTATAGAAAAGCATAAAAGGTAATGATGAATAGGAGAGTATGCGGTTTGAGCATGTAACCAACAAGAATCGACGACAATGAGCTCGTAAACGCGGTCGACACTTCAACCGCAGGGTTTAGTGCCGAAACATTGCCCGTTCAGTTTTGCTTATAAAAATCCGTCCACAAAACCTACCACTAATTATTATTTGTACTCCATTACACAAGACCGCGACAACTCGGTTTGATGTGATGATATGCATTTCGTATATCTAGGTTTTGTGTATTGATTTATTCAAACTTTATCTTACAACCACATTTGACATTACTTATAAATAATTATTAAATATTTAATTATAGATGCAGTTTTTTTTAGCGAAAACTTCTTTTGGCGTGATTAGCAAAATTTGGTAGCGGGCAAACTAATGAATTTGTGTCAACAACAGATGGGTGACGTCATGGCTTCTTTTTCTTCTATATACCTGTCAAAAAGTGATTAGATCTGAACTTAGCTGTATGTCAAAGGGCAATGGATAGTAGTAATTTTTAAATAAAACAATTATGCACTAAGAAGTTGTTTAAATGACCGTTAAAGTAAATATGAAATAAATAATGCAAGACATCCTTTGTCCTTTTTCGCCATCTTAATTCAATACACCTTCAGGACATTTTTTTAACATAGGTCAAAATAATATGAAAAGACGGTGACCTCATGCTTCTTCTTCTTGTATAGGTATGTCAAAGAGTGGCCCCGAGCTAAGAGACTACTTTTATTGGATTATTTATTATTCAATGATTTTAATTTACCTAAAAATTATAAAATTTTATTTTATTATTTCTGTCGGCAGTCCCAATGGTTTATTTCAACAAAAAATAACCCCACATCAACTACAAAGCGTTATTTGTAGGAAGAGACAAAACACAAATTGATTATATTTAACAATATGTTATATTTAAGGAATTTTAGCTCTTTATAAAGATCACAGTTATGGACTATTTGTGTGGCCGTTTGTCCGCAGTTTCTGTCTTCAGCTTATCAAGTAATGATGCTTAGTATGCTCCTGTTATGGTTTTTTTAGTGTGTTTTAGTGAGTTCATTTCAGTTTAAACATGATTTTCAAGTGAAATAAAAAATTAATTTTTCAAGTGTATACTTTCATTTACCGGGAAATAACAGAGATCCTGAACGGTGAAACATTGTGAAATTTATAAAATCCCAGAGACTCCGTTGGTTTGGACACGTTCAAAGAATGGAAGACGCCAGGATGCCAAAGAATATTCTAAACATTAAAATCTATTCTACCAGGAAAAGAGGAAGACCACGGCTCAGATGGATGGACCAAGTACTGGGTGACCTGAGGGCAATGCGTATATCCGGCTGGGGAACCCCACATCGGGCTGTAGCGCCTATTGGTAAGGTAAGTAAGCCTTATTTAACATAGTTACCTAAATTGTCCGAACACGTGAGGTCCTGTGAAAAAACGGTGGTCATTTTTAGATTCAGCGTACAGAAAAATATAAAGGGCAGGAGAAATAACCAGAACAGCACTTAAAAAATTTAGTAGAACGGGTGTAAGGTGTTAATGGGGGAGATTCCTTTTTTATTTAATTTTAATACCTTTTTCTAGCCTTAAAACGGATTAAAACCGGTTTTGAAAATATTATTTGTGAGGTTTTAAATTGTTACTTTGTAAGTTTGTACATTACTTGTTATCATGCATCTTATTCCCACAGGGCTATTGAAAAAATATAAAAATATACATATAATACAGAAAAAAAAACTTTTTCAAATTAACATCTTGCGCCATTATAAAGGCCGATTCTGGATGTTATTGAAAAATAAATAAAAATATTTGAAAACAGGCTCAGATTGTTATTGTCATAATACTTCATCCAACAATATGTTGTTGGCGATAAATGTTGAATATATTGGTGATAACCTAATAATTCAGCTAACTTTCTCATGGTTTTTTTTTAAGGAGAGGGACATTAGATAAGAATATAACTGATAAAATATTTTCTCATACAAATTTAATTTATATTTTCACTAATTGTAGGTTTAACGGTATGCGATAAATGGACAGGCATGTCTACGAGTAAAATTTTCCAGAGTCGGATTCAGGTTAGAATACCGACTGTGCTTTGTTCAGTAAAAGTATTATTATTTTTAGCAAAATTCTAAATAAAAATTTCGTTTATTTTTTTATTCAAAGATATTTTAACTATTAAATATGTACTTACCTAAAATTTAAATACGGCACGTACCTAAAATCGTTTGAACTGTAATACTAATCTAGTCCCAAATTAAGAAAAACGAATTTCTCTTGTATGCAATAATGTATTGATCCACCTTAACTTTAATATTTTTTACCTATAGCTCATTAATTTTACAAATAAAAATAAAAGTAGGAATTTAAAACATGTTTACATTTACTAAGCCTAATACGTTAATATTAAAACAATAAATGGGTCTTGTCTAATACGTCGCCGCATTTTCAAATTTCTTTTCTGTAGCCAATGGCTGGACCGATTTTTATGAAATTTTCAGCCAATCTTTAGATTAGCCCGACGGGTGATCGTGTATAGATTGGTAGCAACCCGCATATTCAATTTTTTTCTATAGCCACCAAGTGTTAATTTTTATTCATTATTACTGAACGTGAGTCCAACTTATTTAATTGTTTTGTTAAATTTAACAATAATAATATTTATTATTCAATTGAAACGATACAGATACAGAATATATTAACATGGCCCCTGCGCAAAAAATACTTTCGCTGTATGATACCTACTTTAATATAGGTAAATATATATGTGGGTCGATTATACATCAGATAACAACTACTCTCCTGACTATATGTCGCGACAGGCAATGAATTACATCCGATCGATAATCGTTTATACTACCCCATCACAGGAAGCAAGATAAGCAAATGCTTGTTAAGTAAGAGAAAGGGCTCTTAAATTTATTTAATCGCAGCCACCACCTATGTACCGGTTTCGGGATGTTGTCTCTCGTCAGCATAGGGCCGGTTGGATATCTAATTAAATAAAATCACGGCTCCCGTTCCTACCAAGTACAAATGAAGAACCACACAAATAGCGCCAGTCGCGACATCTGTTCTTTTTAACAAGCACCACCCGGTAAGTAACTTCCAAAAATCGGAGAATAGTAATGTAAAAATTATAGAAAACTGTAATGTTATTACAGTAAACTATAAAAGGCGTGAATAGGTGTAAAAATGTGTAACTGATTTTTTTAAAATTAGCTTACTTTCGCTATATGATACCTATTTTAATATAGGCATATATATATATATATATAAGCAGGGGGTCCTAAAGCTTCTGCCGCATCCCGCCTCTTATCTCTCCATAAATCCTCCTGGATTGCTCTATCTCTCATTGTTTGCATAACTCCGCTTATCCATGAAGTTGCTGGACTTCCACGTTTTCTTTTGCTTTCTGGTATGTATTCTAAAGCACGTTTGGGCCACCTATTCTCATTCATGCGTTACACGTGCCCATACCATATTAACTGTCTATTCTTTCTGAGGTTCTATGAATTCTATTTGTCCTTCGCCTAATTTCATTATTTGGAATGTGCTCTCTCTCTCTCTGATATGCGACAGGCTCTTCGTAGGTAGTCCATCTCCACACAGTCTATCTTTCTTTTTGTCTTTTCTGTCATTAAAATATATTTTAATCTTTTCTTAGGTGTTTTTTTATGAAAAAATTTGTTGAATGTATTAGCAAGGCCCCTGCACCTCAGAATACATGTGCTCTGAGACATTTCTTACTTTACTGCTCTAGGTGTGTAGTATACTATTAATGTGTCATTCTTGCGCAGGGGGCATGTTAATCTATTCTGTATCGTTACAATTTTAGTATAAAAAAACACCACAAAAATCATAAAAAACTGAAAACATTTGCCTCTTTTTTTGGGGTAATTTAATTAAGCGAGAGAAAGAAAGAATGAAAGAAGAAACGAACATATGCTGTAATTTATGCGTATTAGGCAGTATAATTTCGTAGAAAAATATCTTATTAAAACAGGAAGTAACAATAATTAGCAAATATATACATATAATAATAAGTTATAACAGGTAATGTATATTATCTTGAAAACACATTCATAAGTTTTTATAAAATTAATTCTTACCTGGGTCTATAGAAACAAATTTTTTTTTAAGTTTATTTAATTCTAATATTAGATGTTGATGTTATACTCAGGCCACCAACAATACTGTAATCGGTAATACTGATAGTCTACGAAAACTGCAATAAGATTAAAATACAGTGGCTAAAAGTACGCGTGACGGAGAGATAATTTTGTGTTATTTTCCTTGCAATTATTTATTTATTTTTTTTTAAATTAACATAACAAGATTAAATTATTAATTTAAATATTATTTATAAGAAAGGAATAAAAAATTAAATTAAAAGTATTGGTTAAATTAAATTACATCCTTCTTTAACCTTTTTGTACTTTGGTACCTTAGACATATTCAGAACATGCCTGATTTTTTTTTTACATTTTTTTGTTTATACAAAATGTCAGTAGTCTGCCATGCGCTAGTAAAGAAATGTCAAAAAAAAATATAAAAGTACTTTCGAATACCATTTTTATTCTACTCTGGGTAATAAGAACAGTATTGTGTTAAACGATGTCCAATTCTACTATTGAAAAAGTTAAAGAATTCTATACGAATGATGTAGTTTATAGATTTGATAAGCACAAGAGAATAATTTTTGGAGTTATTGTTGATAGTTATGAAGCCTCTTCAGATGTAGATGAATATCATTCTTTACAAAAAGGACAAATTAGAGTCTTATGGAACAATAATTCTAGAGAACAGGTTAGTACACCATATAGTTTACAATATATTTAAATAATGAAAGAAAAGTTAATCAAATCTTGTCCTTGGGATAACTTCTTATTGAGTGTTTGTTAATGATTGTTTTAACTAATTTGTTTTTTAGTTCACCAGCTAAAAATATTATAAATTAACTTTCTTAAAAAATTTGGAAATTTTATAGTTAATTATTAAGAATTGAACATTTATTTTATTTTGTAGAGTATGAATATCTATCATAATTTTTTTCTATTACTTTTAAGTAGATTCTGTTGTATTGATTATTTTCAAATTTTGTTTTACTAACCTTGATATTGTTTTTAAAAACATTTTATATGACTACTTTTAACAGTATATTTAAATGTAATAAAACTATAAAATGATTTGACCATTACAACAACCATTTTTATTTACAAGGTTTGGAGACAGAGTAAAGTTCGTTTAATAAATAGAAGTATAATACCAGGAGATATTGTTCGGAGATTAGAAAAGGGAAAAGAAACACAAAGGGGTTATTGCAAAGAAGCTAATCAAGTTGCCACTATACAAGTTGTTGGTACAGATAAGATTATAGAACATATTGATAGTGAGAGATTACATAGTGTCAGACCTTATGATGTGGATGATGCAGTATGTTTGGGGAGTAAATTTGGTAGAATTGAAGTAAGTTACACTCATGTTTTAGTAGCTGTATATGCATATACATTTTTTGAACTGTTATGTAGGAATTTCTACATTTTTAGACTGTCGAACAAATGGTTTCTATGCAGTCAAAATGTGGATCACTTGTAAATGTTTTAACTAGTATTAATCATGATTTAGATGATTTTTGGTTGTCAAAAAGGAGTAGAATAGCTTTTGATGCCTATTATCCCGGACAAGAGTTAGTAAGTATAGAAAAAATTAAAACAATTTTCATGCAAAACTGCAACATGCAAAGTTCTGTAACAAAAATTGGTATTACTAATAATTCAACCAAAAACTTGCCAAGTCAGGTTCTTCAAATGCCACATTTAAACAGATAAATAAATAAAAAAAAAGGCGAGCCCTACAGTAGTGGCATATGATATGTAACATTTAACATCTCACCTTAGTAATAAGTAATTTTAAAATTATATTCTGAAAAAAATGGGTTAGGTATTATTTGAAATTATTTTTCATAACAAACAATAATTCTTGGTGAATGGTTTTTTGAGTCTATTGGCCGTCATAGGTCTGAGTTAATACTCGACGTTAAGCCATCTCTAGTGGATGGCATGCATCTCCGGAACGTGACTAATTCCTGAACAGCCCTCAAATATGCCCCGCCCACCAAAACGTATCTAACCTGCGATCATGTCATACTAATGTCACAAACCGTCAGCCTTAAAAAGCAGACATTACATCTCCCGAAGATGCCATCCACTCGAGATGGCGAAATGTCGAGTATAAACTTAGACCTACGATGGCCGCGAAAGCCTTTCACAATATGTAAAACAATAATTCTTTTTAATGAAAATTTTATTTTATTTAATTGAGACAGAAATCAACCTCAAAACTTAAAAAAGCTAAATACTATAATATAATTTAATTATATATCATTACTTACTTGAATTTTTTATCAATGATCTGCTCTTTATTGAGGCTTTTTTCAACAGTAAATATTTATTTATATAATTTACGCATACAAAAGCAAACTATACACAACACTCTCGAAAAATCGGTTGACGTCTATCTGTCGGCTAACTCTAACCGCGCGCTCATTCGTCAAATCATATAACGCGTGCTTCTGCGACTTTCTGTTACTGTTACACATTTCTGAAATCACTGCCACAAATTGCGTGTAAGCGAGAGGAAAGATGGTACACATGCAAAGAAAGCAAGAGCAGAGATGTTACACATCAAAACCAATATTTATGTTTGACAAAAATTGTTTTTTTTAAATCAACTCCAATGTTACACATTTAAACTGTTCCAAGATTAAAAAAACCTAGAAAACTATCAATTTTATAATAATAATAAGTAATTACATATTTAAAAATACTTTGTATAGGTATGTGTTCCAAACAATTTTGAACAACCTCATTGGATTAAGAAGTCAAAAAATATGAAAAGAAATATTCAAACAAGGCAACGTTTTACTGTACAAAATGTTGAAGATGTATTTATTGAGGTTGGCTGGTATAACAATTCTTCAGGATACTCACATTTATCTGAAATAAGTCAAGAAGATATTAAAAAGTAAGAAATAATCTTTACAAGTCAATTAGCAATTTTATTTGTTATGTAGGTACTGGGTTTATGATTTTGTTTTTAAATATAAGGGAACTCAATTTATATTTTCAATTGATTATTTATTAAGGTTGGATTTATTTGTAGGCTGAAGGTAATTGAACATCCCAGTGACATGTTTTTGGAATTGGCAGATCGTAAATTATTAAAACTTTCCACGAGTGATATACTTTTAAAGAAAAAAGACTGGACAAAAAAGTTGTCACTAATTTACAGATCAGAAGTACCTAAAGTCAGGCATATTGTTAGCTGTAATTCAAAAATGTGAGTAATAATCAAAATATTTCATTATTAAATTGTTTATAATACAAAATTTGTATTTCCAAATGTGGTCCAAATAAAAGAAATAAATTTCTTAAAACGCGTTCCTTCGGATTTTCTTTTTATTCATCAATTCATCAGCTTGACTACAATTTATTAAGGAAAAGTAAAAATTCTTATGAATTTAACTGTTTTTGTTAGTGAACACATTAATCTGTTGATTGCATATTAAAATATTTCCACCAGCTGTTGCTGCCACTTCGTCCGCGGGGAATTTAGTTTTATTTTCATGTCTTAAATTGAGGATAATCTTGACATCCGATTTAACATCAAAGAATTTCTTTATAGACCACCATATTCGTTTTAAAAATGAATCGTGACATCTAGTGATTTTTTGAGTAAATAAATTTTAAAATAATGCCGGCCAGGTGGATTGTTGTAAAAATGTTTATAGCGCGTTTTAAAAACAAACAGCGCCACCAATTGATTTTTTACGAACTAAACTACAACACTAAGTAAAATCTAACCAAATTTTTTTTGTGTTTTTTTTCTTTTGAACCTTGTTCGTTCGTGTTGTGACGTCTATATACGATAGCAATTATTATTTGCTTGTAATTGGCATGGGGTGGCGCGTACACAAACATTTTAGATTTACTGCAAAGACTGCAAAATAGATTAGTTAAAACAGTGAATAAAAATTGCTTTATAATGGAGAAAAACCCCTTACGTATTGACCAAATATTTATCTTTGAATCTATTATATATCACTATGATAATTTAAAAAAGAAATATTTAGAATCTGGAAGTAGAACTAGAGAAAAACAAATACCTATCCCTTTGATGAAAAAGGAAGTTAGTAAAAAGATGAGTTATTATACAGCTGTGTTCAACTACAATAGACTACCAAAAGATTTAAAAAATGTTTATAATATAAAATATTGTAAAACCAAATTTAAAAAATGGGTTACAGACAACTGTTGATAAGTTGTTGCCCTTAATATATGAAATTATTATATAATTCAGCAATATTAATTATAAAAATGTGGCAATATCTAATATATAATGCGTTAAAAATGTCAATAAGTAAATATTATATTGTTAGATATAAGTTTAGTCTATAAGTTTTTATATTAATTCTTACAACCGGACCAACGAACAGGTAACTGCGTTTACCTCTGTTGGATTTACTTACTTACATAAATGTAAATGTAAATTTTACTGGTTCAATAAATAAATAAAATAAAAATTTCTCAGTCTAGATATTTAAATGACAGTAACTTTTTTTCTAACATCCGATTTAATTGAATTAAAAGGCTGTATTCTGCCCCTAGCACTATCTACCAGTGAAAAACGTATTAAAATCCGTCTAGTAATTTCATAGTTGTGCCCGGACAAACAGACAGACAGATAAAAAAATTAAAAAATTAATTTATTTTAAAATCACGGACACTTCAATTTTATTTGTATGTATAGATAAATACTGGGTGATTTCGTAATTTCCATACAAGTTGGTAATGTGTATATTCTATTTTCAATTCTTTATTTTCTTCACATTTAAAGATTTTTTGATTTTTTAGAATATCGAGGTTATCAAAAATAAGTCGTTCTGCATTAGTATATCCTCCAACTGAAGATGTGTCTACCATATCTACCAATGATGAAGAAGAATGGTGGACAGAAGAATCTGAAGAGTCTGATGATGGCAATGCATCTCAAATTAGTTGCAGTTCTAAACCGAAAAAAAAGCACTACCCTCCAAAACCTGGAGATTTAATACCTGGTCGTACGTTACCAGTTGAGGTGAGTATTGTATGCATTAGAAAAGATCAATTTCAGTATTTAGACAGGATATGTTTGTGCCACTGCCACTTGAAATTATTTTTGTTTGGTGTCAAAAAGTTCCTCTCATTTACCAATTTAGTCGCGTCTTCATAATTTTTTTAAGCTGCTGGTCTATTTGCTTGATCAACGACCCAGAGTTAACAAACATTGTAATCGCCAAGGCTTTGTAATGGACTGTAGTAGAAATATTATACAATTAGTGAATCGTCGTAAGATTACAAAGGGATTTAATTCTAAAGGGGCTTACCTTTGGAAGACGTTCTTGGCGAATATGGAAGCTCCAACGATCGATCGTCTTTGCTTCTAATTTGAAGTCCTGCCCTTTTTTGAAGTGACGTAAAGACGTTGAAATGATATATATTTACGAATACTCTTTAAAACAATAATTGAAAAAATGTCGCGGTTAACTAATACTTCCAAAGCGGTTTTAATGAAAACGGAGAAAATGAGAATGCCTAAAAACAAAGAAAAATGTAAATGTAAAGTAATTGAATTGGCGAATTGTTTCTCCCATGAAAGTGGTATTACACTGTTAAAGCTCCTCTCTTATCATA
This sequence comes from Agelastica alni, assembly GCA_950111635.1. NCBI lineage: Eukaryota > Metazoa > Arthropoda > Insecta > Coleoptera > Chrysomelidae > Agelastica > Agelastica alni. The sequence goes on along the minus strand of OX467719.1, from coordinate 8,179,854 downwards.
GAGATAAGGACTAGAAAAGAAACTATCTCCAGATTGTGAAGTACACTCCCTTATTATGTTTCACTTCCAACTGTTATTATTGTTACGATATTTACTTCATGGGTTCGGAAATTCTAAACTCTCAGTATAGTAACTAAACAATTTTTATTCCAATATTTTTACCCAATTAATTTTACTTTACAAATCACTTAGATATTCACTTAACAATTACTTTAAATACTTGACTTCGAACTAATTAAACTTAAAACTCACTTCTTCGCGACCGCTGTCCTTTTTATATTTCCAAATCATAATTATAGAATTCGAAACTATTGGAACTTTTTCTATAGAGTGCCAAAATAATCCTTTTTACCATTTCGGAACCATTAAACGCAGTATTCTAGAATTTGCCAGTCTTTTCTTTTGTTCCAATCGCCGCGCCGGCATAATAAAGCAGTCCCCTAATTGTGATCGACTCGCTGACGCCAACAGACACAAAGTGATTTTTTTTAAGTTTTATCTTTGAATCTTTCGTGTTAAAATTTTGTGTGTAACGTCTTTTATGTTTACGTTTCTAGGTGGTATGTTTCGAATCGAAAATAAATGTAGTATGGCAAGATGGTACGGAAGAAAAAGACATACCTTCCACACAACTGTATTACTCTATTTCACTGGATGATCACGAATTCTTTCCCGGAGAATGGGTCATCCATGATGGTAGGGTGGAAAGTGACGATTACGGCGTTGTCCAATGCGTCAATTATTTAGAAAGAACAGCCAGTGTGAGTTTAGTTTTTAACTCCAAAACGTGTGTTTTACTAGTCTTACTAGTGAAAATATAAATAAAACATCCCAAAATATGTTAGTTGTAACACTTCTTTTACAGATTAAATGGTTTACATATTCCGAAAATGAAGAAAAACCTACAGAATTAGCAATAAATGAAATGAGTGTTTACGATTTAAAAAAACACTCAAAGTTTGTGTTCCGTCCACGTAGTATAGTTAAGTCAAAACCTGCTCAAGATGAAAAAATGGGTAAAGTAATAGACAGTTGCATAGAGGTAAGCGAATTTTTTCCGATACATTCTATTAACTAATTTAGTCAGGAATTCTATTCCGCGCTTTCCCATTTAAAAGCCCCTAGTAGAAACGTTTATAAAAGTTTATCGTAATGTGGCGCTTTCATCGAACGGCAGGTAAAACTATATTTTTATCCTTTTGATGTGAAAGATCTGATGCCGCGGTTGAGAGTTAAAGCGGCTACTGGCGTGGCGACCGTCAGTCTTCCGTCCGACCCAAAATACCTTGACTATTAAATAAGATAAAAATGAAGAAAATTACTGATGACAAGTGACAGTTATCAAATATAATGCATTTTTTTAATTTTTATAGGTAATTGTTAGTCACAAATTTACAACACTTTGGCACTCACATTAAAAATATCAAAGAAAAGTATAAAACGGCTGGACCGATTTGAATGAAATTTTTAGGCGTTTAGATTAGACCAGCGGGTGATCCTGTAAAGTTTGGTAGTGATCGGATCAATGAAAGGGTGGGAAGAGGATGAGATATAAAAACTATCAAAAATGGCTGATATCAATGTCGAATTCATAGTACTATGTTGATGAAATTTTGTAAATGGGTATTGATTGCAACTTGAGAGGTAGTATAGTTTCTATCCTGATAAGCCCCTACTAAAGGGGCGAGAGGGGTGCTACCCGTGCGAAGCCGGGGCGGGTCCGCTAGTACAAAACAGTTTCGATGTTTCACATCTGCCAGGTGTCCCGTGACGGCTTATTTTTTTTAAGTAGAATTTTTGTTTCGTTTATTTCATCGATTAAGTGCAGAATGTTATCAGTGGTACAATGTTGAGCTAAAATAAAAACGAGCCAAAGTTTTAGTCAAATTTAATCAAAACCGATTTACACATCAACAATTTTAGTGTACCCATTTTCTATGAAAACAACTGTATATCGAAGTTAGTTTATACAGTCCACAATCAGTTATTAAATCAAAAAGAGAAAATACTAATGGAAATTTACCCATTGATCATACATGGACCTAACAACTATTAAATCTTCGGTGCTTTGACTATAACACTAACGTCTAAGCACAGCTGAGTCACGTGTTCTTATGAGGCAATCCAAATCACGTGACCAATGTGGTGTCTGAGGGCGAACAGCTTTCTGTAGTGTCATAAGAAAGCATTTAGTATGCGGTGACTAAATTAGAAGAAGAATTTTACATCATCCCTGTTGTAACGACTTCTGCAACCAACTACAAGGCATGTATTTTTGATGCAGTAGCAAAAACAAAAATCTCATAGCTATTAGATCAACTTATTTAACAGAGCAATATAACACCAAAGCATTGTTTACCTTCAGCCGCTGTATTGAATTTGTTTTGACAGGTCATTGGAACGCCTAATTGGCTACGCCAGCACGTGAAATTCGCACGAGTTACATTGGCATAGCCAATCAGAGCACGGTTTTATACAACCATCAGCGTCAATCTTTCTACGCACGCGCGTTAAATCTGTGATATTTCTGTATTAAAATTTGGTGGAATTATTTGGTTTAATATCCACAAAGGTGTGAGACAGGGATGTGTGGCTTCGCCATGACTGTTTAACTTATACATAGACAATTGTTTAAAAGAATTTAAAGAGAGTGCGTATGGATTGAAAATATATGATTTGATCGTCAAATGCCTTCTTCACGCTGATGATCAAGTCATATTAGCGTCATCTGAAGAGGAGTTACAGGTGATGGTTAATGTTATGCATGATGCCCTGAAAATCATCTGTGGAGTTTCAGTTGAGGGAGAAAGAGTGGAACAAGTAAATGAATTTGTGTACTTGGGTTCAAAGTTTACGAGAGATGAAAAGTATGACAGTGACATTGAGCGAAGGGTGTTGGCAGGAAAACAAATGAATGGGGCACTGTATAGCTTTGTGAATAGCCAGAAAGTGTCAAAAAAGGCACGTCTGGCTGTGCATAGAGGTGTGTTGGTTCCTACACTTATGTATGGTAGTGAGTGTTGGGTTTGGCAGAAGAAGCATGAAAATAGGATGAGTAGTCTAAGAAGTATAGCGGGAGTGATTTGGTTGGATAAAGTAAAGAATAGTGAGATAAGAGAACGCTGTGGTGTAAAAGAAGATGTGGTTACAAAGATAGACAAAGGAATGCTTAGATGGTTTGGACACGTAAAAAGGATGGATGACGAAAGATTGACGAAACAAATTTATAAGGCGAGTAGAGTAGAGGTCGACCTCGGAGAACATATCTCGATCAGATCAACATTGTTTTGAAGAAAGGCCAGGTCAAGAGTACCAACAACCGACGAGCATGTATGAGAGCACTGATGAAAGTAGAGGAAGCAAAAGATGCGTGTAAGAGCCTTAGCAAGTGAAAGGAAGTGGTCTCTGCCTACCCCTATGGAAAAAAGGCGTGACTTTATGTATGTATGTATAGAATTATTTGTTTATTTCAGGGTTATGTTAAAGTACAGTGGATCGACGGTACCGAAGAAAACTGTTGGCCGCAGGACATAGAATTAATTCCCGAATCGACAGATTACGACTATTCGGACGAGGAATCTTCGGACGAAGACGCCGCGTGTGTCTCCTGGGAAACTGAGAGTATAGAATCCTATGCTGGCGATCTAACGGATGAAACGGTCTTGCAGAATTTGGCGGCGAGAGTGGATTTCGTTAGAAATAGGATTATTTATTTAAAGGATGCCTTCAAACAACATACCAAATTGGAAACTTTTCTGGTCAGTTTTATGTTTAATACGTTTTTAAAATGATCTAAATCGGGGTAATCCTGATTCAAAATATAGAAAAAATGTTAACGTACAGATTTTATAATAAGTAGGTATAAAGTATTAAACAAATTTTTTAATTGCAGTTTGTCAAAGATCTGTTATTGATATACGAAAATTCCAGTTATTTGGATAAGCTTCTAGGTACGTCGTATTTTAGTTTGAAAAGTAAGCACTTTCAAGTGCTGTTGGTGCAAGCCAAAGAAAAAGCAAAATCTCTAGGAGTGGAGTTAAGGGGAAGACTTTTTTCTAGCGACAACTTTTGTCCGTCCATCTCGAAAATTAAAGTCGCCGAAAAGGACAACATAAACAAGATGATTAAATTGGAAAACAAAATTAATGCGCAAATCGAGAAAAAAGAATGTAAAGAATGTAATGACGCGACGGGTAAGTTACACAATCTTCAATCAATATTCCGCATAAAAATACCTTTTTTTTTATAAAAATGATCGAGCACACATCTTCTTTAAGTGCTCATCCGTTAACGGATATTACCGATCATCATGGCAATTTGATTGAACCTTTGAAATAGCTGCCCTGAAAAGGCCAGTCGTTGTGGTACCAAACTAAGTTCTCAAATTCTTTAACCAAGAGATTCTCCGCCTGCCAGGTCCCCTCCGTCCTAGGACTCTCCCCTGGAGAACCAGCTGTGGGAGCTCATAACGTTTCCCATTCCGCATTATGTAACCTAAGAACTCAAGCTTCCTAGTCTTGATCTTCTTTATGATCTCCATATCTTTATTTATTCTCTCGAGCACTCTAAGATTTGTGACGTGGGCTGTGCAAGGTATTTTAAGTATTCGCCGATATAGCCACATATCAAATGCCTCAAGCTTTTCTGTGGACTATTGAGTGAGTGTCCATGATTCTGCTCCATAAAGCAACACTGGGAACACGTAACAGTGAAGCATTCTTACTTTTAATATTAGATTAAGGTCGTGGCTTTTAAAAAGGTTTGACATTTTTAGAAACGCCGCTTGGGATTTTTCAATCCGGCATTTAATTTAACGAGAATGGTCCTAATCTTCGTTTATTGTTGTGCCTAGGTAAGTGTATGAAGCAACTCTTTCGATTTGCTGGTTTCTGATAGTAAGTTGCCACGGTACATTGGTTCCTTTTCGGATTATCATGAATTTGGTCTCATCTATGTTCAGCATTAGACCGTATTTTTCACTGGTATCTTTGACTCTTGTCATGAGTTCTTGTAGGCTTTCAATATTGTCAGCAAATACTACGGTATCGTCTGCGTACCTTATATTGTTTAATCGTTGGCCGTTTACAGATATTCCCAGTTCTATGTCATTTAGTGCTTCTTTAAATATCTCTTCTGAGTATAGGTTAAATAATAGAAGTGAAAGGATACATCCTTGTCATACTTCTCTGTGTATTTCGATTACATCGCTGTATTAGGCTTCTATTAGTTTATTTGCTGTATTACCCCAATAAAGTTTTACAATAATTTTTAAGATCTAAGGATCTCTACTAGTTTTCAATGCTGGACTTTGTCAAATGATTTTTGATAATCCACGAAGCATGCATACACATCGCAGTTCATATCACGACATCTCTGAAATAGCACTTGTACACAGAAAAGTGCTTCTCTTGTACCCATTGCATTCCTGAAACCAAATTACGTTCTTCCAATGTGCTCTTCACATAACTTATAAATACGTTGGTGTATAACCCTTAAAAAGATCTTCAAGAGGTGGCTCATGAGACTGAGCATTGTTTAGCACTGCGGTTCTTAGGAATTGTTATAAATGTTGTGTTCAGCTATATTTTGAATAAGTTTCCTGTAGTGTATATGTAGTTAAAAATATTTGTCAGTCATTTTATTCTCTCGTCATCTAGAAGTTTTAGAAGCTCAGAGTGAATGTTGTAGGCGCCAGGTGCTTTATTGTCTTTCATATGTTTTATAGCTTTTTTAATCTCATCTCTTAGTATGAGTGGGCCTGTGTTGTCTCCCAAAATATCAATTATGCTTTGTTCTGGTCTATTATCTTTGAAAAGTAGAGAGATGTACTTTTTCCAGGTTTTGACTTTCTGTCTTGTCGATTATAACCATTCCATTGTTATCCTCTAGCTGACCTAAAGTATGGTGTTTGTGTATTCCCGCAGCTTCTTTTACTTTTTTATGTAGGTTAAAGTGATCGTGAACCTATTATAATTGTTAAATTTTAATTCGGTAAATCTGTTTATAGCTCTCGCAACCCCGCTTACACCAGATAGTTCCGAAGTTTCTACCTCAACGTGTCAAGACAATCTTTGCGTCGAACTCCTATCGATGCTCAAAGTGCGTATGGATCTGGCTTACGCTGAAATAATAAGTCGAATAGGAGGCAGTCAAGCATTCACGGTTTTAACAAAAGCGTCCGAAAACGTAGCGACGCCATGTAGTTCTACTCCAATACCAAGTGTACCTACGACTCCCGATGATTCGTTCTCTTCGTTGAGTCCTTTAAAATCTAAATTTTTAACAAAAGGCTCGGGTGAAAATGATTCGTACATACTTATCGAAGAGGCTCCGGCTACGCATCATTATTTTGGCAGCAAGTTCGAACCTACAGACATGCAGCGGTAAGTACGAAATTGTAATACAATAGTTCCATTATTAAAAAGCACTGAGTACATCAGTTATTTGTCCCTATTCCTTGAAAAAAACTTTTAGAGCGACGCCTTCCGTTAGATCTTTTCGTAGATGAAATACATGATTGCTTACCTGTCTTTACTCCTTGAGTCTCATCGTGAACACAGCAAACTACCTTTTTAGATAGGTATTCCTGTCACAGCTAATACTCGGTGACGTAAACTTTTAATTGTAATTTTCGAGCCTCATTTTTCATAAATTTAACTTGATACAATATGAGTAATATATAACTATTAAAATGTTTCATTTAATAAATAATAGTTTAAAAAAACTAAGACAACACGCTTTTCAAGAAAACCGAACTAAAAAATAATAATGATCAATGAAAAATAATTTTACAATTAAAAGTGGGTGGTGCTTTTTATGATGGTTACGTTTTCTTCTTGGAGACTTTACTTTTACCAATATGTGTTTATTATCAAATATATTAATTGATATAGCACACCCCACGCTTTTGATTGTAAAATTATTTTTTATTAATTATTATTTTTTATTGTTTAGTTCGCGTTTTTATACGTTTTTTTAATATCCTGAGGGTCCTGTTCAGGATATTTGAAAATTTTTATGAAATTATTGTATTGTCATCGGTCGTTTAGAAGTATACAAAGTTTCAAAAGGAACCGATGTTTTTAAGTGGGTGAAAATGTGTCCAAAGATTCCGTTACATATATAGATAGATACAAGTCAAGCTAATAAAAAGCATATAATAAAAGGGTTAAAACTACCCCTGTGTTTTATTCTAATCTACTCTGGTAGAAATAGCATCTCTGCATAACAATAAATTTCGTTTTAGGTTCCTAAAAGCTGTTCATAAGGAATGCAAACTTCTCAAAGATTCCCTACCTCCAGGCGTATGGGTCCGGTCGTATGCCAATCGTATTGATTTGCTCTCCGTCATGATTCGTGGCCCTGATAAAACCCCATACGAAGACGGTCTCTTCCTTTTCGACATACAACTCAGTTTGGATTACCCTCGATCACCGCCGCTAGTTCATTACATCAGCTACAGCTCTGAACGACTCAACCCCAATTTGTACGTGGAAGGAAAGGTGTGCGTTTCCCTGTTGGGAACTTGGATGGGACGGGGGACCGAGGTTTGGGGACCTAATAGTACGCTTCTGCAGCTGATAGTGTCGATTCAAGGGTTGATTCTGGTTTCCGAGCCTTATTATAATGAGGCGGGGTACGAGAAGCAAACCGACACTCAACAAGGTAACTATTACATATAAACAATTGGTATCACCTGTTTAAACACGTTAAGACAGTTTCCGGAAAATAAATAATAGTGTATCCAAATGGATTTTTTACAAAAAAAATATCAAAAATATAATATACAAGATTTAAAGTACCAACAGAAGCATAATTGTCCATAAACAAATAGTGTAGTGTAAATTGCAATTTAAGAAAAAAAAGTCACTTTTTGTTCATTCAATAATAATCAGTACGTGGCCACTTGTTGATATTGATGGTATGGGTGACGTACACATGACGCAACTGGTTGAGATGAGTAACGTGCACGTGGTACAACAAATGACATATCTTTCATAAGGTTATGTGTGTGTTTGGGTAACGATTTTGGTTTTCTGAACTTTTTTGGACAGCTTTTTGACAATTATTTAGGTTCAAAGGACAATATTGTGGTGTTATTAGTGATTTTAAAAGACTAATACATTAATATTTAAGTTTTAAAAGGTAGGGTTTATGTAACCTGTAGCCACAGCCACTTATTGGCAGATAGATAGAATCTCAAGTCACATGTACTTCACTCTTTCTACCGTTGTCAAGCTGATACGTCACGTGCAAATTACCCATTATTAATAATTAATTAAATTCTCGTTCTCCTTCTACCGAAAGCGCTTCTCCAGGTTCTTAATACTGGCTCTAGTACTAAATCAACATACCGTTGAGCCTTATAGGAATTATAGGACTGTTTTCAACAATCAAGATACCTCTCCAGAACATTTATCATCATCCTTTGGCCTCCTCTACAACTCGCCTCCATAATGGTCTCTTACGCGATTACCCCCATCTTTTGGTTTGCAAGTCTAGTAAACATATTGTTTCTCCATTTTTGGTCTTCCTCTCTTCTAATTAAATTCTCTTTTTCCTTCTAACGAAAGCGCCTCTCCAGGTTCTTACTACTGGCTCTAGTTCTAAATCAACATACCGTTGAACCACATAGGAATTATAGGAGTTGTTTCATTAATCAAGATACCCCTCCAGTATATTCATTATCATCTTAAATTGGTTTTACAGCCCAGTGTGGGCTTTGACCTCCTCTGCAACTCGCCTCCATAACGGTCTATCACTCATGTGATTACCTCATCACTGTATTCTTATGGTTTGCAAGTCTTCTATCACATTGTCTTTCCATCTTATTTTTGGTCTTTCTCTTCCTCTATTTCCATATATTCTTGCTTTCATCACTTTCTTTGGCATTCTATCTTCATCCATTCATTCGACGTCTCCGAACCATCTTCATCGCTGGGATTTTATGAAGCGTACTGTCTTCAGTATGAAGTAAGTTGTTAATTTTATTGTTGTGTCTAATCCTACAGGATCAATTTTCCGATACCACTACATAAATCCTTCTTGTAATTTTTTTTCAAATTTGCGCAGCATTTCTTAATCTTTTTGAGTTATTGAACACGTTTCGCTTCCATATGTAACAACAAGGGTTTTGAAGATTTTTAGTTTTGTATCTGTTTATCAGTCGGTTTTTTAATAGACTCCAAGAACATTACAACCAGTTTATTTTTCAGTTTATTATTAGCTTGTTTGTTTGTAAGGCCTCGTACTTTCTCGATTTTAATAAAGTTGTTTACATAATAAGTTATTCCTTGACCTTGACTATGAATCAGTTTCTTGACACTACTCATGTTTACAGATTTTGTTGTCAATGAATTACCTTCCTTTTAAAAAGTCACGATAAACTAAATGAAAAGAAAAACTAACAAACAAATTTACAGTTTGTAGAACACTACTTAACTGTACTACAGCAAAACTCGGAACAGATTTGACGATGTTTTTAAAAATGAGACTAATTTAAACAAATTGACTCTAAATGTGTGAATTTTGTTGGTATTGTGGCACTTTTTATAGCAATTTCCACTGCCTCTAGCTGGAGTTTAAACCATATTTGTATTTATAGGTTACGAAAATTCGCGCACGTACAATGAACTAGTCATCCTTAAACTGATCCAATCGATGAGAGAAATGATCGAATCTCCTCCAGAAATGTTCAAGCGAGAAATCATCTCGCATTTTAGCCAAAAAGGTCATAAATTATGCCAACGTTTGCGCGGCTACTGCCACGACGTCGAGCCGCTCGTCCCCGAATTTCCCCTGTTGCCGGTAAGTAAAGGACTGAAACTGTCTCTCAATTCGTCCCTAAATGCTTTCGAAAAAGCACTGAATAAAATTGATGACACTCCGAGCGAAGTTCCCAGCGAAATGAAGTAATTTTTTCTAGATATTTAGTCCGGTATTCGACTGAGGGCCCATTGGAATTTTGACGTGTTAAATTTTGATAAAATGATTCGAGGTAAAATTAAGGGTTATGATCTTATGTGATAGTACCTCGTATTTTATTTTTAAAGCTTCATTTTTATTAGGACATAACGATGTCGACTCCTAGGCTTAAACATTAAGGCGTAATTCATCTTTGTAATAATATGTCAAACTCCCAATGGAGTTGACTGCAATTTTCGAAGCTTTAAAAATTTCATTGATGATTCAGCGATTTTTTCTTAATCACTATTCTATGTAAATTTTTTACCATAGTTTTTTGTGTCTACTTTGCACAGTCGTTTAATTTAAATTAGTTCAAATGTATCTCATTTGTTGATTAACAAACTATTATTTGATTCAAACGATAAGAACTTTGCCACATATTTTAATGTACTTTTACCATATTTCGATAAAATGTACCTCTTCATTCTTGTGGGTCTTATAGTCGAGCACCGTATTAAAGTATTTATTTAATTTTTTATCAGCTGGAAACATTGAAGATACCTAAATGAAACTAAAGTTACAATAATTATGAGATAATTTCCTATTTGTAACATTAAGCACACAATAAAGTTTTTGTAGTTACTTTATATAACCTACAGACAGCTTTGTTAATAACAATCCCACTGACTGCGCCAACATTTTATACCGTGTTCCAAATTTATTTAATAATGTTACCAAATGTCGTGGAGATAAATTAAATGAAAGATTTACATTCGAGTAACAAATGAAATCAATAAATAGGTATCTGATGTACTGGTTGCAGATTTTTCGCTTGATTTCAGTAATTTCAGTGACCTGTCTCTCAAAACCAAAGAAATGCGCGATTTAAAACTTTATTGTGCGATTTAAGTGAGTTCATAATGTAGAATATTTTTTTTAACGTGCAAAGCCTCTTTGTATGGTTTTTAAAAATATATATGTTTTTATTTAGCTTAGTTTTGATAGTTTTATCGTTATTCTGGTTATGAACGCGCTTTTTTTTCAAAGAAATTATCTGAAAAGTGTAATCTCTATCGAAAGAAAACGGACCTACTCTTTTGTGTGTTATTTTCAAATAGGATAGACTTTCTTAATCAATATTGCTGTAATTCGCCGAAACTAGTCATTTTCTTTTGACAGTAACTGTGTTTCAAACTCTTATTTTGTCTGTGATTCAGAAAATAAAGTTAAACTTTAACGCTATTAATAAAAGTTATATTTCACATGTGGTATTTATTTATTTATTTATTTATTGTTAGATTTAGTCTTTGTGGGATCTAGTTCCAATAATTTTTCATGCAAGATCCAAATTATTTAGAAAAATGGTATTTTGCAATTGCAACAAATTTAAAAAGGTCTAACGATGCAATCTACTAAATTAAATTTGTATGTCATGTATTAAAATGTAAAGGAAACTAATCATTGAAAACTGTAATTCAGATTATTTTACTAATGCAGAGAAATGAGAAATGCATGAGAAGTTTTTTAATAAAATAATTTTTTTAACGAAAAGAATGTAGAATCTGACCTTAAATTGCTGGTAGTTATGTTTATGTGAAATATCTAATGTCGCGAGTGGACTGTTGGCGTGGCGACCGTCAGTCTTCCGTCCGACCCAAAATACCTTAACAAACCTTGGCTGATGATAGTTGTTAAGAACGATGCGTTGTATTAAATTTTTATAAGCTATTGTTTTCCTTTGAAATTGTTACGTCACAAATTTACAATACTTAAGCACTCGCATTTAAAAAAAGTATGAAGAGACTACTATATTTCTATTAAGTGATATTTAGTTTTTTTAGTAAACCATGCATGTTTTCTATACAAAAGTTTCGATGTTTCACATCTGCCAGCGTTTTTTTCTCGTCGTATGTATAAGTGAATACAAAATAAAATTCGATGCACGTCACACAATTTTGTTGCGTCACAGCTACACACCGTTACCAAATTGTCAGATTACAGGAGAACAGGAAATTTAAAAGGCATTTTTTCACTTAAAAATCTTGCTATTTTAAATATATTAATTTTTCTTTCTGAAAAGAAAATTTCTTTGAAAAAAATAATTATTCTAAATTTAAACTTAAAACAAGCGGTTTAACCAAAACACTAAACCTAGATTAAAGCGGCTACAATACAGTTTAATCGACAAGGCCGCCAACTGCGTATGTTGACTGAATATTTCAATGGGAGGTATCACTACTTCGAAACATCTACGTCATTGATGACGTGCATTTGATTTTGTTGTATTTTTACTATATTTAATAAATTTATGCACAGTACTTATTTAGTTGGGTATGTGTGGAATTGCAAAGTACATTTTTAAATAAATATTTTTTTATTAATAATACATTTCTGAAAGTACTTGCTCAGTAAATGAAAATATATTTTTAAATGAACGTTAAAAAATTTAGATTAATGATTCAAGGGATAATTTTAACGGGATTTAATAAAAAATAAGTGCAGTCATGTTGTGATCGATTTTCCAGTCTGCATATCTTGATTCAAGAATATTTTGTCATTGACAGCGCCATCTCGCATTACATGATTTTTCCCAATTGACACACTCACAGTAAAACATTTAAATAATGAGTCATAGGTGGAAGGTTATGGAAGCTGTTTTCGTTGCACTTTTAGCATCCGTACTACAGAGTAGCAATGCTCGTTCCTGTTTGTTTTATATTCAAAGCTAGCTTTAGTACCTGTCAACTCTCATCTTTCAAATTTGGTAGCACTGATTGTCAAAATGAAAATTTCAAATTATTTTAAATGAATCTTAATTTATATCATTTTTTGCAGACAATATCGCAGCTGAAATTATTGCTGCATTTACTAGTAGGATTATTTTTAGGCTTAACTTTCCACAACTGCGGCCGCGACGCCAGCAAAGGATTTAGTAATTTAGGATTTTTACAATGCGGAATTATCTATTTGGCATACACGTCTATGATGCCAGAAGTATTAAAATGAGAGAACTTTCAGTTTGCTAGCCTTGTATACAAAGGGTAATAGGAAAGTTTTGCTACACAGTTCCATTTATTAAATTTTTTCAAAATAATTTTCACCACAGACAATACATCTCTCTATCTTTTACGTCACCAGATTCTTGTTCTGCCTTTCCCGGTGTCGGAACTACTTTTTAGTGTCACATCAACACAAAACGCCTAACTATCCATCTCTTTGCCCTTCTAATCTAATTTCTTGGTTTTCCTTGTTTCAACGATGTTGAACCAGTTTCCTTTTCCATCATTATGTTTCTAATGAGACTATGCGTTTTGTTCCACTTTAATTTACTAGTCATCATTTCATGCATGATGTTGTTATTGAGTGTCTCGATTAAGCCGCCGGTATTTGTCTGGAATTGTACTCTCTCTGTGTTCCATCTTGGGCACTCGAAAATAGTGTGACCTGGAGAATCAATTTTGTGACAGTAGACAATCTATATGTGTAACGAAATCTTTGGACACGATTTTCACCTACCTAAAAATATCGGATATTCTTGAAACTTTGTATACTTCTTAAGGACCGATGAAAATACAATAATTTTATAAAAAAATTCAAAGATCCTGGCTAGGATCGTTAGGATATTAAAAAAATAAAGTGCGGTATTATAGATTGCGGTCATATCGATTTTTAGCGTCCGGAAAGGGAACCTGAAAAACGGCTATCACTGTCAGTAAATAGAAAAACCCGAACTAAAAAATGAAAAATAAATAATAGTTTAAGAAAACTAGACAAACACGCTTTATAAGAAAACCGAACTAAAAAATAAAAAATAACCTCCAACGCGCTTGATGGGATAAAATTAGAGTAGTGAACAAAAAAATCATTTGCAACACATCTAGAATAAAACCAGAGTTATCGAACAAATAAAAAAAAAATTTACAATCAAAAGCTTTGTGGTGCTTTTTATGATGTTAACGTTTTCTTCTTGGAGACTTTACTTTTGCCAATATCTGTTTATTATCAAATATATTAATTGATATAGCTCACCCCACGCTTTTGAAAATTATTTTTTAGTTCGGTTTTCTTATAAAGTGTGTTGTCTTAGTTTTTTACTATTATTTATTTTTTTGAAAGATATATTTCCATTTACAAATATATTGTTACCATTAGGTAAGATTTTGTAGTGTTCAGATAATATTTAAATGTCATATTTGTACTGTAATATTGATTTGTGTTGTGAAAAGAAATTTGGTAGCAGGAAATTATAAATTTATTCAAGGGTCGTTACTAATTTCAGAATAAATATTCCAACTATTCTTCCTGCATTCATTTGTTCAACTCATACAAAATCAGATTTTTTAGAAAAAAGTTACCATGTTCTGAAAATTCCTCCTTTTGCCAAAAAAAGTTTTAAAATAATTATTTATTTGGTAAAGATAGTGATTTTTCAGAATTGTATATTGCAGGAAGAAAATTATGTGAAACAACACTGGGAAAAATGAAAATAAAATAAAATGTTTAAAAGCAACGAGGTTTAAATGTTAGTGAATATAATTTTGTTTTTTAAAATAGTATACTCTCACAATTTGAATAGTTTTATGGAAATGTAATAAAATGTAAAAAAGGTGACCCATTAAAACTGATCAAATTTGCATTTTAAAAATTCGTGTCATAAAATTTTCTAGCCGCAGTCGTCAATATTAAAAAAACACAATTTTAGGAGAAGATAAACGTCCGGCCAGAATATATTTTAAATTAGATAGCTTATTGTTATGAGCGAAGCAATGGATAGCACAAAATCCCTAATTATTAATGTTTTCATTAAAGTGTTGTTAAAAAATTGTCTTTTATTTTGTTTCCTAGTTAAGAAATATGCTCAATAAAATACAATTATTAATATTATTATAATTGCAAAAATAGTAAAAAGAATTTCCAGACATTAAGAGCAATTGTTAATCGAAGAACTAAAATATTCATTATAGTCCAGTAACCTTAGACCTATTCAAGATGCGCACCCTCTGGCCAATTTTTTTGTTAATTGTTTGGACCTACAAGAATGTAGTCCTGAGTTTTCGGCCATTGCCGGGGTATATTTTAGCAACAAACGATTATTGAAAATTAAATTTAAAGATAATTTTTTTTGGAACGCGTCGTATCGAAAAAAGTTTCCAATAAATTCTGTAAAAATTGTAAATTAATCCAAAAGTACCTAAGCTAACCAAATAATAAGTAATTTAGTCTCATTAAAAAATATGTACGTTTATTAAGTTTAAAATGGTATGTAGGTAATCCAACAATTTTATTTTTGATAAATTTTAAAGTACACTGGAAAAAAAGTACACTAGAAACACCAAAAAATTGTCATATCACATAGCGTGTATTTAACAGCGTTATTATTATTCATTTATGCAACTAACAATACTCTTTAATTTAATACCTTTAAGTTGGTTAATCTTCTTACGTTGCCATGCTTGTAAACAAACCTAACCTCGCTACATCAGTTAAAAATTTGTTGTGTTTAAAATGATTAATTTATATGTTTGCAATGGAGAAATATTTGTATATAATTTTGAAGATTGGTCAGTCTTGAGAAAAAGCCATCGAATAGTAGGTGAACTTGTTGGAAATTCTTTACAAATACCTTCTTTTCCGCTAAAAATTCTTCCAGAAGAAGCTTGTTTGTTGGCATCAAAAAATGTTGTTACATTACTAGAATCTCCTAAAGAAATTACTAAAAGTGAAAAAGATAATTATAATGTAGAACAATTTAAAAACGAACTGCTAAAAGAACAAATAGTTGCTTACAAAGAAGCAAGAAGAGCTAAAATAGAGACTGTCGCTGACCAAATGATGAGCAAAGAAGATGAAACTCGCACTAAAGAAGAAATTGTAAATGATTTATTAGCCAAATCTTCCTCTGTCTCAGAGAGCAATATGATATGGCCAATACAATTGTCTGCTTCAAGTGATACTTACCAAAATTTAAAAACTCTTAATTTAGATGACATCCTAACACTAACAACGCCATTAAAATATGCTGTTTACTCTGATCTCTGGGAGAAGGGTTATTTTATTTCCCAAGGACATAAATTTGGTGGAGATTTTTTGGTATATTTGGGAGAACCAGTTAGCTACCATGCTATTTTCATGGTAAAATGTGTAGAAAACCAAGCAAATATTGCACCATTAGATATAATTGCTTTTGGAAGGCTTGGGACTTCAGTAAAGAAAAGAGCTGTGCTTGCTTCTTTAGTAGACAATAATGTATCTTATATTACAATTAACTGGATAGATTCGTAAGCATAATTAATTTTAAACTATATTTTTTATAATATTACTATCACTTTATCGAAATTCTTTTTTATTACAAGAAAACTGGCAAACCCTAAATTCAAATACCCTATTTAAATGCTTTTAAAATTGTCTAATAGGAAAAAAAACTATGCATAGTAAAAAAATCAGTTTCCCTGTATTCATTCTTTTTATAAATTAATATTTTTAGGTAGCAATTTAGGTAAATAATAAATTTAATACAAGGATTTTTTATTTATATTTGTCTGATTTATGCCCTATTATAATAAAAACATGTAGTTAAGTTAAGTTGTCTTTACATATTTGTTTTTTTTTATTTTCCAAGGAACTACAAATAAAAGAACAAAAAAATAAATGTTTTAATATCTACTAGTCAATTTACATTTATCTGCTTTACTCATTGTTTGTTAAAAAATAAAAGGATTTATTTTGTAATTTTATTACCTTCAATTTACAAAAAGTTAACATTATTTGAGAAAAATTACTTTGCATTAAGTATTTATAATTAAACTTTTAATAAACTCTATAACAATAAACACAACAATAGAGGAATAATTTGGGTAAGTGACGAGGCAGTAGGAGCAGCCTTCACTATAAATAACAACCGTTTTCTATATAAACTTCCAAAATATTCTTCTACTTATACAGCAGTGCTCACCACTAACAATAACATCAATAAATGTATCATCATCACAGATTTAAGTGAAGTCTCATCTTTAAATCAAGTATACCCTCAACACCCAATTCTTATTTTAATAAAATCCTTACTAACAGGATCCACATCATAAACCTGTTGACCACTTTCATGTGGTTACTCCCACGTTGGAATCCGCGGCAATGAAGAAGTTGGTATCCTAGCTAAAGAAGCCATATCAAGTCCAGAAGCAATAGTGTCCACACAACTTACTCATCTTGACCTCAAACCTGTTCTAAAAAGTTTCATTTTAAGTGCGTGGCAGTGCCAGTGGAGCGTATCAAATTCTAAATTACGCGAAGTGAAGAATTCAGTGCTACTTTGGAAACTAGCCCCTCAAAAAAGAAGTCACCAAACCATCCTAAGAAGACTTAGAATTGGTCACACTCGAGTTACGCATCGACACCTTCTTACAAGAGACGAAGCCCCCATGTGCCAGGCGTGTGATTTTCCATCAGTGTAAAACATATTTTGGTAAAATGTCCTTAGACAGGCACAAAAATAATATAACAGGATCAATAAAAAACATTTTATCCGCAAAAACTGACTACAAATTTACTAAAATTTCTACAAGATATCGACTTTTTGTATAAGATATAATTATAACCTTAAATTCACAATGCCAATAACCCTTAGCGGTTGAGGCAATATTTAAATACATACATACGCCTTTTTCCCGTAGGGGTAGGCAGAGACCACTTCCTTACACTTGCTATGGTTCTTGCACACATCTTTTGCTTCCTCTACTGTCATTAGTGCTCTCATACATGCTCGTCGGTTGTTGTTACTCTTGACCTGGCCTTTTTTCAAAACAATGTTGATCTGTCGAGATAAGTCCCAACATTCACTACCATACATAAGTGTAGGAACCAACACACCTCTATTATCACAACGTGCCAAAAGGCCTAAGTGGGTTCCCTCCGAACCGCCGTTTTAACCTAACACACCTCTATAAAATATAAAAAAAAAATAATAATTTGGGTAAATTATTTTGTTTACTTTTTTAACTATTGCATTAAGTTTTTGATGCTTTTTATTTTGGTTTTATAAATTGATATTTATAATTTTTTGATAATTTTATGTGTATTAATTTTTAATTAAAAATGTGCGCAGCGGCACAAATAATGTGGGTCTCTAAGTGCAGTTAAGTAAATTCGGCTCTGCACAGGCGGTCACACATCTTGGCTCGGTCCTGTATATTAGCAATAAATTCGGTGTTTCATATAATTAAGAGACGCTCCTGTTTACACCCACGAAAACCTCGATGTGCATTCATACTTTTTCTGTCCCTCGTATATCTACTCCCAATATTACTACCGCAACTGAAAATAGATTTGCCGCTACCCATTTACACCGTCCGTTACTAGGCATACCGGGGTTCAAGTTATCATCGTGCAGCGAGCGGCGATTGCGCCAATGTTGCCAAACGACGCATAAAATATTTCTTATAGTTAAGAAAATCCTTTAATTGTCTTTTAAAAGGTACAGGGTACAGGTGCGTTCTTCCTCCTTTGTTTTGTAACATTTAAATACTTCTTGATAGGTTGAAAAATTAGTTAATTTTAGGTCAATTATATTTTCTAAGGCACCATTTTAATGACAATACTTTTACATCAGATCTATTCTTTTTAAATTAAAATGTGTTAGCCTTTTAATATTTTATTTGACATTATTTTAAGTTAAAGCCATCTAATATTAGTTACGTACTAAAAAGTCTAAAAACCAAAACAGATCAGTTACGATATTTACACTGTCTCCAGTCATAATTCAATAACATAACATTATTCATTGTAATAACTAAGTTTTCATTAGAAGAAATGAATCGCATAGTAAATATTTCTACTTGCAGTTCTGAAATTACTGCCCGAAACAATCATAAAAAAGCATGGTGTATTAGTGCCGGTCATACGGGGAAATCTAACCAACAAATATGTATGAAAAAAACAGTGTAATAACGGTTTTAAAATTGAGTATGCATCAATGGAGAATTCTGTGAGGAATTAGTTATTTTATCCTCCCCTTGTTTTGATTTGGCAACATCGAATTGCTTTGAAAGCTTCAAGCCTCAGACAACTAACTGGCATATAGATACTTTATACTTACAGTCGGGCTTGGGCCAAAGTGGGGAAGAGTGCGCGTAAGGTCGTGTGCTTCAGGCACGACGGTATTTTACATCTGTCGAACGAATTTTTCAATAAACGAATCTCTTAGCATAGTAAGCATTTCGTGAATATTTAGCAATGATTTCCGACGGTTATAATAACATCGAGCAGGACGGCTACATGGAACAAGAAGAAGAATGGGAACGGGAAGGACTACTCGATCCAGCCTGGGAAAAACAGCAAAAAAAGGTACCTAATTTTTTAACAATCCTCAACATCGATAATAGCAAAAAATATCTTGTTCGGATTTACTAAAAACGTTGTAAACAACAGTAGTGAGTGTAATCGGAACATAACCTCAAAAAGAACCCTCATGAGTACTTTACTTCCGGGAATACTTCAACCCTTATTAAAATTAATTACTCCTTCTTTAAATTTTATCGGGTTTCATTATCGTTTTTACCTAAAACCTTGAGTGTAGTGTAACATAATATCGTCCAGACTATTTTTGGCTCAGCTTGGCAGGAATCTTTTTAAAATGTGTTTCATAACATAACGAAAATATATGAATAAGAAATTCATATATACGTGTCCACTAGACATTAAATGGTAATTTATTTATAAACAAGTTTTTCGATTTCATAAAACGTAAATATTCAAGATAAGGAATAAGAAAACTTTACACCTAATAGTTGTTTCAATATTGGCTTTGTTATTTTGTTCGATTACTACAACTAATCTACGAGTTCTTATCAAAACATAATAATTGAGGGTATTTTAGGTATTTAAATTTTCGTAAGATTATACCTAATGCAAGTTTATATTTAATTAACAACGTTGCCATGTCTTGGTCGTTTAAATATTGTCAATGTGAACCTTAACATAAAAATTAGTTTTTAATTTTTAAAAAACTTGATAGGTCGTAGGTATATAACATACAAATGCTATTTTTTGTTATCAGTTTGATGAAAAAAACAAAGCAATCTGTTCTTATGCAAATAAGTAATAAAATCCATACGATATTATGAATTTAAACAGTCAGCTAGGTATAAAATTTCATCAATTTTGCTGTTGTAAACGACTTATAAAATATATAAAAAGATTCTACCAGCAATTTTTGTTGTCGACGTAGGTATTTACCTCTCTGTTCGAACTACACAAGACTGTATTTTCCTGATAATAATTATTATATTTGTGAATGTTTTATTAGCGTTTACTTTAATTTGTTGTTTGGCTTTCACCTATTTTTAAAATAATTATATTGCATATTGGTAAATTGTAAATATTTCATTACGTTAACTGAAAGAAACAAATTTCCATTAATAATTTGTAATTCGTCAGCATGGAAAGGAAGTGTAACCTAATCGACATGTCATAACATTATTTAAAATTATAATAGTAACAAAGGAGGTCTCAGCTACAAAACCTGCGGTGCACCGGTGCGTAGGTGTAAAAGTGTGTAGGCGTGCTATGTTATGTACTAGTTTTTATTAATATGATATGATTCTAAAAAGTCTCTAGATATATTCCTTTTTATTTTTCTAAGAGATATCATCTCATACATACATATAGTCACGCCTTTTTCCCGTAGGGGTAGGCAGAGACCACTTCCTTCCACTTGCTACGGTTCTTACAAGCATCTTTTGCTTACTCTACTTTCATGGGTGCTCTCATACATGCTCGTCGGTTGTTGGTGCTCTCGACCTGGCCTTTCTTCCAAACCATATCGATATAAGTTCGCCTAGGTATAAATCTGTTTCGTTAATCTTCTTTCATCCATCCTCCTTACCATATAGGTAAGCATTCCTTTATCTATCTTTGTAACCACATCTTCTTTCACACCACAGCGTTTCCTTATCCCACTAATCTTTACTTTAGTCGTCAGAGTCAGAGATATCTCTCAAAGACATGAGAGTGCAGTGTGTCCAAATGGATGTAGGTGTTGTTTTGTTGATACGGGTTTGGAAGTAGATGTCTCTATCGTGAAGTAATTTTCACACTGGCTTATGGATGTATGCATAAAATGTGTTTTCATACTAATTGGTTCAGTAGAAGGGTCATTAAAAAAGCTATTTCTTCCAACTAATCCTTTGGGAGTAGGTATATGTGAAAATTGAATGGTAGATAGCAGCTCAATATTGAGAAAAATGCCCCCAAATTAATAACAAGAATCCAAAATTTAGTTTGAAACTTTCCAATGACTGCTGAGGCTATGGCTAGTTAATGCGTTTCTGGCTCAATAGAATTTATTGAGATGTGGGTCTATCGACGCATACTAAGAATACCATGGACAGCAAGAGTGTGGAATGAAGAGATCTTACGCAAAGTTAACAAAGACAGAGAGCTTTTCCAGGTTATCAAGCGAAGGAAGACAGAATACCTCGGCCACTTATTACGCAATCCCAAATATTATATCCCCCAGCTCAAAATTAAAGGTAAAATTAAAGGGAAAAAAAGTGTAGGCAGAAAAAAATTATGGCTAAGATATTGGACAGGTCTGGACTTTGAGGACTTGATAAGAACGGCGGAGGATAGAGAGGAGTTTGGTATTGTAGTCGCCTACCTCCTTTAGTGGAGATGGCACTCAAAGAAGAAGAAGAATTGTTGAAAGATCTAAGGAATAGGAGCTGCTTATTGTTGTTTTATCGATTATGGAATTCACTGTTTAAAACTGTGTTTATGTTTATCTATTTAAAAAACTTTTATAACAATCATAAAAATACGCATTTCTAATTTCTAAGAGTGTTAAAACTTTTTGATTAAAAAATGACAACTTTTAGATTCTTCTTTTATGAATAACTATTTTTTATTAAATACTAGTCACTGCTTGTCTTTTTTTTATAATCATAAAAATTATTATGTTAATGTATTCGAAGGCTCTTAACATTTCTGATAACATTTCAAGCAGTCATTTCACGATTAAAAAAAATATTTGTGAATACAATAATAATTAAGAAATATTTTAAAATGAACAAGCTTATTACTCGACAATATTGTGGTAGAATAACCACGATAAATATATAAATAGTTAAGTGTTGATATCGCCAAAAATACATATTTTTTTAAATTTTTTTTTGTGCTATTCATAGATAAATTGAATTTTGGAAGACTCCTTTAAACAAGAAATTTAAGATGTCTAAAGCTGTAAGGGGTGCATACATAAAACTGTGATCTTGTAATCCTTCACAGGATCTATGTTAAGCCAACGAAGGCAGATTGTAAGTAGAACGAACTTCATCTGGAAGCGATTTTCAAAATCTGAAAGCTCGAGTTAAATGACTGCTCTAAATAAAAAATGTTAGGTGTCCAAAGTTGAGCCAGCGAAGGCAGATATCGGGAAAAGCCTGGTAGGCGTGTCTTAAAAGCATTAATCGAGAAAAGTAACTTGAAAAAATATAACTATGAATCTCTATGTCACCAAAGATGTTATTTTTAAAGTGTTTAATAATAAAATAAGTTTTCTGTAAGTAATCTAAACGACCAGACTAAATTCATGCATTGTTAAATAAGCAGTTGAATTATTAATTACCAAAGAATGAAATGCAGGTACCGGCTAATAACACAACCCACGGCTGAATAATAAAATTCCTGACCATGTCAGGTTTATAAGAGATCAAATTATCAAAAATAACAAAATTAATTATGTAAGACACGCATAACATTTTAAATGTTGAATTATTATATTTTCCGTATTAGCTAGGTCGAATAATGGTGTTTATTATTGGATCATGCTACAATTAGAATATTTATAAATATATTAGAACAGTACGTCAAATACCAGAAAAAGCAACAAATTTAAGAAGGAAAACAAAATGGGAACCATTTGCTGTCACATGCATCTTTCTTATGACTTCGATCAACTAAAACCAAGGAGTGAGATTTATGTTCCTACTTGTAAAGTACGTCACGCTTTAATATATTTTTCTTCCTTTTTTAATGTAAGCAAATTGCTTGTTTTTCTTCGTATCCTCTGCCGTTTAATTGTTAGAGAGTTTGTCGCTCCATCTCTTGCGGGGTCTTCCAACGCTTTGGCGCTTTAAGGGCGACTTGTCTCTAGTTATTTTGACCATTCTGTCGTCATTCATCCGATCTATGTCTTCGTTCCACCCTCTCTTTTTTCGCAGTATTCATTCATTTACGTTGTCTATTTTACATGTTCTTCTAATGTCCTCGCTTCTCTCCCTGTCAAAAAGTGTTTTTCCTGAGATCCTACGCACTATTTTCATTCCGGTGGTTTCTAATATTCTCTTTGTGTCTAATGTATCTGGCCTATGTTAATTTAGGTCGAATGACCGCCTTGTAAATTCGGTATTTGGTCTCGATTCCGTTATATTTGTTTCGGAGGATTGTATCTTTCAGGTAAGCTGAGGTTCGTGCTGCTTTTTCCGCTTGGTTTCTTACCTCCGCCTCAATGTCACCGTATCCTGATACTTCTATGCTTAATATGAAATTGGAAGTAAGTTTCCGATCTTATTACTAGTATTTCCACTTCGAAATTATCCCCTAAGCACATTGTATCAACGACAATCAGTACAAGCATATAATTTGAAGAATTAAAAAAAAGATCACAAGACTCCAAAACTTTAGTAGGTCGTCTAGTTGAAAAATCCAATAAAAAATATTTTCGTCAAGCTCGTAAAACCATCGAATGGAAGTCGTTGAGTTTGGATCGTTTTCTTTGAAGCAATCTGAAGATAAATTTCCTCGGTTTGGCGTAAAAAGAGGAGAACCGACAACACTGGCATTATTCGAAAAGGGAGTCGAGTTGCATAGATGTGTATTTCGATAGAGCGGGGCTAAGCGGCAGCTGTGTGCGACGGTGACGGATGTTTTCGTAAATTCTCCTCGAGTACGAGAGAGATGAAAAGCACGAGCGTCGAATTTCTGGACGTCCTGACCAAAAATGGTTTCACTCGACGCTGGTACGTCAAACTGTAAACATCGAAATTTTCAACAATTGTATTTATTTTTTTTTTTTACTATTTACGGAATGCTTTAGTTTTGCAAATAAAAAAGGTCTGTCCAGTTTCTGTCTTTTAATATTTAGACACTTGGTTTCATTAAAAAAATGAACTTTCTAGCCAACGGGATGTTTTTCTTACATTTACGCAAAATCAAAAGTTATTGGACTGGCTGGTTTTAAAATAAAAGCACCGTATGTTTACAGGTGAATCACTACCAACGGGACGGAGGATTACAGCGAACCGATAAAAGTCACTTTAGTAGTTTGTGTATTGATAAAGGTTACATTTTAAAATGTACAGGCTGTCGCAATAAAATGTGACGTATCAAAGTTATATTTTTTCCCAGGGAAACCCTGTATTTTACTGCATTTTCTGATTGTCCGTAAAAAAAAGCTATACTTTTATGAGGGTTCCCTATACCTAAGTACAGAGTGTTCTGAGATATGTCGACTTTTCTTAAAATGTGATGTTTTAAAAAAAATCATTATCTACTAATCTAACAAATTACCTTTACGTCTAAATAGTTGGGTATTAGTTAAATGTATTCAATGATTGAGTATTAAACATTTATTTACAAAGTGTTCAGAATTCACAGTCTAATTAATTACGTATTATGGAACTTATTTTAAAAGGAACACCATGTATATTAATTATTTATAACTATTAAAAAAATGTCCCCTTTCGATTGGTGTAAGGATGTTCTATCATCATCATCATTATGGTATTACAGCCCTGGGTGAGCCTTAGTCATCCTCAATATTCTCCATGCATCGAGTCCTTGGTCGCCCTCGTTTACGTTTTCCTGTCGGTTTGTCTAGGAGGGTCTTTCTTGAGGGGTCATTGGCATTCATTCGCATCACATGTCCCAGCCATCCAAGTCTCCCCATTTGTATGGGCCTTACGATATCTGGCCCCTGATAAATTATGTACAGCTCGAAATTATAACTGGATCTCCACACTCCATTCTCGTTGACGCCTCGAAAAATCCTTCGCAGGACCTTTCGTTCGAAGCATCCCAGTGCAGCTTCGTTCTTTTTAGTAAGCGTCCAGGTTTCAGAGCCATACATTAGCACTGGTTTGATTAGCTTTTTATAAAGCTTACACTTTGTTGTTATCGATATATTTTGGGATTTTAGCTGAGGCATTAGTGCAAAATAACATCTGTTAGCACTAAGAATTCTCCTACGTATCTCTTCAGAGGTATTATTGTCTCTGGTTACCAGCGATCCAAGATATAAAAATTGGTCGACGGATTCTATTCAACGTCGCCAATTCTCCGGGGGGATTTGTCCACGACGGTCTTGCTCTGTTGTTGCGAGCATATATTTCGTCTTCTTCATGTTGAGCGACAGTCCGATTCCTTTTAGGATGTCCTATACCTAGATGTAATTGTTTTTGTGTAATTTAAAATCTTTTTAAAATAAATGGTAAATTGATTTTAAAAAATTTGCAGTTCTCTCTAAATTTTTAAACCAATCATCTCAACATAGTTATTGTAAGAAACCAGTGTGGTCGATAAATATGCATACCTAAATTTGCTGATCTAAGTTTTAATTGCGAAAGAATGTTTATTAACCATGATCGAATAAAAATAGTTAAATGATTCAACGGTCGGTACCTTTTGAATGGGTATTATACATACAATGCAATAAGTGAATCAGTACATTACTCAAATCTTGCGTCGTTAGCCATTAGATTGTTGAGTAATTAAAAATTCTGCGCGTGGAAGAATCTCCGCGGCTTTTTTGAAAACGGCCATACGAGAGCTCCTAGAAATGTCTGATAAAAACCAAAAATAATGAGAATTAAACAGACGTTGTTTTGTCACTCAATAATACTTTCTTTTGGACGATAGTTCACTCAAAATTCCAATTTTTACCCTTCTCTTGCATTTTTTGTTGGTATAAATCGTTGATGTTTGGAAATAAACATAAGGTTGTGACCGTACGGAGAATAAAATGAGTCCTAATGCAAAATGATGTGATACTTTATACAGTGTATACATAAAGTAACGTAACTAATATTTCGATTTCTGTTGGGTTTACAAAAAAAAATGTTGAATAAATTTTTTTTTAAATTATTCAGCTCATCTGTATAAGTCTATTAGAAGTATACTTACCGTTAATACAAAATAACATAATTTTTTAAATGGTACATCCTGTATAAATTTTCAGTTTTTCATAATCTATTAAATTACAAATTCAACCGTCAAGACCGCATAATTCTACCTTTATTAGTTCTAAAGTTACAGTGGTTTGGAACTAAAATTATAAAAAAATTATTTATGTCAAAAAAGTGGTAGGTTTTTCTACCATTAATTAATTGTTTTTAAATATCATGAATTATTTCTCATTGTCATTAGTGAAACGTGTTTATTGTAATTAGTTACTTTTAAAATTTAAGTATGTTTACCGAACAGGAAAGAATAATGATTCTTATGATAAAAGGTTACTTACGGTGATCGTAAAAGAACTTTTGACGAGGTAGCTTACTTATTTAATGATACGTATCCAAATCGTAACCAAATTACCAAAACTGCAGTTTGGAGGATTGTAAAACTTTTTAAAAAAGTGAAAGTTTTGTAGAAAATCGTTTTACATCCATTCGGAGAACTGCATTAGAACATGATGTTAGTTAGTGTAGTATCCGTCTGTAACATTATTAAGAAGAATAAGTTACATCCTTAAAAAGTAACGCTATTGCAAGAATTATCTGAAAGTGATTATGACCGCAGAATGGAATTTTGTGAAACTATAATGCTAAAGGCAGACCCTCATTTTACAAGTAAGATAGTCTTTTCCGATGAAGCCACGTTTATGTTAAATGTTCTTCTTCTCATCCATATTTAAGATCTTTCGATCTGTTAGTTTTGCAGGTTCCTCTGTATCAGTTCCTGGGAGGTGGACTGCCAGCTGTCCTTCCATCTCTTAGGTGGTCTTCCGGGTGCTCTTTTCCCTATTGGTTTCCCTTCAAGTGCGATGCGTGGTAGTCTGCTCTGTTCCATTCTTCTTACGTGATCGTACCAGCATCTTTTTCTTTGTCTTCCCCATCTTACGATGTCTTGCACTCCGCACAACTGTAGATATTGGAGGGTTACTAATCCTAGATGGATGCGGGAACATAGAACACAAAGGTCTTTAAGGGTTAAGGTTTGGGCAGGTATTATCGGCACAACTGTTATTGGACCATTCTTTGTAGAAGGCAATTTGAACGGACCAAAGTATTTAGATTTGTTAAGAAATCAAATAGTTCCTGCAATAAGAAATGCAATTGGTAACAATTTTAATAAAATTTGAACTTTTCCAAAACAGGTTGATTGGAAGAAGGAGCATAATTAAGTGGCCAACCAGATCTCCCGATTTATCGCCTTTAGACTATTTTCTCTGGACATATTTAAAAAACATTGTGTGCAAGACAAAACCTGATAATCGCGATGAACTGAGAAATAGAATACTGATAATAGCCCGACGAATAACAAATCAGCAATTACGTAATACCATATCAGATTTTTATAAAAGACTTGGATACTGTCAAAAAGTAGAAGGAAGACAATTTGAACATCTAATTAAATGAGATTAATAAGTTATTTGTTCCTGTATCTGTATTTTAATAGATTAAAAAACTGAAAATATATACAGGGTGTACTTTTTAAAAAATTATGTCAATAAGTTATTTTAGAGCATACTTCTAATCTACTAATGCAGATGGCCTTGATGATTTGAAAAAACTTTTATTCAACTTTTTTTTTGTAAACCTAACAAATCGAAATATTAGCATATTACGTTACTTTATGTACACACTTTATATACAACGATTTATTATCATTCTTTACATGTCTGAGTACACACTGCGCTTTTTTTATCATTATTCTTTCCATCCGTCGAAATTTTTGCAGCAGCGGTTTGTTTGTAATTAACTAATAGATGATCATGGTCGATTGCAATTAACGTTGGCGAATTCCTCGTTTTCAAACCAGCCCCGTATTAACTAGAAACATTGTCAATGGTTAACTGGATATTTCTGCTTCTTTGTTGCTAATAAGGATGCGATTTGGCAGAAGTAGCTAGCTATCAAGTTATTAGAGTTATTTAGTTACCAATGCAAGACTATAAAATATTTTTACGATAAATTATTAAATTTTTTAATATAAAACAAATAATAACAGGTATTTGGGTCAATAAATATATGAATAAAGTCTGTACATTTATCTACTATACTAATTGCTAATTTTTTTTTTCCTTTGACTCACGTCATTCAGCCAGTTGCATCAGGAAAAAAATAATATATGCAAAAAGAAAAAAATAAATCTCACACCTACATACTAGAAGAAAGAAAAGTCGTAAGAACCTAATGATACAACAGGGACATAACAGGGTCACACGCTTCTTGTCTAGGGGCCCGTCAAGACTTTTAATATGTCACAAATAAAAATAAGGCCTCGGAAAGCTAGGAATAGCAACAAATGGGATAAACAGAGGTAACAAATCTGGTTCACACATTCACAAACGTACCTTCGATTTATGTATGAATTTCATCAGACAATAATATACTTTCATTTTATTTAAGGATAAAAGATGACAGATATTGAAAGGTGGGAAATAACCACTATTTATAAGATCTTTAATAAGGTTTTGTGATTCTAGCGAGTAAATACAGTTGAAGAAAATATGATTTAAATCACTTTTAATATGACAGTGTTGACACAAATCTGTGTGTAAAAGTTTTATTTTATACAAATGCGCTGGATAACATGCATGTCCAAAACGAAGTCTGATAATAGTTGTGATGTATTTACGTGGGCAGGAATATAAGTTGAACCAATATCTATGCGGAATATCTTGTTGTATTAGGGAATACTGGGTATTAGATGTTTCACAATAATCGATCCAATATTTCTTCCAAAGACGAATTTGTTTTAGCCTGGAATTAGCAAAAGCGTCTGAAACAGTTAGCGGATTGATAGATGTGCCACCATTTTCTACTGCATCTTTAGCTAGATGATCTACATATTCATTATGTTTAAGTCCTATATGTGCTTTGACCCATATCAGCTGAACAAATTTATTGTTTTTTTTAATTGAAATAACATTTTTTTAATGTTAAATATATAGAGATAATCTGATATAGCAGGAATCCTAGGATTTTGTATTTTTTATGTTTCTTTTTTATCTACACAATAACCATTCCATTTAAGATCAGTATATTTTTTAACATTGTTAAATAAATTATTTAAAAATTGCATTAAATAATAACTAGGATGAGTTACAAATTGTTTCTAAGAAAGTCATTTAATAACATTTTAATGCAATGACGCTTTTGTTATGAACAGGAAGTTTTTTTTACTGATTTTTTTTACCTATCGTGTAGGCCGCGGACGGCCCGTACTGCGACTATTAGAAGGGTGGGGGGGGGGGATTATAGAAAGGAAAAGATTGTGTACACGCTTTTTGAAAAGTTGCAGGTCATAGTTCTCTGGAAAAACTGATTTTGGAAGTTTATTCCATTCCGTAGCAGCCCTGTAAAAGAAGGATTCTTGATGAAGATTGGTCTTTGTAGAGTCAATCTCGAGAGTAAATGGGTGAGACTGATCAGCGTGCCGAGTTCTTCGGCCGAATGTGGCCAATGGTGGTACAAGAGTTTTTATTTCTCTGGAGCATCTGCCATGGAAATATCTGTAGAGCAATGTCTGGTCTGCAACTCTTCTTCTGTTCTAGTGGGTGAAGGGTATCTGTGAGAGTTGAGCTGTTTATCAACCGAATGACCCTTATCTTTTGAATGGAATCTAAAAGACGAAGAAAATACTTTGGTAGATAGAAACGTTTAGAAAAATATTTTGGAAAAACTTCAACATTTGTTATTGTTATAAAGTGGTTGAATTTTCGCAAAAAATAGTTATTTATTATACAAGGGAAAAAAGTATTAGATTTTAGTTCGAGGTTGTGTTGTGTTGACAAAAAACCGAAACAATTTATTTATACTTACACCTGCGATGTCCCAAGCTGATATTAGTTTTAATGTAAATATAATTTAATGGGAAATAAATACTGGGTTACTTTTCACATGTCTATTGGAAACTTGTAAAAATATTTACTTATTGTTCAATATATGAATATATTGTGAATTATTTGGGAAAATGAAAAAAAAAGAATTAAACTTGTTACCTTACAAAACATGACTCCTTTTAATTAAATACAGAGCTTTCTGGCTGTTCATAAGGTTATACAGTGCCCCATTCATTTGTTTTCCTGCCAACACCCTTCGCTCAATGTCACTGTCATACTTTCCATCTCTCGTAAACTTTGAACCCAAGTACACAAATTTATTAACTTGTTCCACTCTTTCTCCCTTAATACAGAGCACGCTTGTTCTATTTTAACATTATCTCTCCTGCGTTTTCTTTATTATTATTAATTATTTTCCTCTTTACTTTTTTCTTTGCCATTTTGACTGCCGTTTGTCATAAATTGCGTTTTTCTTAGTAGTTACGTACCTTGTTCATTTATTTTTCGTTTGGTTTTTTGACCTAAAATTTATGAGGTCGATAAAAGTCTAAGATAACTTATTTTAAGAAATAATAAAAACGTATTTTACTTAAAAACTATATTTATAGTAAAGCGTATTCAAACTATCAATCGATCACAAATATGAGTCTAATTACTGTCGTTCCTTCATGAAGACCGCCGCCAGCCCCCGTATCCCGTTCTTTACATTAGATACCTGATCTCCAGATGAGCTCGTGTACCCATAACCTTTCCTTGCATACAGGTTGGATCCAAATATATCTTACATTATAAACTAACTTTTTAAGTTATCCGTTATGTGGCAGACATTCACAAACAGGAATAGTTGCACATCACAATATATTAAATTACGTTCATACAACGACTAATGCGTTTTTTTAAACCACAGCGAGTTAATAAAATAGCAAAAATCATTCAATCGCCTGATTGCAAATAAAATTTTACAATGGTGATATAATGTCAACCAACTAAAAAGTCACATTCTGTAAGCGCAGCTCGGTGTAAATGTCCTTCGTATTAAAAGGGGGTCTGCCCACGTGATATGTTATGGTCGAACACCCCTCATGCACACGTAGGGTTGTGTTTCATTATTCCGCACATCCTGCTTGCAAATTCAAAGATAACCTTGAATTGGTGCGAACGTTTATCCTTTCTATCATAGCGAATAAATAAAACAAATTAAAACATCCTAAAAACCTATTGATTCTTTTTAAAAACAAATGCTATTGTCATTTTTGTTAGTACAGAATCTCAACTTTTTTTCTTGCAATATGTTAAATATTGGTTTTTAAATACACTCCTCGAAAAAATTAATGCAATAGCATATTAAATCATACAAATTGCTATAATGAATTAATTTTATTTATATAATTTTTTATGGACATTAAAAAAGTTACATTAAAAGTCATAAAAAACGTATTCAATATTTTTCTATAAGATTGGAATTGAAATACTTATAATAAAATGTAAGCAAAACGAAAGTAATGGTTTTTGAAAGAGAAGAAAGTATAACAAACTGTGGAGTTTCGATTGAGGGAGAAAGAGTGGAACAAGTAAATGTATTTGTGTACTTGGGTTCAAAGTTCACGAGAGATGGAAAGTATGACAGTGACATTGAGCAAAGGGTGTTGGCAGGAAGACAAATGAATGGGGCACTGCATAGCTTTATGAATAGCCAGATAGTGTCATAAAAGGCACGTCTGGCTGTGCATGGAGAAGTTTTGGTTCCAACACTTATGTATGGTAGTGAATGTTGGGTTTGGCAGAAGAAGCATGAAAATAGGATTAATGCTGCGGAGATGAGTAGTCTGAGAAGTATAGCCGAAGTGACTCGGTTGGATAAGGTAAAGAATAGTGAGATAAGAGAACGCTGTGGTGTAAAAGAAGATGTGGTTACAAAGATAGATAAAGGAATGCTTAGATGGTTTGGATACGTTGAAAGGATGGATGAAGGAAGATTGACGAAACAAATTTATAAAGCGAGTGTGAATGGACAAGTCGGTAGAGGTCGACCTCGGAGAACATATCTTGATCAGATCAACATTGTTTTGAGGAAAGGCCAGGTCAAGAGTACCAACAACCGACGAGCATGTATGAAAGCACTGATGAAAGTAGAGGAAGCAAAAGATCTGTGTAAGAATCCTAGCAAGTGGAAGGAAGTGGTCTCTGCCTACCCCCATGGGAAAAAGGCATGACTTTATATATGTATGTAATAATAAAACAATAAATTATGGTGTAAATAGGACAGTAGCAAAATTAATGTTATAAGTGCGACACTAGTACCGTGTGTTGCCTCCTCTACTTCGGATTACAGCATTTAGGCGTGTAGACATGCTTCTAGTTAAATTTTGAATAAAATCTTGAGGAATTTGTTTCCATGCTGTGATAACTGCATTATCAAGTTCGCTCAGGTTTCTAGGTATTTTGTGTTAAACATTTTTCTTGATGTGATCCCATAAATGCTCGATCGGATTCAGATCCGAGCTTTTTGCTGGCCACTGCATAACTGGTACAACAACTGGAAAGATAATTGAGTACCTTCTCTGTTACGTGAGACCGAGTGTTGTCTTTCATAAACAGGAAATTGGGTTTTAAAAAACAGCCGAAAGACATCACATATTCTATTACAATATTCCCAAGATAGTTTTAAGCGTCAAAGCATATATCACCCCAGAAGATAACAGAGCCACCGCCGAATCATTGCAGATATGTTGCAAGGAGCTATCCGCTCTTCTGGTCTCCGCCAGACCCGTTCACGACCATCTGGATGTTTTATGCTAACCCTATGTTACGATATTTCTCTCCTTGGATCCAGTATTTCTAAACTCTCGGCACAATAACTAAACTATTTTTATTCCAAAATTTTTACAAAATAAATTTTATTTTACAAATCACTTAAAAACACTATAATTACTTCAAAATACTTGACTTTAAACTGACTTCAACTTAAACTTCGATCTTTGATTCCGTTTAAATACCTCCAAATCAATGTTCTGGAAAAAAGTGAAATTCGAGAGTCATCCAGTGTCTGCTAGCGGCTCATTAGATATTCACCCCAATTGTGGTCGATGCGCTGTCGCCAAGAGGCAAGGTCGACAGAGACGGACCCAAAAATCGTAACACCTAGTTTTAACTGCAAATAAAACTTCTTTTAAATTATCCACATAACAATTCTGATGTTTTGGAGCAAAAGGTAACCTGGCAAGTCTTTCTCTCTAGTAAGCAATGGTGCAGTGGATGGCTTCCTACGGAAATTTAGCTTCATTTAACCGTCTTCTAACTGTTTTAAAAGAAATTGTGACATATCGGACAGCTTCGAGTTCGTTTCAGATCACAGAACTAGTGACAGTCCTGTTTTTTAAAGCGTATTGTCCAATAAAAAGATAGCTATATTTTGCACAGAATATCATATTGCACATTATGATTTATTCTGCATTTGTTGTATAGCAAATTATGCATTATAGGTCTAGGGCGACGTCCAGAACGAATGCAAAAAATGTCACTATTTTGCACATTTCTTTGTATCAATGTTTACTAAAATATTGAATGTGAGTTGTAGCTGTGGTATGCGAAATGAATTATTGCATTATTTACCATTTTAATACCTACAGTAGCCGTAAACTTTTAAAAAAATCTTGACTATAACAGAAGTAATAAAATTTTTTGGTTAGTTATCGAGTAAATGATACAAAAACAGCTTTTCTGACATTTCTTAAAAGAATGAGGTCAAGTGCGGAAATAACTGTTATTTTCGACTAAAAAATGTTCAAGACGCTCTATTTAATAAATCGGTCTCTTTATTATTTATTAGGTCGGCTACAAAATAGCACCCAACTGGAAATAAACCTTTTCTTTTTTATTTATGTACAGATATAGTTCCTTTATAAATTTATGACGCTACTAAAGGCGTGGTATGAAATATAAATATTCTCTTGATAATATTTAAATGTAGCACAACAAAAGAAGTGAATTTTAAAAATAAATTGACCTAGTTCTGTGTATGTACGTATGTACGTTAGGAAGGGAATTTTTTTTAAATTAGCCCAATAAAAAAGTTCGTTAAATGTAGCGGTGGGTTTCTGATCGCTGTGACAAATCACAGCTACTTTTCGAAAAGATTTTTCGATTAACAAATGGTGTTTTATTCTTTTAAGAAACGTTCATAACTTCAATTATTTTTTTACGAAACGAAGATATTTAGGAATTTAACAATATTTAAGACAAATGGCACAACTTTCTTCGCTAAAATATGATTTCTCATGAACTAGCCTTATAAATTGTACGTCAGGTGGCGTCGAGACTTGCAAACGCGAAAATGTTTCCAGCAATTTTGAAGTGTGGATTTGGGAGCGGTTTCCTATAGCTAGGGTTATCTCTACATGGTGGTTAATATCTTCTTCTCAAGTACCGTGTCCTTTCAGAACGTTGGTGACCCTTATGGCTATTCTTATCTTGTCAAATGCCAGTCTAACAACGTGCTGGAACTCACGTCAAACCAGTCTTGGAGATTCTTCATACAGGATGTCTTTCTTCTACCTGGAGCTCGTCTGCCCGCTATCTTGCGTTGCATTATGTTCTGGAGCAAACGATATTTTTTACCTCTTATCACATGCCCAAAATATTCTAATTTCCTTTTCTTAACGGTGACGATAATCTCGGTGTTCTTCTGTACTCTCGCGAGTGTCTCGGAATTGCGAAATTTTTTGTCTACGCTACTTTTAGTATTCGCCTGTAGGCCCACATTTCAAAAGCTTCAAGACGTTTCATATCTTAGTTGTTAAGTGTCCAGGCTTCTACATCGTATAGGGGGTAGAGAACACATAGCATCTCAGAAGACGGATCCTCAGGGGCAACCCCAAATCTCTGCAGCATAAGACTTAACTTATCTTCCTAAAAACAGTACGTGACGTTATTTTAGATTGGGTATTAGCGTTACTTGTCAGCATACTGCAAGTTATCCACAGCAAAGGAGTATTTCCGTCCATGTGGAAAAACGCTAAAGTCCAACCGATTCCGAAAAAAGGAAAGAAGACTATTCCTGCAAATTATCGCCCTATTGCATTGCTCTCAGTCATATCCAAAGTTAAAGAAAAAGCGATTAACACAGAACTTATCAAATATCTGGAGAAATTTGAGATAATCCATGACAGACAATATGAATTTCGACAACTTCGGTCTACTGGAGATTTGCTGGCCTATGTCACTCAGCTCTGGACAAACACTATTGAAAAGTTTGGTGAATCCCGTGCAATAGCCTTGGATATATCTAAAGCCTTTGACCGCGTTTGGCACCAGGCATTGTTAAGTAAATTATCTGCCTACGGTCTCCCAACCAAACTGCGCAAATGGCTCTTGAGCTTCATGCAAAATCGCTCCTTACAAGTGGCAGTTGACGGTGCCACGTTTTCCAAGAAAGTGAATTCCTCAAATCATCCCATCACAATGTCCGGAAATACCCTTGAACCAAGTCCCTCCATCTCGATTTTGGAAGTCACGGTGTCTAATAATATGTCTTGGCATGATCATGTTGCTAACATCGCAAAGTCGGCAAGCCAGAGGCTAGGTTTTCTGTGGAAAACCAGAAAGTTTTTTACTTCTGATCAACTGTTGACGACGTACAAGGCTCAAATCCGACCTCTACTGGAGTATTGCTCGCACATTTGGGGTTCAGCACCAAGGCATTCTCTTCGTCTTCTAGATTCCATTCAGAAAAGAGCCATGCGCTTGATAAACAGCTCTCACAGATACCCTTCACCCTCTAGAACATAGAAGAAGAGTTGCAGACCAGTCATTGCTCTACAGATATTTCCATGGCAGATGCTCCAGAGAAATAAAAACTCTTGTACCACCATTGGCCACATTCGGCCGAAGAACTCGGCACGCTGATCAGTCTCACCCATTTACTCTCAAGACTGACACTACAAGGACCAATCTTCATCAAGAATCCTTCTTTTACAGGGCTGCTACGGAATGGAATAAGCTTCCAAAATCAGTTTTTCCAGAGAACTATGACCTACAACTTTTTAAAAAGCGTGTCCACAATCATTTCCTTTCTATAATTCCTTCCCCTTCTAATAGTCGCAGTGCTGGCCGTCCGCGGCCCACACGATAGGTCTGCCCTTTTTGCGACCATTTTCATAAAAAAAAATACTGTCAAGATATTTTATTTGATCAACTTGCTGTAGCGTTTTGCCTCCAAATGTAATGTTAGTTACGATGTTAGGTTATTTGCTGATCACTAACACTTTCATCTTTTGGATGTTTAAATCAAGACCAGCCGTGGCACATTCTGAAACAACTCTGTTAAAGATGTCCTGCAGATCTTCCTGATTGGACGCCAAGAGCACCGTGTCATCTGCGTACCGTAAATTGTTAATGACCCCACCATTGACAATAATGCCCGCTGATATTTCGGAAAGTGGTTCTCTAAAAATTCTTTCGGAGTAGTAGAAGAAGAGACCAGATGCAACCCTGCCTTACTCCTCTTTTGATATCGATTGCAGTTGAATCAACTCCATTAACCATTACAATAGATGTTTGATTCCAATATAGATTAGAGATAATATGAATATCTCTCCCATCCAGTCCAATGTCTTTGAGGGTCTCTATTAGTATGTTGTGTCGGACACGATCAAAAGCCTTTTAAAAATCTATAAAGCAGGCAATTAACATATCACGATTTCTCTAACCAAACAAAGCTTTCCTTGTACCGAAACCACTTCTAAACCCGAATTGAGACTCACTCAAGTATTCCTCACAGTTAGGGTAAACTCGACCATTATTTTCTTTTAGGAATATTTTTAATAAATGACACATTAAGCTTATAGTTCTTTATTCACTACATGTTTTAGAAGTTGTCTTCTCGTACAAGGTAACAAAAACGGAACCAAGCCACTCATTGGGGGATTTTTCCACTAACGTAAATTTGATTGAAAAAGTCCATTAGTACTTCTAGAGCCCTGCTGTCATTAATAAGTTTATATATTCCATCAGGACCAACTGCTTTACGATTTTTTGAGTGTTTGATAGCATATTCCACTTCGTTACATGTTATTCTGGGACCTTCATAAGTTGTTAGGACTGGGGGATCTGTCGTTTTGTTATCATCAAACAAATTGTTAATGTACTTTGTCCACTCCTGTATTCTTTCTTCCAGTTTTCGTATGACTCTTCCCTGTTCGTTGTGTAATAGGCTAATTCTCCTTCTTTGACTTTTATTTACATGTTGATAGTGTCGTATTTTGCTTCAAGTTCTTCGATTTCTATGCACTGATTTGTTAAATGTTGTGTTTTTGCTTCACGGAGTTTTTGCCTTATTACATTTTGGATATGCTTGCATGAACTTTTGTTGTTTTTTTACAATTCTACGTTTCTCCATTAACTCCATAATCTCGTCCATCAAGAGATTGCCCAAGATTTTGAATTCCTATATCTTTTATTCCAGAGCCCATTGCAATCCACTGGCTCTCAGTGTCGGCATTCCCATTATTTTGATTCTCCAGGCAGTTATTAAATTGTTCACACACTGTATTTAAAGTATTTTCATCGTTTAGTGCTGATCGATTGATGTTGTTTTGTATTTTCTTCTTAATTATTTTCTTTAATCGATTGCAAGTTTCAGCAACTTGTGATCAGACCCTATGTCTGCACCTGGGTACGTTTTAACAGATATTACATTATTTCTAAAGCGTTGTTTTACTAAGTCAACATTAATTTGATTTTTTACAATCCTATTGTCTGTGTCCACAGGCGACTTCCATGTATAGTGTCTTCTGGGAGGTAATCTGAAATGAGTGTTTAATATAACAAAATCATGTTTTTGACAAAATTAAATAAGTCGGTCACCTCTATCGTTCCTTGCACCCAAACTATAGTCCCCCACAATATTTTGACATCGTCCCTTCCCAATTTTAGCATTAAAATCGCCTAAAGTGATTGTATTTTCAGCCGTACAGCTTCAGTAAGATCGTCGTAAAATTTGTCTGGTTAAAATTTCTCTTGTTAATATACCCTATGCTAAAAGGTAGGTGAGCAGACCAATCTTGGTTTTAAAAATATGCAAATCGTAATTAAAAGAAGAAGTAGTACGTGCTTTAAATGTTTTAAATGAGTGACTTTTATGGTCGCTTATAAATATGACAGTATACTTGTAAAATGTATTGGTCTGCATTATAGAAATGACACGTATTCGTAAAGCAGGTTGTGTGACCTTATATGGTGCTTGATATATCACAAATCCAATATAACTTGTTCCTTTAAAAAATACAGAAAAAAACAACAATTTACACCTATATTCACCAACTGTTCGGTATCAATTTTAAAAAATATTAACTAGTCTGCACGAAATTGGGTTATAAAAACCACAACAACGTTATTAATTCTGTTGCTCCAGTTGTATAAGAAGGACAAAGACAAAAATCAAACTATCACTTATTTAGAAAGCATAAGTTAAAAACTCGTACAAAAAATCTCATGGTTACAAGAAAGTCTTGTTGATCCTGGTATTTTTTCAAAACATAATTACCTTACCTTTTCATTTTGAAGCACCCTTGTAGTACTTTTCGTACTTCTCGAATGAATGAATACTTTTTCCTTCTGCTGTTTGAGAGCGACATAGTAGTGCGTAGTTAAACTTGAATTAATTCGCGGAATATTTAAATATATAACATTTGAGTAATTAATAAAACAAGCATTTGATCGAAAACAATTGAATTATTATAAAAATAACATAAGTAGGTAACTCCTAAAAAATTTTCATTTCTAAACAATTTTTTGGTATCCAGAAGCCCTAGGAGCTAAGATAAAAAAAAAGAAAAAGAAATCATTACTTTTAAAAATCTGTACTAACATTATAATGTGTAAAACAATATTGATATGCTTATTCACAGAAATTCTTAAAATACCTCACCTTAATATTTATTTCTTTTAATAATTATGACCCTGACTTCATAACAGATTTAGAATGGAAGCATTTAAGTACACTAAAACACTTACAAAAAAATAAGCAAATCAAATCTTTATACACGGTGGAACTTTGAATCTGGCTCATAGGATTTAACACGGGAAAACAAACTTCTGTATCTGGTTTATCTAATTATTTTACAGCAAAATACTAAATTCAAATTATTGAAAAAATAAAAAGCTTCTTCTGATACAGTACAGAAAGTTGAGGTTAATCTAATAAAGGATGCAAATAGCGTCAACGTTAGTTGGAATAAACTGAGTGACAATATTAAGGAAACAACAGTCGAAGCTCTGAAAACCCCAAACATAACAGAACAAAAACAAAACATCATGTTTCTGTAAAGGGATCAAAGAAAAATGTAAAACAAAAAAACAAGCCCACCTCAAATATATGAAAACGCAAACATCAGAAGCGTACGAAGAATACAAGAGAATTCGCAATGAAACCAGAAAGCTGGTAAGACAAATAAAGAGAAAACACTGGGAGATTATGGAGAATGATCAAAAACCGGTGGAAAGAAATAAAAGAACTTATTAGCACCAACCATATAGGGACACCTTATAAGAACACCTGGATAAAATATTTGAGAGAACTCTACCGAACAGAAGAACAAAAAAAAAGAGCAGAAGGGAACATACAAATATACTCAGACAGGAACAGGTTGACTCCATCAATAGAGATCTTGAAGCAATCGTCGAGTGGGGAACCAACAATCTTGTTCAGTTCAACGCCCAAAAAAAACAAAGCGCCACGTTTTCCAAGAAAGTGAATTCCTCAAATCATCCCATCACAATGTCCGGAAATACCCTTGAACCAAGTCCCTCCATCTCGATTTTGGAAGTCACGGTGTCTAATAATATGTCTTGGCATGAGCATGTTGCTAACATTGCAAAGTCAGTAATCCAGAGACTAAATCGATTAAATACAACCTTTTCTCATGCTTTGTCTACCTTGAGAAGGTTTTCGATAAAATAAGCTTAAGCGACGTTCTTTACAATAAACAAATACCCCCTTAATATCATTAAAACCATAGAAAATATAGACGAACAGATACCCACCAATATCGGTATGCAATCACTGCTGTGATGGATAAGGTATTTTCCTTCTTTTATTAATCTTCCAACTTTTTAATACCACTGTATCTAATAGTCAATCTCTGCCAAAAGTGTGGTAAGGTTGTCGGGCAAAAATAACCATACGTTAAAAAACACAAGCGTCGTGTACTGTAGTGGTATCTACAACTGTAAAGTTTTCCATTATTTTTGAGTTAAAATCACCATTAAATTGTGCTGTTTAGTTCAGAGAATCTAACCATTATTAGAAAGTCAATCACACCGTGAACGAAGTCGGTATACAAACAGAGTAACTGGATTTAAAAGTATTGTTTGCTTTAATAATTAGGTATAGGTCGGATTTTGTGTTAATGTAAAATAAATAGGTCGGAAATTAATTGGTAAACATGTCTAAATCATCATAATATAATACCTAACTTTACCAAAATCGTAAACAAATGTATTTTTTAAAAAAAATATTTTTTTTAAGAAACTACCTCGCATTTCAGCTGTCATTGTTCAACATTGTTCAAACGACAAATATCAATAGCGCTATCTGCTTGATGTTTTTTTGTTTGTTTGTTCGAGCATAACACAAAGACTACTGGATTAATATTGACAAATTTGTGTTTAAAAGCTTATGATTCGACTTGGTATATAATAAATCTCGCTATGATGACGAGAGTCGGAGATATACACTGTGCCCCAGAATTGACGCAAAAATAGGTGTGGTGGGGTTCAGCCCTGCTTCATTAAAACCCCAAATATGAGTAAAATTACTCGTATACGGGGGGGCGACTTTTTAAAAAATATATAAGAAAAACTATCTTTATTTTTCAAGATCCAAAAAAAATTGTTAATACAAGTTATTTAGAACATGTTAGGATAGAATGCAGAAAATTAGAAAAGTAAGGACAATTTGGTATTTTTTTAATTTTGATTATTTTTATACAGAGTGTTTTAAAAAAAGGTCTCTAGGATAGGTATAAAACTGAAAAATAATTGGGATTTGCTTCGTAAAAAATTTTCGTAACGCCATACGTATTAAAGATAAATGGCGTTCAAGTAAAAAAATGTGTACAAATTTATTACGATTTTGCAGAAACTACTGGAAACATTGTAATGAAATTTTATACGAATATATTTTAGAAGCTAAAACATTCCATGAATTTGTTTTTAGATTTGAGCTAGTTACACGGTTCGTACCAAGTAGTATTAAACATAACTTTTTTAAAGTTAGATTTATTAATCAAAATTTCAAATGAACTTAAACATTATTTAATTTTACAGCAAAAAGATAATCCTGGTAAAACTCGATACTGTGTACCGTTTTCGGAATATTTTGATTTGAAAATTATGAAGTAATAACCGATGCTGAATTAATGTAATAATTTATTATTAATTAGTATGCATAATGTGCATGTGTAGATATGGTTAATCAAAATGTACTCAAATGTTAAATAAACCGACATATTATTAACCTTAGGCGAGTGTTTAGGAAACTCTAGTGCAGCTGTTCTTAGTCTTTATTTTAATTTCTTTCCTGTGTTTTTGTGTTTAATTAATAGCTTTATCTTTACTTTATTACCTCATAATTTTCAAATCAAAATGTTCAGAAAATGGTACACAGTATCGAGTTTTACCAAGAGTACCTTTTTGGTGGAAAATTGAATGATGTTTAAGTTCAATTAAAATTTTGATTAATAAAACTAACTTTAAAAAAGTTATGTTCAATACTACTTGGTACGAACCGTGTAACTAGCGCCCTTTAGGAGTGTCAGATATAAAAACAAATTCATGGGATGTATCAGCTTCTAAAACATATGTTTCGGCAAAATCGTGTATACATTTTTTTTCTTCAACGCCCTTTATCTCGAATACGGATGGCGTTACGAAAAATTTTTACTAAGCAAACCCCAATTATTTTTTAGTTTTCTACCTATCCTAGAGACAGAGTCACCTTTTTTTGAAACACCCTGTATAAAAATTAAAGATATTTACAAAAAAAGGTTACAACATGGTGTATTAAAAGCTAGCACAAAATAAAAATGCGTTTCTTTGTTCAATGTACCATTCTTATTAATGAACATTTTTAAAATGATAAACATGTTTATGAGGGCGAAAAGAAAATAATCCTTATAAACTTTGTTAACCATTTCGAAGTATCCAAATTCGTGTAACCTAATGCTTTTCTCTAATCTTTCTCAAGTGAGTGATTCGATTGGGGAGGTTAGTGAACTTTGGACATTTTTGTTTCGAATACTTCTCAAGTTTATCGAATAAATGCCATTAAAAAGCACTCAAGTATTGTATGAGGGTGAAATTTTTTATACTGCTTTTGCAGCCATGTAACAATTTTGAAAATTAATCCAATTTTTTTTTGTTTGCCATTGTTTTAAAAAAACCGTTATTCCTGTTACCAGCGAAGGAAGTTAAAATCCCATTTTTTTGTGATTCTGGGACGTAAGTTTGGAAGGTAAGGATGATGTATTTTGATGTTTTATTCATACATAAATGTAATAGTCTTTCGAGATGTGTGTTTTGATATCTTTATCTTACACTTTGGAAAGTGATAACCTTTATTAAACTATTGTAATAATAAAAGCATTTAATTACATTTTTGTTATTTAGTTCAAAGATGTGGGCTAGTAAATTTCCTTCTCTAATTTTTTTTGTGAATAATTTATTTTATTGATTTCCTTTCAAAATACGGTACATATTCTTCCTTGAAGCTTAATCATGTGGGACCTTTAATCGAATTGATTCATGCATTGGCAGCAAGAAATTGTCGGATTTTGTGGTGTCCCTGCATCAGAAACGAAAACTATCTCGGAGAGATATTGTGAGAGATTCTGCTCTGCCAGTTACAAGAAATAATTGCTTTTATATATCTGTCCAGTCCTTCCTGAAGCGTGGACGTTAATGATAAAAATTTTTATTCGATTTTAATAGCTGGAATCTACCGTTAAATATCGTTCTGCTCATTGTCCTTCGACCCTAGTTTTCCCACAAGGATTTTCAGTCACACTATACAAAGTACTCATTCAGTTTTATTTTGAGCACATATTTCGCTGTATAATCAAATCAGTTAATTTACTATTATTGTAAAAAATGTAAAAAAAATGTATAGATGTCGTGACTAGCGCTTTTCGTGTGGTCCTTCATGTATACTTGGTAAGAGTTAGAATTGGTGATCTGTCTCTTCGAAGGGCAAACATGAATTTATCTAGACCTACCCTATGCTGATGAGTGGCAATTTCCGGTTTGCTCTGGTGCTGTATGTGTTAATTTCGCTATTATTCTGAATTATAAATATTTAATTTAAATAAAATTTCTAATTATCTATCTTTATCACTAAAATTTTAATAACTGGAATTTTATGTACATACTTGAAATTTTATATTTGGAATCTTTTACCAGTCGTGCTGTCTTAAATTTTAGAATAGACTATAGTTGTCCGTATTTGCTTGTTTGTACCATAGAATTTCTGTTTAGTTCTCACAGTCAATTAATGTTTGTTATCGAATTGCATTCTATTTCTTGAAAGTGGTCTT
This sequence comes from Agelastica alni, assembly GCA_950111635.1. Lineage (NCBI taxonomy): Eukaryota > Metazoa > Arthropoda > Insecta > Coleoptera > Chrysomelidae > Agelastica > Agelastica alni. The sequence goes on along the minus strand of OX467719.1, from coordinate 8,136,303 downwards.
ACTATTGTTACGGTACGTTGTTTTTAACGCTCGAAGGTTATAATTTATATTAATGATCTTCATAGAACTTTTACCTCTGCTACACAAAGTTATTGTATCAGTAGAATGCACGCACCTGACATTAAATTGTGAAGTCATAAAGATAACGCTCACTTGGCGTTTAATACGTAGCATGTTTTGGCACTCTGAAGACGGTGGTAAAGAAAACAAAACGTATAATTTTTTATCTTGCTTTCTAATAGAATAAAATAACTACCAACTAGAAGCATAAACTTTTTTTTATACTGATTTTATTTAATAGTCACAGTTTACCTCCAACTGTGAAACATATGTGAGAATCTCCAAAAATAACGCCTCTGTATATAAACAATTTATTTGTATTTTTATGTTTGTTTATCGTTAGCCAGACGTTGCAAGATTTTGACTTAAAAAAATTTAATGAAATTTTCTTTCTTTAACTAAACGTCCCTTGTAACAAATCTTATATTTCCTGTTATTCGAATATTAAAAAGAGAAAAGCGATTTTGACAGTGAACTTTTGAACTCCCCATCGAAAGACTTCCTGTTAGCTCAAGTGCCGAAATAATACCGATTCAAAAATATTACAACCAATTTATAAACAGAAAATAGAATAACCCAAGAATAGTTTTCTCACTATAGATCTCTTCAATCGTGATTGAGTTGACGTCAAGCTTGAAATTGATACGAAATTTAGCTAAAATAACTTCTTTTTTAAAGTTCACTATTTTGCGAGAAAAATAAACGTTAGTGATTCGCTCTTATCATTAACGAAAAACAATTGGAAGCTAACTGCTTTAAACAAAACAAACGAAAGACAAATGTCTTGAGAACATGTGAATTAACACGTAGTAACTACTGCGAAAACAAAATAGAAGACGTATTGTCTTGAACGGAGATTGGAAAGCTAATAAATGCGGGGGAATGAATGGGTTCCTCTGGAAATATACTGGCGATGCCAGCGCCATACAGAATTTCCAGCTCCAAGCGTAGTAGTGAGAGTACTATTCACTAGATAGCAGTAAATGTATTTTTGCAATAGATTTGAAAACACTAAAATTTTTAAATACACACTGAAGTGAGCTTTTAAATAAGCCTCTACTTCCTATGTAAACAATTAGGGGGGCTATAGCTGTAACCCAAAGGAGCTTCAATGTAGGATTGAAATTTATTCGTTGCAGGATGTAATTATAAAAATTGACATGTTTCGGGATTTTTTTTGTAAATATGCACAATATTTTATTCTATTTGGCTGTTTCACACTGTATACCTTTTATCTATGATTTTAAATAAGAAGCCACTGAAGAAAATACGTATTTTTATTATTTATTAACTGTCCGATGATTTACCATGCCCAAGTGATCAAGAAACTCGTTGTGTGAAGATATTCATTCTATTGATGCGTGGGCGCATACTAATCTTAGTAACTTCAGTTCTAGTAGATGGACACCGACACATTAAGTTCAGATTCAAAGGACTTTGAAAGGTTTTATTACGACATAAATCCGATGATCTATTGCCTGCAATGTCGTTATACAGGGTGCAACGTTTTTTTACCGACCATAGGGTCACAAAAACCAATTTTAGTCAAGGTAGTGTGGAGTTTCTTTATCCTCCTTAACATTGACGGATTGTGAAACTTACTAAAGGGTTCCCACTTCAGGCAAATGTCATGAAATTTTAAATATTTTAAAAAATCAGGCAACAGTCAGATATTTCTGTCCAAACTTACTTACCTCAGCGTTTCTTACAAAAATATTCTTTCCTGCCTTTGCCGACTGCAGAGTAGCGAAAGTTTTAGCTCCAAAAGTGCTGTCATTTTCCCAGCCCTACTGAAAATCCGGACCCGCTGAAAATTACCATTTCCTTCTTTTTTTATGTCCGTTTGCCTCCATTTGGAACACTGAAAAATTGAAAAGTCAGGGGATTTCATAATAAATAATAAGTGGGAAACTTCTTCTAATAAATAATTAATTAAGGGTTCAAATATTCCACACTCTTGTAATAAACAATAGCCAAATGTGTCATACTGATTTCTTCTTTTATTTCTAAATTAATCGTAAGGAATGTTTGCACAAAATTGGTTAGGTTAGGTTTCATCGTTCCTCCTCGTTAAAAGATTTAAAGGTGAAATCGGCACTGAAATTGCCGCTGTTTTGAAATTGGTGGTAAATAAATATATCTATAAAATGTTTCGAATTTTTTTTCCATGCCTTAATCAATTACGAAAATATTGTTTCATCTCTTCGCAATGAAAGGAAGGAGACCACTGAAAATATTCATTGTTTTGTGGGGATCCCAAATGTTTTTTTTAAAACATTTTTTTACTCTTATGTGTTTTCACGAACCCACCATTCCTCAATTACATTTTTACATTTTGTGACACATTTTTCGCAAATTTCAGGTGTGGCAGTATTAAGTGTTCGTTGCCAGGTTTCCAAAACAGCCTTATCATTGTAACCATTAGATGCAATGTGATTGTCGTAATAAGTTTTGCATATTCCCCAAATGTACTCAATGGGATTACATTGCCAATGATAAGGTGTCCATAACTGAGTATAATTTGATCCACTTTGTAAATTTTTTCTCTTTCGTGCCTTATAGCTATCGATAATAATTCCGGCTTGAAGCAATATTGTGGAAATGAAATATTTTCGTTCGTTAACCATTCTTTTATTTTTTGTACCGTCCAGGAGTTTGTTGGTTGCTTATTTAAAATTTCCGAATGGTACGGAGCATTATCTAATACAATGACAGATGGTTAATGCAACGATGGTAATAATTTTGGATTTTGACGAAAATAAAAGATCCGCCCCATCAACAAAACCATGCTTTCCACCTGCATGCACAATAATGTGTATTTTTCCTTTAAAGTCAGTATGTTTTATAGCATTTTTGTTATCGTCCTATATATAGGGAAATTTACTTTCGTACTTCTTAAATGTACAGTTAAATACTGGTTATCGAGTTTTTAACGATAATCCGAAACCAACGTATATTCGTGAAATATGCTGTAATAGTGCAAACAATCGTAGCAGCAGAAAATAAAATTTATATTACACGACGGACTCGCAGTGAAATTAATAAGGATACATTGTAATCCTAAAAAAAGGACACACACTTACACATTGTTCACCTCCTTATGTATTTCTATTTTCTAAAAGATTTGTTTATATAAAAAAGGTATGCTTTGTTCCCTTTTTCAGTTTGTTATTTTGCAAGTAACACAGTTGTAGAAAGTTTGTAGATTTATTATGTTCAACAATTGGAAAGGAACTTTTAAAGGGCAAAACCTTTTTTTATTATTTTACGGGCAAGCAGAGATCAGACATCTGGTCAATAAATTCACGGGTATTTTTAAGGCGAAATTTTTATTTTTCTGTAAACGGTCAACCAATCAAATTATTTTCCGCGATTGTACCATTAATTCTATTTAAAATAAGGAACAGAGCAAAGTAGTATGAGATATTCATTTAGTCAAGTCTGTACGTCTTAATTGTTAATACTCTATTGTAAGTTCTGTTGCAATAAAGCTTACGGATATCTATTTCTTTTTTATACGTCCACACGTGACAAATTATTATACACTTATACTTAAACAGTTATACAATTATTACAAAAATTATCCATTCATTAATTCACAATTTATGCATGGTCCAACTAACCAAATAATTAATTACAATGCATACACACATAGAATGCCCCCACCCCTGTGTCCCTCAAAAAATAAAAAAACATTCAATGGTTAAAATACCCAACTACTAAAAAGGGTCGATCAATTGTAGAGTCTGTACTCATATTTTATTGAAAATTAGTTATATAAAATGTTCTAAAAATAATATATATTTATAAGTTGATGATTAAGGATAATCATCGCGGTGAATAATCCTGTCCTTGTATTTTAATTTAATAGTATCGTTGGAAGATAAATATTTACTTTTAAGTAGACAGTTCAGCTGCTGAAGATAATAGTAAGACTCATCACTCATCATAGAGCATTGACTCGGTAAATATATGAATGCAATGTACTTAGGAAGAGAACTTCTGTACGTTTATAAAGCTAACCTCGACAACCCAGCCCAATCGAGTTTAATGGTGACTGTAATTTAGTGCTCTTTTTGTGCTAATTGGTTCGAAATTCAAGAAACCCGCAAAAATTGTATTGCATTTATTTGAACTTTACGGAACTGCAGTCGGTAATGTTTAGAGCAACTAATTACTTGCTTAGCTTTAACAGCTCATACAACTCTCGAAGTTATCCAATAACACTTTTTTAGTAATTTTGTTATCTAACAAACAAAAATATTTTTATTTTCGAAACTAATTAGCAACTAAAACTAAATTATAGTCACCATTTAACACGATTGGGCTGGGTTGTCGTTATATGTCATGTTAGCTTCTAAAAAAAGCTACATTGTCATCGAAATTTTGGTATCTATACAAGCAAAAAAATAGATTTTTGCAATTAATTAGCTCATAAAGATCATTAAATTATGGTCACCTTAGAACTCGATTGAGCTGGGTTGTCGATAATAGCTTTATAGGCGTAACTTCTGTGCAGGCTTTTTTGATTTTCATAATTTTCTTCAGGAAGCACAGGAGTTAGTAGGATCGGGGGGATAAAACTAAATGAATAATTTCAAAGTATAGTGGAGACCTGCAAATGGGTATAGAATGGTTTTTATGTAGAAGAGTGCAGGTTGGTTAATATAGAGATAAGTAGGTGGCAAATTGCTAAGCAAATAGGTCGTACGAAGAGCATATTATTTTACTATCAGGGGGAATAATAAAGTTTTAAAAAATTACCATCTCCAACTTTTCTCGTTCTCTTTTATCGTTCTTTGCTTCTGTCTATTCTATACAAGTTGAGTTTGGATTTTTCCATTAAAAACTTAATTTTTAGCTGTGTCTAGACGACCTTAAAATATTTTATCTCTTTCTCTTTTAATTTACATTGACATCGAAGCTTCTAGCGAATTATCGTGGGACCTATTCAATAAGACCGCGATATTACATCGCCCGTTATATTTTTAGGTCTGCTTGCTTAAATTCAAACTCCCATATTTTGTTCTATATATAAATGGCTTAAAACGTTTGACCTAAATAAATATTGTGGAGAATGTGTTATGTGGGATTAATATAAATAAACAGTGGTCCAAGATTTAGCATCGGTACAATTTAAATCTAATCACGTTTTTATTAATCTGGACTATGAACCAGTGTGGTAATTATTTCTATCGTGATATTTTTAATATAATTTCTCGCAATTTCACTTACATTTTTCGAAATGTATATACTTAAATAAGACACTACAAAAAGAATACAAAATAAACTATTAAAAAACAAATCTCATCAAATAAAAAGTGATATATTTAAATAAATAAGTTTCTGTCTATGTGTTGCAGTTAACTTTTGTTAGCAATTTTAACTCTTCTTTAACATCATTCAAAAGTTTGTTTAGATCAGTGGTTCACGAACTCTTTTGATCCATGGACACACCTTTCCATGAAGTTTGGCAATTCTTCATCTATTTCGATGGTACGATGATTATTGCGCCTTCCAGATTTTTTTGAAATAAAAAAATTATCTCGGCTTCCAATGATCGTAAGAACTCATTTTTTTTTCAAAAATTTTTATTTCAAAAATACGTTAAATGATGCCAGATATCTATTTTCATGAAAGTCAGTCCTATAAAAACAAAATTAAAAAATTTATTTTAAAAAAACATGTAAAAAGATATTGCATTTTTCGACCCTTAAAATTAAAAAAATCAATATCCTTTTTTTATTAATATGAAAGTACAAATCTTACAGAAAAAAATAAGCCCTAAATCGTTACTGTAGCATCATCCCCCGAGCAGAACTAGCTAAATTAAGAGAGCACCTTTTGGAGAAAACTTCATATATCTTAAAAAATAATCAATATTTATTAATTTTTCAAAAAAAACATTTTTTTGGCTTGCCATAGCCTACACTTAATAGTAAGTAACAAGTTTGAATACGTTACAGTTAACGAGTTATAGAAAACCCGATTCACTGTTTTTCCAATATAACTCGAAGAGTATCAATGATATCGAAAAATTATAATATATTTAATGGATAGATCTTTTTAATACTTACAATTTCCTGATTTAACTTTTTTCGATCGGAGCTGTAGTTTTTTAGTTATTAACAAAAAACCGCTTTTCGCAACTTTGACAATTTTTTAGGTTATGTTCGGTAATAAGGATCGAGTCATATTTTTTTTTGGATGCAAGCACTTTTCCCTATAGCTTGGACTAGTTCGTGTGTAGCAACCGCAAATCCTCACGAGTACTAATTTCCAGTCGGTTTCTTTTTTTTTGTGATGAGGCTCGTAACGGCATTGAATCCACGTTCTACTAAATAGGAAGACGGAAAAGCAATGAACAGCTTTTGTACAATTACCCATAATGCTGTGAAAAATGTCTTCAACTCTTTGGTTAAGGTCCGAATGAAGCGCCGTTAAGTGTTGACAATAAACAAACGAATTTTTATCTCTATTTTGAAAGATTTGTAAACCGAGAACATTTTCCTCTTCCCAAGTTTCGTTTGTACAACAAAAGTTTTGCAGCAAACGCAGACATTCAAATTTTAATTTTGATTAAATTTAATGTGTCACCTTGTAGTTTCAAATTAGTGTCGTTAAATCTGGCAAATAAATCGGTCATATCAGCGGTGTCATTTTTTGAGATATACGCAATAAGTAAGTAAACGATTATAGTAATTATCATTTTCCAAACATAGTTGAGCAAATAATCTCTCATTTAAGGCATTCCTTTTAATTTTATTTACTGCTGTAATGATATAATGTAGTTATTCGTGCAAACGTTTACTAAAATCCCTGTGAAGTTCCATCCCCACTATTAAAAATTCGAAATTTTTTTTTAGAGTTCTGAGTTCTGTTTCAATAGTTCTAGAGTTCCTGATAGGTATTTCGAATAGTTCCTTTAAAGTGTAAAAAAATCAATTTTTCAAAATGGGGAGCCAACTTCACGCTTCTCCCCACTTTTGAAAAAGTGAATTTTTTTGCGTTCTGGGTAGATTGAGCATAGTTCCATAGTTCCTGATGCTTTTCGAAAATAATTCCGGCGAATTTAACCCCAAAAAAAAATTTCGAAAAAAAAACCTGTCCTCCCTCCCACCTTTTCAAAAATCAATTTTTCGTCCGGCCATTATGTTTGCTACAAAGAGTTCTAGAGTTCAACAAAAAAGAAATTTCAAAAAATTCAAAATCCAAATATGGCAGCATTTTGAAAAATGTAATATAATAGGAAATTTTTCATTACAAGTTCCAGGAGTTCTGATAAGAGTTCTGTTTCTCCCTCAAAGAGTTCTACCAAAAGTCCTACAACATTTTTCGATCAGCTCAAAATCCAAAATTCTACGGGACTAATAACCCAGTGTATTTCTTACATTTTTAATATAAGATGATAGCAACATCTAACTCCAGAATTAGAAAATAAAAAATGGAATGCGGTATTTGGGGATCATAAAATCGTAGATTAAAAAGGAACATTTGGACCACCATGGGCTCTAAGAATACTACATACTCCATTAGGCATCTCTCTTCGGTCCATTACCCTAGGAAGGGTCTGTCGTCTAAGATACCACCTCGGAAGGATAGATCTGAACCAACAAACGGACTGTCCATCTCCATCTCATCCCATACAACCACGAACTTCGTGAGAAGAGCTGGATTGTGCGGTGAACTGTAACCTCTAGGGGTAAGCCACAATAGCACTATTAAGGGTCGCAGTGAAGGGGCGACCTACGCCCCACTTACATGATACCTAACCTAACCTAGATCCCTGCGGGACACTATCAAATCTGCACTTGGCCCTAGAAGTATAAGCAATTTGCTTACATGTAGCTGCTCAAATATTCTTGATACATAAATTCTGTGTGTGTTAATTAAAGGAATAATCGCCATTTAGGCGATCCCTATTTATTATTGACGTGGTCATCTAAAGTGGAAAGAAAACTTTTGTACAAGTAAGCTCAACAATTTGGATGGCTTGTTTACAAATGACCTTTCAAAATGGAAAGTCCTACGTATTAGAAGCTGTAAGAGCTCATAGTACAGCCATAAAAGGAACTTTGGAGGACGCTTCATAAAATAAAGTAAAACTCGTCAGGATTAGGGTTCTCGATGAATGCGGTTAACTTCAGATATAGGTTAGATTAGTTACACTCATATCTTTTTTTATCCCAACGATTTTTTACTGATAATCTTTAGTAACACTCCCACTTTGACTGGCACTGCTTCTACATTCACTTTTTAATTGATGCTTGCAAAGAACCAACAAAATCTGCACTCTAGGTGAAGCTATTGATTTTAAGCAGGTGTGTTGCCCTAAAAAAAAAACAAATAATTTTCATGATACTTTACATTTTATAAGTAGAACACTCATAATAATTTTAATTTATTATTTGTTACGAAAAATTTTGGCAGCTATTTTTTATCGTGTCACAATTGGATGAAAAATTATTTCATTGCGACAAATGTCTTGCTGCTCTAAAAGTATTTTTTTGTGTAATTAATATTGACATCAAACAATTTTTTTTTAGAAAAAATTGGCACAAAATAAAATTAAAATTAGTTCCAATATATAATACAATTAGATGTTTTATTTTGAGTGTAGTAGAATAAATAAAAATAAACGTCCAATTTAAACTTTTTTTTCTTAAAAACATAAATTATTTAAAAAAATATTGGTGGAGCTATGGAGGTCTTTATACGACTGCATACATTTTAAACAAATAATCCAATTTATGGGTTACCCCCCCCCACGAGTTTTGTTCGTATTAAAAAAAATGGCATTGAAGAAAATTTTACGGTTAAATAATTAAAATGCTTGATGACTCGCTCTTGCCAAGTCAATTAATTTGTCCGCAAATTTGAAACGAATTTAAACGAACAGCAAACACTTTTCGGTCATCTAATTACTTCTCGTTCTATTTATAACAAGAAAATGTCACAGAATCACTGCAGTCTGCAGAAATTAATTATATTTATTGTAGTTAAAGATAACGGAGTGTTAAATTTACTGTTTTTTTCTTTATGTGTCTCTGGTATCACCAAAATATCCTTGGACAAAATATCCCCGTGATATAAAATTCCCGACAGAAAACCCCTCGACCAAAAATACCCGACAAAAATATTGAAAATTTAATAATAACATAATATGTATATCATAAAATAACCTCACCGCCATTAACATAATAAACAATTATTTGACGAAATAAATTGTAGATAGTAGGGTGGGTCGTGAAGGCCATGCTGCCTCTCAAGCACTTCGACCTACCAGGTCTTTTGTGCATAACCCTTAATCTATTAGAGGCCCGGGACTCCGAGACTTCGAGTAAAGTTTATCAGTTTGCTGGGAGCTAAGTTTCTGACATCGGAGGGCTTTAGGAAGGCCCCTTCCAGAAACTTCTCTTGCAGAAAAGCGCTGGGCATTCGCAAAGCAAATGGTCTGCATTCTGCAGTTCTCGCAGTAGCGGCAACTATCACTCTCTGTTTTGCCCATCTTTTTCAGGTGGTACCTTAGAGGGCAGTGTCCAGGAGGAGTCCCGTCACCAGTCTCAGGAAACTGATAAACTTTACTCTCGAAGTCTCGGAATCACAAGCCTCGAATAGATTAAGGGTTATGCACAAAAGATCTGATAGGTCGAAGTGCTTGAGAGGCTGCATAGCCTTTACGACCCACCCTACAATCTACAACGCTCGTTCAACGTTATCCACTAAAAAACTCTTGAGTGTGATTTTTTGGGCTATTGTCTCTTGCTGGGAGACAATCTTACCCCTTGTGTCAGTGCAAGTCGACCGTTTCCAAGTCAATTGAAGTCGAGGATGCACTGTTCATGGATTTTAAAGGAGCATTTAACAACGCGTCAACGAAATGGCAATATAGAAAAAGGAGTACCAACCACCGTCTGTCAGTTGGTCTTGTATATGCGGGTGATCTGGTAGTTGTAATAAGGAAAATTATCTGTTATGTAATGCTAAAACAGAACGAGACTTAAAATATTACTATTCAAATTGTAATCATTTCTACATTGGTGTTGAAAATAGTTGAGCACGAAGTTGATTTTCTTAATTTAAAAAAGTCATTTATCTGAATGAAAGATAAGATAATAATTTCCACATATTTCACTTGGTGGGTTTTATTTTTCTTGATTAAAACTGACTTTGTATCCATTTGATGTGCTTTGGCAATCGATTTCAAATTGGTTTATAAGTTTGGTACATACAAAGTATCTTTAAGAGATATTATTTTATTCTTTAACTTTATTATGACTGTTCATTTACCTTCAATGTTTTCGGTTTTGTCGGTTGAAGCAAGGTACCAATGTAGATCTGCTGTCGAAACACGAATTTTCTTGAACGTTTATGTTTTGAACAGATAGGTAGGTTTATTTTACTAGTAAAGAGCCTTGTTAAATCTTTTTCTTTGACTTACAATCCTCGGAATGCCCTTTTTTCAGACAGTATTCACATGTGGGCAACACAAATTTTAAAGTGATTGAATTTTTGTATTTGATTAGGTACTACGTACTATATATATATTGTTGTCACACACAAACATTTGCAGTGGCTTTCGTATTCCATTTTTTCAGTTCACTTATTTTCAGTGCAAGAATTTAGAGAAAAAAACAGGAATAAAGACACAACATTGTTAAAAAACAATCACTCAAGGATGTGAAAAGTTGCTTTATAAAAACACTGCAGTAATGGATGCAGTAATTAATGGCATTCATACTTTTCCCAGGCTGTGAAAATTCCATTTTAGTTCGCACAAAACGGTGGGAAACTACCTGACAATAACTAAAAATAATTAGAATCTTTACAACTACATTCATTATCGATACAATACCAATTAAATGGTTGTTGTGTTGCATAGAGGCAATAAAAGTTAATAACTATAAAAACCATTACAAAAAAAATTGAAATTAAATACTCATTATTGGTAAATGTATCTATATACAGTCTGTCTACGTGTGTCTACACATATGGAAAACTTTTTTGTTTTATCAAAAAAAAAATATTTATAAAAAGTTCTGCATGTTCTAAAATCCAAAATTCAACCATCAGATATTAAATTGCATCATTCATATTGAAAAATTTTATCAAGAAAATGTTAAGAATTAAAAAATTTTAATATTCTTCATAACAATAATTTTGTTTTAACATTTTTAATGTGATAAAAAAAGATACAGTTGCAAAGATTCTAATAAACAACAAATATCTCCCAAACAAACCGCAATTCATTCATACGCTAAGACCAGGAGATGATGAAAAACGATTTGAATTCTGTTGCGACATTCAGGAATACTAAAAAGATACGATTTATGTCGAGACATATTATTTTTGGTGATGAAGCAACATTCTTATCAAATGGGAGAGTTTTTAGCCAAAACTGCTGTTACATTTGGTGAGGAATTTATAAAATTGGGTTGTTTTCTTGAGGGCATTTTTTGACAGAAATATAGAAATTACTTGGGAAGTTCAATGTGTGTATACTGTGCATTGTTTTAAATTGTGTTTTAGTTTAATTATTATTTAAATTGTAGGATCACTGTGCAGGACGTTTTTATATAAAAAGGTTAATAACAAAAACAAAGCAATTATTTTTTTTAAATATTATTTTTGCCACTGCTGACAGCCGCTAGGACCTTCTACATCGACAAAACCCTCTCTGTCGCCGACGTCACTATAAGTTTTCCCCTTACCAAAAATTGCTCAACGCGCTCAAAGAAGTTTTCGCTTCAGCAATACAGAGTTGTGTAGAAAGAGACGACTTTTAAGATTATGACAACAAAACATGAAACTACCGAAACGTTTCTGCTAGTTGTTTCCAAGTGAGTCGACGTTTAATGTTGATTTTAAAATTTATGGCATTTTCCTAAAGGCAATCACGTTTACGGATATTCGAACAAGCTTAGTCCTGGTCAACTATCTGCACAATGAAGTTTTAAAACAAATTTCCACAAATCTTATTCATAATATAATAATACGAGCGCTTAGTAATGAAACAATTAAATACGTGAGTCGCATACACAATAAATTTTACTGTTACAAATTCACTTAGATATTCAACCAATTACAACTTTTTAAATTTCATAAATCATAAACACTTTTAAAACTGTCTATTCACGACCGCACTTTTAAAACTGTCTATTCACGACCGCTGTCCTTTTTATATTTCTAAATTATAATTTCAGACTATTCCACCTTTTTTTCGAGAGTCCGAAACAATCCTTCTAACTTCGCGACGCAGTGTTTGAGAGTTTGCTAGACTGAGGCGGCGGCCGACAAAGCGGTCATTAATATGCACCCTAACTGTGATCGACTCTTGGACGCCGACAAATAAACAGGGCTGGTGTAACAATACTAACCAAATGAAAGTACAGTGATGTTAAAAAACAAAGAGAACGAACAAAATTTGCTTTTTTAATGCCTTCCGCACTCCGACGAGTCTCAAATTTATTCTAGTATACTAACATTAACGAATACGAATATATACGCTATCGGCTCCGTTATGCCATCCATGTTGGAGCTGTTCCTGGTGGTCTGAATAGCTGAGCTGAGGACTCTTTGATAGCAGATCATTGACTCTGAAGGTAGTATCTCCAAAATTCTTGATATATTCTTGAGTTGATGTATACAAAGATGTCGTTGAGCGATAAATCATTTGAACAATGTTAAGTTTTTGGCTGTTTCTTCCGATTTCATCGAAGACAAGCAGTATTCAGAATTTTATTATTCAAATACTCGTCACTCGATTCATTATTCATTCATTTAACGACGTTATAGCCCACTGTGGGTTTTCGTCTTTTCAGTAATTTTTTTCTATTCGGTCCTGTTTCTACTCAAATTCTTCCAACCTTTAATTTTCATTATTTAGGTCGCACTCTACTTCATTTATCCTCGGTCTTTCTCTGTTTTTTCTATCCACTGGTTTCCAATCAAAGATTTTTCTTGGTGTTCTGCTTTCATCCATCCTCATTACATGCCCTTGCCAAGACAGTTCTCGGCTTTTAATGAATTTTACAATGTCTGCGCTCTCTATCAAGTTGTCTAGTTTAAAATTTATTCTTGATCGCCATGTTCCATCTTCGTTTTGCACTGTTCCAAAAATTTGCCTCAAGATTTTTCGTTCGAAAGTTCTCAAGAGTAGCTCATCTTTCGTGGTTAAGGTCCAAGCTTCACATCCGTATGTAACAACAGACCTGATGATACTTTTATAACTCGATTATGCCCAACAATATGCTAAAGAAGAATTCTTCCGCCAAGTGGCTAGACTAAGACGTCGAGAATCACGTTGGAGTGTCATTAAAAGTCACGAAACTAGAACACAGTACGAAATTATGAAACAAAAATAGCAATTTATCTTAAACAAGAAAGTAAAATGGTCCAGTTTCGTCGAAAATATATCGAGAGCTGCGGCAGATAAATAATGTTGACCTTTTTTACAACATTCTATTTAAAACAAGATTCCCACTCGGTAGGTATACTGTTATTTTAGGTGCAAACTATTTGTTAATTAGTTTAAACGCGTACAGGGCCGGATCGAATGAGATAAACACTATGATATTATTCCATACGAGATTGGAACTTTAAAAATTGAAAAAGATTTTTAATACAGTAAATACAAAATAAAAGAAAGTGTGATTTTTTAGAGTTTCATAACATCAAATTAAAATAAAACAAAGAAAAGTATTTTTAATATCAATAAAACTGGCTTTATTGTAAAGATAATTTTATGCTAATAATATTTCAATCGGGGTTGTTGCGGATGAAACCTATCTCAATTTTAAATAAACACATAAATGAAAATTGATTTTATTTTAATATGTTTATTTAATAATATTTTAAAAAAAAAACTAAAACAGTTTTTAGTCTTGTTGAACATTTGTGATTTCAACAGTAGAATTTCTCTCCACGAAATTACTTGATTCTTAACCCCCGCCCAGACGCTGACAAGTTATTAGCCGCTAGGCACGTGCCATTAGCAAACAGCTATAAGTCGTGTGCAAAAAGACGGTTACGCGTGGACCAATAAGAACGCTGACTTCAGCGCCAGAAAAACGAAAAACGCTTGACCGGTTTCCGAACTCTCTCTCTCTTTTGCTTCAAAACCACCAAGCTAAGAGCATCGCGCTCGGAACCCCACCTGTTGAAATGTAGTACATTTAGTTTTACTCAAATTTTCATAGCTGCAGTCAAACAGTAACTTGTGAATCCGATTATGGATTATATTCAACCAGTGCAAATATTCTAATGATACACTAGACCTGAAATTGTACAATTAATCATGTTTTCGGAGGGAAAAAAGTGGCGTCTCCATGTATCGAGTTCAATATACTAGAAATGGCAATTATATAGTGTTTTATTTCAATGAAAACGAATACACGTGTAACAAATCAAGAGTACCACGGCGATGACCCAAAAAACACTCGGCTACTTACGGTAGGTAGAACAATTGAATCAGCGATCTATTTACTATCATAATACATCACCATCTCCATCGAGGCGATCGGCGAGATCTCCAGAGAGGCAGACGGCATCAGGTCCAAGTAAGCCACGCTTCTCCACTTCTCCTTATCTCTTCTCGCCCCGCCGCCACAAGTCTTATTAGCATTCTGAGTCAAGAGTTTATTATGAAAAACCTTGTTTAATAATTAAATTTAAAAATTGGTGAATTATATTTAATAAATAGTAATATTGCAGAATTCTCAGCCTCTAACATGTTCCTAAGTGGATCATATATTAACCCAACTCCACTAAATAGTTGTTCGCTGGGAACACTGGCTGGTGGAGGTGATAAATATCTGCGTGCAAATCTGGAGAAAATTTTATTGTTTTTAAACTTTAATGTTAATTTTTGCAATAAATTTAAAAATAATAACATTTTTGATTAGGTAAATAAAAATAGAAAACCAGTCGGTTTAGTTAAATTTTAATATAGCAATTAGAGTTATGCATACAAGTGTAATTTTTTTTTTTAAATTGTGGCTATTATGTAACAAATTCTTCCCTGGAAACAATGTGTTAAAAGTTCGAACCATTTTAATAGGCATCAAATGTAATATCAATAAACATCTTGGAAATGCAGTATCTGCCACATGTCGTTTCTTAATAATCTTCAGTACAGTTCTAAATGAAGCCATCACTGTTCTTCTGTCTCACATAATCTTCGAGTAATGGTATATCCTCATTTGAGAAAGACGTGCGTAGTCACATTATGCTAATTTTGTGCATATCGTTTTCTGGTCCGGTAGTTTGTTTGTTTTTTTAAGACGTTTTTTGGGTCGACTGGAAACATTATCAGACTAGAATGATCTACAATGTGACTCTAAAAGAGTGGAAAAGTGGAAAAGAATGTAAGATACTGAAACGTATTTCTTATCCGGTCTCAACGAGATTGTTTGAATTCAAAGGTTGGTAGGACTGTACAATGTTAAATTACCTGACTGGGCGAGATAAAAATATAGTGGACAGTTTTTTTTTAATGAGATTTGCAAAATAATTAACCAACAATGGTAGACCTGAAAATGATACTTAGAAAAAAACAAGATCCACCTCGGTCTGACATTGAGTTTTCACCAAATTCATTAGCTTTAAATGTATTTTGACAGCTGACACAGTGCTACACACTGATAATGATATAAAAAGTGACCGAAAACGAAACAGAGCCTCATCAACATTTTATGAAAACGCTCAGACCCGTCGATTTTTGATTAAAGGGGGACACTCTTTTCCGGTATTTTTGACTTCACTACTTTCAGCACCAAGCGAAGGTAAAAATTACCCCAAAATTTTTAAATGACTTTGGGGATCCAATAAGGTGGCCTTTGAAAGCTCTGACAATTATCTTTACAATAGTCTTTAAATTTTACATTTCCTCCCAATACTTTGAAAATACATGTTAAAATTCCAATTATTTTAGTTGCTTACTTACTGCTTAATTGATTAAATGTTCAAGATGATGTTACAATTATAAAGATTTTGTTCAAAACGTTCAGGCACATTCCGAAGAATTTCCGGAGTAATTCGACGGCACTCTTCAACGAGCCAGACAAGTTTTACTTCAGTCGTGTGGTCTAAAGCACACTCGTTTTTTTTGTAAGAAGATTGGTATCCGCGCTTCCTTCCCACTAGACACGAAGATGGAAAGGGTTATCAAAAAGTTTCTTGCGATAGTCGATATTGCAAGATAAGTAATAGATATGTGTGTCTAGTTCTTGTGATATAAAACCGGTTTCTTCAATATAACCGTATGGATTAATAATAATGGTGGATCAAAACATCCTTAAACCTAGTTTCGAAAGCTATATATAGGACAATTAACGATATTTTTATGAGTTAACACAGGATGAAACAGAATATGTATAAACTATTGGAAAGTTTGCAAGAAAAACACCAGTATACCACAGGGTAATCGCCGAGACTAGTGGAGGCCGAGTCTAAGCCCTAACCTCTAAGTTCCTAACTATAGTTAAGGTTATTTCTGTAAGTTTCCACAGGATAAAACAAAATATGTATGATCTATTGAAAATTTTTGGCAAAATTTGCATGAAAAACACAAATATGACCCCAGGGTCAGTCGCTGCGACTAGAAATCATTATTGGAGGCCCAGCCTTAGTGTTTTAGTCGTCACTCGAATTTGTGTTGGAATAAAAACTGTTCGAAGAACCCAATGAAAATTATCAAAACTACAAATTTTAATTTTTTTCTTTTCAATTTAAAATCAAACCAGCTCTTTATGTGTTATCTGGGCTGAATCAAAATATTTTGTAGGATTTTTGTTTAAAAAAAATTCCGGCGATTGTAATCTTTGCATCATAATTAAGTGCATACGAGGCATGCATTATTCGTAAAAGGTTACAGAATGGAAATAGATAATAATTTATTTAAACAAAACCGTTTTTATTTTCTGATAACAATCTAAAATCGCTTTAAAGGGAATTTTAAAATTTTGTGTCATCACATATTCATATTTGACATTGGAATTTTATACAAAGGAAATGCTCAGATAAAAATAAAACGCAGAAAAAATAAATACAGAGTGACACACTTTGTGTATAATGGCGTAATTCTAAGATGATTTTGTATAATTTTCCATTCATCCTTCTTCTTGTTGCACTGTTTTAACAATAATAGTATCAATTAACTCTTGCATCTGTTAAAATATCTCAAGTTTAATTAACTTAAAGAATGACTTCAATATAGAAAAATCACGTAACGCGAGATGGCGCTGTCAATGACAAAATGTCGGAACGAGGTGTGAACAACAAATATTCTGTCATTTGATCACTTGTTAAATCAAAGTTATTATTAAAGGGAATATCAGACAGCCAGGCTGCTTTAAAAGCACTGAGCTCCAACAAGATAAATTCTAAACTTGTATGGAATTGCATCGAATCCTTAGAGTACCTTGGTGCGAACAACAGGGTGATCCTACTGTGGGTACCTGGGCACCAGGGGGTGGAAGGAAACGAAAAAGCCGACACCCTTGCAAAACAGGGGGCCGAATCTGCGTTCACTGGACCAGAACCGGTTTTTGGAGTCACCACAAGTGCCGCCAAAACAATTATTTCGGACTGGGCGGAGAGGAAAATATTCACGTACTGGTCCGACATACCAGGGCTAACCCACTCGAAGGCGTTTTTACCGTTACAACCCTCGAGAAACACAACCAAGCAGATCCTAGAATGGAGCAGAAATGACCTGCGTATTCTAACAGGACTGCTTACGGGACACTGTCGTCTAAGATACCACCTCAGAAAGATAGGTCTGAACCAACAAACGGACTGTCGGTTCTGCTGCGTGGAAGGCGAAACTGCTGAACATATACTATGTTCATGCCCCGGTCTGGGAAGAATAAGGTTCAACATATTTGGTTACACCAACCTAGAACCTACCGATTTTAAAAAAATCTCACCCTATACAACCATAAACTTCGTAAGAAGGGCTGGATTGTGCGGTGAACTGTAGCCTCTAGGGGTGAGCCACAATAGACCTACTAATGGTCGCGGTGGAGGGGCGACCACGCCCCACTCACATGAAACATAACCTAACCTAACCTAAAGGGAATTTTAGTTATCTCAGAGATTCAAGTTAATTTTTGTGTTCAACTATTGGATTGAAGCTGAATTTAAGGTTTGTTTTCGACGTTTCAGTTTTATTGTCGCCGGATTCTTGTTAAATGCCAGTAAAGACCAGGTGTGTCCAGGTATCAATTTTGGTTTGTTTTTACGTTTCGTAAAAAAATACATCATTTTCATTTTGATTTTCCATCATGATTTCAAAAAATTCCACGTTTTACAGATTTCGCTATTATTTGGCACAACGAGGTGTTTTATTTGAACCTTTATTACATTATATTTTTAATGTTTTTTAGAGTTCTAGTAATAATAATTTTAAATTATTTAAAGGTAAAATTAGTAAAAAAACGTCAATAATCTCTCGTAAAAATGTTACTACTTTGTAGCCAGCTCCAAGCTCAATTTGATTAAAACGCATAATTCGACACGCGATACGGCTGCTGTGTTCCCGTGATTTGTGCGCAATTGTTTGATAGGGTTCACTACTCGCACTTTTTTATTATACAGGAAGTATGCAATATTAGAATCCAGCCAGAGACTTAGTTGTTTGTTGATTTGGCGATTCGCCTTTTGCGAAACATCCTTTATATGGGCCGAGCAGATATTAGATCGGGAAATAAACTTTCAAAACTGTTACTTAATTGAAGGTTAAATTTATAAGACTCGTATTTATTGACCAATTATGCTTCTATACATAGCCAGATCTTCGATAATTGGAGTTTGCGATATAATTTTATTGTGGACAGTTCTTCTAAGCGAAGGATTTAAAGCTCTACGATGTAGAAATTATGGATTATTTTCTGTAAGTCATTAATCAGGCGAGCAAAATAAATAAACGAATATTGTTTTCAAATAAAAAGTCGATTTGAAATAGTCCCCACACCACTTTTAACAGAATCGCACATCCACTGCCGAATTTATTACCATTATTGGTATTGGTGTTAAGGTGTCCTGTTCGATTCCATACTCAGTATAGTACAGGTCAGGATACCGGCCATCCGTGTTTGTGGGAGACCATTTAAGATACGAGGGCGGTTTGATAAGTGATTTGATAAGACTTTTTGAAAAAAACAAATTTTTTTCCGCAAATAAACATTTTATTTTTCTACATATTCACCTTTTAGCTCGATACATTTAGTCCAGCGTTTTTCTAATTTTTTTATTCCCTCCGAATAATAGGTTTTTTCAAAGCTCTCAAAATACGCGTTTGTTACGGTAATGACTTCTCCATTCGACTCAAATCTCTTACCGCCCAGCCATTTCTTTAGTTTTGGAAACAGAAAATAGTCGCAGGGGGCTAAATCTGGAGAATATGCTGGATGGGGTAGCAGTTCGTATCCCAATTCGTGGATTTTGGCCATCGTGACTAGACAAGTGTACACACGTGCATTGTCTTGATGGAACAGCACTTTCTTCTTCGCCTGATGCGGCCGTTTTTGCTTCAAATCAACGTCGAATCTGTTCAAAAGCTTTGAATAATATTAGCCGGTGATCGTTTTACCTTTCTTGAGGTAATCGATGTGAATGACACCGCGTACATCCCAAAAAACTGTGGCCGTGACCTTGTTGGCTGACAGACTCTGTTTCGCCTTCTTTGGTCCACGTTCACCCCGCGCAACCCACTGATTCGATTGTTCTGGCGTGTTGTGATGGATCCATGTTTCATCCACAGTAACAAAACGGCGCAAAAATTCGTCCGGATTACGGCTGAACATCGCTAAACACTCTTTTGAAGTGGTCATACGATTGCGCTTATGATCGAGTGTGAACAATCGCGGCACCCATCTCGCAGAGAGTTTTTTCATGTCCAAATATTCGTGTAAAATATGATGTACCCGTTCAGTTGAGATACACCTACAACATGAGCCAACTCACGCACTTTCATTCTCCGATCATCCAATATCATTTCATGGATTTTATCGACGATTTCCGGCGTGATCACTTCTTTTGGGCGACCTGGACATTCGGCGTCACAATTTTATAAAATAGGAACAGAAAAAATTATTGTGTCTCAACCCCTACTCTCAACATTTTGTTTCGTGACTGCCCAGCAAAGATAACGAGGAGGTAAAAGCTTGGCCTCTGGATTCTGGAATTCGCCTAATTTTTCATAAATAAAATGTTATTAGCTGTAAGATATATTTGAATCCACCCTGTACGCAGGGAGAGCTTTTTGGATAAGCACATCTGGAGGTCAGGTATCTAGAGAAAAGGACGAGAAGGTGCTGGCGGCAGTCTTCATGAAGGGACGACAATAAGTAGACGCATTTTTGTTATCGAGAGATAGTTTGAATACGCTTTACGATAAATATAGTTTTTGAGTAGAATGCGTTTTTATTATTTCTTACATAGCATTAACTTTTTTTTTTGCACAGGGTAGTTTTTCTTATATATGGTCTATCCATATTAAATTTCCGTTTTGAAGAATTTCTGATCCCAATCCGTTACGTGAGGTGCCTTTCAATACTAATTCTTTCCTAATTTTCGAGTCGCTTTTTATTATTTAATTTTTGACGGCCTTACCAATGAGTCATCAATTCCCAAATCGATTAAACTATCAGTTATCATTCAAGAAGTAGAAAGTTATTTAAATTATGAGCTCCAATTTCACAGATTATGAGTCATAATGCCTCGTAAATACCGAAACCGCGCTTGTAAATAAAACCAGTCGACTTAAGAATTTATTAAATTTTATACTTTTTCCTTTCGGGTCCTAAGAACATTCCGAATTGAATGTTTCACGGTTCACGGTGGGTCAGAAAACCACAATCATGCAGATCCGAACGGTGACAACGGTTAACATAATATTTAAGTCTTACATCACATTTTCTGTTCGCTCTTTCAAAAATCTGGATGCCATCTAACGGATAATTGATGCAGCTAGTTTGTTCTTCTTCTTAACGTGCCGTCTTTACTGAAGGTTGGCTACAATTTCGGCAAATCTCTCTGGAGAGAGACATGCTCTGTCCATCGTAGTTTGAGCATTCTACGCATTACCCACATTTCGAAGGCTTCTATTCTACGCATCGATCGTATTCCCATCGTCCATGATTCGCTACCATATAAGAGGATTGAGTAGATATAAGCTTTTACGAATCTGTACCTGGTGTTTAGCGATAACGTAGGGTTTGTTAAGAGTCTCTTCATTTTAAGGAATGCGCTTCTTGCGTTTTCTATACGGCATTTGATTTCTGTTTCCGGGTTTAAATCTCGTGTTATCCAGCATCCCAGATATTTGAACTTGTCGACCTGCTCTATTTGTTTGTTATATATGTTTATGTAGGTGTTCACATTTGCCTTTTTGGAGATAGTCATTGTTTTTGTTTTTTCTGTATTTGCTCTGTAGTTTGTTAGTAAGCATAAAATGGCGGAGTAAAGCAAAGAAACAAATTTTTTAAAATAAGGAGCGTTCTACATATTGTGAAAGGCTTTCGCGGCCATCGTTTATTGGTGAATGGTTTTTCATTACAAACATAAGAAGAATGAACTCCGAAACGTGACCAATTCCTGGACAGCCATTAAGTATGCCCCGCTCACCAAAACGTATATAACCTGCAATCGTGACATACAAATGTCACAAACCGTCAGCCTTAAAAAGCATTTCCCGAAGATGCCATCCGCTCGAGATGGCGAAACGTCGAGTATTAACTCAGACCTAAGAAGGCCAATAAACCCGAAAAACCATTCACCAAGTAGAGTTCTTTTACCGTATACTTTAATAAAAGATGATATCATTTCAGTAATAAGTATGGTTAATCTGCAAAATCCTGTGTGAGACGACAATAAATTTTTAGGATCAAGTTTTCATTCATGGTTTAAACCAATCGTGTCTAAAATATATGTTCATTGGTTTTTTAATTGTCACTTGTTTCTTTACTAATAATGAATTTTGTCATTAATTACGTATCACTTAGGAACTCAAACAGAAATTATTGCATTTTTCATTAAAATTAATGAATAATTTTTAATATCTATTCCCATTGTATACTTTTATTTTATATAATACAAACATGCCCGCATCAACTACTAAGAGTTATTAGCAGGAGGACTTACACAAGTAGTATGTATTGTATTTGTGTTATAGATAATTTTTAAATTTTGTTATACAAATAACAAATAATTCAGTGAATCTGTTATGATGAGAAACTTGGTTGCTGTAGAGGCTTTGCACATTTTTATGGCTTCCAGAATTGCAGTGGTTTCTCCCGTGAATATACTACATTGATTCGGTAGTCGGATGGCAGATTTGTTATTTCCACAGATGTAAGCTGCTGCAATTCCATTGTGATTTTTTTGAAGCATCTGTATAGATTTGCAGGGTTTGGGGGTATTTTGATATAATTTCCTTGGAGAGGTTTTGTAGGAGACAGGGGTTAGTTGAATTTTTTGGATTTTGAATGAGGGACGTATTAACATCTGGCTTCTGAGACTTCCAGCGGGGAAAGTTAGAGTTTTGTTGGAGGGATAATTTAAATTGTTCGAATTCATAGTTAGTTCGTCTTACTCTTTCTCTAAAACGGAGATTTTTTGTTGGCTTGGAGTCGTATATTTCGTCGGGAATTGTATACTTTATATTTATTTATTCAAGATTTATTTCTATTTCCTCATATAGTGCTGAATCACAATGTTGAATATTTAAATATCCGTTATTACAAATATGTGAAGTTGTAAAAGATTATTGCTTGTTATATGTCTGTGTATTGTTCCTAACAAAAATAAATACTAAAATGCTTTCAATAAATCTTAAAATTATCTAATATATTCTTTATTTTACAAATAACATGCAACATGTGTGTAAAGTTATTAAAAATAATTAATAATAATTAAATAATAACTGAACATAAAATAAAATCACAGTATACCAGTGTCAATTCTAACTGGCTGCATGTTTAATTCCACTGGCTGAAATTTCCAATTAGCTGTATTCATGTACAAAATGTATGAAAGCTTTGTATTTCTCAAACACTAAAAACATGAAATGATGATGGTTTATGACATAATTTCAGATATTACCAGCAAAATGATTTTATATCAGCTCATCTTCATTTTTCCTGAAACATTTTACGATTAAAACACGATGAAATACTAGTAGGTGAAATTAAAACAGACTTGCCTTTGACATTACTTTTAGTCCTCCATGTTTATTTACGTCTCGCAGCGCCCTCAACAGTTAAAAACGTCAATAACAGAAATGTTTAACATTTTGTAGTGTTTATTTAACCTCTGTAATTTTTAAGTTAAAACTTCTGTAGGTGCGTTGAGCAAAATTTGGTAGGGGGCAAACTTATGGTTTCGCGTCACCTTACGTCAGCGTCACTGACGTCATGGCTTCTGTCTCTTAAAACTAGCCTCGAGTCAGTTAAAAAGTAGCATCAAGCTGACAGCTCACTTTTATTAGGCTATTTATTAATCGAACGCCGTGAAAAATCGATCGCTCCGATGAATGAATGAAAAAAAAATCGCGTTTATTGCTGTGAAAGGAATTATCAACCGTTCCTAACGGCCTTTGAGAAGATACTACAAATAATAGGAAAACTGATCGTTCGTTCGGTTAGTTAAAAGAGATTAATCGACCGTCTCTAACGGCGTTTTGAAAGATACTGATAATAATCGAAAAACCAATCGTTCGATCAGTTGGTAGAAAAGAATTTATCGGCCGACTCTGAAGCATTTGGGAAGATACTACCGCTGTGGAAAATGCCACTGGTCGTAGCGAGGTGAAAGGTGAAAGAATTCGACTGAAGCGGTTTATAGACGTTTATTTAAAACAAAGAATAAATTTCCTGAGTGCGTTTAGGGACTGCTCAAGGATGATTTAAAATGTAACAAAAAAATTAATAGAGCTTGTTGGAAACCGTAATTCTAACAGCAGTTAAAAGTTGCTCAATTGAACGTGAAAGTAAGGTTTCTCAAAACTTTAGGCGCTCTATTTAAAAATGGTATTCTACTACAGTAACGCGTTCTTAATTTTAAGGGGCCTTTTTTTTAACACAGAAATTGTTTTCCTTGTCTTATTCTTGCATAGGTCTAAATAATAAAAAAAACGGTGACGTCGTAGTTTCATCTCCTACTGCCAATTTTTTTAAAATGCTTAACTTCATCAGGAAGTAGTCGATAGGGAATATTTTTTACCAAGTTATCGTGATGGGGTAGCTTATATTTTCTTTTTACCGGCACTTTTATGGAGAATGTACTGAAGTCCTTTTTTACTGCCTACAAAGATTCCCTACCGGGATTTGTAAAAGAGCACCTATGGGTCATAGAAGTCACTTCCATTCAAACATTTAACTTCAATTTTTAAAAAATTTATACTTTCATTCATTTAAACATTTATGGTAATTTTTTCCTCATAAAAATGAATGAATTTAAAAAAAAGGGTTTTGATATGTTTGAGTGCAGAGTTGCAGTATTAAGTTTGGTGCTCAATGTTATTTCCGAATCCGGTCCTGTCTAGTTTGCGGTATTTTCGATAATCAGGTTAATGTTTGTAATATTGACGTTTCATATCTTTTCTTACAAATACCCACGTGTAGTGTGTTTTGGTAGATTTCATTATTGTTTACAATATTTTTATAATCGGTGGTCGTATACAGGAAAAATATGAATAATTTTTATATACATTATTTTCGTCAATAAGTTTGGTAAAGAAACAGGACGTTTTGCAATTTTCGTTAACCAACACTTTCAAAGAATTTTTTAATCATGAAAAAACAAGCACCATTATTTATGGGAAAAAAGTGTCCTGAAACGTCTAAAAATGCAAAATCTTCCAAAAATCTCCTCTTTAGTTATGTTTTTTTTTTGGCATTTGTTTATTACACCGCGAGGTCGTGCGTTATCATGCATCAGTATAAATTTTTTTCCAATGGCTGCGACATATGGAAAACACTTCAAACTTATTATTGTAACTCCCCTATAAGAATTAACAGTTTTATTAAATGAGGGATATTGTGAAAGTTATTTGTCAATTTGTTAGGCAAAAATTATTCCACAATAAGTCGTATGGTTAGAATCTTGAACGAGGTAAAAAATTATTCTAGAAGGCCACGGCAAGGGCGAAAACGATGCACTTATGACCAATATAAACGTTTTATTAGACAATACGCTTTAAAAAACAGGACTGTCACTAGCTTTGAGATCAGAAACGAACGAACTCGAATCTGTCTGTGGATAATTGAAAATTTTATTCACAGATAAAACTTGAACAGTAGTACTTAGGAGAGCCAAACGCGACAGACAATTATTGACAGCTATTAAATGTCGCAAAATTGCATATCTCGGACATGTCTTATAAGGAGACAAATATCACTTGCTACAAACCATAAGCAAGGGTAAAATAAAGGGATGCCGCGTGTCTGGTAGAAGATACCATTCGTGGTTAAAGAATATTCGTGACTGGACAGGTCTACGTACAGTGAGCTGATACATGTAGCAGAAGATGGAGATACTCTCCATTGTGATCGCCAACGTCAGGGGGACCATCGCCAGATTTTCGTTTTTCTAAATTAAAAACTTTAGGAAATAAAGTAAAATACAATGTGGTTTAAAAATACAGTATATTTAATGGAACAATTTAATATATTTAAATAAAAATTGATGTTCCTAGATTATTTTCTAGTATTTAGTTACACAATTTTTTATTTCATTCACAATTATTTCAACTGTATATTATTATTTCCTTTGTTTTCAGGTAAACAATGCATTCCAAATACATATTGCTGATAATGTTTAAACGATTATAACAGGTAAGTAAACAATTTTGTTGCATGAATACCTGATAAAAACATCACTTAGAACAGCAATAACTTATTATTAAGTAGGTACGTATCTAAGTAAATAATCACTTGTTTAATGTATGACACCAAACATTGTTCTTGCAAACGGTAATATTTGTAACCTAAATTTTTTATACCTTTTTTAAAAGTCTAAATCTTAATTTAAGTTCACATACCAGTACTTTATTATTTCTTCTGCCCTTATCGATTTGTAAACCCCAGCGAAACGACTATGATCTATATAACTCTGATTGCATTTCCTCATCCATTTTCCAGTTTTCTAAATAAGTACGAAATAAGTAGATTCCAGATGCTCGTATTGTTACGGATTGTGGTCAGAGAGTACGCCCCTGGGGCCATTATTTGACCTGAGGCAACGGAGAATAGTTTACAAAAACTGTAACAGGAAGTCGCGGAAGCACGCGCTATTTAATTTGACGAATAAGCGCGCGGTGGTAGAGTTGGCCGTCAGATAGCCGTCAACTAATTTTCCGAGAGGTCGGTTGGTACTTTCAGCCATCAGCTGTGCAATGAAGTTACAGTGTTGTCTATAAAGTTTGCTGTTATATGCGTGAACTATATAAATAAATATTTACTGTTGATAATAAGTCTCAATAAAGTGCAGATCAGTGATAAAAAATTCAATTAAGTAATAATAAATAATTATTCGGTAGCGTTATTATTGATGAAGTATTCTTTCTCTTACGTATTCAATTACCAGTTAATTTTAAATCCTATTTCCTTATACTTATAAGTAATGATTCATTTTTAATAACAAAATACAATAACGTAATCATTATTTTATCTATATACAAATAAATTAAAACTAATATTCTCTTTTATTACTGTTTTAAACTTAAATATTTTTTTTACACATTGTTTTATGTTTCCGTCTGTCAATATTTGAAACAATAGTAATAAAAGAAAGATATTAACATCTTTCAAGATCTGTTCTGCTTGGGTAATTTGCAAAGGAATATTCTCACAGCTTAAATGTTAGTAAGTTCGTTACATCTAGTGATCGGTTGTTCCTTTTTTACAACTTATAATTTTTTTGTTAACGTTTGTTACACTTGACAAGTTTTCGTTTGTAATAATTATTTTTTGACGTTCCTCGAAACCAATAGAAATTTTCAATTTCAGTAATTCATGTTGAAGTTTAGCGATAACATTGTCTAAAGATATAAACAGTAAACCTTATGGACTTTTTTTGACGAGTCTTCACATTAAGGTCGGAATATTTTCAGACCACCGTCGTATTGTAAATCCAATTTTCAAAAAATGTACGTATTGGATTTTTTTTTAAATTTTAATGTAAAATGAAAGCACCTACCTCTTCGAGATTCATTTTGAAGGATTTTGTGGCATACAATTACCATATGGTGTAGTGTATAGTGGCATTTAATTTATATCTTTATTAGAAAAATCTGAGTGTGCCAGTCTTAAAAAGACCGTATTAATACACTTACGGCTTGTTTTGTCGCGGCGTGGGAGCTTTTTTATAGCCTACGTAAAACGCCGACAGAAGACTTAGTTAGCATAAATATTTTTTAAAATCATCGTTCTCGATATTCTTATCTTTTTATAGCCATAAGTGGATATACAGGGTGTTTCATTACTAATTGGAAATATTTAAACTATAAAATCCTAAACTTAAAATATGAAGCTTCAACCCAAATCACCTAGATAAAATATGTCTTCTGTCTGAGTTATAGAGCGTATACAGAGGCGACGACAGGGGCAAGTGACTGGTTGATCACTCTTAAATTCTACGCCACTGTGGGTATTGCAATTTTATCACAATTTTTTGATTTTCCAATACTTTCTACGTGAATATTGTACTCTTTTATTTTGATTTTAATTTGTAATAATTATGTCGGATCATCTAGGGGAATTACCAATTGATAAAAGAAGAGATATATGGTTTATGCAGGATGGGGCACCATTCTTTGATAGTGCGGAACTATTACGATCATCAATTTCCCCATCGTTGGATTGGCAGTGGTAGTGAATTTCCGTGGCCGCCTCGAAGTCCCGAATGTAATCCCTTAGATTTCCATTTTTGGGGGTATATGAAATCACTAGTATACTCCCAAGCTATAAATACTCGTCAGAAACTATTGCATCAAATTGTAAATTCCGCTAATTTTATTGTCAATCAGCCAAACAAATTTTTTAAAACTAGAGGACAGAATAAATAAACTTATTTAGGTAAACGGGGGTCACATTGAACATTTGTTATGAAAGGTTTCTAAATTTTGTTTATGTGATTTTTAATATTTTCTTTTAATAAAATTGTTCTTTTATTTAGATTATAACATTTTCAAAACTACAATTTGTTTTTAATTGTTTGATGCATCTATTCGTTGAAAAAATTTCGATAAATAAAATTATGATTTTTTGTTAATAAAGATTGAAGTTTCATTCGCGTAAAAAATGCAATCAAATGACCTAAAAACACCGACATAATTAATACACATTGAAATCAAAATAATTGTGCAGCTTCATGTTTAACCCGAAATATCTCGAAAAATAATAACTTTATCGCCATGGAGAAAGAGTACAATACTTACGAAGAAAGTATTGGAAAATCGAAAAATTGTGATAAAATTGCAATTCCGCCAATGGCACAGAATTTGGGAGTGATCAACCATTCACTTGCCCCTGTCGTACGCCTCTAATAGTTGCCAGAAACGTTCATTTAACATAATTTGGTGGGGTGTGTAGTACTTACACTCCCCACCAAATATGACGATAATACTTCGAATAGTTTTAAAGTACTGGACACAAATAATTTTTAAATTTTCAAATAACTGTAACTCAGACATGACACATTTTATCTAGTTGATTTGGGTTGATTCTTCATATTTTGAGTTTAGGATTCTATAGTTGAAATATTTTCAATTAGTAATGAAACACCCCGTTTAACTGTATCATTAATACGACAAACATTTTGATTGCTTTTCAATAAGCCATGAAATATATACAGGATGTGTCACCGACATTGTTTTCGATATAAAAAGACTAATCTAAAACATTCCAAGCATTCGATTCACACAAAAAATTAATAAAGTATTCTACGTATACGCAGGAAAACAGTTGTATCATTAATTTTTTTTGTTATTTTAAATCACATGTTTGTAAACAGACTCGTCACCCAGCCTCATGAGAAAAGTCTTTTGCATTAACCATCTGTCGAAGAATCGTCAGAACTACTGTTACTAAAGCGTACTATTCTCGTATGTATTCGTGATTTTTTATGTTGTTATTATTTAATTGAGGTATTCATTAACTGTTTACAGTTGTTACTGTGTCAATCTGTTAATAGAAAAGTGGATGTTGCCTACGCGTTGGGCTCTGTGTACGGAGACTGCACCATCTTGTACCACCGTGAAATTTTGGGCAGCTGAATTTAAACGTGACCGTATCAGCTCGGGAGACGATAAACCATGCATACGTTTAGACCAAAAACGTGTTCGAATTTCCGACGGTCTGTTGGCGCAGTTTAGGCGCAATAATTCGGAGTTAAGACGTCAATTAATTACTGTAGATGAAACTTGGATACACCATTATAAGCCCGAAACAAACCCCATTTCAATGTTAAATTTCACAGTAAATATATAACAATATAAAATAAATAACATCGAAAAAGGTGTGAGACAAGGATGTGTGGCTTCGCCATGGCTGTTTAACTTATACAAAAACAACTGTTTAAAAGTTCTGAAAAAGAGTGCGTATGGATTAAAAATGAATGATTTGATCGTCAAATGCCTTCTTTACGCCGAAAATCAAAGGGATAAAAATAAATGTGAGCAAAACGAAAGTAATGGTTTTTGAAAGAGAAGAAAGTATGACAAACTGTGGAGTTTCGATTGAGGGAGAAAGAGTGGAACAAGTAAATGAATTTGTGTACTTGGGTTCAAAGTTTACTAGAGATGAAAATTATGACAGTGACATTGAGCGAAGGGTGTTGGCAAGAAAACAAATAAATGGGGTACTGCATAGCTTTATGAATAGCCAAAAAGTGTCAAAAAAGGCACGTCTGGCGGTGCATAGAGCTGTGTTGGTTCCTACACTTATGTATGTAAGTGAATGTTGGGTTTGGCAGAAGAAGCATGAAAATAGGATTAATGCTGCGGAGATGAGTAGTCTAAGAAGTATAGCCGGAGTGACTCGGTTAGATAAAGTAAAGAATAGTGAGATAAGAGAACGCTGTGGTGTAAAAGAAGATGTGGTTATAAGGATAGATAAAGGAATGCTTAGATGGTTTGGACACGTAGAGAGGATGGATGAAGGAAGATTGACGTAACAAATTTATAAGGCAAGTGTGAATGGTAGAAGTGTGAAGTCGGTAGAGGTCGAACTCGGAGAACATATCTCGATCAGATCAACATTGTTTTAAAAAAAGGCTAGGTCAAGAGTAGAGTAGAGTAGAGTAGGTCAAGAGTAGAGGAAGCAAAAGATGTGTGTAAGAGCCTTAGCAAGTGAAAGGAAGTGGTCTATGCCTACCCCTATGGGAAAAAGGCGTGACTTAATGTATGTATGTATAAAATAAGACGATACATAATGTTTTAGCAGCAAGCAACTTTGTACAGCATAAAAAAAATTAGAATGTAAAATTAAAACTGATTACGACATTACATCACCAACTTAAATTATTCAAACCATCGTAAGAGTATACGCACTCTCTTTCAAATATTTTAAACAATCGTTCTATGTATAAGTTAAACAGCCATAAATAATAAATCTAACCCTCTTAATACTTTTTTTTTACTGCCATGTCCGCGTTTATCTTTACTTCATTGTTGGAAGATTTTAAGGAATGTGAATAGTTTAAAGCTCCTCTTATTTACAAAACAAAAAGTTTCGAATAAACACAGCTCTGCTACCTACACCATATCATTACTAATATATTAATTATTTATATCGTCGATATTTAAAGTCGACCTTGAAGAAATACCGCACTAATTATTATACGAGCTATTAAATAATGTAACAATTCCATGAAGTTGTGAGTGGTAAACGATAAGGAGGAATATATTAAATTAAAAAAAATATACTACATAGCTTTATATTAAAGCTAAAATACCTTTAAAAAATTTCTAAGAAAATATAATCCGTGATTGAAATAGTTTAATATTTAAAATTTAGAGAATAAAGATTTGGAAATCGAATGGCAATAAATGAGGGCTATGGGGTGGAGACTAACAAATTTACGATACACAGACGATACAGCGTTGCTGGCGAGAGAAGAGGCAGACATGAAGATAATGTTGGATAGAGTGACGATAGAAAGTGCTAAGCTGGGCCTGGAAATAAATCTCAGCAAGACTAAACTTATGGTAATCGACAGAGGTGAAATCCTCCCACGACCAAATATTCCAAATAAAGATGAATTTGTATACCTGTGATCCCTAATAAGTAACCAAGGAGGGTGCGAAAAAGAAATAAAAAGGCGAAGCAAGCGAGCAACCTTATAATTATATGGAAAGATTGTCACATTACAACAAACACGAAGATCATGTTAGTTAAATCTCTCGTATTCTCAATCTTCCTGTACGGAGCGGAATCTTGGACAATGAAAACATCAGACATACGAAGAATAGAGGCGTTTGAAATGTGGTGCTGGCGTCAAAGACAGATTGTCCACAATATGTCGCCGAAGAATTCTAAAATACTTTGGACACACTACAAGACGAGAGGGAGACAACCTAGTAAAACTGAAAATAGAGGGAAAGGTGGAAGGTAAACGGCCGAGAGGCAGGTCATCTTTTTGATGGATAGACCAAGTAAAGAAAATCGCAAATACATCACTACTAACTAAAAAAATAGACCGACAAACATGGAGAACTAGAGTAATACGACTAAGAAGTGGGGTAGATGCTCCAAAGCGCTTCATTTATTTGGTCGTAACATTTTTTTCGCTGTATAATGTAACCATCTAGCGGTCGATTATTATAACAAAGCTACTATATCAATAAAGCTACTATTAACTTCCAGGATAAACAAGTGCACGAATTAAAAACTCAGTAAACAGCCTATTTTTTTAATCGCCTCCCACCTCCCCCAATTAAAAATTATTATCCAAACAAAATATAAAAATCGTTAACACTAATTGTAAAGCAAACATTAACATAATAATTATTTTATTAGTACCTTATAAGTGATATCTAGGCTTTCCTCTTTCCTCTTTCCTCTTTTCTATCTTTGCAGGAAGGAACCACCACTGTTGCACATACATATTAATTTATGAATACCCCTGGTAAAGTCCTGCAACAAAGTGGACAACGAAAACGAATTCTCCACAAAAAAATACATAAAAATGCCAATTTTCAAAGATTGGATACAGCAAATACATTCTCTGTTTTCAAATATAGCAGGATACCAATTTTCATAGGGATCGGCTAACCGATATAGAAGATGGTATGCTGTAGCACCACCTGGTGTAAACCTGCAACAAAGTGGAAAACGAAAACGAATTTTTCACGAAAAAATACATATATATGCCAATTTTCAAGGCGATTGGTTGAACGGTGCAGAAGTTAATATGCTGCAGCGCCACCTGGTGGGGAGCTGTAACAAGAAGGATAGCACAAAAACCTTTTTCACAAAAAAGTACGTACACATGCCAATTTTCATAGTGATCGGTTGAACGGTGTTGAAGTGAAACGATAACATACATACATGCAGGGTGTTCTAACTTCATGCAAAAAAATTCAGGAGGCGATAGCCTGTATGAAGTTGTGATGGATGGTACGTATAAAAAAATTTCATTAGCCCACCCACTTCCAAAATATTAATATAATTAAATAAAATGATCAGTTCCGTTTTGTAGGTGGAACCACCCAGTGGCGGCGCACCTTAGGTAAGTAGATCTTCTAGCCAGGTTCTCTTTAATCTTCTGGTGGCATCTGGTTGATTGTTCAGTTGTTGTACTGGCGGATTGCCATGGATGAGATTTCGACATCTATGTTTTGGGATAAGAAACGAAACATAGATTGACGCAGAAGGTGAAGTCGACGTGTATGGAAAGTTTGAAATGCATTTATCGTAAAATACTTAAGCCCACATCTAGACGAAAAATTAACGTGGAGAAACCACATCAAAGCCAAAAAAACTACAACTGGTATCAAAAACGAGGCAAATGAAGTGCTTAATTAACAGAAAGTCTCAGTTTTCACTTAAAAATAAACTTATGATATACAAATTAATCCTAAAACCCTTATGGACATAACGTCACCTGAAATTTGGTTGGTTTAATATCCACTTTTTCCATAAAATAAGTTTATTTACAATTGCAGCCATATTTTAGTTTAATTTTATCCAATATCCCAAAATTTTAGATTTTTTGAGGGTAGGTTTGTTCATTATCCGGATATTGAACAATGCTGCATAAGAATATTGTTTGGTGTCCGGCATTAATTAAAATCGTTAAAACCTATTTGTTCAATATCTACTTTGGCCAATGGTAGAACAGAGTATACAGATATAATTCAAAATTATTCAAATGCAACATGCACAGAAATGCTCTTGTACGGAACATCTTTTGAAGAAGACTTTTTGACTGTAACTATTCAAGACGCACCGTTGGAAAAAATAGAAAGAATAAATTGGAATAAATTGCACTTCCAGAACTTAAAATAAAGCACCTCAATGAAATAAAACTTTACATTTAAAATTCAATTCGTCAAAGAAATCAGTTGACAGCATGCTAACAAATACAGAAAACGAAAATCTTTTGAGGCTATAAATATTGACAGCCCATAATTTTTTGTAATTAAAACGTCAAATTGACATTCGCAGCGGGTATGCATTATTATAAAGTAAGTACTTAAGCAAAAAATCATGTTCTCCAGATACAAACTACATAACGTCTTGGAAATGGACGACAGAGACGATGTTAATACCAAGGTAGGAACATATTTTATTCCATCTGGTGCTTGTTGTACTAATATTTGTTTTAAATATTGCGAATCTTATTTCATGAATATTTCATGTAGGTTAGGCACCTTCCACTCCTTCCGCTGTGATTGCCGATTGTCCTTGGTACGAGCCAATAATTTTTTAAATAAGGAATTGTCGGATTTGGGAAAATCCAGCTATTTTAGATAATTCTCAAAAAATATGGGCTATCCCACTGATGCAGGTGGCGTAAATCCATGCCATTTTAGGTTAATATTAAAGTTTAGGTGGTACATGACAAAATTTAATGACATTCCAACTATTAGTCATTGAGCTACAGTGGTTTTAAATAAGGAATTGTCGGATTTGTGAAAATCCAGCTATTTTAGATAATTCTCAAAAAATATGGGCTATCCCACTGATGCAGGTGGCGTAAATCCATGCCATTTTAGGTTAATATTAAAGTTTAGGTGGTACATGACAAAATTTAATGACATTCCAACTATTAGTCATTGAGCTAAAGTGGTTTTAAATAAGGAATTGACGGATTTGTGAAAATCCAGCTATTTTAGATAATTCTCAAAAAATATGGGCTATCCCACTGATGCAGGTGGCGTAAATCCATGCCATTTTAGGTTAATATTAAAGTTTAGGTGGTACATGACAAAATTTAATGACATTCCAACTATTAGTCATTGAGCTACAGTGGTTTTAAATAAGGAATTGTCGGATTTGTGAAAATCCAGCTATTTTAGATAATTCTCAAAAAATATGGGCTATCCCACTGATGCAGGTGGCGTAAATCCATGCCATTTTAGGTTAATATTAAAGTTTAGGTGGTACATGACAAAATTTAATGACATTCCAACTATTAGTCATTGAGCTACAGTGGTTTTAAATAAGGAATTGTCGGATTTGTGAAAATCCAGCTATTTTAGATAATTCTCAAAAAATATGGGCTATCCCACTGATGCAGGTGGCATTTTAGGTTAATATTAAAGTTTAGGTGGTACATGACAAAATTTAATGACATTCCAACTATTAGTCATTGAGCTACAGTGGTTTTAGCGAGGCTACTTTTAAACCAGTCGAATGGTGTCAAAAAAGGTCAGTCGTTGCGGTTTTTTGCTCATGTAAAAGTATGTATGAGAGTGAAAAAATTATTAACTTTCTTTTAAAGAATACTGAGTTTGCTACAATTTAAAAACAATCGCAGCCCTGTAGGTCAAATATTTTAAGTGACATTACTTTAAAAATTGGTATTTTTTTTTCAAAACATGACATTAAATTGTTGGTTTAACTTTTATGTCTTCAAGCACATAAGGTCACAAGTGTTCAACATTACAGATACCACCACCACATGATTTTTTGAGTAAGCTGAAGACCTCGTCCCGGATTCTCTAAGAGCATTTATCTATGATGTTGTCTTCTTCTTTTTTTTTTCTATTTGACAGAAGTGTAGTGATCACATAGACGATGTAGTGTTGCAGCTTTCCTTACTATTTCTCTCCACTTATCCTTATTTACTTTATTGCGGGCAGCTTCTCTAAATCTTGTTCCAGTGCATTCGTTTATTTGGTCAGACCATTTTCTCGGTAAACGACCTCTCGGTCTAGTCCCATCCACCTTGCCATAGACAATCAACCGCTCTAAATCATCATTATTGCGTCTTGTAACGTGGCCGAGATATTGTAGTAGCTTAGTGTTCACGATTTGGGATAGTCGCCGCGATTCCTTAATTTTCATTAGAACAGACTCGTTTGTTCTTCTTGCCTTCCATAGAACTCGAAGTATTCTTCTTCTTCTTCTTCTTATGACGCCCTCTCCTTTCGTAGGTTGGCGATCCACATAGCTAACACTGTTCTGGACACAGCAACTCCAAAGATTTCAATAAAAGTGCACCCAAACCGTCTTCTGAGGTCTTTCAACCAGGAGTTCTGACGCCTACCAACAGATCTTTTCCCTTAAATCTTTCCTTTAATTATTAGTCTCAGCAGCTCATACTTATTGCCTCTCATAATGTGGCCTATGTATGTAGTTTTCTTTTTTTAATGAGGGCAATTAGTTCTTTCGGCTTCTTCATTCGTCTAAGCACCTCTCCGTTCTTATTTATTTGGACCCATGTGATGCGGAGCATACGGAGATATAAGTACTTTTCAAAAGCCTCAATTTTCTTTTCAGTCGCAGGGTCCAGTGTCCAGCATTCACATCCGTATAGCAACACACTGAAGACATAACATCTAAAAATCATACCTATTGTGTATTTATTAGAAAAACACGAACTTTTGGGTCGTGGAAAGGGTTTAAATAGAGTTATTCCAAAATGCATTCTCACTACAATTATAATCTTATTACGAAATATAACTATGGTGTATTTGTGAATTTTTTTCAAAAGGGTTTGAAACACCTTAACACCGATATACCAAGTGTATAAACGTTGCAGGTGACTAGGTTGAATAATAAATTAGTTTCATTCTTCATATGTGTGTGCTTTTATGTTAGGGACAACAGTTATTCGTGAACTATCCTCGTACGTTCCGTTTCAAGTTATTTTTAATTCGTAGTAATTGTTAAAAATCAATGTTAATTAATATTAAGACATTTTATTAACAAAATATCCATGAATAATATATAAGCATTTTTTCTGCAACTATCTCTTGGACTATTATTTACTGGCTTTTAATAGCATTAAAAAAAAATCATGGGCATGTTTGCGAGATTACGCAAGAGACTATTTCCTATCGTTTAGTTGAAACTAGTGTAAATTCTAATCGGGTAAATTAAACGGCATTTCCTGTGTCAGAGAAGAAGATAAAAAACTGTTAGCTATTTTCTTGAATGAACATTTTAACTGGGTGTGTGCGGTGTGTGGTGACTGGCCATTGTATTCCTAAACGAAATAAATTTATATATAGACCCCGGCCCAGTTATACAATTTTAGATACACGTTGACGTCACAATAACCTAGGAAAAAAGCTAACTTTTTTCGCAGAGAATAATGCCAACACTTGATGTTTTATAAAAATTTGTAATGAGGGGTTGAAGACTTATTGAAGGAAGTAAATAATAATGTATCCTTTTGATACAGTTATTCAGTGTGCAACGCATAAAATGGTGTATTTAATCAATTGATAGACGTAGATTACAGAAAATTCAGCTTTCTATTTTTATGGTTATGCATATCTGTGATAGATCGTAAGCAAATTTATTTTCTATAAAAAATCAATTAATTTATCGGACTGTCTTATCTAAATACTGAAACAAATCGTCATTTAAATTATATATTTTTTTATTTTAACCAAATGTTACTTTTACTTTTTTATTGCTCGATTTTTTGTTCTTTTGCATAATGAATAAGTTATTAGCTATAACAAGCAATTAATTTTGATGCAGTCTAATCAGCTATTACGCTTTCGAAATTGAACATTAAAATAACTTAACCCATAAGTTATTTGCAATGAGTTTGACAAATTACGCAAATTTTTTGAAAAAATGAATCGTCTAATTTAAACAAAATACAGACCCCTTTTGAGTTAGGTATATGCGCTATCAGAAGCTGTTATTCTTGTCGTGGAAAGTCGGCTTCAAACTTTGTTGGAAGTAGTTACTTTGTGATTCTAAAGTCCATAACGGCGCACCGCACACAGCATTGTACCTTAGTATATACCCTGTCTCGTACGAAGCTTTGCCGTCGAGCGACAAAGACACTGGTTATTATTATTTTTTTTAACCATCATGCATAACGCGCCATATAAGAGGGTCGAAAAACGCTCGATTTCGGAGTACAATGGTGCGAGGTACGAGGCGTGGGTTGGTGCGTCGTCATGACCAAGCGCATTTATCTTTATAATAACATTTGCTTTGCACACGGATGCTATGGTACAATACTAAGTGCAGTGCGTCGTTATGGCCACGGACTGAGACATTTAGTGTTTTAGATATCGAGTCGTTTTTTTTTGGGCGACTAAAGGTGGTTTTAAAAATATTCGTTAAACGCTGTTTGGGATTTGGGTGGTTAATAAATTTATAAATGGGTTTAAAAGACAAAAAAACACTTGGATTTGGAAGTTGGAATTGTCAAAAGTGTAGAGGGAAAAGAAACCACTTTTGTAGTAGGGGTTTTTGGAAGCAGCCATCTTTTTGTATTGATATTTTTGTGAGGACTCATTAAATATGAACAGTATTTAAGTAAAGAAAAGTTGTTCAGACAA
Source organism: Agelastica alni (assembly GCA_950111635.1). NCBI lineage: Eukaryota > Metazoa > Arthropoda > Insecta > Coleoptera > Chrysomelidae > Agelastica > Agelastica alni. Next base: position 8,098,265 of record OX467719.1, on the reverse strand, counting down.
TACTTAAGGGACAAAATTTTAGTGGGGAGCAAATCAACAGGATTTAAGTATTGTTTAATTGTACCATATATTGTGTGGGAAATGTCGGGGTTTAAATATTATGGGGACAGTTTCCCTATTTTCCTATTATTGTATAAAGACAGTCTCCATAGAAATCGATTGTGGTGGCTTGGGGAGTTCATACATGTACATAGTCTGCCTCGTAAAAGGTGTAGGTAAAAAGTTATAGGCACTTTAATTCCCCATGTTCATGGGAATTTTTTTTAACCTAATCCAACGTAACCTGGCACTTTAACTACAAAAGAAATAACATATATTCCTAATCTTATGCGTTGTTAATTTTCTTTTTCACTATGTTGAGTAGGATGCATCACTTTTGCATTTAATAAAGTGTGTATGAGTTCTAAATTATTTCTTTTTACATATTTGCTGTTTGCAAAGCCTCGTGTATTTATATATAATCTTAATCAGCTAGAAGAAAAATCCATATTAGTGCAGGAGTCTATATTAGGAGAAAAATCGAAATAATAATCAGCAATTATTGTCCTGTAAAAGCGGCGGGGGTTGGCGAGTGCCAACACTATATTTTGGATTGGATTGAAGACGGCGATAGCGATAGCAATTATTGCGAGGCTGCGTGCGAATACTTTGATTTGATTAAGATTTTTGGGATCGGGGGGGTCCCAAAGGGGGGGGGTTTCTGTTAAAACTTTAGGCTAACTTTTTCCATTGTCCTATCTTGCCCCTCTTTTATCTCTTTCAACGATTAATTCAAATATTACAATCAATGAAAAATCATTACAATTATTTGATTCCTCAAACGCAAAAAGTACCTAAGGGGATGCTCTCCTCGCCCTATATATACATATTCTTGTTCAGTATACTGAACACTATAGCAAAAAAATTTCAAGGTCATCGGAGGAGAGGGGGTTTATCTGTATAATTACCCTTAATTGAGATATCGTGTGTTCAAATATTCTGCTGTAATATTAATAAACATTTTTTTTTAAATAAATGTATAAATCTGCGTCAGAATTTTTAACGTTTTTGAAAGAACTTTGGTAGCGTCCCTCGTAAGTGTGTGATTTCTATCTCGACAGAGAAACTGTTTAGTCAACTCGAGCATTGTGAATAACGCTAGTTAAATTATCGATATAAAGAGTAAATAAAATTTACTATTTAATGAATGGCGTCACTTTCTTAAAAAAAATTCTCCAAACAATCATCGTTTGCTTATATCATGAATCTTAAATATTTGTTTAATTAATAATGTCGGTGTGTTGTACTTGGGGTGTGCTATTAATATCTTTACTTCCATTCAGATTATTATTATTTATGCAGTAAACCTAGTTAAAGGAGAACAGAGCTAATTATAATTATCATTTAAATAAAAAACACATACCTACACAAAAAAATTCTGAACTGACATCTCTTTTTATTTTGAGCCGCTGAATCATAAATTTTCTGATGTTTCACCATTTTGTCCAAAATAAAACTAAAATACTAGACTTGTTTAAGATTGTCATTGATTAAGTCCCTCTTATCTCCTGGAAACAATTTTTTGAACATTTTCGTCGAAGATGGTTCGGCATCTCGGAACGAAGCTAAGTTGACATTATTTCTTGCTCCATTAGCTTATCAGGTCTCTTATTTTTTATCTTTTTGTTTAAGTCTAGTGCATAAAATTACTGTGGACGCTTAAAGGTGTTCTTCGTATTCTTCATATTCCTACCCTACCATGTTGTAAACAATTTCTGGGAAGCTGCACAGTGTAAGTATGCAAACAATTGGGGCCAGCCGCATTCCTACACCAATTATGTTTTGTTCCACAAGAACAGAATAGAATTCGGGTTCATCATCACACACACTCACGCCGGGCGCTGGTTTTTCTTGATTATCCCGGTTCTAGCTTTTAGATTCCAATTCTTTTCTGTTCTATTCTAGTAGAACATAACAGAATTGGTAGATCTGTGGCTGGCCTAATGGTACAGCAACTAGTTCTTGTCTTTATTTATTCTAGTTGATTGTAGATTGTAGGGGTGGTGGTGAAGGCTATGCTGCCTCTCAAGCACTTCGACCTATCAGATCTTTTGTGCTTAACCCTTAATTTATTGGAGGCCCGGGATTCCGAGACTTCGTGCAAAGTTTATCAGTTTTTTGGGAGTTAAGTTCCTGACACCGGATTAAGAATTAAGAAGAAGGATTAAGAAGGCCCCTTCCAGAAACTTGAGCCTCTTGCAGAAAAGCGCTGAGCATTCAAGCAAAGTTCTCGCAGTAGAGGCAACTATCACTCTCTGTTTTGCCTATATTTTTAAGGTAATAACTTAGAGGGCAGTGTCCAGTGAGGAGTCCCGTCATCAGATTCAAGTCTTTCTTGTTCAACTCGAGAAGCTGTTAAGCTTTCCTTGGCGAAAGGCTTACTAGCCTTTTCGCTTGTCTTTGTCCTGGCACTTTATGCCAGTGAGATTTCATTTCATCTGTTTCCCAGCGTCAAACCTCTTCTTTCCAGTGGGCTTTGAAAAATCCACAGAAGGGTTCTGGGCAGAAAATTGTGTATTTGCCCCTTCTTTGGCAAGGCAGTCTGCTTCTTCGTTGCCTTTAACTCCCTTATGACCTGGAACCCACATCAGAGTAACCTGATTGTTTCTTGCCAGTTGTCTCAGGGATTGTTTACATTCCCAAGTCAGCTTAGACTCACAAGTGTGTGACTTCAGAGCTTTTAATGCTGTTTGGCTATCTGATAAAATATAGATTTCTGCCCCTCGGGTGTTCCTTTCGATGCACTCCTAGGCACATATCTCTATGGCATGTAATTCTGCTTAAAAGATTGTTGGGGTGTTACCAAGGGGTTTTGAGAGCCTAAAATTCGGCACTGTAACGCCCACTAACCTAACCTAACCCTTTCATCCATCTTGGATCCATCAGTGTACCACACTAAAGCATCCCTTCCTAGTTGAGGTCAGTTCTCTGTGCAAACTTGGTGGTTGTTTATGACCACTTTAAACTGCATTTTGAAGTCGTACCTAACTGCCATAATAACTGTCGGCTTGGACATGGATTCTAGGGAAATATTTTCCAAAATTTTCAAATTTTCAATCCTGCTTTAAGATTTATTGTCTGGCTTAGTCTAAAGGCACTGATTACTGCTTTCTTCATTACACATAAATTCATTCTAGTAACTCTATGCAAAGCTTAAATAAGTACCAAGCGTTTTTATTATTGTTTCCATAAAAGTGAAGTTGAGCTTTCATTATTCCTTAAGCTACTGCAAGATTTATATACCACCAAGGTGTCTAATACCTTTCCTAATGCTGTGTCAATAAGGACCTCCAGGATTTCTCACCATACGAACTTATGACCGGAAGATTCAAGATACCTAAGACTTGTTCCTTACAAAGATGAGGTTTCTTACCGTTCCTTGTAAAGGTCCTTTAACTCATTCAGATATCAGTTTAGTTAATTTTTGTTACTTTCCATTTCCAGCAACGATTTGGCAAATGCATTTGAATGAATCACATAGTGATATTGTTTATGCTTCTCTCTCTGTTTCTCCTTATGAATAGATGAGTTTAAATTTCATTGAAGCATATAACACAGACCTTTATTTTTGAATTTATGTGCTAATTTGTTTGGGTATGACTGTGTTTTTACTATAAAATGTTTTCTCTGCGCATTGGTTTATTGGCCGTTACTGAATCACGATTAAACTATGCAATTCTGTTAACGCTCTGGCTATCTGCCAACATTTAAAAATAACATTTTGATGTCGTCCCACAATTTCGTGTAGGATCAAATTTATGTATTTTTAAGATACAACGGTACACTGTAAAATATATAATAGCTTTCATTTTTCTCTATATCTAAATAAAAATTATTTTTTGATTTGTCTATCCCTCTTAATAAATTAAAAACGTATGGAATACGAGGAAAAACCCACAACTGGTTTAGATCGTACCTGTCTTCAAGATCGCAAAGGGTGAGGTTACAACTTAATCAGACCTACTGACCAATTCACAGGAATTGTAAAGGGGAGTGTCATTGGATCAATTCTATTTATAATACACCCGAACTATTTAAACAGATTTGCCGGAGAGGTGAGATAAGGCTAGTTAACTATCAGATAAACCAAATTATATTAATCGAGGCACAAGAAAGTGAGGACCTTGGAAGCCAGTGAAATATTTTTTTTGAATGCAAGTAACTGATCTTCAGTACTGATTGATGCGGGAAAGAGAAGCCGCCAAATATAAATTGACAAGGAAAAGAAACTGTAATCTCTAAATATACTAAGTTCTTAGAAGTATGTATTGGTAATTTCCTAAAATGAAATAAGCATACATATTTTATATTCCAAAACTTTAAGTAATTTTTACAATAAGTTTAACATTAAAATACATAAATGTAAAAACATTAAAAATACTCTACCATGCAAAGTTTAAGTCAGTGCTGAGATATGGAATCCTTTTCTAGGAAATGAAATATAATTTAGTAAGAATATTAATTGTACAAAACAGGGTCCTAAAAACTATCTATAAAATACCAAATATATACAATAGAAAAGCATTTGCACTACTATTGTGTTAACCACGGCCAATTTTTGGTGCACACTCATTTTTATTTTTTGTTACCGCCGAAGATTGCCCAATGGCAGTTTACTCTTGTCTCAAAATCAAAGTTTTGAAGGCTCCTCGTATATTGCGCGTGATTTACTATATTTTGTTGGTGCATGTTTGGTTTTAGGGGATGCACAAACTTTTACCAAGAATAACTTTTTGTCGAAAAACCCTTAAAATAAGTTTTCTATATAGTGCATATTTTGGGGATGACACTGTATTGTGTTGTTACTATAAATGGTTATTTAAAAATAAATGTATTGTAACGATTTTGCGATAAGCCACTGAAATATGTTACTTACTTGAGCTGGGCGGTACGGTGACGTTATAGCCAATGACGAGGATGTTCCAGTACCTTCCCGACCGATCTAGAATTTTTGATAGAATAGACTGGATACATTTAGAATTTTCTCGTTTTTACATTAATATATAAATTGGCCTCCGTTCACGAAAGTTAGCCAGTTTTCTGAAATTAATGATTATGTTCTTTTCTGAAGTTAATGATTGTGTTAACTTGTTTACATAAATTGTATTAAAAAATAAAAAAAAATAAATGTGCATAAAAAATTCGAACCCTGACTGCATTTTCAAGTAAGACGTTACATTGTATAAAAAAAAACAAATGTGCAGATCTTTTAAAAGTGATAGACATTGAACTATTAAAGTGAAAGCTCCTAGAACATTTTTAAACGATTGTTCGGCGCGGTAGTTTTTTTTGTTTTAAGACTTTTTAAAAACAATTTTAAAAATTCGTGTATGTGTTAGTTCGTGTTGTCGTGTTTCTAAAATGATCGACGAAAGTTTAAAAAACAGCGACGAGAAATTGGAGGAAGTTTCCAGAGCAGTCTCGAAAATTATCGATGAAAGTTCAGAAATAAACGACGAGAAATTTAAAAAAGTCTCGAAAATGATCGATGAAAATTCTAGATTGGTCGGGAAGGTACTGGAACATCCTCGTCATTGGCTGTGACGTCACCGTACCGCACAGCTCACGTACGTAACATATTCCGGTGGCGTATCGCAAAATCGTTACAGTATAAATAAAAAACTAAAATAAACTATACCTATAGAGGTAAATAACTAATAAAAGGGACAATTCAAGCGTCTCCACTCTATCCTTAAAAGAAGCGCACTTAGAGTGCCATTTTGAACCAAATTGATCGATGCCGTAATATGAAAAGCGCCATCTAGTGGTCCTCGTGGCAATAAAAATTAAAGTGCCACATTTTTATTACCAAAAATGATGTAAATTTTATAGTGGAAAATGATTATTTTATGACAAAATTATTATAGTCATTAAAATGTTATGTGTTGTATTTATGAGCAGTTCCATGTTACCGATTTTAATGTTGGTTCTAAAATAAAAATTTAAATTTACTCAGTTTTTAATTTTTATTAAGTTCTAAAAATATAACTTAAGTTACACATGAAATATATAAAAATTATGTTGTAGTTTAACATTTCGTTCTTTATTTTTTGTTAAAAAAAAAATATATATTCGCGATAGGCTCCAGCATCCAACTGAAGAGGTTTTTCATTCCCAAATTGTGGAATTTATTTAAACCAAACTTGGGATCGTTCGTAAACCAATTTACAAATGGTAATTTCAGTACATTGTAGAATGTTTGCATTTGATATATCATCAGCTGTCGCAAACACTTATTTCCTATTGCTCAATGAGTCATTAGGTTATTAGTCGATTACATAAAACGTGGCAAAATGTTAATAACAAATCCCAATTAAATTTGTTGGTAACATAAAAGTTATTAACAATTCTGTTGCCAACTTTGTTGTGAACACGACTTTGGACAATTATTTAAAAAAGATCAATTTCAAATGAAAGTATAACAAGCTTAATGGAGTTATTATGTAACTCAAAATGTGTGTGGTACATGTTTTGTAATGCGATAGGTACAACGCCAAAATATCGTGCACTTGCCAAGCTTCAGGCGACAAAACTAAGTGAGCATTGAAACAAAATATTAAATATTCATATCTATGAAAAAAAAACTTTCCAAGTTATGTCGACAAAACTTACATAATGTGGGAATTCTATTAATAATCATGGAAATGTTTGTAGTAAATAGATAGGATCTGGATGTTTCGTCATTATTTCTATTTCGGAATATTGATTTCGTAAAGGAATTTCGGTATCCAAATAAATAGTAACTGAAAATAGTCGAATATCGAGGTGATTTAAGAATATGTTAATAATAATAAGTTAGTCAAAATATTAAAAAAAAAAAAACAGTATTGCCGTAGCAAAACTAACTTTTCCGAACAAAAATACCTGAAAGTTTCGTCGCCATAGCTCTCCTTCTGAAGTTATCGTGCGAAAAGTACAAAATGCGGTTAATTTGAGGATCACCTTGTACGGCAGCTACCTGAAGAAATGTACCGTTATGGCCCATCTTCGAACTCGGTCTTGTCCTTCGGGCAAAACTTCTACCCTGTAAGTTTTAGTGACCTACCCAGTGCTGGATTAGCCACGTAGCAAGAGTAGCAAATGTGATTTTGGCTTCTCTTACCACTGGTGGAGGTCTTGGTTGAATTCCCAACTCTTCTCTAGCAATTGCCTTGGTAAACAGCTGGTCTTAAACGCGGAGCGCTTAGGCTTTGCTTCACTTCAATTGTTGATTATTTTAACGACGGTGAGGCTATTTTATTACATATATATATATATATATATATATATATATATATATATATATATATATATATATATATATATATATATATATATATATATATATATATATATATATATATATATATTGTTATTGTTAAATTTTCAATATTTTTGTCGCGTATTTTTGGTCGAGGGGTTTTCTGTCGGAGATTTTATATTATGGGGATATTTTGTCCGGGGATCAAAACGCAGGCGACCGTCTTGAACATGTGAAGCCCTATAGTGTGTTGAGCGACGTTTGAAATGCCACGCAGTTTCTTATGCATGTTATTTACTTGTAAGAACCTTGTGGTAACACTTGCCGTATAAGGACGTGTATTTTTCATTATAGGGTATAGAAAACTTGATTACTTTTTTCGGGTGTTAATAAGTTTTGTTTATTTAACGATTGATTAATATTTCTTTAAATATGTAACGACAGGCGTTTGGTGAAATGGTTCGAAGAAAATAAACAGCACAGTCTCTATAATTTACTTAAATTGTTGCGAGATAGAAATTTAAATACAAACAGAGAGATCTGCTGAGTAAATCTGCCGATTTATTTTATTTTTTTTTTTATTATTTCAGACATTCACGGCATGGTGTAACAGTCACTTGAGAAAAGCCGGCACCGGCATCGAAAACATCGAAGAAGATTTCCGTAACGGTTTGAAACTCATGTTACTGCTGGAAGTAATATCTGGAGAAACGTTGCCGAAGCCCGACCGTGGCAAGATGAGATTCCACAAAATCGCAAACGTCAACAAAGCCCTCGATTACATCGCCAGCAAGGGAGTCAAACTCGTATCAATCGGTGCAGAAGGTATGATATTTTTTAATCAACGAAATTCCATTGATACTTATGATTTATAAGTTTCAAAATGATTTATTTCATTTTCAAATATGCATGAACAAAATAAATTTAATTTCTGCTTGGAATAAAGTCTGCCATTCCTTTAAATCTGCTCGAGTTAGTTGATCTCGACTACAACTGAATAGAATAATCAAGGGAACAGCAAACATTCTTATTAACTTTTTATTTATGTTACTTGACTTGACGTCTAGATGACAGTTCTATCAGGTAATATCTCCAATGCAGAGAGAATGCTTCCAACAATCTACTCTACTACCAATCCTACCGTCCAACAACCCATCAAGTCAAAAGAACAGACTTCTCCAAGTCAGAGAGAACCTAATCCTGTACCAACAGTTTACGGCCAGACACCGGTAGCTACATATACTACTTCACAGAGACCGACTAGATATTCCGTTTACCTTAAAGTTAGTGCTTCCAAATGAGCAAAGAAAATTTTAAGTGGGGAAGAATATAGTATTGAGATTACCTTGAAATTATTTGATGGAATTGTCATCAGGATGTCATATAAGAGAATTTTGTACTGTCATTCAAAAGTGTATAGTTTTCTGCAGTAATATTACAAGAGAGTGAGAATTATTTGAAAATAATTTGACAGATTTTAGAAAACTTGTTGCCAGGCGATAGGCACGAGAGCTCGAGTGGCTATTGCCAAATGGCAATAAGTTTGGGTAAAGGCATGGAGAATTATTATCTAATTTATCGAACTCTCGTGTGGTATTCGATAGATTATTTTTTGACGTTAAAATAAAACGCACTTTCAAGATTTTATATTTTTATTTTAACAAATTTATATCACTCGACTCAATATAAACTGAATGAGTTATTTAAATTAGGATGCATTGAAGTTTTTAACATGAAAAATACAATTATTATAATTGTTGTGCCCTTGGATGAAAGATTTTTCAACATTGTTTTGATCTGATGTGTTGAAAGTTAATGATATTACCCCACTCTCTCTCAGGTCATTAATTAAATTTGAATGATGTTCATTATCCAATTGCAGGTAAGGTTTCAATGAATTAGATGAGCTGTGTCCTGTGATTTTAATAATTTCCTGCAGATCTCTGCAGATTCTTTTATCCACTTAGACATCATGTTCACCCCAATCGGCATATTTTTGTACCATCCTGAAGAATATGGTTTATCCCAAGCAATATTAACTGTTAAAAATAAAAAAATTTATAGGCCCTCTCGTCACAAAATAATTGAAATTGTTTCCAAATCGACGCGCTGCTTATTATGGTATTTTTACATGCATATTTAATGATTATATTAGTTATTTTATCGATTGATGATTCAGATCAAAAAAATACGTTGTCATGTGGTTGTCATTTAATAAAAACTATGTAAATGAATAATTAGTAGATAGTAGATTATTCCGGCTTTAATAATGTTTTGATTGGCTAGAACGTATATGAATTACTGAAATTGAAAATTTCTATTGGTTTCGAAAAACGTCAAAAAATAATCAAATAAATATTACAAGAGGGTGAACTATTTGAACCTTTAATTCATTAGATTTGTTTTTTGTTTCGTTTTGATTATATTTTTTATGTCTCTGTAAATACTTCTCTTATTTTTTAATAACATTGGTTAAAAAATAATTGAGACAAAAACGTTTACGTGGCTACTTAACAAGCAAAGTTTTTCGCTAAGCATTTTGGTCCGGCCTTTATTGAAAGTATCCCTTTGTTTTGTTCAGAAATTGTAGATGGAAACCTCAAAATGACACTCGGTATGATATGGACCATCATTCTGCGTTTCGCCATTCAGGACATCTCCGTCGAAGAGATGACCGCCAAAGAGGGTCTCCTGTTGTGGTGCCAACGCAAGACTGCTCCTTATAAGAACGTCAATGTCCAAAACTTCCACTTGTCCTTCAAAGACGGTTTGGCGTTCTGTGCCCTCATTCATCGTCACAGGCCCGACCTCATCGATTACAACAAACTGTCAAAAGATAATCCTCTCGAAAACCTCAACACTGCCTTTGACGTTGCCGAGAAGTATCTGGACATTCCAAGGATGTTGGATCCAGACGGTAAGTCGCAGTTGTCATTTTCCCCTTTCCTTTTATTTAGATTTACAGACGATCAAAACGGGATACTGGAAAAACAGATTTAAACTTATTGTTTTGGTCAATTACTTTTTTATCAATCCTGTATTAAAGTCATAAATATCAAGTAATAAAAGTATATTGTGCAATTAGTGCGATAAGTTGGCGATTGCTCACGAGTTGAAGTTGAACGTACGAACGAAGCAAGAGCGTTCATTCGCTCGAGTGAGCAATCGACAACATCGCACGGGTTGCACATACTATTTTTTATTGCGAATGCGGAATAAACGCGAGCATAAAACAGGGGTCCAGACCTAAAATATTAACTGAAATAAAAATATAAACTTTGTAATGTCAACTTGACAGTTGCGCGTTCGGCTGTTAACCGAAAGGTTGGTAGTTCGAATTTGCGTGCGTGCCAAGTAAACTTAAATGGACTGACAGCTATTTTTCAACCGCAACAGCGTGCTATAAGATTCTACTTATCCCGCATCAGTAATAAAAAAAGTATATTATTTGTAATAGAAAGCGAGAAGATAGATAAATAAATAAGATGCAGAGTCAAATGAGCACTTTTAAACAAGTTTTAGGGTAAAAATTATTTATTTATGCCTTACCATCTACTGGCTTTTCAAGTGAGTGTTAATACATGAAAGTCGCTTGGGACAAGGTAAAGGAAGTATGATGGATGTGGTAACACTTAAACTTCAAATCATGTAATTACAACATTTAGTATCTATTAAGCGTTTTCGTGTTAAAAAAGATGACGATTATTTGAAAATATTTGCCCTTTGATACTGATAGCAGCGGCTTTAGGTGATTCTATAACAGTTCTAAGCATGTAGAAGTTATTACAGCAATTTTATTATGCTTGTTGTCCTGTCATATTATCCTTTTTGTATAACAATATTTGCACAAACTGTTTACAAATTTGTTTATGTTATGACAAATTTTGGATTGCTATTGCTTTTAAGACACTCAAAATTGTTGCCAAAAAGGTAATTTCTTTGCTACTTTTCAGAGTGCTTCACAAAAAACACCGATTGTTTTGGTAACCACCAAGCTAGTTTATAATTGATCTTGTATAAAAGCTTCACAGCTATTTCATACTGTAATGGATCACCATTCCTTAATAGTTAGGTGTTTTAGCAAACTTGCCTTTTCAAACCTGCCAATTTGTTAATAAGTATTTTAATTATTCGCCATTGTCAATGCCTATTCCAACACAGAAATGAAATGATCTGACTCATTATTACTACTACTTTTGGTGTCTTTATTTGACTCTGCTTTGTATTTGAAATACATTTTGCTTGAACATCATCATTTTTTATATGTGAATCGAAAGACTTAATATATTTTCAGTTTATTTTTTTCCCAAAACTAAAAATTTGTTTTTTGTTTTTGAATTTTTGTTTTTTACTTTAATCCTTACAGATTTGATCAACACTCCTAAACCTGACGAGCGTGCTATCATGACTTACGTGTCATGCTATTATCACGCCTTTCAAGGGGCCCAACAGGTATAGGTTGCATAAAGCTTGCCAAAAAAAAATAACTAAAATCTCACTGACGTTTCGTAAAAATGTAACGAGTACAAGTGTCACTGATAATCCATCCAATTAAAGTTCGTTCTCTTTCAGATCATGACCAGTTTGTTAATAGATGACTTATTAAAGTAGCCAATCAGTAAATGGTTTTAAAAACGCACCTGCACTGATTTCTGGCTGGGGGTACAGATTGGGAATTATTGTTAACTAGTCAAAAATATTTATTAGACTTGTAGTATGTATTTGCCTGATCAACGACAGGTTTATGTTGTTGGTCTTCGGTTTGTCGTTAGGGCGTAGAGGATTGGCGATAGAAATGCTTCTGGTGACACTTCTGCTTCCATCTTGGTATATCCGGTGATGTGATTCGCTGTCTTAACTCTCGCTTTTCGATTCCTTAGGAAGGACTCGAGTAGTTGTATCAGGGAGTCCGGATATCCCACATCTTTCATCTTGTGCAGGAACCCTTCGTGCCAAACTATGTCGAATGCCTTACTGACGTCTAGGAAAATGACACCAGTGTATTGGTTTTCATTGAAACCTTGACTATATATATTCTTCCAGCCTTATCACTTCGGCAGAAGGAACAAAACCCGAATTATTCGTCCTGAATGACGTTCAGTTGCTTTGTCTGCTCCTGTAGTCTAAAGAGTATCTATCACCGCTTAGGCACTTTATTTTATTCTTTTTTAGAACTAAAAAATACTTTTCTACTTTAAATCTACTTATCAAGTTTGTACTGTTGTTTTTATTATCTAATCTCGTGCTTTGGACTCATTGCAGCGAAGACTATCAACGATCCAAATCTTGCAAAGAATTTTTTTTTATTGTTCCATTATAAATTAGTCGTTTAAGATACTGTTTCTGACTACATATGAAGCCTTCAAATTGTAAAAAAATATTGCTAGATTGAAATGTCCCCTTTATCCTCACTAAAAAAACCATTACAAGCGAATTAGTTCGAGGGTTGTTATTTATATTTCCGAAATAACAAACAAAAATCACATGGTTTCGTTGTTTTTCGCAAATATTTCTATGCTTTTAATCCAATTCAAACGACAGTGTTGCCATTGTGAAGATGGTATCGACCACGCAGTATATTCTTCACGAAGAATGGGAATTCATTGGGCGCCAAATCAGGTATGTACGAAGGATAACTCTTTAAATTGGCAAGAATAAAACAGGCTTAGTAATTGTGTAATTATATACTTTTAATCCAATCCAAACAGCGGCGGTGTTGCCATTATGAGGATGGTATTGACCACGCAGCTTGTTTTTCACGTGTCGGAAGTCATAGGGTGCCAAATCGGGTCCGTACAGAAGATGATCCATTTAATGGTAATTCTGCGTTTTTAATCCAATCCAAACAGTGGTGTTGTTGCCATTGTTAGGTTGGTATTGACCACGCAGCTTATTATTCACGTGTGAAAATAATGGGAAGTCATTTGGTGCCAAATCAGGTCTGTACAGAGGATTACCAATTAAATGATCTTCGTAAATGTGTAATTCGGGAATATAACGAAACGAACAAGGTTTTCAAAAGATGTATTGTACTCGTTACGTGTACGCAGTTTTTTGTTTTTTGCTGTTGCTCATCTAACATTGTTGTCGTGCAAGTACTCACGCAGCGGAACACCCTGTGAGCACGTCATTTGTCCCTTTTTTTATTTTGTATTGACACGTTTTTTTTTATTAATTTGATTGTGGCTATACCTTTTCCATAAAATAAAACCTCCAAACATTCCGTCGCAATTTCTACAAAATTCCATGGTTGTCGAATTTAATTTTTACTGTTATATTTTGAAATATTTTGCGAGACATCCACGGAATTTTGGAATCTCAAAGCGCGGTTTACTCCTCATTTACCCGATATTTGTTTGCATGCAGACTTACAGAACACAGCTATGCCGGACGAAAGGGCCGTTATGACGTACGTGTCTTCTTACTACCATCGCTTCTCGGGTGCGCAGAAGGTGATTTTTTTTTTGAGATTAATACAATTAACAATTTGCTAACATAACACTTCTACTTTTCGAACAAAACGGCAAACTACTCGCATTAAAATAAGGCGACTGCGACTTTCCGATTACAAAAATCATTAAAATTTGCTAAAAACGTTTCAATTATCTATACATATAAATATAATTAAAGTTTCTGTCTTCAAAAAGGAAAAATTATTACGGGAGCATACTACGAAAGCAGAAATTGGGGAAAAACGGCCACATTTGCAGAAAAAAAACTGTTTTACCGTGTCAAATTTCACGAATTGCGGTTTGAAATATTTGACCACCCTTGTAAGCGCCGTCACTTAAAAAAGGTGGTTATATAATTCCATCATCCATCCTTTCTACGTGTCCAAACCATCTAAGTATTCCTTTATCTATCTTTGTAACCACATCCTCTTTTACACCACATCGTTCTCTTATCTCACTATTCTTAACTTTATCCAACCGAGTCACTCCGGCTATACTTCTCAGACTACTCATCTCCGCAGCATTAATCCTATTTTCATGTTTCTTCTGCCAAACCCAACATTCACTACCATACATAAGTGTAGGAACCAACACTCTATGCACAGCCAGACGTGCCTTTTTTGACACTTTCTGGCTGTTCATAAATCTATGCAGTGCCCCATTCATTTGTCTTTCTGCCAACACCCTCAACGCTCAATGTCACTGTCATACTTTCCATCCCTCGTAAACTTTGAACCTAAGTATACAAACTTATTTACTTGTTTCACTATTTCTCCCTTAATCACAATTTTACAGTTTGTTATGCTTTCTTCTCTTTCAAAAACCATTACTTTCGTTTTGCTTACATTTATTTTCATCTAGCCAAGAATTGTTCGACTATATCTCGTAATGAAAAGACCTGATTCATACATCTCCTTCCTCTTCTAAATCCTGCTTGCACATCCCATATCATATTCTCAGTTTCATTCTCACTCTTTTAATCAATATCTTTGCATACAACTTGCCGACTATGCTGAGTAAAATAATACTTCGGTAGTTCTTACAGGAAGGGGAAGGAATTATAGAAAGGAGATGATTGTGGACCCGCTTTTTGAAAAGTTGCTGGTCATAGTTCTCTGAAAAAACTGATTTTGGAAGTTTGTTCCATTCCGTAGCAGCCCTGTAAAAAAAGGATTCTTGATGGAGATTGGTCCTTATAGTGTCAATCTTGAGAGTAAATAGGTGAGACTGATCAGCCTGCCGAGTTTTTCGGCTGAATGTGGCTAGTTGTGGTACAAGATTCTGTGAGAGTTGAGCTTTTTATCAACCGAATGGCCTTTTTCTGAATGGAATCTAGAAGACGAAGAGAATACCGTGGTGCTAAACCCCAAATGCGCGAGCAATAATCCAGTAGAGGTCGGATTTGAGCCTTGTACGTCGTTAAGAGTTGATCAGGAGTAAAAAACTTTCTAGATTTCCACCGAAAAACCTAGCCTCTGGCTTGCTGACTTTGCGGTGTTAGCAACATGGTCATGCCAAGATATATAATTAGACACCGTGACTCCCAAAATCGATATGGGGGGATTTGATTCAAGGGTATTTCCGGACATTATAATGGAGTGATTTGAGGAATTTACTTTCTTGGAAAACGTGGCGCTTTGTGTTTTCTGGGCGTTGAACAAGATTGTTGGTTCTCCACTCGACGATTACTTCAAGATCTCTATTGATGGATTCAACCTTTTTCTGCCTGAGTCTTTTTGTATCATTCACCGAAAGTGATCGATAGGATGTGAAAGTTGAGACAAGTGTGCTGTCGTCTGCGAAACTGTAAATGGTACTAGTTACCACGCTTTGTCCAGACTTCAGCATTTCAACAGTTATCCTATCGTACCTAGCAGCTTTACCCAATTTCATACTGTTAAACGCTTCCACAATTTTTGTCGTACTAGTTTCACTTTCATTGCAGCTTTCACAACAGGATGAATTTTGGTATTAATTAAATAAAAACTGAACAATCGCTGAGGGAATACATTACGAAACGTCACCGGCCTGTTGTGGTTAAAAAGAACAAAATATTATCGGTAGTAACTATTTCGTACAAAGTAATTTCTTTTTTTTCTGATTAGAAATCTGCCGGTAATATTCTAGTCAGTTTTTATCGAATAGGGACACGTAATTTTTTGAAGATTTAAAAATTTCTTGTAATTTATTTCATAATTAATTATAAAACATCGAATATCACGGGTGCAACGGACCGAAGACTACCTTTTTGGAAATCATCAAATAAAATGATATGCATATCATTCCTATATAATCAACAAGCGTATAATTCGTAGTGTTTAGCATTCAAGACATAAACAACACCAAATATTATATAATAAACGGATAGCTGTTTACATCTTTGATGATTAGTAGCGCGTATTTATTGTTTCTATACAGCCCATGTTTTATTCATCGTCTCTTTTAATTTTTTTTGTTCGCCGGTGGTTAAAAGTGTATTTATATTTTAAATGTACAAACGGAACTAGGATAGGTTATGATTGTCCACATCGTACGACTATACTCAGATGGTACAGAGAATTCCAAAGAGGAATATATATATATATATATATATATATATATATATATATATATATATATATATATATATATATATATATATATATAATAAGTCCGAGCTTCTAGGAGGATGGTATTGTTTATGTTTACGATTGATGTCGCTGCACTTGTTTTTAGTCAGCATTCAACCGCCGGTCAAGTTCGACAGTATTAGTAAACAATCAATAACGATGAGTCGTGCATATAGAATAAATGTTTTTTAAGGACAACGTTCCTCTTTTATTTAACAAGAGTTTTTCCGTAACCTTAACGTACCTACCGAACAAGCGACCTAATTACTACATGGCGATCCAGATATATAACAGAGTGGCCTACCACAAGATTGAGGAACCACAAGATTGAGGAACCCTGGCACCAGCAATTCATTCGGTTTTAAAGGATCATTTGCACGTGACGAAAGTTTGTTCTCTCTGGCTTCTGCATAGTCTGACTGAAGACCAGATGACACGACGTGTGAAATGGTGCCGGGAGACGGTGAAAATGTTTGATAAGGGGCAATCTCGGTATGTGAACAACATCGTGACAGGTGACGAGCCTTGGCTGTACTATTATGACGTGCCGACCAAGTCTCAAGACGAATTTTGAGTCTTTCATGACGAGAATACATCCGTAGCAGTCAGAAAATCCTGATCAGTAACGAAGAAAATGATAGCTGTATTTTTTAAATCGAGTGGAATTGTGGAGCGTGTCGTGTTGTACGCACAAAAGACAATCACAGCTAAGTGGTACACTAAACAGTGCCTTTAGTTTTTTAACTGTCACAAATCAATTAATTCAATCAATTGAAATGTTCCGCAGGAAAAGTTACAACCTGTATGCATTGAGGTATTGAGCGTCTCTAGGCCAGGTCAAGAGTACCAACAACCGACGAGCATGTATGAGATCAGTAATGAAAGTAGAGGAAGCAAAATATGTGTGTAAGAACCGTAGCAAGTGGAAGAAAGTGGTCTCTGCCCACTTCAGCTGATGCCGAGAGTGGACCCAGCCATTAATCGCTGCTTTAATGCAGGCCTTGGGTATCCCTATTATTGGTTCTGGTCCAATAAATGGTGTTCCAGAGCCCCGCCTAGCTAGTTTGTCCGCTTTTTCGTTACCAGAAATACCTTTATGCCCTGGCACCCACGACAAAGTGACCTTGTTATGGTTAGCCAAGGTTCGTAGGTTTCCGGCACATTTCCGGACATTTTTTGAGTCTTCTTTACGTGATGCCAAAGCTTTAAGTTCCGCTTGACTATCCGATCTAATGAGGATTGTTTTCTTTTTATATCCTCGTCTCAGATTTTCAACAGCACAAGCGTTTATGGCATGTACTTCAGCTTGAAAGACCGAGGCGTGTCTGCACAATGAGTTGGTTTGCTCATATTTGGGTGAATAGACGCCTGAGCCAGTTCCTTCGCTGGTTTTTGATCCATCTGTGTACCAGGTGAGTTCACCAGGTTGATCATGAGCTCCTTTGTCATCCCTGAGTTTTGCGTGAACCTCATAGTTTGTCTCAAGGGATATTTCTGCACTCATATAATTAGTTGCCATTTCTAGAAATGGGTGACTGATTATATTTTTATGGTTGTATGCCTTTGTGTTTTATTACCCTTTCAACAGTTCTGTTGTTCTAGTCTATACGCGCATTAGCATTGCTTCCATAGCAGCAGTGGGGGTTGTTCTCATAGCTCCCGTAATAAACAGGTGTAAAGTAACTGCTTGTTCCAACATAAAATTGTTAGGGCTCGTATATCATATATTAAAACGAAATTTCATTTCCTTAAGTTCTCATAATATAATTTAAAAAATGTGATGTAATCGCTAAAAAAGGGTCGAAAAGTAAGAGTTTTATTTTTTATCGTGTTTTTATCTACTTGGATATTCATTTTTATGTATATTTAGGCCGAAACTGCTGCCAACAGAATATGCAAAGTACTCAAAGTCAACCAAGAAAACGAACGTCTCATGGAAGAATACGAGCGTCTTGCAAGTGACGTAAGTAATTTTATTTATATATTTTTTTTTCAAAACCCCGTCAAAATACTAACTTACAAAAAACTTTCGTGTAAATAACTGTGACTGTGCCTATAAAGATTGTTCGAAGGGAAAAGCCGGTCCTGTCAATTTCCATTGCAACAAGGATGGAAATACTCGTCGCTCCAACATGTACACTGCTTGACAAAAAATGAGCGTCAGAATCGGGTCGGAATGTAACTTGCTAATTTATACACTGCTGAACTACCGATCAAATTTATAATAAATATTGTTTATAATTTTTTTATATCCATACAAAGTGTGAGATCAAAAGAGCCGGTATCCTTTGCAAGAGGCGGATTCTTTGAACACCATATTTTTTGTCACCATTCTTTAAAAAACGTTCGCTCAAAACAAACTTTTGTCTCTTCTCGTTAGTTTGTTATTCTCTGGCTACAGAACTCCAATAAAATGTTTGCTATTTTCCTTATTTTTATTTTTTAGGTGTAAAATTAATAAAAATATTTTATTATAGATTACAGAAAAAATTTTGCTTCCATGCCATAAAAAATAATTGAGAAGTGTTTCTAAAAATTGTTTGTTGACATCTCATTTACACGCACTTATCCCACGTTTTCTGATTTGCCAAGAATATATGTCTATTATTAAATTACTAAAATTACATGCTATAATAATCTGTAAATCATAAAATTTTATTTGAAGGTTGAGGTGCGTCTAGTGCCTCACATTATTGGACGTCTAAATTTAATTCTCGTCTCATTGAGAATATTTAAAAAAAAATCGTTTATTTTTTACCAATCTTTTCAGTACTAATTTAATTGCAACACGCAAGATTTACAGCTATAAAAGCACTACCAAATATCTTTCTAAAGTAATCGTACTTCCAACTATCAAATTATTTTATTTAAAAGATAAACAATCTCGTCTTTACTGACGTTTCGTGACTTATAGCTTCTGGAATGGATCCGCCGTACTATGCCATGGTTGAACTCCCGTCAAACGGACAACTCTCTCGCTGGAGTGCAAAAGAAATTGGAGGAGTACCGTACGTATCGCCGCAAACACAAACCTCCTCGCGTCGAACAAAAAGCTAAATTGGAAACTAATTTCAACACCCTACAGACCAAGTTGAGGCTGTCCAACAGACCTGCCTACATGCCAACCGAAGGTAAAATGGTTTCGGTGAGTACCACTTTTTTTATTACCAACGAGGACGATTAACTTTTTGAAATTAAAAACAAATTTAAGCATTTCGATAATTAATAGCTGTTTTAACGTTTCTAGGACATTGCCAATGCTTGGAAAGGTCTTGAACACGCAGAAAAATCCTTCGAAGAATGGCTGTTGTCGGAGATGATGCGTCTGGAGCGTCTAGAACACTTGGCTCAGAAGTTCAAGCACAAGGCCGACGCCCACGAAGAATGGACTCGCGGTAAGGAAGAGATGCTTCAAAGTCAGGACTTCAGACAATGTCGTCTTAACGAATTGAAGGCGTTAAAGAAGAAACACGAAGCTTTCGAATCGGATTTGGCTGCCCATCAAGATCGCGTCGAACAGATCGCCGCTATAGCGCAGGAACTTAAGTAAGATTTTTTTGTTGTTGTGTACTATATATCTAAATTATTAATGAACATTTTTAAAGTACGTTAGAGTACCACGACAGTGTGAGCGTAAACGCCAGGTGTCAGCGCATCTGCGACCAATGGGACAGACTCGGAGCTCTCACCCAACGTCGTCGTCAAGCCTTGGACGAAGCAGAGAGAATCCTCGAGAAGATCGACATCCTTCACTTGGAGTTCGCCAAACGTGCAGCTCCATTCAACAATTGGTTGGACGGCACCAGAGAAGATTTGGTCGACATATTTATCGTACATACAGTCGAAGAAATACAAGGTCTGATCGATGCCCACCATCACTTTAAGGTACGCATTTGTTTCGTATATTAATATTTCAATTTGTAGACAGCACTGAAAAAGATTACGTCTTTCACTAAATCTAATCATATAAATAAAATTGAAGTGTATGTCTGTGATTTCAAAATAATTCCATTTTCCTATGCTTTCCTAAGCATAAACACTTATTTTTTAATTTTTATTTGTCCGTCTGTTTGTTTGTCCGGGCACATCTTTAAAATTACAGAACTGGTTTTAATGCGGTGTTTACGGGTAGATAGAGCTTGGTTAGGACGGAATATAGGTTTTATTTTATTTAAATTGGATGTCAGCAAAAAAAGTTATTATCGTCGAAGTCCTATAGACGTCACAACACGAACAAAGAACAACGTTCAAAAGAAAACAAAATTAACTAGATATCCCGGTTCATTTTTAAAACGCATATGGTGGTCTATAAAGAAATTATTTTATGTTAAATCGGATGTCAAGAAAAAAGTTATCCTTATTTAAGATATTAAGATAAAACTAAATTCCACGCGAACAAAGTCGTGGGCAACAGCTAGTTATTAATATTTTTTTATACCTACAAGAATATTCTGTTTCAGGCAACACTAGGAGAGGCCGACAAAGAATACCAAAGCATTGTGGGACTTGTAAGAGAAGTAGAATCTATAGTTAAGCAACATCAAGTACCTGGTGGATTGGAAAATCCATACACAACGTTGACAGCTCACGTAAGTACATTGAAAGCGTTGAAAACGTTCCTAACATCATGCCAAATCATTTCATTTGCATAATAATTTTTTGCTACAAGAAATTTGGATACTTTTAAACGGGCATTCTTTTAAATTTGTAGGCTGATTGGAGGTGGTCCTTTGATTAATTGTTTAGCTTTTTTTTTGGAAAATAGCCACATCCACTTACAATTAAACTTCCTTTACACAGTTTGTTGAAGTATAAAATCCTTAAACTTTACATTAAGCACTAACCAAAAGATGACAAACATGTGAAATAAACAATAGAAAAACCATTTAACAAGGTTTACACTTTAGGAATAGTCAGAAACAGTCATGAAATTTTAAATTCTGGAAAAATCAGGGGTTTAAGGAGATAATTTTGGAAAAAGTGTAGTATTGGTTGCCAAACTAACAAAAACTTACTCTTCAGCGTTATTCTCCAAAAAGAACCCTATTAAAACCTACCGTTTCTTGGAAAATGTTCGCTCCTATTGCCTTTGTAGTTTTGGCTTCAAAGGAGCTATCATTTTCCACTATCGAAAACTGGGTCCTGTAGAAATTACTATTTTCTCATAGTCTTATGCCTGATTACCGTTGGAAGAATATGTCTGAAAAAATCAGTAAATTTCCGGGCACCGGACAATAAGAAAGAGTAAAACCCTGTTTAATGGAGAACAAAATTGCTTTGCTTTGTTAACACGGGAGTAACTTCTATAGTAAGAATAGATAAAATTCTTATGTACATGAACAACAAAGACGACTCATTTATTGGTACTCAAGCGGTTTTTACTCGCTTTATATTAGCTTGACTTGTATCTATCTATCTATGTAACGGAATCTTTGGATACGATTTTCATCCACTTAAAAACATCGGATCAACTTGAAACTTTGTATACTTCTAAAGGTCAGATGACAATACAATAAAAAAAATTTAAAGATCCCCCAAGGATCATTAGGATATTAAAAAAATAAAGTGAGGTATAATAGATTGCAGTCATATCAATTTATTACCGTCCAGAAAGGGAACCTGAGAAACAGCTATTACTGTCAGTAAATAAAAAAATACCCGAACTAAAAAATGAAAAATAAATATTAGTTTAAAAAAACTAAAACAACACATCTAGAATATAAACTAGAGTTATCGAACAAATAAAAATAATTTTAAATTAAAAGCGTATCCCAAGCACATTGGAGATATTTTTTTTATTTTTTAGTTCGGTTTTCTTATAAAGCGTGTTGACTTAGCTCTTATTATTATTACTCTTATTATTATTATTATTTATTTATTAAATTTTACTGTGAATTTTAAATTAACGTGTTACCACGACAAGTGACATTTTAATTGTCAGTGTGTTTTTAAGTCCCAGAACTTGTCAGATTTATTATTAGTGGCTGTTTTGCAGGTTTGTGTACAAAGTATTTTAATTCTTAAATGTAGGTGGTTAATGCCATCTGTAGAATACAATTAATAAATGAAAAATATTTCTTTAGCCATTATCGGTATGAAACCTGGGCGTTTCACTCATATAAATTATTAGATATTATTTTACATGACTTTAAATTTGTTGTTTAGATTTTACCGTATTTTTTACTTTAATTAGTATCTTTCTTGTAGCATTAATTCATCTTTCATTTCATAAATACTTCGTAGTTGACTTTTTGGTATATTAATGTACATTTTTCACTTTTTTGTGCTAAATAAGGAAGGATTTGGTTGTGACTTAGAGGTAAAATGTCGGTCTTGCAAGACTTAAAATGAAAAAAAATGTTAACAAGCTTTTTTACCATTGCAGGATTTGACGAGAAAGTGGGGAGAAGTTAGGCAATTGGTGCCTCAGAGAGATGCCACTTTACAAGCTGAACTTAGAAAACAACAGAGTATCCTTTTACTGTCATATTTATTTTTTTTGTTGGAGAAGGGGATGGCATTGGTTCAAGACCTTTTGCCACAGTTTGTTTTATTATGTCATATTTTTTTATCAAGTCAATACAAATTTTATTTGTTGGTGTTTGTAAAATTATTTTAACTTTTCCGTAGTTCAATTCAAATTTTTCTACAAAAGCTATCATGCCATTTAGTTTTTTTACTATTAATATTTACACTGTTGTTAAAAAAAATTATATTTTTATCAGTGTCTTGTAGACGAAAACATTAGGTTTGTTTCTGCAGCAGTTAAAAACGGTTTGCAAAAGGAGCAAGCGCAATTCAAAATAAAATGAGCGCTTCCACGGCAACTAAACCAAACTCTGACTTGAAATCAGTTTGCGTTTTATTTCCAAACTTTACCAATAATCGCAACACTTTGCTTTAAATTTTTATTTTAAATCCTTCGATGCGTTCCTGCACGCCAACGTCTTCTTAAAATCGTTTTTCCCCAGGCAGAACTCGCGATGTCTCCGGCTGGCACCACAGCTGGCTTTTTCCCCTTTTGTTTTCAATACGCAGTTACGAGTCAGCGCAGTAGTGAGTTTCCTCTCTCAACGCGCCCTCCCGATTCAACGCAACAGTAGTATTCTTCCGTCGAGAACGTCGGTCGTTCAACAGTATTATTGTTCCGACAGTCGTAGTGAGCGGCTGTCATACAATTTCGTTTTCTACGGCGATTAAACCTCGTTGTATTCGTTCAGTTTCCTTTCATTGGTTAGTTTAAACTCATATTTTTCCACGGCTTTGAATTAATTTCATTGCTTGCTGTAATTCACTAGTCGGTACAAGTGCATTGTGTTTTTAAAGCTAGAAATTCCTATATTTTGTGTTAAATAAAAACCTTTAAAAAACCAGCCAAATTGTGATTTCTTCCAGACCACTATATCGAAGTTGAGTAATCATTTCTCCCATGTAGAAAAGGGAAAGTATAAACCCCCGATTCCTACAGTTTACCTAAAACGGGATCGAAGATTTTTTACTGTCAGTGAGTAACGTGCAACACGTGGCTACTTTTTGATACCGATAAAAAGGGTGACGTACTCGTGTCATCACTTCTCGAGGTTGGTGGTACAACATTTCGTTCATAATGTTATGTGTGTTTAGTTAATGTTTTTGTTCTTTTCTTAAATTTAGTGTTGGCTTTTTGTATTAATTAGGTTTAAGGAAAAATATTGTGATTTTTAAAGCCTAAACATTAATATTAAAGTGATGTTACCTGTAGTCAATGCTTTTTTTGACAAATAGATAGAATCTCAAGCTGTGACATCACGTGTACATTAGTCTTTCTACCGTTGTCAAGCTGAAACGTCTTGTGCTCGTTACACATTTACAATCACATACACATTCACAGTAGTTTGCTTTTAATTTAAAAAGATATAAATAATGTCGAACTCTTTCAGTACACATTAAACAATATTTGTTCGCAACTTTTCTTAACTTAATTGAAATGTAGATAATGAAATGCTCAGACGTCAATTTGCCGAAAAAGCAAATGCCGTTGGACCATGGATAGAACGTCAATTGGACGCTGTTACCGCAATCGGAATGGGATTGCACGGTACATTGGAAGATCAGTTGCATAGACTTAAGGAATATGAACAGGGTGTGTATGCTTACAAACCACATATTGAGGAATTGGAGAAGATCCACCAAGCTGTACAAGAAAGCATGATCTTTGAAAATAGGTGAGTGTAATCTTAGTTATCAATTTCTTTAAATATAATTTAATACCTGACTTCCTTTACTCTTTAACATAAAGACTTATCCAACGTAATATTACTTAAAGTCAATCTACTATTTTGATGAATAGTCATTATTATAGTAAATCACTCTCATTGTGTGAAAATGCAAAATAGCTAAAATGTATAAATCTTTTTAAAACCAGCTAATGTCGCCGCATGTTACCTAGGCATACGTAGGTCGACTATTTATCGAAAAACAACTACTTTTCTGGCAATGTGCCTCGACGAACATTGAATTATGTTTGATAGATAATCGTGCATAATTCCAGATGCATATTAAGTAAAAGAAAGAATTATTAAATTGATCCACTTGAAGTGACCACTTATGGACCGGTTTCGGGGTGTTGCCCCTCATCAGCGTAGGGTAGGCATTGGCAAACTCACGTTTGCCCTTCGAAGAGACAATCCTCACCTTTACTAGGTACATATGAAGAACCGAACGCAGAGCGCCAGTCACGACATCTATACCTTTTAACAACACCAACGTGTAAACAATAGTAAAAGACATCAGAAACTTTCTGTAAAGACACATCGCGGAAGTCACGTAGCGATCTGCATTCACTAAATATATATAAACGCTTGATAGGACCAAAAACCAGTTATTAATCTGATATACTTGAGATGTAATCAATTAGGTATATTTGAATTATAAACATATTGTACATAGTTATAATCAGTTGTAGATCAGATACCGATCAGTGATGATAAATTGTTCGTAGTAATTAATATAAACAAGTTAGTAATAGTTCTACGCAACATCATCTGGAAGAGATGCAGTTTTATAATAAAAGGGTAAAAACTACCCATGTGTTTTATCCTTTTCCACTCTAGTCGAAGTAACATCTCTACAATGGTTTAGAATGGTGCTAGTATTTAGATTGGGAACTTCCATCATCGTCTACAACGCATCTACTCCAACTAAAAGTTTTTCTTCTTCTTATGGTGCCGTCTTCCGTCGAAGGTTGGCGATCATCATGATTATTTGCATTTTGTTGACTGCTGATCTGAAAAGATGATTTGATGAACAATTGAACCATTCTCTCAGGTTGCGGAGCCACGACATTCGTCTTCTTCCCACGCTGCGCTTCCCTGCAATCTTTCCCTGCATCACCACTTGTAGCATTCGGTATCTCTCTCCTCTCATAGTGTGGCCCAGATATTGTAATTTTCTGATTTTTATTTCGTTATTAATTTCTGTTTCTTTTGAGAGTCTTTTTAGTACTTCTTCGTTTGTAATTCTGTCCATATAAGATATTCTCAGTATTCTCCTGTATAGCCACATCTCGAATGCTTCTATTTTTCTCATCATGACTTTTGTCAATGTGGCCGCTTCTATGCCGTATAGTAAGATGGTGAATATGTAGCATCTCAGCATACGTATTTTGAGATCGTTATTTAAATTTCTGTTACAGAAAAACTGTTTCATATTTATGAAGGCTCTGCGTGCGATTTCAATTCTTGCTTTCAGTTCGCTAGCATAATCATTGTTGCTGTTAATCCATTTCCCCAAATATTTATATTTATATACCCGTTCTATTATCTGGTTGTTTACTATCAGCTGTGTGTTGTTGTTTCGGGTCTTTGTGAATACAAGGAATTTTGTTTTGCTGAGATTCATGTTTAGCCCGTATCTAATACTGACATTATGTACATTTTGTACCATTCTTTGTAGGTCGATGGCATTTTCGGCTAGCAACATAGTGTCGTCCGCATACCTTATATTTGAAATAGGTATCCCATTAACTCGCACTCCAGCTTCTTCTTCAGCTAATGCTTCTTTCATGATCGCTTCTGAGTAGATGTTGAACAGCAAAGGGGAAAGCACGCATCCCTGTCTCAAAAGTTTTTAAAAACTTTCAATTGAGAAGTCATTGAAAAGTCTTCAACGAATTTTTACAGTAAAAGTAGGGTTGGACCAATATTGGCCAAACGATTTAAAGTGTTAATAGTTATCTAAAAGATCTATGTGGTTTTAATTGTTTAAAAACTATGGTACAGCTTGTTTTTAAATTTTTTTCGAATGCTGCTAAACATTACCATCTATCATTATTCCATTTTCGTAGATATAATGGACGCAAAATCACCTTTTTTTGGATAATATTATGCCGTTATATTAATTTAATTTTTATTTATGCTTGCAGTCAGGAAAAAAGGTTTGTATATTAACAACTAGTTATGTTTTCAAATTCTAAATAGTAAATGGCTTGTGCTGCTGGTAATGTTTCATTTGTATACATTAAATTAGGAAAACTTGTTAATATAGACCAGAAATTAACATGTAAGGCACACGTAGAAAACAATGTTATAATAGTGAGCAGGATGTGTTTAGTAAATAAGGCAATTACGTGCATCAGTATTTCTACATGTACTTAAGCTAATATAGTGTGGCATCATATCTTACCGGGGGAACTCAACCCCTACAATAAAGAACTTTGTAGTACATTTATCCAATAAGATATACTGACTCAACCCAGCTAAAATATTTATACAATAATTACGATAAAGTTAAAAAATAATATGATAAAATGATTCACAACTATAGGACTAGATGAGGTAAAAAACTACGAATACCATACTCTCGTTTGGCTTTGGTTGACTCTCCTAGTTGTCAAGGTATCATCGGCTACATCCGTGTACTTCAAATATTTAAAAATACACAATCATCTCGCACAAAACGCATTCCATTCTGTTGAGGAACTACATTCTAAATGAAAATTACTGTGTACTATTAATCCTTGATAAAATTCTGTAAATGTTTGCATTACAGTTGTACAATTTTTAATGATAAAATAATTCTACTCTATATTTCGCTTCCCCGTTTAATTAATATAAATGTAAATTATTTATATTTTCAGATATACTCAATACACTATGGAAACGCTCCGCGTCGGCTGGGAACAGCTCCTAACCTCAATCAACCGAAACATTAACGAAGTCGAAAACCAGATCTTAACTCGTGACTCTAAAGGAATTACGCAAGAACAACTTAATGAATTTAGGTCTTCCTTCAATCACTTCGATAAGAATAGAACAGGTGAATAACGAAATCATTATATATCTAACTGTAATTTCGCTTCATGTTCGAATGTTGATACTGATTGGGTATTTCACCAGCTGTCGCTGTCACTTATTTTTTATTTGCCAATGAGCAGTTCGGTTGTTTGTCGAATGCATAAAACCGTCACAAAGCCGTTGCAAAATTCAGATTTTCTAGTATGTCTTGACGAATACAAAGTTGCATGTTGGGTTTCGGATTCATAATCACTTTGTGTTTACGTTCAGAATTCTTAAATTCAAATATAACCCACCCATTTGAAATAATTACTATTTTTATAAATAATTTTAACTTGTTTATATCTTTAGGCATAAAATTTTAAATGCGTTTTACTCTTTATCCCTTTTTTTTTCGAGACACTTCACTTATATTGGTCTGCCGATCAAGTCTCTCAAGTTTTAAAGCATCCAGTTGGAGTTGCAATGAAATAAATGTGTGTAGATCAGTTTTTTGCCGTTTAACCCTCTCGACACTTTTACTTTACATTATTAATCGTACCTGAACGATTGTGCTCTGAAACACAATTTTGATGTAAAACATTTAATGCGGCGGGTGAGGGTTAAACCGGTTGTTGGCGTGGCGACCGTCAGTCTTCCGTCCGACCCAAAATACTTTGGCATACCATACTGATGACAAATGACACTTGTCAAAATCAATGTGTTTCTTTAAATTTTTATACGTTATTGTTTTCGTTTGAAATTCCAAGTCACAAATTAACTATACTTTAGCTCTCACGGTAAAAATATCAAAGAAAAGTATAAAGAAAATGTAGCATATTTATATTAAGTGATAATCAGCAGGTAATTTTAGTTATGCCATATTTATTTCCTTTCATACATATTTTCTATACAAAATAGTTTCGATGTTTCACATCTGCCAGGCGTTTCTTGACGGCTCATTTTTTTAATCTATCAAGTGATAACTCAAATTATTTCATTCGGGCATAATTATTATGATAAAGCAGACATTTTTGTGTACTGGTTTTAATTAGGTCCTTTTACTTTCTGGGACAATTAGGTCTACAAAAAAGTAATAACCAAATGGTTTCAAACATTTAAAATCGTTATTAATAGAATTAAAAGATAGTCATGCTTTTTCCCTCTTCACTATTCCTCCACACTCTTCCAATCGTTTATTATCAAATTAGCAGTTTATCTATTTAAACATCCATTTAAGAATATTTAAGTGACAGACTGTGCAGTTAGCACACATTTTGTTGGATGATAGGTTATATTGGGCCAGACGTGACACGGACCTTCTAATCTTCAGGTTGCATCCTGATTGGGTTAGTCTCTGGCACAACCAACCCATCATACTTTTTTATGTTAGACGTCAACAATATTTCGTGACATCTATCAGAAGTTCAGTTAGTTGGTTTGGAAACTATTGGCATAAACTTATTTGAATTGAACGATTTTTTGCAATCTGAATATGGACAATGGCATGCAAAAATAAATGTGATTGGATACCAAACAATTCCGTAATATGAAAGCTTTATTTTGAATTAATCGTTTTAAGGTCGTTTGACTCCAGAAGAATTCAAATCGTGCCTCGTCTCTTTGGGCTATTCCATTGGAAAAGACAGACAAGGAGACATCGATTTCCAGAGGATTTTAGCCGTCGTAGATCCAAATAGCACTGGATATGTACACTTCGATGCTTTCTTAGATTTCATGACTAGAGAGAGTACAGATACGGACACCGCCGAACAAGTCATCGATAGCTTCCGTATATTAGCTGGGGACAAGGTAAGAATAAGTTCGAAAAAATTATATTCATATTAAAATTCATTAACCTTTTTTTCTGCCCGCTTGAGACAATTTTGTTCGAGAATAACAAATCAAAGAGAAATCTTTGATGTTTGTGGTATCGGTCACCTACGTACACTTTAAATTTACCCTACTGGACATAAAGTTATAAGACTGATTAAATAAAACACACAGAAAATACATATTGTGAAAGGCTTTCGCAGCCATCGTTTATTGGTTTCTCCATCTCTAGTGGATGGCATCTTCCGGAGATATAATGTCCGAAATTGTCGGAAACGGAAATTGTCAGGTCGGAAACTTTAGTCCACCGATGTATTGTGTTTGTATATATACTATTGTACATTGTATATTGTATTCTTTGTACGTTCTTTGTAAACCGTATTTTTGTCATGCTCCCACGGAAAACGTTTGTTTGAAACAGGCTTTTGTCGCTTCTCGTCGGTTTGTTATTCTCTGATTTTATCGTGTTTTTAGTCCCAAGAAATTATATGATGCTGATTGTTTTGTAATATTTTCAGCCGTATATTCTACCCGACGAATTAAGAAGAGAATTACCACCAGATCAGGCTGAGTACTGCATCCAACGTATGCCACCATACAAAGGACCCAATGGCGTTCCCGGAGCCCTAGATTACATGTCATTCTCGACGGCTCTTTACGGGGAATCAGATCTTTAAATTATTTTTTAATATAACAATACATAAAAAAAACAACCGTCGTACTCGTGGTGATATTATCAAAGCCATATTAGGGTTGTCGGAATCTAAAAATGTTACATAAGTTTATTTTTCTTAAAAAACAAAAACGTTAATTTATCATACTAAATATCACATATCAGATTTAACGTTGAAATCCATAACATTTTGTAATATTGTTGTAACGTTACAAACATTTTATTCGCGTTTTTTAAAAAATAATCGTAACGCAGCGTCGGTGTAACCAGTACCATTTTTATTCAAAAAGTTTATGTGTCTTATTAATTTAGCCATTTGATAATGATGTAAACACCGCGCGGTTTTGTAATATTTTTTTTCTTTGAGATGTTACAGCGATATTACATCGTCTAGTGAAACTTCCTCGTTCAAAACAAGCTTGCCAGCTAAACGACACTTGATCCGATCAAGTTGAAAATATCGAAATTTCCTTTTAGCTTTTTATAAAGAATTTTCTTTCAGAATGTCGGCATTAATTCACCCATCCGTTTATTATTTCTCTTCCCGTTATACACTTTTAATACGTACTTTTTTTGCAAGTGCTCAGATATTTATTTATTTACTTTTAGGCTTGAAGTGTACAGATTTTATTTTATTTTATAAGTAAACGCTCTTTATTATTTATAGATTTTAAGCTCAACCTTATCACTTTTTAGTTCAAACTTGTAATGTAATAAAGAGCCTTTATTGTTATATATATATATATTTTTTTTTGGTTGGAGTTTATGTAATGTAAAAATAAAGTATTTTGCCCAAAGTATACTAACTTATAAGTATCAAATGATAAAATAAAATATATTTGATTCAAATTAAGTTATTTTTGTGGGGTGTGATTTTGTTTGGGACGCTATTTTTACGATACTTACTTTTTCCAAGATAAGTAAATGTAAAAAGCAAAGAGTAATAAAATATTTAACAATTTTAACACCAAAAACATTAAAGATACCGGAAGCTATTAAACCTGCCAGCTCTCAAAAGCTACTTGGCAAAAGATACTCTTCAAATCTGTCACATTTTTTGTTTTTTTTTTTTATCTCGTAAATAAAATGGCAACTGGGAGATTTAAACAGTTAAATTGTTTTTTGTCATATTTTTTATTAATATCTCTTAAATTAAACGGTTATTATTGATGTGAAACATCTAATGCAACGGGTGAGGGTTAAACGACCTGTTGGCGTGGCGACCGCCAGTCTTCCGTCCGACCCAAAATACCTTGGCTGCAGTAACTAAAAAATAAGATCTTAACGATAAAAATGAAGAAAATTTATGATTACAAATGTTAATACAAATGCGTTTTATTTCCATTGGGAGCCAACTCTCGTATATAGACCCGCAATCTAGTCTCCTATGTCTATGGTTATAGTACGATACATATCAGTATTTAATTCGCGCATGTGTTTAATCGAAGCTTGAAGTTTAATTGGCCCTACATTCATCAGTTGACAGTTAAATTCCGAATGGCAATCACAGACACCATTACAACGAACTTAATTCATTAAAACAAAGTTTAACTGATACTTGTGGTTTAAACTGAACCTATACAAGTGGGCCTTAAACGTTTAGATTGTTGTTGAATTGCATGATTGAAGTTTATTATGAATAAATTAAATTGTTAATGGGTCGTTAAAAATATTGCCAAAAGTTCTGTCGATAACTAAAAAAGTTCCCGTTTTATAAATCATGACGTCACTGATAAGTCATTATCGTATTTTCCGTTCTGACGCGAAGTTCAGTTCCCGGCATATCAACGGGATCTTGCCAAACTTTGCTTTTACTTTTTCGTATCCGGATTCCAGTCTATTTAAGTTTTTCGGCCCAGTAACGGGCCACGTCGATAGCTTTATCGTTGACTAATCAAAAATCTATTGGGTGCAGTTGTGGGGCATCCGGGGCACACTAAAATGTGTTCCAGGTCCTGCGGTTCGGCACATTCGCATGTAATATCATCTGCATTCAGCAGGCCCCATCTTATTTTGTTAGCCCTTGTTGGGGCTACTCCGGTTCTTATCCGGTTTAGGGTTCTCCAAGTTTTCCAATCCAGGTTGTTGCCGGGGGGGCTCTCCTGGGATAGCGGGTATGTTTCTGGTGGTTCGACCGGATGTAAGCCTTGGCCGGGCGGGCTCCTTATTGTATAGTACGTGGCGTTCGTCAAATGTTTGCTTGAACCTTTTAGTGTACTCCGCCGCCCTGCTACAGTCCTCAGGTGTTGCGAAACCCGCGGCTTTATACAGTAGGTTGAGCGAGGTGGGTTTCATACAGCCAGTTATTAATCTGCATGTTTCGTTTAATGCCGTGTCTACTGCTTTTGCGTGAAACGATCGGTTCAACACTGGGCAGGCGTATTCCCCTGTTGAGAAGCAGAGTGCGTGCACGGTTTTTCTTCGGATGCTGGGGCGTGCGCAACGTGAGTGCTTTTCAAAATGGCAAGTGCAAAAATAACGCGCATGCGCGTTCTGTTATGGAGTAGAGGAT
This sequence comes from Agelastica alni, assembly GCA_950111635.1. Classification (NCBI taxonomy): domain Eukaryota; kingdom Metazoa; phylum Arthropoda; class Insecta; order Coleoptera; family Chrysomelidae; genus Agelastica; species Agelastica alni. The sequence goes on along the minus strand of OX467719.1, from coordinate 8,065,655 downwards.
ACGCCTAGCATAGAAATACTTAGCAACGTGACGTCTATTTGTGTAGTCCACGAGTTTGTCAAAATGACAATTGCATAAATACCGCGTATACTACGAAAGGAACTTCGTTCCAACTGAGTGTTCCACGACACTCACGCCCTTTTTTTTTTGTTTTTTAAATGTATCTTTAATGAAACTCAAAATTTGAGGCAACTCCAACTCGAAATATTTAAAAATCAATATGCTGTATTTTTATTAAATCGGTTACGAGTCACATCTGGTGACAGAATTTTTTTAATCCCTAGTGATTAAATTGGTACTGTTATATTAGCGTTTGTAACGGTAACAAGAGAAGCGATTAAGGGTAAAAAATCTGCTTTTAACATGTGTCAAGTACCCGCCTGATATTAAATATTACATACATTTTAAAAATATTTAAACTATAAACTCCAAGTGATCAGTCGCAATCCAATGCCAATGCTAAGATCAACTCCGTTAGAAAGGGGGTTTTACTTTATGATTACCATTTTTTCTGACGAAAATAATATCGACAATGGTAGAGTAAAAATCTGTTTTTCTATCATTATTTTGTCACCGATAAAATGTAGATATTGTGACTAATATTTTTAATACTGTTTTGCCTGATTTTACTTAGCCTGTAACATCGAAAAAGGAATGAAAATACATTGTTTCGCCAACGTGTATTTTTGTTTTGTGTATTTTAGAGTTAAGCAGCTGATGCTATGATGAGTACGCAGTATTATATATAAACCCTATATTGAGAACTTTGTATTTCTTAATTTACATCTATACCTTAATATATATAATTTTAATTCTTTCTTTGGTATTTTTCTTGTAGAAGTTAGAAAAACGTATTTTAGAACAGTAGAGTGGAGTTCATACTTAAATATGTTTTAACAAGTATGGGAAAAATATACTCAACATATGTTTAATGATGAACAACGACCCGAAAAAACAATCTTTGATACTGTGGAAGGTCCACATATCACTATATCATAAGTAAAGCAGGCAATTAAGCTCATGAAAAACGGAAAAGCAATGGGTCCAGATCAAATACCATCAGAAATTTTTAAAATTATAAAAGAAGATACCATTGCACTTTTTAACAAAATTTATGATACTGGCATAATCCCATAAAGATGGCTTGCATCCACCTTTATTACATTGCTCAAGAAATCCAATGCAAAATCGTGCGAGGACTTCCGCACCATTAGCCTGATGTGCCATGTATTTAAAATATTTCGTCAAGATCATTCATGCGCGGATGATAAAAAATTTAAAGAGAACAGCGGAGAAACAAAATTCGAGTTCAGAAATGGTCTGGGAACGCGGGAAGCATTATTTGCAATCCAAGTCTTAATTCAACGGTGCAGAGACGTATATGTGTGTTTCCTAGTTTACACCAAGGCTTTTGACAGATGCCAACATGGAAAAATAATACATCTGTTAACAGATATTGGACAGGATGGAAAAGACATCAAAATTATCGCTAACCACAATAAGCCAGTTAAAAGGAAGTCAAAGTTCACCTATCTCGGCTGCACGTTGAACGGAAACTGGGATCACTCATAGGAGGATAAATCATTGAAATGAAATAGCGAGAAATACGTTTATATAAATGAAACCGCTTCTTTCATGTCAAGATCTGGCCCTTAAAAAGAGAATAGTCATGTGTTATATATACTCCACTCTTCTATACGGTGTAGAGCCTTAGATGCTGTCAGACGCTATGGAAAGAAAGCTGCAAAAGCCTTTGAAATGTGGATTTTCAGAAGAATTCTTAGAATCTCTATGATAGAAATAATTACCAATGAAGAAGTACTCCGAAGAATGGGATGTGAACCTGAAATCATGCTTTTTGTAAAACGTATTTTGGCCATATCATGAGAAATAGCAAGAACAGAATTCTCCAAAACAGTTCAAGGCAAAGTTGATGGCCGACGAGAGCTTGGGAGAAGAAGAATTTCTTGGCTGGCTAACTTGCGAAAATGGTTTGGAGCAATATCTACTGAATTTTTTCAATGCTCAGCCAATAAGATCCGCATAGCTATGATGATAGCGAACGCCCGTAATCGGATAGGGCAATAGAAGAAGAAGAATATAAACAAGTGAAGTACTTGGATATTATTAACATTATTTTTGTTTAACAATGAAATAGATAAAAACGTTGTAGTTGGTTGGATTTAAAAAAGGTGGCTCGACAAAAAATTCTTTCTATTAGACCTGGTGACGTGACTCACAGTGAATAGCACAGAAAAGTATGCGATATTTATCACTAGTCATTACGACCTGCAAGTAAATAGTTGTGAAGTTCACGATGGAGAAAAAATTAATAATAGCAGTTCGAGGAAGAACAACACTGTACGTTACTTTACATCGCTGTCAAACTTTTTGTAATTTACTTCAAAATAAAATCTCAAAACTGAATACTTATCAATCATTACAATGCCTTTTTATTTCAACTGGTTTGTAATATTTAGCAGTACCTACTTTACTACAATATTTTCAAGTGTTAATATATTAAATTCTAGACTTGTGGGTCATCAGATAGTAATAAACCGGGGAAACTGCCATGTAAATATGAAATGAATTTGTTTTATAGTCTCCAAAAATTTTTTTAATAACTTTTAACGAGTTCCCAGTTGTCTTCGAACAAAAGTGAAATGTAGGATTTTATTGGATAAATATTTTTAAACTCGTGAGTATATCCCTAACAAATCCCAACATGTTTTCGGCGGACAAGGTAAGTATAATAGTGGTGTGTATACTGGCCAATGTAGCATAAAGGTAAGATCATTTAACACATCAAGTGCTCATCCTTTGTTTGTTTTTACTTTCTAATTATTTCTACTAATATTATTTATTTAAAACAATTGAAAATGGCACCACATGGCTTTGAATGTTGGTGCCCGATCGGAGATGTCCTTCCTAGTAGGTCTCTCTGCTCCACTTTCCTTCCAACGTAGAAAATCCGCAATGTTGGGATCACTCTCTTGATCCTGTCTCAGATGAGTTGCAGTCCATTCATCATCAGGTGTTTTCTTATTTGTTTTACGTTGGCAATTCCTTCGTGACGTTCGACCCACACACAGTGCTTGCAGTTATCCGCACAAGGTCTTCTGGACAAGGCATCTGCGTTGTTATGTAATCGTCCTGGCCTATGTTTCATCTTGAAGTGGTACTTGTTTAACTTTTCAATCCACCTTACTACCTGACTTCCAGGGTTCTTAATATTCAGTACCCACTTTAAGGCTGCATGGTCCGTCATTATGAGAAACTCCCTTCCGTGAAGATAATTCTGGAAGTGGTCTACTGCTTTGATGATCGCTAGCAGGTCTTTCCTAGTGACGCAGTAGTTCCTCTCAGGTTTGCTCATCATTTTGCTGTAGTATTTTATCACCTTCTCTTGATTATCCTGCACTTGTGATAGTACGGCTCCAATTTCATTGTTACTTGCATCTGTATCTAGTATGAATAGGCCTTTTTGTTGTGGAAAGCCTAAAATTGGACTAGAACATAGAGCAGCCCACTGTGCTATTGTATAGGCAATATTTATCTTTACGACCATCCCATATTCCACATAACATGATTATTAGTGAATTACAAAACAGAAAAATGTTTTTTGGACTCGCAGATTTTGTCTACTCGTCCGGACTTGTTATGCAAATTACTATTGAAAAACCTTACGGTAAAGGAAAAAGGTTAATCATAATGCACACTGGTGGAGAAATGGGATTTATGGACAATATTTAAATCTGACTAAAAAAGAAGTTATTATCACGATGATATGGATTTTAGATAATTTCATACGGTTGATTAATAACACAGCTGGTTCCGAATATAAGACGCGTTTTGGTTGAGGATAATGCTAGTTACCACGATGAGAGTAATGTTTTATTTTGTCACTGGCCAAAAGAGCAACCCCTAATGATCTTAAATCTATCAATTTATATATTTTTTATTTACTATCAATTTTAATTCACCTTCTGTTACATAAATATTTGGTAACCATAACAAAATAATTACGATACGCCACTGGTACCCAATTCGCTTTGAATCGGCACTGAACATCTGCTGACTTTGGGAACATGGTGGGCCCCATTGACAGGTCTCTTTCTAATTATTGACGAAAATTGTATTGTTAATATTGGATACTGTATCGTTGAAAAATAAAAAGAATGAATTATTCGTTCTACAGCAGTATCTTCCAAGTATAATTAGCATCACTAAAATTACTCTCTCTCTCTCTCTCTCTCTCTCTTTCTCTCTCTGATGTGATGTACCCTGTTTTATTTTTCTAAATTTGGTGTTATTATTCAAAAATAAATGTCAAGCGTTACAAATTAATAAATTAACATCTATATCATGTCACAGACGACCAAAAATAATCGTAGCAATAAAATTTGACTTGCATGAGTTATGAGAAGAGGTCAGAAGGAACTGGCTAAGATTTAGTAGGTGTGTGTGGAAGAAATTGCCTATGAATAACCATCAGCTATCACCCGTAAATTACGAAAAGTTCCCTCGAAGTATGTGAAATTTGATCCCTAATAATGTGGTGGCAATATTTTAGGAGTGTGAATAGGGTTCATTTTCTGAAATGGGAAAGTATTTGATGTTATCACACTTTATCGTTTTACATGGCATTCTTTGAGAGATATTTACAAAAAGTGCGCTGTGGGGGTTAGTGCTTTTCATGAAAGAAGCTTATTGCGAAGATTACAATTCTAATTGGAATACAGGGCGTTTCGAAATAAACTAAATTTCATTTTTATATTAATCATGAAAAATCGTCAAACTTGTTGTTTATTATGTTTTTTAAAATGTTATAATCTCCTAATTATGGCATATATAAGGTGTTTTTAAATTGGGGTTGTTGTGTTTAATTATAATTTTGATAGCCCCTGTAACTTTTGAAGAGTCAGGGCACAATAAATCTCTTCAAAAATATGACTTTATTTTCGAATTACAAAACTTCTGAGTCAATATGTCACACAATAACAAATTCAACTTTTTTCAATAATATTTTCATGGTGAAAAACAAAACATAAGAAAACAATAAAGATGTTCAACTTTAACAGCCCTTTTTTGTATTCTATTAATTTTTAAGTTTTTGCCACAAACTAAAATAAAAAAAATGGGTACTGAGTGTTATCAATGTTTCGTGCAGAGTGGTTCAAAATATATAGTTTTGTTTATGTATGTATTTTAATGGTGAGTTAAGGCATTTTGTAGTTCTGAATTTGATTTCTTTTAACTTTTGTAGAATTTCTGGAATTGCAACGAAAGCAATATGGGGACTTCTAAAGGTGGCATAAGAAAGGATATTTTTGATTTATATTTGTTGCAGTAATATTATACCGCATTGACTTTGGTTTGGTTTAGAGACTTTTATTACAATATTACTTTTTTCTGCCAATTTGCCTGACAGAATTTCGGTGACTAAAATTTGTTTCATGCGTGAAATAAACAGGATTGCTCCCCCTGAAAATCGCGGAGATTTCAAGGCGTTCGTGAAAATGCCAGGTTCGCCAACGCAGTAATTAGGAAGGTATTTAATTTTCTTACCGTCTATGACCTTGAGAATATGTGCTTGTGCACCTAACAATATTATTGAAGTGAAAACCTTGACTCAACTATTCAATTAGTGGAACTGTAATAGTTCAGTTTAAGTTCACACTGATCGGGTTAAAGATTGGTTTAGTAGAAATGATTATTAAATAAGTAGATATATTTTTTAATAGGTAAATAAGAAAACTACACGTAGGTACTTACATAGACAAATTTTATTAATACGACATTTACAATAAATTTAATGCAAAGGTTGGCAACCTAAATCATCAAATTCTGTTACATTGTCAGACAGTTCTGTTTCACTCTCACTGGTATCTTCTCCAACATTCATTATTTATTGGTGTACCTCATCCATAATGTGCTCCATTTTAATATATTCCTCTTTAATATTCTTTACGTGGGCGCAAATGTTTTGCCAGTTTTAAATTGTCACTTGCTGAAATTTTTCTTCTTTTAGCAGCCGCACATCAGCTAGTTTGAATGAGGCATTTTAGGCTACTACTTTATTCTTTACTAGTGCCTGTATTTTTTTTAAAAAGGTTCAGCTCCGGATGGTATGGTGGTAAACGCATTGTTAAAATGTCATGATTTGCTAGAAGCTTGTCAACAATATAATGCATTGGGCACGAAAACTGATGCACCTCCAGCATGTAAGATGATAAGACGTCTTCTTTTGGACACTGGAGATTTTATACATTTATTTTTGCCCACGTCCCACGTCGTTGGTACCGTATGGGAACTATGGATGGAGGTTTCATTGCAATATATTATGGTTCATCCTTCCTGCGTTTATTTTTTTTAATTTTTGTAAATATTAAATGCTTTTAGATTTAATGTCAAATTTCTTAATCAACACTTTTCTATTGTCTTCTGCTTTTCTCCACCTAAGCCCATTTTTTTAACAAATTTTCTTGAAAAAATTGATCTTACCTGTAAAATTAATTCCTTCTTTATTTTTAACAGCTTCAAATTTACTTTTTTATGGTAGGCCTCCTTTTCTTAATAGCTGTATAGGAGTAAATAATTTTTTCAATTATTTTTTTATCAAATTCATCAACCGAAGTAGGAAGTTGAGGGTTTGTTCATGGAATCCCTTTCTGTCGCGGCGAAGCCCTTTATAGCCGTAAACATCGAAGCTACGACAAAGAGTGATTTAACTGAGTATTATTTAAACTGTGGATTTTTAATAATAAAATTATATAAGTTAACTTCAAACGAACGTTATTATAACTTGAATCTGTATGGTTGAGCAACAAGTCGATCTTATCTATACGATTCTACAAATCGAATGCGTAAATTTTAACTTTGCGTCAGTATGAGTTATAGCCCGTAAGAAAATCAATAATTTTATCTGTTTGACTATACATAACCAACGAATTAATGAATTTTTGTTTAGTATGGCAGAAAAAAGAATGAACCCAGTACCAGAAAGGTAAAAAAAATAATCCAGGTATACTAAAATGCTTTGATTTTAAAAATCACTTAAGGTAAATGTCAATTTTCCTTAAGTTTGTAACTCTCACATTACTGCCCCAAACAATTATTGAAAAGGCATAGTGTATCAGTCATTTGGGGAATTTAGCCATGTAAATAGACCCAAAAAAGTAAAGTGTACCTAATATTTAAATAAATTGCAACTTTTTTCATAAATGCTAACTATAAAGGATTTTGTTGTATACAGTATGTCTACTTAAGTTGGAACCATATGAAAAACTTTTTTATTATTGGTTTTATGAAAAAAATTTATTCCTGATAAAAAGTTCTGCATGGTTCAAAACTTAAAATGCCACTATCAGATATCAATTTTTTTAAGGCATATACGAGGTTTGTCAAAAAATATAAATTTTACTCAAAAGTAAAGTACCTTTATTTTTTACAAGAAGAATGTTATAAAGTAAAGTTATTTTGAATTAAAAGTTATATTCAAATATGCAATTACAGCCGTTTAGCATGAAAATTCAGGTTTGGTGATTATGCAGAACCATGCAGAACTTTTTATCAAGAATAAATTTTTTTCATTAAACCAATAATAAAAAAGTTTTCATTATGGTTCCAACTTAAGTAGACACACTGTATATTTTGCCATAAATATTCCAATCGATTCCAAAATAAATCCGAAGAGTTTGCATAAAACGAAAATAAACTTTGTAACGAATAGTAAAGAAAATAAAAAAATTCACCGCCAACTTATTTTTACTTTTCTAAAAACAAACTGCAAAACACATATATTCAGAGATGTTATTTACTTTCATTACACAATATTTTTCGCAATTACTTCTAACAAAAGCTAATTCACTCAAGAAATGGTAGAAAACTTCATTTTAGTTTTCTTCTGATAAAAACCATTATGATGCAGTTCATCGGGTCTTTTAGCAAACTTCCTTTTGTCTTGCAACTCCATAGCTTACGTAGTAGTTTTTTTTTTGTTGAAAAACTTTTAACCTCTTTAACAGTACGATGTATTTTACCAGAGACGGCGGATTATTTCTTTTTATAATAGAATCATTATTTACTACAATGGACAACAAATTGAAACTGAACTTAATAAGACTGCATGAGAAAATTATCTCTGGCTCTTGCTGTACGATTTGCTAACATTTAACCTCTTTACAATGATAAAAAATGTAAAAAGAATTAGATTTTTATTTTTGTTTCGCTTTTGGTTATTACAGATTTGAGAGAAGTTCGTTGTCAAGGAGAGCTTGAATGAATTGATCATCAAATGCCTCCTTTACAACGATGATCATATGAGAAGTTGCAGGCGATTGTTAATATTATGCATGATTCCCTAAAAATCAAAGAAAGAGATACGGAAAATATGACAGTGACATTGAACGAAGGGTGTTGGCAGGGAAACAAAGGAATATGATCCTGTAAAACTTTATGAGCAGCCAGAACGTGTGAAAAAAGGGTAACTGACTGTGAATAGAGAAGTGCATGTCCCAACACTTAGGTATGTATTGTAGTGAATATTGGGTTTGGCAAAAGCATGGAAGTTAGATCAATGCTGCTAAGATGAGTAGTCTGGTGAGAAGTATACCCGGAGTGACCCTCATAAATAAAGTGAGGAATATTGAGATAAGAGAACGCTGTGGTGTGAAAGATGTGGTAACAAATATAGATAAAGATGGTTTGGTCACGTAAAGAGGATGGATAAAAGAATATTGACGAAACATACTGCAAGGGAAAATCACAGGAAAACGTGGGCCAGGTCGACGAAGATATTCTTGGCTAAATCGTAATTGCCAGGATGATCACCAACACCCGGACCAGATAGGCACCATAAGAAGAAGAAGAAGAAGACGAAACAGCGTGTGTGAATGACCAAGTCGGTAGAGGTCGACCTAGGCGAACGTATCTCGATTAGATCAACATTGTTTTGAAGAAAGGCCAGGTAAAGAGTACCAACAACTGACGAGCATGAATGAAAGCGCTGATGAAAAAAGAAGAATCGAAAGACGTGCGTAAGAACCGTAACGAGTGGAAAGAAGTTGTCCTTGCCTACCCCTACGGCAAAAAGGCGTGACTATATGTATATGTATGTAAGACTGTCCTAGTTAACTGAACCTTGAGAGATAAATATTTATAATGTTGTAAAATAATTCACTTTAAAAATCGTTGAAAACTTTATTTATTATTTTTTTTGATAAAGATGCAGTTCATTGGGTGTTTTAACAAACATCATTTTTTCTTGTAACTTACTCTATAGCTGACATAGTAGTTTTTTCTTGTTGATAAACTTTTGACTTTCATAGTTTGCTTTATATTTCTTTCTGAATGGTTCTTTTGTACTCAGTACTCAGGTTTGTAACCTTTAACTGGTTCACTGCTAACGGCCAAACAGAAAACTTACCCGGTGGCGGATAACAAATATTTATGGAAAGCGAAAATACTTTAGATAGGTCAATATGAAGTTTATGATGACATACATACATACATAAAGTCACGCCTTTTTCCCATAGGGGTAGGCAGAGACCACTTCCTTCCACTTGCTACGGTTCGTACACACATCTTTTGCTTCCTCTACTTTCATCAGTGCTCTCATACATGCTCTTCGGTTGTTGGTACTTTTGACCTGGCCTTTCTTCAAAACAATGTTGATCTGATCGAGATATGTTCTCCGAGGTCGACCTCTACCGATTTGCCCATTCACACTCGCCTTATAAATTTTTTTCGTCAATCTTCCTTTATCCATCCTTTCTACGTGTCCAAACCATCTAAGCATTCCTTTATCTATCTTTGTGACCGCATCTTCTTTTACACCACAGCGTTTTCTTATCTCACTATTCTTAACTTTATCCAACCGAGTCACTCCGGCTATACTTCTCAGACTACTCATCTCCGCAGCATTAATCCTATTTTCATGCTTCTTCTGCCAAACCCAACATTCACTACCATACATAAGTGTAGGAACCAACACACCTCTATGCACCGCCAGACGTGCCTTTTTTGACACTTTCTGGCTATTCATAAAGCTATGCAGTGCCCCATTCATTTGTTTTCCTGCCAACACCCTTCGCTCAATGTCACTGTCATACTTTCCATCTTTAGTAAATTTTGAACCCAAGTACACAAATTCATTAACTTGTTCCACTCTTTCTCCCTCAATCGAAACCCCACAGTTTGTCATGCTTTCTTCTCTTTCAAAAACCATTACTTTTGTTTTGCTTACATTTATTTTCATCCCTTTGATTTTCAGGGAATCATGCATAACATTAACCATCGCCTGCAACTCCTCTTCAGATAACGCTAATATGATGACACTTGTCAAATATGAAGTGAAATGTCAATGTAGCTACGAATTTTCACTCCGGGTGCTGATAGACGTGTCCTTATTTTAAGTAAAACGAGTTGAAAGTGTTTTATTGCTTGACGTACATAAAACATAAAAAATAGAAAAAATCAAAATAATGAACACATTATGGGTTACAGAAATTTTAAAGCTACAAAACGAAATTATTCCAGGAAACAAAAATATTCTAAATAAAATATAAAAAATAAAATACATTTTTGATTACAAAGTGTAAAGTAAAGTAAAGTACAAGTATCTCTCAAACGAAGCATTTACGGACATACGTTTATATAGTAAACTGTCATTTTTTCATGCAGAATCACCCTCTGAAGTTTGTCGCACTTATATACTAACACCCTGTATATCTATATAATTTTATAAAGAAGCATAATTCTGGAAATAGTGTAGAGAAAGGAGTGGAAAGGAGATGAAATATAAAAACGGTTCCACCAGTGTTTAAGAAATCCCGAGCTGTACCGAATAAAACTAGTCATTAATAAAAATACCTGTGGTATGCTGTTCAAATTTTGCAAACGTATAAATAATATGTCTGCTTGTTATGTCCTTTGTGCTCAGAAGTATGTCACGTATTTTTTTAGCATATTTTACCCACTCACACGAACGGCAGAGCTTTACAAAAGTCTAGACGGTGTAATTTGAAAGATATATATCCCAACAAGTTTGATTCTATGTTACGAAAGTGGTAAAACTTGAAAGCAAAAGAGTAGGTACAATCCACAAATTGTCACAAACATTCTGAAACTTTTCCGATTGTTTGACCAGGCGTTAAGATGCGAGTTGGATTCGAAGTTTTTACTTAAGTTGGTATTCTATTAGATGACCAAACTAAATTCCATTAAATCGCTTTTTTTTGTTTTTCTCAATTATCACTTGTCGTTATATTGCTTCTTTGAAACATTACGAATCATTGACAATGCACGTTCTTAGTTACTTGAACTACTAATAGCAAAAATAAATATCAGTGGTCTGGGTTCGACCCGAGATGTCCACACCACCAACTTCCCAGTGGAAAGAATGAAAAAATACCATATGTTTTGTTGTTATAATTATTATAATTAAAATTATTATAAAAACGATTTTAAATTGTTTGTAACAAATTGTAATTGTCATTAACAATATTCTGTTTATGTCAACCGTATTCTTTCAAACTTTTTCTTATTATTTCATAAGCAGGAGCTATTTTCAATTGTTCGTAACAATCGAAAATTTTTTTAATTATTATGATCAATAATCATTTGTTAGTAACAATATTCAATAAACAATGCTTGATTATTACTAACAATAATTTTTCACTGTTATAGCGTCTTCAATGCTATTCTCTCAATACTGACACTGAGTTTAAAATTCTCCAATTCCTATTTTTGTTTTCTAAAACTATTTTTTTTTATAAAATATTGTCATCAAATTTAATATTCCTTACATGCAATAATCATATTATTCAAAAGATCTTAAAATTCTGTATTAAAAATAGTATAATTTATAAATTGCAAAAATCAGGTAGTTTACCATTTTTTTCAGTTTTTTTATTCTCCATAAAAAACAGCAACAAAAAATAACGCTGTTTTGAGGGACAGAAAAGTTACTTCTGTGCAAATAAAAAGGCAAGTTCAAGTAAGTGACCGTACAATAAGAAGGTGGCTTTTTGATATTGGACTGCGTGCCACGAGACCTGCAACCGGTCCATTCGACACCATCGAGTTGAACGCCTTAGATTTGTTAGGGAACATGAAAATTGGGGTAACGAAGAATGGAGCAATATGCTTTTCATGGATGAGTCAAGGTTTTGTCTTAGAACACCGGATGGACGTGAAAGAATTTACCGGAGACCTGGTGAATGTTTCTTCCAAAACCATTTTTGTCCTAGAGTAAGTTACGGAGGCGTTTCGGTAAACGTGTGGGGTGGCGTAAGTTTTAAAGTTAGGACGGACTTGGTTATAATGAACAGGGGAGCGATGACAGCCGATAGGTACATAAGAGAAATTTTAGAGCCACATATTGCGAGAATTGTACGTGAGTTTCTAGCCGAGGTTGTAATCCCAGTAGTAAATTAGCCTGCTCTAAGCCCAGACTTAATCCCAATTGAGCATGTTTGGGATGCTTTTGGGAGGAAAATACGATCTCGTGTACTAACTCCTGCAAATTTACAGCAGCTTAGTGACGTTCTAATTGAAGAATGAAATTAAATGCTAAGACGAATTGCAGCTGTTATCCATGCAGTTGAGTCCTTTTATCGTCCATTTGTTGAGTCCTTTTATCGCGAATTGTATAGGAGGAACGATGAAAGCCAAGATTAACCCATACCCAAGATCATAAACCGGGGATCAGAGGAAATGCCAGAAATAACAACATTCGAAGTAAGAACGGCACTTTCAGAAATGAAAAATAACAAATACCCCGGTGACGATGGAGTGGTGGTAGAGGCAATCAAGCTGGGCGGGAATAAAATCATCCAGACTTTGGCCAGACTTTTCACCGAGTGTATTTACCAAGAAACCACCGCATCGCATTGGAACAATGCAGTAATTGTTTTATTACACAAGAAGGGAGATATAACAGACCTGACAAACTACCGCCCTATTAGTTTACTGTCACAGATAAACAAGCTCTTCACAAAAATTATTACAAAGAGACTGGAGGCTAGGTTTGACTTTTGTCAGCCCAGATAACAAGCTGGATTCAGATCGGGGTATGGTACCAACGACCATCTACTAGTGATAAAGAATTTGATAGAGAAATCTACAGAGTATAACAAACCCTTGGCACTGATATTCGTAGATTATGAAAAAGCCTTCGATACTATAGATCAACAGAAAATGCTAGCAGCATTGACTGGGTGTCGAACAGACCATCGCTACATCAACTTAATTAAACATATCTACCAAAATGCCACGGCTAGTGTAAGATTATCCGAACAAGAAACAAACAAATTCTCCATACAGCGAGGAGTATGGCAGGCAGACACCATCTCTCCAAAGTTATTTACGACACTTTTGGAACATACTTGTAAGAGGGCAGACCTATACGAACATGGTATTAACATAAATGGAGAGAAGCTTGGTCATTTAAGATTTAGCCGATCCTATGGATGATGAAATAGCAATGTTGGAAAAACTCGTATCACGCTTCCTTCGAGGTCGGACTGAGAATCAACATGACCAAGAAACAAATAATGAAGAACCTGGTGCTAAACCGTAATGTTTCTATCATTGGAAAGGATATGGAGCAAACTGTGTCATATAAATATTTGAGGCACGAAATTAGACTAGGCAGGGATAACCAAACATGTGAGCTCCCCCGTCGAATAGGATTAACCTGGGCAGCCTTTGGAAAATAAAATTACATATTTAAGTCGCACTTGCCAGTATGCCTCAAAAGAAAAACCTTTAATCAATGTGTGTTGCCCGTTCTTACTTATGGCGCGAAAACATTGACACTCACAAGAAAGCTCGTAGACAAAATCCGAGTAACACAGAGGGCTATGGAGCGCCGGATGTTGGGCGTCTTTCTTAGAGACCGGATCCCAAACGAAGAAATACGTCATAGAACAGGGACAATCGACGCTATAGAAATAATTGCTACTTTAAAATGGAACTGGGCAGGACACGTTGCCAGATTATCTGACAACCGATGGGCAAGACGTATCGTCGAGTGGAGGCCAAGGCAAGAAGCGTTCCGCAGTAGAGGCCGCCCACCTACCAGATGGACTGACGACCTGAAACGTGTTAGTAGCAATTGGATGCAGGACGCACAGAATAGGGACAGATGGAAAAGACTGAAGGAGACCTATGTCCAGCAGTGGACGCGTATGGGTTGACGATGATGATGATGATGATCCATGCACGTGAGGGAAACACTTCGTATTAAGTCTTTCATGTTTTTCACTTTTCAGTTTGTTTTCATTATGTTCGGTGGTCAGTTAAATTGTTATTACCATAGGAAAAATGTAATAATGTAACGAACGTTTCTCTTAAACCATTGTATCTTTTACAAAAAATAATCTATTGTAATAAATAAAAAAAGAAATTGTAAAGAAACGATGTCTTGATAGCAAAAAAAAATTACAAGGTGGAACAACTTCGACACATCACATGTGGTTTTAAAGTTAGAGTAGAATAACACACTTTGTGTCACCCTGTATAAAATTAATAAAATCAAATGCAGAAAAACAAATTTATTAATGAACAAACTTTATCAGTTTTTTGAGTGGATTGATTATTTTGATCAATAGGAAACATTACCAACTGTTTAATCTGGAATAAAGCAAATGTACTTGAATATTTAGTAACAAGGTTTATGTTCTTTAAGGAATATCAAATGATGTCTAGTAATAGCTAAAGTGTTTTAGATATTCATATTTTGTTTTAAGGTTTTTTTAGTTTCCATATGGACGTATCTTAATGAAACACCTTGTTTAGATAAATGGTTTAAGAAAATGAATAGGTACACCTGAAGGCAGCAATATTTTAAATTTGGCGAAGGAGGCTACAGCACCGTCAAATGCGAAGCTCCCTTACGTAAACACCAATAAATCTTTGCAAGATTAAGGCCTTTTGCAGGACGGCAGCCCGTAGCACTCCCTAGGTGGCCGTCACACGTGAAACAACTAACACAACTCACAGTTATCTTGATCACTGTTTGTTCGGCAAATCTGAAGACTACCGTTGTCGTTCTCTTACCATCATCGTAAAATGTGGATTCAAACGGTGACGTCTGAGTTTACAGCGACGTAAAAAACACACCGAAGATTGGGTTTTTAACCTATCACTTCCTAAAAGCAAACAATCAAACTACCCAAACAAATGGGAAGCATACTAGTGTTCGATGCTATTCAGCGCTAATATTAAAAAAAAAATGATTTTAAAAAATATTCAATAATCATTGTTATTAGTCTTGGACAACAGTTTAAAGAATTTGGTTATTTTTTATTGTTTCTTCATCTTCCACAAGGTATTCGGTTCGTATTGATATTCAGCTGCACCATCAACAATTTGCCTCTTAAAAACATAGAGCGGTGTTTCTCAACCTTTTGTACATTTATTTATTTATTAAAAGTACAGTTGGTAAAAGTACAATTATTAAAAGTTAACTTGACATTAGATTCGTTGCTGTTCTCTACTATAGAACTGATCTATTACCACGCATAATATTTATGATCTTGTTGTGGTGTTCTTGATCGAGATTTAAGTATGGTTTTATACAATTTTGATTGCTATGACCAGCAATTGTTGTTCTTCTAAACCACTTTTTGCCAACAGCAGTTGATCTATTCCAGTGATTTGTTATCTTTTTGTCCTTTACACTCAAGCCAATTGCCTCGGCAGCAGATTTAGTCCATCCATTTATTGTATTTCTTCCCACAGGTACATTACCACTTGTACAGCTTTTAGAACCATTTTAGCACGTTTTACTGAACACCGGATTGTATTCAATAGAATTCAATAGAATCTTTTAGTATTAACGCCAAATTCTTCTAAGCTTCTATATTCATTTAATTTATATTCCCGTTCGCAGCAGCAAAATAATAACATAACATAAATAATTTAAAAAATAAAAAAAATTTGACCTTCTATTAACCGCGAATACAGGAAGTGGTTGCAATTTTGTAATCCACGAATGCTCAAAAAGCCAATAACGGAAATGTGAATAAGGAGCTTGAATTAAACTGAGTCTAAAATATTCATTGTCCGTACTCAAGATAAAGTCGTTGCTTCGATTACAGATTTGAGTACCTACAGACTATGAATACTGGCCAAAACGACTCCCCGACTGCCGGATAGCTGGATTTGTCTAGTCGACGACTTGGGTACACTCAAACGAACGCAGTGTCAGTCTTGAGCATTTTTTTCTGTATGTTCGCCGATACCGGACATTTCTCAACGAACAAGATGAATTAAGAAATGGGGGAATAATAATTATGGCTTATTAATTTTCATTTTTCACGGTACGAAATTCTCAGCGATCCATCGTGAGCGCTTTCCGAAAAATTGTCGCCAGAGATTAATACGGCTTGTCTTATTTATGTCCGGTAAAAATTTATTGCATGAGAACCGTTCCTTTACATCTTTTTGTCCATGTTAATTGGTAAGATTTAAAAAACGTTGGATCGGGCCCTATAAGTAAGACGGGGCATTTATATCAGTCAGACTGCCAGCGCGCCCGTTTTTGTATGAAAGACATTTTTCATAGTTTTTGTTCGCACTCGTTTATGTGAGTGGAAAAAATGGGGTTTTAACAATCTCAAACTTGATGTACAGCGCGTTTTAAACTTTACGAGTCATTTACTAAAATTAATAATAAAGATCGATTGTATTTTTATTTTTTACTCATCTGTTATGTTTAGAAAATAAATAGAAAAACAGTGTTATTTGACAAAGAACTGTAGTATACTTAACCATTTCTACTGAAAAGAAGTTTTTAACATATCAGCAAAAAAGAAAACAAAACAATGCTTTCATTTCAAAACCAGCCGTTCCAAATAAATATTAGAAACTGAGATGGACCTTCGGGAAAATCCAGATAATCAATTTAAAATGCTTATAATCTTAAGATTAAGTGCATTCTACATTTTGGAGAAAAAAACCAATTACTTTTGACCTTAGAAGGGGAAGGGATTCTAGAAAGGAGATTATTGTGAACCCGCTTTTTGAAAAGTTGCAGGTCATACTTCTCTGGAAAAACTGATTTTGGAAGCTTGTTCCATTCTGTAGCAGCCCTGTAAAAGAATAAATTTTGATGGAGATTGGTCCTTGTAAACTTGAGAGCAAATTGGAGAGACTGATCAGCGTGCCGAGTTCTTCGGCCGAATGTGTCCAGTGGTGGTATAAGAGTTTTTATTTCTCTGGGGCATCTGCTATGTCTAGTCTGCAACTCTTCTTCTATGTTCTAGTGGATGAAGGTTATCTGTGAGAGTTGAGCTGTTTATCAACCGAATGGCCCTTTTCTGAATGAAATCTAGAAGACGAAGAGAATGCCTTGGTGCTGAACCCCAAATATGCGAGCAATACTCCAGTATAGGTCGGATTTGAGCCTTGTACGTCGCCGTCGTTAACAGTTGGTCAGGAGTGAAAAACTTTCTAGCTTTCCACAGAAAACCTAGCCTCTGGCTTGCCGACTTTGCGATGTTTGCAACTTGGTCATGCCAAGACATATTATTGGACACCGTGACTCCCAAAATCGAGATGGAGGAACTTGGTTCAAGGGTATTTCCGGACATTGTGATGGGATGACTTTAGGAATTCACTTTCTTGGAAAACGTGGCGCTTTGTGTTTTTTGGGCGTTGAACTGAACAAGATTGTTGGTTCCCCACTCGACGATTGCTTTAAGATCTCTATTGATGGAATCAACCTGTTCCTGTCTGAGTCTATTTGTATCATTCACCGAAAGTGATCGATAGGATGTGAAAGTAAACATATTATCAACAATTTTTTATAATCTAGGGGATGTTCGCTTAAAATTTTTTTTATAAAGATTTGCTTAATATAAATATTTTAAAATATATACATTTTAAATATAGAGTTTTCTACACAAAGTAACTGTAACATTTTACAACGCATCCAAATATGTTATAATTTACAGGGTGTTCTATTTAAAATATTACTTATTTATTGTTATGTATGTTTCTGAAAGATTCTTTACTGTTAAATAGTTCTGCTTTGTTCCCTTGAGACCGTTATTTTTCAGATTTTTTTTGCAATGTTTTATTTATTTATTCAAGGGCAAGCCCTTTTAAATTTCATATATTAAAAAACAACAGCAAAAAAAAATATACAATGTACACAAATTCGGACATAAACACTAAAATGGATATACATAAATTTCAAAACAAGGTGTACAAAAATCATGTAATGGTAAAATGTAAATTACTGAACATTCAAATCACGAACATAACTTTTAAATTTACTAATAGAGACATCAAAAAGTGGAAGGTTGTTCCTAGTAGTAACCACAATCATTTTCTTTCTATAATCCCTAAAAAAACAAAAACTTTCTGTCTAGTGTTTTGGCAGTGATATTTGTAGGTCAGGGAGCGATCGAGTACCACACCAAGATATATGGGTTTTTGTCCCTCCCAGGACACATTTAATTTTTTCTTTGCTAGATGGGTGTTTAAATGGAAGGCAGATACCTGGGTTTGGTATCAGTGAGTTTTCCTTGTAGTAGTGTGACATCATTTCTAAGGCTTCCTCCAGTTTAGTTTCAACCTGTTTGTATGTTTTGTCTTGTTTTGCGATGCCAAGATCGTCAGCATATATAAAATGTTTCGCTTGAGGATGGATTGAAGAAAAATCGTTCGTTTAAAATTTGACATACGTTATAGCCGCGTATGAAGAAATTAAATTCTTTTCGTTCCATAATTCCATCCGAAGAAGTAAATCTTGTTATGCACGGTGTTGCCATATATGTAGAAATCGAGTCGATCATGTTGATCGTGTGTAAAGAAACTTATCAATAATTATGAGCACATGTTTAAGAAATAGACTTTTAGCTATGAATTATTAATACAAAATTATTGCCAAACATATATTCTGCAAAACTGACACGATGATGCAAGAATATGAAAATCTGTTATACATAGTTCGAGACTTACAGTCAACAAAACAGGAATTACATCCTAACCAACTTTTTTCGTATTTAGATACCTGTTACAGGATGGCGCCCGTTTATAACAATTACAGTAAAATTTTTAGACATCGTTTTAGTAGGAAATGATTGTTGTAAGGATCGGGGGTTATAATTTTCTTTTCCGTACGCCGATGATCAAGTCATATTAGCGTCATCTGAAGAGGAGTTGCAGGCGATCGTTAATGTTATGCATGATGCCCTGAAAATCAAAGGGATGAAAATAAATGTAAGCAAAACAAAAGTAATGGTTTTTGAAAGGGAAGAAAACATGACAAACTGTGAAGTTTCGATTGAGGGAGAAAGAGTGGAACAAGTTAATGAATTTGTGTACTTGGGTTCAAAGTTTACGAGAGATGGAAAGTATGACAGTGACATTAAGCGAAGGGTGTTGGCAGAAAAATAGATAAATGGGGCACTACTTATTTTTATAAACCTACAGAAAGTGTCAAAAAAGGCACGTCCGGCATTGCATAGAGGTGTGTTGGTATGTATGGTAGTGAATGTTTAGTTTGGCAGAAGAAGCATGAAAAGAGGATTAATGCTGCGGAGATGAGTAGTTCGAGAAGTATAGCCGGAGTGACTCGGTTGGATAAAGTAAAAAATAGTGAGATAAGAAAACGCTGTGGTGTAAAAGAAGATGTGGTTACAAAGATAGATAAAGGAATGCTTAGATAGTTTGGACACATAGAAATGATGGATAAAGGAAGTTTTACAAAACAAATTTATAAGACGAGTGTGAATGGACAAGTCGGTAAAGGTTGACCTCGGCGAACTTATCTCGATTAGATAAACATTGTTTTGAAGAAAGGCCAGGTCAAGAGTACCAACAACCGACGAGCATGCATGAGAGCCCTGATGAAAGTAGAGGAAGCAAAAGATGTGTGTAAGAATCATAGCAAGTGGAAGGAAGTGGTCTCTGCGTGACTATATGTATGTATGTATGTACACAAAAGGAAATTATACTCAACTTTGATAACAGTGGACAGAATTTAAATCATAGGTCGCTGATTTTTTAAAGTTTTATTCAGCGCTAAAATATTTCTCTCTTAAAAATACACTATGCACTTGTACCACTAATAAATTTACCCTTTTTAATTGGATGAATTGGAAGAATAAAAACACCAAAATGATTCGAATATCGTGGAAAAATAGGAAAACCGATCGCCCTGATCGGTGAAGATATATAGCAACCGGAGTCAGCAAAAGGAAAAAAAAGGGTTTTCGGAACTTGCCTTCACGATGGCGGTTAAAAACTAAAAAATAAATTGCCTAGAGCACTAAGAGGCAGCTCAAGACTAATTTAATTAGAAACAAAAGAAAAATTAAAAGTGTTGGAATCAAAGTACGCAGAAGACAAGTTTTTCATAATAGGAGTCGCAGGGAACTAAATCAGGAGAATAGGAAAGGTTTTTCGGCCAAAAACTGCTTTAAAAGAAAGGTATAACTATCTAATTTTAAATATTTTAAAATGTTGCAACAAGAATAATTTGTGTAACAAAGAACATGGGTGTTATTTCGAGATAAGCTCTCGACGTTTCCCTATTAATTGTTTGCGACTTATTCAGCAATCCCTCACACTTGTGAGTCTAAGCTGACTTGTGACTGTAAACAATCCCTGAGACAACTGGCAGCAACTGGACTCTCCAAAGCCCACTGGAAAGAAGAGGTTCGACGCTGGGAAACAGATGAAATGAAATCTCACTGGCATAAAGTGCCAGGACGAACACAAGCGAAAAGGCTAGTAAGTTTCTCGAGTTGGAGAAATACTTGAAACTGGTGACGGGACTCCTCACTGGACACTGCTCTCTGAGGTATTATCTGAAAAAGATGGGCAAAACAGAGAGTGATAGTTGCCGCTACTGCGAGAACTTCGCTGAAACTGCAGAACATTTGCTTTGCGAATGCCCAGCGCTTTTCTGCAAACGGCTCAAGTTTTTGGAAGGGGTTTAAAGCCCTCCGATGTCAGGAACTTAGCTCCTAGGAAATTGATAAACTTTGTACGAAGTCTCGGAATTCCGAGCCTCGAATAGATTAAGGGTTATGCACAAAAGATCTGATAGGTCTACAATCTACAATCGCGCTTTTGCATCATTTAGATATCGAACGACCAATTTAAACTAATTAAAAAATTAAGGTTAATCTCTAAACTACTGATTTATACTCGATTAATTTTAACTGCTAGATAGCCATCGCAAAAACGCCAAATCGCATCCCCTACATTTTAAACTGGATCACAATAGCGTTTTCTTGGGTGTATAAAAGAGCATTAAATACAATTTGTCCTGGTAAATAAAAGGGTCCGTTGGTAATCCCGGTGTTCGTGTTCCCTTTTCGGTCCGAGGCTCAATCAACCAAGATTAACGGCCCAGTGCCCGAAGTCGATCCATCGTTGGGTGGCACTGAGCTGGCGCATTTTATCATGCTGACCGTATCTTATAGAGGTCCCCCTATATATTATTTCCTGACGGTTATCAAAAGAAAAATTTCATCAAATAGCTCAGAAAATGAACGAGTAAATTTACTAACAAATTAGTACATACAGGGTGTTCCTACAGCAGAATAGAGATCATTGCTCTTTAGTTTTTTTTGCATTTTTCTCCAAAAGCTTCTATGAGTCCTGGATAAAGTATACCACTGGTAACAGAAAAATTCTTTTCAGCAACAGACGCTCTTCATATAAAAAAACAGATAATTGAAAAAGCACACGAATACAAAGCATATATAGAACTGGATGAATTTGAAGAATACAAACACCAAAATAATTCGAGTGTCGTGGACGAATGGGCAAAAAATATCAGTGGTCTGGGTGCGACCCGAGAGGTCCACACGACTAACTTCCTAGTGGAAAGAATAAAAAAATACCATATGTTTTGTTGCTCGTATTATTATTAAAATTATTATAAAAAAATATTTCAAATTGTTTATAACAAATTATAATTGACATTAAAAATATTCTATTTATCTCAACCGTATTCTTTCAAACTTTTTCTTATCATTTCAAAGCGGGAGCTATTTTCAATTTTTTATAACAATTGAAATTTTTTTTTAATTATTATGATCAATAATCATTTGTTGGTAATAATATTTAACTGTTATAAACAATGCTTGATTATTACTAACAATAATTTTTCATTGATATAGCGTCTTCAATGCTATTCTCTCAATACTGACAAAAGTTTAAAATTCTCCAATTCCTATTTTTGTT
Source organism: Agelastica alni (assembly GCA_950111635.1). Taxonomy (NCBI): domain Eukaryota; kingdom Metazoa; phylum Arthropoda; class Insecta; order Coleoptera; family Chrysomelidae; genus Agelastica; species Agelastica alni. Next base: position 8,043,440 of record OX467719.1, on the reverse strand, counting down.
TTTTACAACTTTTTTACAACTCTTTTTTTGAATTATTTTCATCATATTTTTCATACAAATATTCCTAACATGTAATTATCATATTCAAAAGATCTTAAAATTTATAAATAGCAAAATTCAGGTAGTTTACCATTTTTTTTCAGTTTTTTAAATCTCCATAAAAAACAGCTTAACCAACTTTGCTGAAAATCTAATCAGTGCTAAGTTGCGTAATTATGCGTCGAATGCAATTGGTCACACGTCGATAACATTTTTTGTTCTCTAGATAATCGAGACGAAAAATAATTCCGAAAGTTTACCATTTTTTTCAGTTTTTTGATTCTCCATAAAAAACAGCTCGACCGATTTTGCTGAAAATCTAATCAGTTCTAAGTTGCGTAATTATGCGTCGAATGTAATTGGTCCAACGTCGATATCATTTTTTGTTCTCAAGATAATCGAGACGAACAATAATTCCGAACGCACATACGAACATACAAACATACCAACATACGCACATACGTACATACACACACAGACGTTCACTTAAAAACTATTGTATTCGACTCTGGGGACCTTGAAATGTGGAGATATGTCAAAATTCGGGATTCGCAAAATCGGACCCATTACTATAACTTCCACTGTACCTACTTATTTATGTATGTTAGATTATACAATTATTTATTTTTGTTTTGTTTTTATATCTGATTTATATCTTTGGTGTAAAACAGTTCTGCTCTGTTCCTTTTAAACCGTTGACACATTTAAGAAAGTTCATGGATTAAGAAACGAATATATAAGGCGCCAAAACACCCAATATTAAGCTATTCATGATATCATAGACTTTATTAAGGGTAAACATATGAGACGTTAAATTAAGATCATCATAAATTAATACATGCACGTGGCCCCTTTTAGCGACATATTTCTTTCTCAGTGAAGGATATTGGGCCTGATACCCCACATATTACTTTCAGCAATCAAAGTTTCTTGGTATTGTACAATTTTATTTTAAATAATTTACGCTCTGTATAAAGACTAAAGCACAAATTTATTTCTAGTCACAACATATTTAAAGAGAAAATACGCAGCTAACTTAATTTAAAATTAAAATTTTATGTATCTACAAATTAATATTTATAAGTATAGATATCTGTTGGTTGAAGTCGATTTGTCAAATTGTTTATACACGTCAGAATTTTATTATCGTCCATTAATATTAACTAAAGGCAGTTTTTTAAATTTGACAACGTTACATAACGTGTTTTGTTCCTGCTTCTAGCAGAAATGTCACTATTAATACATTTCCGATATCTAATTTTTAATGTATGTATATACGGAGTGGGTCACAGAAAACAGTCCACTCCGATATATTGCAGAAATCATTAGAATTTAAAGAAATGCTGATTTTTGTTCCAGTAGCAGTAAAAATCACTGCTACAATTTTAACTTAACCAAACGTATAGTGAAGAAAATCACTGCTACTGATATAGTTCAAGTACACTTAAATTTAAAAACTTATCAACTTGGAAACCAAAAAACTAGTGAGATAAGCAAGTAAACATTCAACATATTACAGACAAAACCTTGGTGAATAAAACAGTTATTAATTTTTAACATATATAATATTATATAATATATATAATATTTCCAATATTTATGAACTTCTTTAACTTTAGTGGAGCGGTTTATGTTGTTTCAATGCGGTTCTCAAACCTGCAATTTTTTTTGACACTATCATTTAAATTACGTGTTGTTAATTTGAATAAATGGGATTGTATTAATACCTACTTTAACTGTATTATTTTACCTTTTTTACCTTTTTTATAATTGTGCTGGGTGTTTTAACAAAAAGGTGCCCCTGAATCTAGGATAGGTAGAAAACTAAAAAATAATCTGGGGTTTGCTTAGTAAAAAGTGGATTTTTTTGAAACGTTACAAGAAAGGAAAGTCCTTAATCCCAATTTTTTAACATGTGTCTGTTTTATCGATGAGGTCTCATTTACGCGACAAAAATTTTTTAATTCACATAATGAATACTCATTAATAATAATAATAATTACTTTATCATAACTTTATACCCGCATCGGTTATTACTTCAAAATTTTCATCAAAACATTCCGAAAACGGTACACCAATAGTACCTTTTTGGTGTAAAATTGAATGAAAATTTCTATTAATAAATCTAACCTTAAAAAAGTTATGTTTAATACTACTTGGTACGAACCGTGTAACTAGCGCCCTCTATGAGAGTCAGATATAAAAACAAATTCATGGAATGTATCAGCTTCTAAAACATATTCGTATAAAACTTCATTACAATGTTTCCAGTAGTTTCGGCAAAATCGTAATAAATGTGTATACATTTTTTTTCTTTGACGCCCTTTATATTGAATACGGATGGTGTTTCAACAATTTTTTACCAAGCAAACCCCAATTATTTTTCAGTTTTCTACCTATCCTAGAGACGGGGTCACCTTTTTTTTAAAATCGCTTACTGATCAAGCAAAATCAAATTTTTTTGGGTAATTTATTGACGGGAATAAATTTTTATTAGTGGTTTACACAGGGTGCTTTACTGATTTTCCCTCATTTCTTTTTGGTTAATTTTTTGCAGAGGAGGAACTTTTCTAGAGAGCTTCCGGGGTAGGGCAAAAATGAAATTCTGTAAAGTTAACCTTTTTTTTTGTAGTTTTAATATCTTGAACCTCCCCCGTGTTTAGATTGTGACTAGCCGATAGCCTATCGGGTTGTTCGTTAGAAAGGACTTTTATAATACTAATTGGCAATTTCTCTAAAACATTTAGCAATATTACCTGAAAAATGTACAACGACCTGGATTAAAACCTTAAATTTTCAAATTGTGTATAAATATTCCAAATTATTACCCCTCTTTGTTTTTACGCCACACGCACGACTCTGGAGGCGTAATTCATGGGAAACAGTTGCTGATAGAGTCGAATTACCGATTTTTTCTATTTTTTTTTTTAGAAACGAGGAGAAAAAAACTCCGAAGGCAATAAAAACTTTATTCACTTGTTTATGAAATCCGACACCGTATGTTTATTTCATGACTAAATATTTTAATTGTGGAGAGGGTTCGTACTCATGCATATTTATAAATAATTAAATTCACTAGTCGGGAGTGTTACGTTTATTTGCTAATCTTTTAACGCGGGTTTTAATGCACCTTAACGAACTGGTCTATTGAAAAAAATCGGGAAAGTTTCAATTACCTTAGATTGGTTAGATCGGCTTTCTTGGCATTGCGAGACTTTTAACATACATACATACACATAGTCACCGACTTGTCCATTCACACTCGCCTTATAAATTTGTTTCGTCAATCTTCCTTCATCCAACCTTTCTACGTGTCCAAACCATCTAAGCATTCCTTTATCTATCTTTGTAACCACAGCGTTCTCTTATCTCACTATTCTTTACTTTATCCAACCAAGTCACTCCGGCAATAATTCTTAGACTACTCATCTCCGCAGCAATAATCCTGTTTTCATGATTCTTCTGCCAAACCCAACACAAGTGTAGGAACCATCACACCGTTATGCACATTCAAACGTGCCTTTTTTGATACTTTTAGCTGTTTATAAAGCTGTACAGTGCCCCATTCATATGTTTCCTGTCCCTTCGCTCAATGTCACTGTCATACTTTTCATCTCTTGAAATTGTGAGCTCAAGTACACAAATTCATTTACTTGTTTCACTCTTTCTCCTTTAATCAGAACTTCACAGTTTGTCAGGCTTTCTTCTCTTTCAAAAACCATTACTTTTGTTTTACTTACATTTATTTTCATCGTTGTGATATTCAGGGCATCTTGCATAACATTAACCATCGCCTGCAACTCCTCTTCAGATGACGCTTATATTACTTGATCATCGGCGTAAAGAAGGTATTTGACGATCAAATCATTCATTTTCAATCCATACGCACTCTCTTTCAAATCTTTTAAAAAATCCAAGATATCAATAGGTAAAGGCATTTGTCAATATTGTCATTGTTGTCATTTGTCTCCCTGTCAACTTATGTTGTCAGTAGTCATGCCTCACCTTGATTTTAATTTTAATGTTTTCATGTTTTTTTAAAAAATTTAAAATGATAAAATTTACATGTCTTTTAAATGATGTAATTTAGTTTTAATTGTATAACATTTTCGTTCATCTTGAAATGTTTAGCTGTCATGTCCTCTTCATGTTTAGTCTTTAGTAAACAAATTTGTGACAAGTGAGTACCGTTAAACTATATAATATGATTAATTTTAAAAACATTTTTTAATATCAATATACCTACTGAATTACTTTTACTCACTTTCAGAAATTTCTCCTGACGCCAAAAACGTTTGAGAATTGGCTTGTAATAATCAAAAATTTTGGTGTACTCTAGCCCTTTTTTACCTATTGATATCTTGTATATAACAGTATACTTTTCTGTTATATTTTAAACAATCGTCTAGGTATAAGTTAAACAGCCAAGGCAAAGCCACACATCCCTGTCTCACACCTTTTTTGATGTTAAACCAGTCCGTGCAAGCTCCGTTTATCCTGACACAAGCAGTGGAATCCTTGTGAAATGATTTTAGTGCTCGTATTAAACTACCGCTCACCCCATACATAGACAATGTCGACCACAATTCACTCCTCACTACTCTGTCATAGGCCTTTTCAAAGTTTATAAAAGCGCAAAATAAAAGTTGAAAATATGGGAAAACAGAACATGCCCGCATAGCAGTGCATCTCCCATGTTAACGTTTGGGGAACAAGTTTGAGCGTCGCACAGTGTTCGGCCGCAAAACTAAACTACTGGCGGTTTTCTAAAATATTCTTTTTGAAATTTCTACTTTAAATATTGTTCTCAGAATGGTTTCGAAGACCGCGTACTTGCACGTTTGTACATTTTTATAAGTATTCGGCCGTTTAGGACCAGTCGTAAAACGCAATTTTTTTGACAAGATTTTTGAATAAAATAAAATAGTAATAACAATAATAATAACAAATAGTTATAACAATTTAACCAATCAATTCCAAGATGTTTCTCCTATTGCGATAACCTACAAATAAATCATAAACATGCTAAAAAACTGAATAACTGCTTATTTAAAATGTGCAAGTAAATAACTAATTAGTTACTTACATTATTTAATATTTGGTTAATGGCCAATTAATATTTATAAGATTAAAATCTGATTTTTTAAAAACCAGCTACATTCACTGAAGGATACCTATACAATAGACATATGGGCATACGGAGGGTCAACTATCTATCAGAAAACAACTACTTTTCTGACAACGTGCCTTGACGAACATTGAATTATATCTGATAGATAATCGTGCATAATCTCTTTCGAGCACTGTGCAGATGCTTGTTAAATAAAAGAGAGAAATATTAACATATTTCCTCGAAGCGACCATCTATTGACCGGTTTCGGGGTGTTGCCCCTCATCAGCATAGGGTAGGTCCTGAAAACTCCCGTTTGCAGTTCGACGAGACAAATTAATATTTCTCAGTTTAACTAGGTATTTATGAAGTGCCGAATGCAAAGCGCTAGTCACGACATCTAAACCTTTTAATTAAAAATTAATATTTAAACGGCGACTGTATCCTCTTGAGTACTTGAACAATACTATTTATGACTTCTGTCTCTGTTAGGGTCGATACTTTTAACTGGTTTGTCAATAGGTACAATTGTTAAAAGAATCAACAATGTTACTTTGAATTAAATCTATGAAACTTACACGACCTTTTTCAAACATTCTAAATACCATACCTAAACAACACCGTAATTACAATTACAATTTTATAACGTTGTAGTTTATGGTTTAAATATTTAAAAATAAAGTTTGACATTTTAAATCGACGCGCTCGTAAGTACCATTCGTGGTATTTGTCGATTAGCTGTGGCAGCGCCACTGGTAACAATCGTTTAAGGCATCGTAAATGGTCAAGTAGGGAAAAAGAATGAGTCTAAAAGGCGCTGCGAACGTGTAACGTGTATATGTTATAACGTACAATGGATGCTTATTAGTTTCTCGTTTTTACGCACCCCTACAATCCTTTGTTATAGAAATTTAAGACTTCTTTGTAAGCGGCATGCAGTTAGGAGTTTATTTAGTCTATGTTCCAGCGTTATTACTATCCGAAAGGTGTCTGTATTCAACTGCACGCCCTGTTTTTCAAAAAACAAACAACGTTATTAAATTTCAAAGAAAGGACATGGTCGGTTTTCTTTTGTTTATTGTTATTCGACTCGAGCAGGTTAATTTACAGCTACATTATTATTTAAAAGCAGCAGATTTAAGGGGACGATTAAAAGGGTATTTGGATTTTTTTTCCACTCGGACAAAAGGTTACGTGAGTGCCATCGAGTGTGGAGTTGTAGCTTTCTCTGTAGTCAAACACTGGACGGCTTTTATCAATACCGTAAAACCAAAAAAACAATGCATAAATCACGCTTGCAAATATTACAACAGCGGATATCATTTCAAAATTAAACAAAAAATAGGGTAAAACGGCTCGATATTATAATTAATTTATTGCTCAATATTATTGCGCAATATTATTGCGCAATTAGGTTAACTGTTGATACTTTGCAGCCAACGAAATATTATTAGCTTGCACAATAAAAACCAAACTGTTTTTGATTGACTCAATTTACAGTGCAATAATACGATTTGCAGCAGGCATATTGTTTAATATTAATTATTGCACAAAAATATTGCACAATATATTGCTGCGCTGATCCACACGAAGTAATATTAGTACACAATAAATTTAATTCACGGGTGATACTTCTGCTGTTAAAGCACTATTACCTACAGACTAAAAATATTTACCAGCTTGCACAATATGCATTAACTCTTTTTAATTAATTTCAAATATTGTGCAATCTTTTATATGATCAGCAGACGGTCAATACATTGTTTAGTATCAAATTGTGCAATGACGCTGCACAATATATTGCTATGGCAAATCACACGTTGCAATATTATTGCACATTAAATTTACTTCACAGCTTCTGCAGCATATTTTTGCACAATAAATTTAGTTCACGGCTCATACTTCTGCTGTTAAAGCAATATCACCCACAGACAAAGCAGTATTTACCAGCTTGCGCAATAAATACCAAACTCTTTTTGACTGACTCAATTTAATGGGCAATATTTCAATACGATCTACATTATTAATATCAATTATTGTGCAATACATTCATGGTTATATTGAGCATCTAGTGGCAGCTTAAGGTTTCTCATAAAAAATGATACTTATTACAGTTCAACGTCATATTTAAGGATGAATTTCGGGGGTTCAAACCCCTCTTCCTGGAACAATGCGTGACTGCCAAAGACCTAGCAAAGAAAAACATATCATAAACTTCTCTCATAAAAAAAATTATTAAATTAAAAATCAGTACAGTAAAAAGCCTTTGAGCTGATAATTTAACGCTAAAATAAATGTTAGTTTTCCAATACTCCTTTAAAAATTCTTGCAACATTATCTGCATCAACAGCTTTTTTAGAAAGATCATTTTTAACGTTGAGTTGTTTAAAAGAATAATTATCCAATTTAACTGTTAATGGTGTTTATATTGGAGTGGCGTCCGAGGCACGAAGCTTATCGTAGTAGAGGGCGCCCCCCCACACGATGGACCGATGACATCAAAAGAATCTGTGGTAATTGGATACAAATGGCTCAAGATAGAGCAGAGTGGCAAAATAAACGAGAGGCTTATGTTCAGCAGTGGACTACTATAGCTGAGTGATGATGATGATGATGATGAAGTGTTTATAGGGTCATTAAAATTGTTACTATTGTTGTTCTAGGAAAATATACATACATACATATAGTCACGCCTCTTTCCCGTAGGGGTAGGCAGAGACCACTTCCCTCCACTTGCCACGGTTCTTACACACATCCCTTGCTTCCTCTACTTTCATCAGTGCTCTCATACATGCTCGTCGGTAATTAATACTCTTGACCTGGCCTTTTTTTTATGAAAATAGTCGCAAAAAGGGTAGACCTATCGTGTGGGCCGCGGACGGCCCGCACTGCGACTATTAGAAGGGGAAGGGATTATAGAAAGGAAATGATTGTGGACCCGCTTTTTGAATAGTTGCAGGTTATAGTTCTTTGAAAAAACTGATTTTAGAAGACGAAGAGAGTGCCTTGGTGTTGAACCCCAAATGTGCGAGCAATACTCCAGTAGAGATCTGATTTGAGCCTTGTGCGTCGTCAACAGTTGATCAGGAGTAAAAAACTTTCTAGCTTTCCACAGAAAACCTAGCCTCTGGCTTGCTGACTTTGCGATGTTGGCAACATGGTCATGCCAAGACATATTATTGGACATCGTGACTCCCAAAATCGAGATGGAGGGACTTGATTCAAGGGTATTTCCGGACATTGTGATGGAATGATTTGAGTAATTCACTTCTTTGGAAAACGTGGCGCTTTGTGTTTTCTGGGCGTTAAACTGAACAAGATTGTTGGTTCCCCACTCGATGATTGCTTCAAGATATCTATTGATGGAATCAAACTGTTCCTGTCTGAGTCTATTTGTATCATTCACCGAAAGTGATAGGATGTGAAAGTTAAGACAAGTGTGCTATCGTCTGCGAAACTGTAAATGCAGTTCGTGGTGGTTTTCAAGAGGTCGTTGATGTGTAAAAGAAATAAGGTGACGGACAGGATGGAACCCTGGGGGACCCCGGCATTGGTTTTAAACGCATCAGAAGAAATACCGTCAACTGCCACTTGTAAGGAGCGATCTTGCATGAAGCTCAAGAGCCATTGGCGCAGTTTGGTTGGGAGACCGTAAGCAGATAATTTACTTAACAATGCCTGGTGCCAAACCGGGTCAAAGGCTTTAGATATATCCAAGGCTATTGCACGGGATTCACCAAACTTCTCAATAGTGTTTGCCAGAGCTGAATAACATAAGCCAGCAAATCTCCAGTAGACCGAAGTTGTCGAAAACCATATTGTCTGTCATGGATTATCTCAAGTTTCTCGCCTTTCTTCAAAACAATGTTGATCTGATCGAGATCGATGTTCGCCGAGGTCGACCTCTCTACCGACTTCCGTCCATTCACACTCGCCTTATAAATTTGTTTCGCCAATCAAGCGTAAAACATGGAAAAATTAAGCTTTAATTATAAATATTTTCAAAATTTGATGGTAAATGTGTTTTTCTTGAGCCAGTTCCATTTATTTATTTGGAACTGTTGGAACTATTACAGTTAATTTTTTAGATCCCAAAGAGACTTTCACCGATGACCGCTGTGAACCACCCCGCCAATGTTTTTCCCAGATCCGTTCAGCTGAAGGGTCAGCATCTGTATTAGCTCTCATCAAAATTCTACTTGCAAAAGAAATGATGCGTTGCCGCGTTAAATAGCGCCTGCCGGATTGCCAATGTCGGTAAATTTAATTACAATTAGCTATGCTGATTACAAAAAGGGCTTGGAACGACCTTCGGCTTTTGTCCCACTACCGCAAAGAGACATCTCGAATTTGGTATTAAGCAAATGGGACAAGGGACAGCGTGGAAAAGAGATGGTCCGCCGTTGTTGCAGTGGCGGTATTTCAGATTTGATTAAGAAGGGTTTAAAATCGAAACGGTTCCGAATCCTCAGTTGAAACGGGTCTCAGGTGAAAATGTAATTAGATCAAACCGAGATGGGATGCTCGGTAAGGGTCGCAGTGAGGCGGTTTCGCGAAGGGTTGGGATTATTTGTAATTTCGTATTGCGGTTGTAAAATAGTTTACGTCGCTTCATTAAAAAATTTAATTACTTAAATGACAACAACAAAAAATTTTCTTGCTAACCACGTTAAGATTTTTCGACAATTTGTCAATTTTTTTAACTTTTTCACAATCGAACACTAAATGGTGATTATGGAGTTTAAAATGCATTTGATTATAAAATAAACAGGAACAAGCATTGCTACTTTGTACGTACGGATGCTAAAAGTGCGACGGAAACGGACTTCATGACCCTCCACTTATGACTCATTATTTCAGTTTGTCAATAAAGTGAATTTTTATTAAATTTTAGCAGTTTAAAGTTTAACGGTTAAAATTGGTAAGACAAGGTATTGTTGCATGCTTTGGTGTAAATACTTAGTAGTTAACCATTATAAACATCTTAATAAATTGCTGGCAAAACAATAATGTATTAATAAGACAATAACGACAAAAATGGTTAGTTGTTTATCTTGTAAATGTTCTCTAACACCAAAACATAAAAGTGTAACATTTTACAGGTATGTGTTTTTAGAAATAAATAAGATTTGTATTCCAACGAAATGTATAGGTTAATCCCACCAATCACAAAGCATACATTGGTGTAGCATTATGTAAAATTATAGGTTTGAGGTAATTTTTTATTACGTACACTTTAAAAGACTTTAACACACAATTTACACTTTATACATTAAGGTTTGGGTAGGAATCAGGGTGTTTGCATTAGGAGCTCACCATACAAGCTCTGGGGAACCACCATTACGACTTAGAAGAGAATACCTAAGCCTACTATATGCCTCAAGACTAGCAGCCGATCTACTAATACCTGTCTATAAAAACACCATTACTAATAGATTCTCTTTAAAATTTAACACAAAGAAACGACCGAACCCACCATTTTTCCATCGAATTAAATGTTATTTCTAAAACCTGAATACAAACATACCTACCATGTATAAAATTCCCAACAGCAACCTCCCTTTTCCATGGACAATCTCCCTCCCAATCTGCGATACCGATATTTCACTTGGAAACAAAAAATCAGAAACCCCAATCAATATACTCAAAAAAAAATTTCCTATAAAAACTAAATATCCACAAGGAATACACCCAAATATTCACAGATGCATCAAAATCTGATAAAGGAGTTGGAGCCGCATTTGTCTCAGGTAAACAAGTGTATTCCTACCAACTTCCCTTACAAACCTATATCTTCTCGGCCGAACTCTTCGCTATCCCCCAGGCAATCATATTTACAAACCAAAATAACATTAAGATTGGATTAATAATTTCAGACTCCTTAAGCTCGCTAAGTGCCCTCCGGCAATTATATCCCTAGATTGTAGATTGTAGGGTGGGTCGTGAAGGCTATGCTGCCTCTCAAGCACTTCGACCTATCAGATCTTTTGTGCATAACCCTTAATCTATTCAAGGCCCGGAATTCCGAGGCTTCGAGCAACGTTTATTAGTTTCCTGGGGGCTAAGTTTCGACATCGGAGGGCTTTAGGAAGGCCCCTTCCAGAAACTTGAGCCTCTTGTGAAAAACGCTGGGAATTTGCAAAGCAAATATTCTGCAGTTTCAGCAAAGTTCTCGCAGTAGCGGCATCTATCACTCTCTGTTTTGGCCATCTTTTTCAGGTGGTACCTTAGAGGGCAGTGTCCAGTAAGGAATCCCGTCACCAGTTTTAAGTCTTTCTTGTCCAATTTGAAAAGCTATATCCCTAACATCCCACACTTCTATCCATCAAAGCGGAACTCAACATTTGCCAGCAAAACTTACGGGCACTTCAGTTTTTGCGGATACCTTCCCTCTGTGGAATACGGGGAAATGACATGCTAACACAATAGCAAATAACGCTATCAAAAATCCAATTACACTCACAGTAACACCATGCGTACACCTTGACCTAAAACTAAAATGGAACACATCGAATTCTAAACTACAATCTATAAAACAAGAAGTACTACCCTGGAGATTCCCTGTCAAGCAGAGAGACCAGGTAATAATGTCCAGATTACGTTTAGGACACACAATAATTACGCATGATTATTTATTCAAACATGAGCTTTCCCCAGTATGCTATGCCTGCAGTACGGAAATAAACATTCAACATATGTAAGTGAAGTGCCCCGTTTACACACTTGAAAGACAACAACACAATATAACGAATTCTTTAAAACAGTGCATTTGTGAGAATGGTGATAGTGACTCAATAATAAACTTCTTACGCTCAATGGATCTCATTAAACAGATTTAAAATATCCAAGTTAATTGTAGCTTTTATATTTATCGATCATTGCTAATAGCACTAGTGATTGAAGCAGTTTCAAATACAACAAAAACTATAATACTAATTTTGTCAGCGAATAAACATGAAAATACATAAATCTGGGTTTTAAAAAACCAGCTAATTTTACTACATGATACCTAGAAATATAGACATACGTGGGTCGACTATACAGGGTGTTTCATTACTAATTGGAAATATTTCAACTATAGAATCCTGAACTCAAAATATGAAGATTCAACCCAAATCAAATTTTATTTAAAAAGTTAAAAATTATTTGTGCCCAGTACTTTAAAACTATTCGAAGTTACACCCTACTAAATTATGTTAAATAAACGTTTCTGGCTACTACCAGAGGCGTACGACAGTGGCAAGTGACTGGTTGATCCCTCCCAAATTCTACGCCACTGGTGGAATTGAAATTTTACCACAATTTTTCGATTTTCCGATACTTTCTACGTAAATATTGAACTCTTTCTCCATGGCGATAAAGTTATTATTTTTCGAGATATTTCGGGTTAAACATGAAGCTGCACTTCTGTAGAAGCTGTTACGATGAGGAAGAGGAGGAAACAATGGTACATCTTCTCTGCCACTGCCCCAACTGCCCCCACTACCTTAGGCAGAAAACGGCTTTCTATACTGGGGCAACCGAACTTTGATGACTTATCTGATCTCAACTCAGTAATAAAGACCTTACACTTTTTATTAAAAGTTCCAACTGGTTCTCACGGTAGAGGGGGAAGGTACTGCCGTCCATAACGGTATCACAACGGACCAATAGGTCTAAGTGGATTCCCTCCGAATCGCCATTTTAACCTAACCTAACTTAAGGTTTAAGATGTGATTAATAATAAAAATGTAAGAGTTAAGAGACTGTTGGTTACAATGTTTTTTTGAAATATAGCCATTTACGTTAGTGTTCATTGTTGATAGTTCGTAGTTTATTTCATGTGTGTAGTTTCGTAGTCCTTGTTGTTAATAACTATAAACCACTGGTTAGAATATTGGAATTATTTTTGTAGATTGAGAAAAAAATAATTCGAAAACCCTGATTTTTTAGAGAGGATACGACAATGAAACACTAGAAGGGGTTTTTGAGTCCCTCCGGGGACGCTCAACACTTCGGGCGATTGCGTAATGTAGATGTAACATTTCATAAAGGATTCTCAACCAATTATTTAAATGAATGCACGAAAATTTGTGTGTAATTTACGTCGGTGTCTGTTCAACTAACTCGGAAACCGCACACGGCGGCCGTACGGCAAAAGTTGTAAAGTATCCTGTTTGTCATTTTAGATTTGGTTGCGCATAAAATATTAGCACGTATTTCCATGTGGTTTTGTTTTAAGACCGGATGGGTTTTCATTTTTCACATTTCAATTAGTCGACGAACTCTCGCGAAAATTGTTTTGTAATGAAAAACAGCTAAGCAAGGAAATGGTTAAAAAATATTAGCTTCGAAAATAATAATAATAATTACGCTTTTTTCTATTTCAATTTTTTTTTCTGGTGCAAATTGAAGAGACAGATTTATATGTTTCTTTCGATAGTTATTCATCTTGAAAGTAACGTTTCTCAAAGAGTAAAAGAAGCGGTAGTTGTTTAGTATTTCAAACACGGTAAGATATCGGGCTTTCTTTAGTTTCATTAAGAACAAATACTTCTTATTTGTATCTCATTTTTATGAGTCGTTTTAATGACGAAGAAACTAAATCAGAACACTGAATTACTGCTGTATTTTTGTATATAATTATACTCTGCAGTGTCTTGCGCTAAGGATTTCATACGCGAGAATGCTTATACTTGGGGATTTTTTTACAATAATTAAAAAATAAAAACAGTAATAATTTTTTTAAGTTTTTTTTTTTAATGAAAATAGTCGCAAAAAGGGTAGACCTATCTTGTGGGCCGCGGACGGCCCGCACTGCGACTATTAGAAGGGGAAGGGATTATAGAAAGGAGATGATTGTGGACACGCTTTTTGAAAAGTTGCAGGTCATAGTTCTCTGGAAAAACTGATTTTGGAAGCTTATTCCATTCCGTAACAGCCCTGTAAAAAAAGGATTCTTGATGGAGATTGGTCCTTGTAGTGTCAATCTTGAGAGTAAAGGGTGAGACTGATCAGCGTGCCGAGTTCTTCGGCCGAATGTGGCCAATGGTGGTACAAGAGTTTTTATTTCTCTGAAGCATCTGCCATGGAAATATCTGTAGAGTAATGACTGGTCTGCAACTCTTCTTCTATGTTCTAGAGGGTGAAGGGTATCTGTGAGAGTTGAGCTGTTTATCAAGCGAATGGCTCTTTTCTGAATGGAATCTAGAAGACGAAGAGAATGCCTTGGTGCTGAACCCCAAATGTGCGAGCAATACTCCATTAGAGGTCAGATTTAAGCCTTGTACGTCGTCAACAGTTGATCAGGAGTAAAAAACTTTCTGGCTTTCCACAGAAAACCTAGCCTCTGGCTTGCCGACTTTGCGATGTTAGCAACATGGTCATGCCAAGACATATTATTGGACACCGTGACTCCCAAAATCGAGATGGAGGGAGGGGGTTTAAGGGTATTTCCGGACATTGTGACGGGATTATTTGAGGAATTCAATTTTTTGGAAAACGTGGCGCTTTATGTTTTTTGGGCGTTGAACTGAACATTATAATTTGTTTTACATTTTATCAAATTTTTTTGATATTGAGTCATATAATAGTTGAAAAACACCTTAAAGTGTAAATGATGTGTTGGTTAATTGTGAGTTGTTCAGGGGAATCCGCAAGGACATCCTCGGGCGAGACACAGGCAACAACACCGACATCAAGGAGACGGAACCAGGTAAGCTGATTCGCTTTGCGCATGTGTTTGGTCTCCTGAACCCATTCCCTTCAACATGAATTGTCCTTAGTAGGGCCCAGGCACAATAACTATAAAGCTGAGCGCCTGGCTCAACCCCAAATTCAAATTAAAAAAATGATGTATTGTTTACATATACACATATAGTTACGCCTTTTTCTCTTAGTGGTAGGCATAGTCCACTTCGGTTCTAAAACACGTCTTTCTCTTCTTTTATTTTTATCAGCGCTTTTATACATTCGCATTATAGATCTGTTTCGTCAATCTTTCATTCATTCTTTCTACGTGTCTGAACCATCTGAACATTCCTTTATATATCTTTGTTATCACATCTTCTTTCACACTACAGCGTTCCCTTATCACACTATTCCTCACTTTATCCATCTGAGTCATTCTAGCTAGACTTCTTGGACTACTCATTCCCGTAGCATTGATCTTACTTTCATGCTTCTTCCAAATCCAACATTTACTACCATACATAAGTGCACTCCTCTATGCTCATCCAGGCGTGCCTTTTTTGACACGCTCTGACTGCTCATAAAGGTATGCAGCTCCCCATTTACTCGTTTTCATGCCAACACCCTTCGCTCAATGTCATACTTTCTGTCTTTCGTAAACTATGAACTCAAGTCATCATCATCATCATCATCCAGCCTTCTGTGTCCAAAGGTAAACGTAGGACTCTCCTAAATTATTCCAGTTGTGTCGGTTCTGAGCTTCTTGTAGCCAATTGCCAGCGATTCTTTTGACATCGTCTGTCCATCGTGTAGGTGGTCTGCCTCTACTCCTTTTGTTAGCTCGTAGTCTCCACACTATCATTTTTCTGGTCCACCGCCCATCAGTCATTCTGGCCACATGACCGGCCCAGTTCCACTTAAGCCATACTATGCGCTCGATTACATCCGTGACGTCTGTCCTTCTTCTTATTTCCTCATTTCTGACTCCATCTCTGAAAGCCAGTCCCAGTAGCGACCTTTCCATTCTTCTTTGGGCTACTCTGAGTTTGGTTGCTGGAGGAGAGTGTTGTGGCACCTTAAGTCATGACTGGGAGCACACATTGGTCGAAGGTCGAAGGCCAGACCCAGGGGTCGGTTGTATTCGATGGATTTTTCTATAAGGCCTTTTATACAGCGGAGGTGGTCGTTAGCGCCAAAGTTTGTCCTAAAACCCGCCTGTTCCCTAGGTTGATAAAAGTCCAATTTTCTTTCTAATCGATTTGCTATTATTCTTGTGAATAGCTTGTAGAGGTGGTTTGACAGGCTTATGGGTCGGTAGTTTTTAAGATCTGTTGGATCGCCCTTCTTGTGTATTAAAATGGTTAGCGCATTGTGCCATCTTGTAGGTGATTCACCTTGGTGCAGACATAAGTTTCTTTATTTTCTTTAAAAGTCTGAACTCAAGTATACAAACTCATTCACTTGTTTCACACTTTCTCCTTCAATCAGCACCTCGCAGTTTGTCATGCTTTCTTTTCTTTCAAAAACCATTACTTTCATCTTGCCTACATTCACTTTCACCCCTTTGATTTTTAGGGCAATATGTAAAATATTAACCATTGCTTACAAATCCTCCTCAGATGATGCTAATTTGACATGATCATCGGCGTGAAGAGGGCTTTTGTTTGACGATAAAATCATTCATTCTCAATCAATACGCTCTCTCTTTTAAATCTTCTAAACAACCCTCTAGTAACAAGTTAAGCAGTACGAGTATTATGTCTAACAGTTTTGCAAATTTGAATGATTTCACGAAGAGTATACCAAGAATAAGATAAAATTCTTTGCAGTTCAGTAAATTTGAGGGTATTTTAACCACGTTTCAATTTTTAAAAGATAATTTCAAATCCAACAAGTATTTTTGTACAAAATAAATTATTTAAAGCAGTACTTTTTTGCTGTAAAAGTAAAGGAAGCAAAATTTATCGCTTTCACAGAATGTACGCCACTGTTTTAGCTTATTTTTTGGTTTCTATCTCTGTC
The DNA here is from genome assembly GCA_950111635.1 of Agelastica alni. Lineage (NCBI taxonomy): Eukaryota > Metazoa > Arthropoda > Insecta > Coleoptera > Chrysomelidae > Agelastica > Agelastica alni. The sequence goes on along the minus strand of OX467719.1, from coordinate 8,026,600 downwards.
TGGCTTCGTTTTTAAGAACTCTGAGTGGAACTGAGAATTGAATTCGAGATTAATGACAATGAATATAAACATCTCAGTACTACAATAGCATAAAATTATCACCCCAAAAAATCTTGCGCTTATACTTCAGGGCCGTAATTAAATACAGATGGTGATAACTGTTAAAAGTTGAACATTTTGCATCGTAAATCTTGCCCTTATTGCTTCAAATTAATCTATTTAAGATTTAAATACAAACTTTATACAGCTTTGTTAAAAAATGTACATTTTTATAATTGGCACGGTTTATATTTTAACTTTAAAAACATGTCACTACACTATTCATACATTTTAGCCTTCCTTTACCTTCGTAAATATCAAATAAGTTTAGTTGCTTATCACTGATAACGTTTACTAGGCAGCATTTATAGTGCACCAATTTTCGTCAAATCTCCGAAATGGCTGAAATTTAAGTAAGTACCTGGCAAAAAGATGCGCAACCACATTCCGTAGATTTTATTGACTAGTGCTGCCATCTTTCCCGTTAAGGTCGAAAACATTTTATAGTTTTCATTGTGACAGTCGTCTATAGTATATTTTACGAATATATGGTGGTTTTGGATTATCGTTAGAAACTTGATAACCAGTATTCAACTGTACATTTAAGAAGTACGAAAGTGAATTCCCCTAGTATTTTTAAACAAATTTCGTAGGTAACGAATTTTATTTTATAAGGGACTTCTTGTTGGGAAATTAGAGTCAATATTTTTATCTGTGAGTACGGGTAATTTTACAAATCTATTCTTAATGACTTTATTTATTGTACATAATATGAGAGTAAGTAATCCAAATAAATTTCACTAATTTATATAAGCTATTAAGCTTTAATTTGGCTTGTTGATTCATTTAGTTAGATTTTTTATTAGATTTCTAGAAAAGTAATTAGTAATCCTGGGTTATCATTATAGTGGGTACCGACATTAAAATCGTATAGTACCGATTTTTAAGAAATTATACTTCTACTGTAAACAAGAATGCTCTTCATTTGTTTATCTTGACGAAACTTGGATTTTTGGAACAAAGAGAATTTGGCAGGACGATAACATAAAGTCTATAAAACACACCGAAGGTGAAGGAAAAAAGACACATTATTGTGCATACAGATGGAAACCATGGAATTGTTGATGGAGCGGATCTTTTTTTTAAATAAGCAACCAACAAACTCCTGGACGGTACAGAAAATAAAAGAATGGATAACGAAAAAAAATATTTCATTTCCACAGTATTGTTTCAAGATGTGGTTACAAAGATAGGTAAGGGAATGCTTAGATGGTTTGGACACGTAGAAAGGATGGATGAGAGAAGTGGAAGACCTACCCCAACGGGAAAAAGGCGTGACTATATGTATGTATGTATGCTTTAAGCCGGAATTATCATCGATAGCTAAAAGACACTAAAGAGAAAAAATTTACAAAGTGGATCAAATTATCTTGTTATGGACATCGTGTGCTAAGACTTGCGCCTTATCATTGCCAATTTAATTCCATTGAGTATATTTGGGGATTATACAAAACTTATTATGACAATCACATTGGATCTAATAGTTACAGTGATAAGGCTGTTTTGGAAACAAGCGACGAGAACTTAATACTGCTACCACTGAAATTTGGGAAAAATTTGTCACAAAATGTGAACATTTAATGGAGGAATGGTGGGTTCGTAAAAACCGCATCGAAGCAGTTAATCCTGTTTTCATTTACAATCCGAATGAGGATAGCGACGACAGTGATGACTATAAATCTGATGCTTGATAATACCGTAAGTACTACATGATTAAACATATTTATTAAATTTGTACCGATAAATTATTTTTGTTGCATTCCCTTTTAACATAATTAAATACGTGCCTATTTCTAACCAAAAAACTCCTCAAGAGCTACATCAACGATTTTTGTTCACAATAAAACAGAAGATAAAAAATAAAACCTCTCAACAAAAGCATAATAAAAAACAACAAAATTTCGGGTAAAAATCTTAGGGGAATTTACTAGTGTACCTCTCAACACAGTGCGCCCGTTAAGTCGATGCCTCAATGACTAATCCGATACCGTCGTATATTGGTGAAATGAGCTATATCAATAATTAACAACATGTTTTTAAAACATTTTAACATTCTCTAAACAGTAAAAAAAAAAATTTTAAAAAATTTAATAGCTTGATTTTTTATGGTCATGTACCTAAAACAAACATATTTTTCCATTATCCAAACTTTAAAATACGAGGGCAGTTTGATAAGTCATTGACTTTTTGAATTTCCCGCGCAGTTACTCCAAATGCAACAGTGCTGCCGTCAACTATAATCTATCAAGCAAAAACGGCCGCATTTGGCTAAGAAGAAGAAAGTGCTGTTCCATCAAGACAATGCACGTGTGCACACTTGTCTAGTCACGATGGCCAAAATCCACGAATTGGGATACGAACTGCTACCCCATCCAGCATATTCTCCAGATTTAGCCCCCTGCGACTATTTTCTGTTTCCAAACCTAAAGAAATGGCTGGGCGGTAAGAGATTTGAGTCGAATGAAGAAGTCATTACCGAAACAAACGCGTATTTTGAGATCTTTGAAAAAACCTATTATTTGGAGGGAATAAAAAAATTAGAAAAACGCTGGACTAAATGTATCGAGCTAAAAGGTGATTATGTAGAAAAATAAAATGTTTATTTGCGGAAAAAAATTTGTTTTATTCAAAAAGTCACTGACTTATCAAACCGCCCTCGTATTAGCTATGTCATTTTTTTATGGTTTGCTGTAACACTAAAATTTTTCGACCCATTTAATGTGCATTTTAATTATGACGTAAAGAATCAATAATTGAACTGTGGCATTTAAAAAGATGTTTAAATTGACAAAGAATTTTCTGTTGGTATTTTCCGGTGGTGATGATTTACCGGTGTTCGATAAACCTATCCTGGATAAACCACGAAGCTGATGATCTAGACAGGAGAATTAAAAAGAAAAAAAAGAAAAAAATCGTAACGCTGTGAATTGGTGAGTGATGATCGGTCGCCAAAAGATTAATTATTTTATTTAGTGGTCGTCTCAGTTTTATAATAGATGGAGTTTTCGTTGGAGATAAGGAGCTTCGAAAGGGAACATGTTCATTTGGTGTTAATTTTAATGCAGTCCTGTTTTTACTGGAAGCATATTAATTTTGTACATCAACAGCTGTTATTAGTGTGCGCATCCGGAGGTTTTTCTTACTTCTTCTTCGACTGCTAACAAGAATCATTAATCATGTTTGCCTAAATAAATCACGCATTAATAGCTTGTTCATGTAACGGGGTAATTCATTTTACTCATTTGCTACCTGAGAGTGATATTCTTGGTCAGTTTATTATTTTCCTTTTTTTTTTTTAATTAATTTTCTTTATTACGGTAGCAATTTAAGAGCAATAGCGTCAGAAATATCATCAGCATGAACATAAACTTTATATACGGTTCTTTAAAATAATTTTCAACTAAAAATATAACAGTAATTTCATGAAAAATTGGCGGGAAAAGTATAAAGAGATATTTCATAAAACGGGTCGAGTGGGGAATACTTTACAACGTTTCTAAATTAAAAAAAAAATTGTGCGGCTGGGGGACCCCCGTAAGGAACAACATTATCCGATGTTTCTTCCTCTGGGTTTTCGTCGGAGTCTCCTGTATTTACTATAAAAATATCGCGCCTGCCCTCATCTTCTTTCTCATCTAGTATATGTTCTCTATCAGCCAACTCAATCTCATATTTTTGAGCACCTTTGCATACACGTTGCCGATACTCTATGGTAATTTCATCAAATCAAATATATGCTGACTGCATATATTCGTCAAAAATATATCTTGTAAAAAGGGGTTTGTGTTCCAATATGATTTTGTACAGTTCCGTATGGATGTACTATAATATCCATAATATTCACTATAATACCCATTCATAAAAAGGGATCAACGATGGACTGTAACAATTATCGTCTGGTTTCCCTGATCTCACATGCGAGCAAAATAATGCTGTACGTTTTCGATCTCGGTTGGTCCCCTTCCTCGATCTCCAAATAGCACCTGAACAGTCAGGATTTGTCAAAGGGCGAGGTACACGAGAACAAATACTAAACGTCCAAATACTTATGGAGAAGGCCAGAGAATACTATGCACTCATGTATATGTGTTTTGACAATCGTATTTCCAGAGCAGCAGATATCAAAAAGGGAGTTAGACAAGAGTGTATTTTATCACCTCTCTTGTTTAATATATAGTTACGGAATGTTTAATGAGAGAGATACTTGATGAGTGGGAAGGAGGCTTTGCCATAAATGGGAAAAAAATTTCAAATCTTAGATATGCTGACGACACTCTTCTGATCGCTAACTCAGCAGAAGAACTTACAGAATTGATACAACGACTCGAGAGAACATCAAAAGAGTAGGTTTAAAAATCAACTATGCCAAATCTAAAGTATTGATAGTTGATAGATTGGATAAGACAGTAAACAGACCACATCAGTTTGTTTATCTGGGTGCCCTTATCCACTCCTCCGGCAGCTGCGAGATGGAGATTCCACCGTCGTATTCAACTTGGCCGAACAGCAATGAGCCAATTACATAAAATTTGGAAAGATCGATATATATCCATCAATACCAAAAAATCACTGGTCCATGCCCTAGTGTTCTCCATTTTCTGGTACGCTTCCAAAACATGGGTTATGAAGGCAGCCGACAGGCGTCGGGTCGACGCCTTTGAAATGTGGGTATGGCGAAGAATGCTAAGAATACCGTGGACGGCACATCGCACCAATGTGTCAGTGCTGAACGAGATTGGACCATCAAACCGTCTCAGTAGCTTGACATCAGCGCGAATACTGAACTTCTTCGGACATATAACTCGTCACGACAACATTGAGAGACTGATTGTCCAGGGCAAACCGCTTGGCAAAAGGAAACGCGGACGCTCCCCATCTAGATGGACAGACATTGTATCAAAAGTAACCGAGCGTCCACTAGTGGAAGCCGTTAGAACTGATGCTGACCGTGGGAGATGGCGAGAGACTGGAAGAAGAGTTCTGAGTAATAACACCTGATATTAACTTGTGATCACTACACGTCGTTCTCGACGTTAGACTAAGAAGAAGAAAGTATGGATGGATGGATGAAGGAAGATTGACGAAACAAATATATAAGGCGAGTGTGAATGGACAAGCCGGTAGAGGTCAACCTCGGCGAACATATCTCGATCAGATCAACATTGTTTTGAAGAAAGGCCAGGTCAAGAGTACCAACAATCGACGAGCATGCATGAGAGCCCTGATGAAAGTAGAGGAAGCAAAAGATGTGTGTAAGAACCGTAGCGGAAGTGGAAGGAATTAGTCTCTGCCTACCCCTAAAGGAAAAAGGCGTGGCTATATGTATGTATGTATGTATGCATGTTAAAAAGATAAAGGTGAATCACTTAAAACGCTAGTTATAGACTGGAAATATATTCATAATAAAAATATGTTGTTGGAAACTGAAGGAATAGCGCTTATTAGTTATTAATTCCGTTCAGATTTTTTTGTCTGTGTTAGTTACATCTCGACATTAATTTGTACAATAAAGATGCCAGCGTAGGAAATTGAAAGTGATAATTTTTTCGTAATCTTTATACAGATAAATATGCGTAAAAAAAACTGAAAGTACCTCCTCCAGTAAAATTGAAAATTCCCATGTGGTATATAACGACTACTAGCTCGTAAATAAGCGCTAATGATCTTTTTATGCAATTTTCCATGCAACAAGCAACGTTGCCGTAATCCACAGAAAGTATTATTTCTGTAGATTTCTGTAAAATACAAATAATGGCCAATTTAGAAGTGTTCTCGAATAAAGACTTGAAATGATAAACGACGAACTTCCCAAAAAATTAAGCGCAAAACAATATTATCTGTTTATTTATTTTTTTTCCAAATAAACATTTATACATACAACAGTGAAAAAAAAAATAAATATCGATAAACTTTACTGCAACAGAACTTACAATAAAGTATTAAAAATTACGACGTACAGTGCGACAATAATAGTTTGGCGGGCGAAGATCACAAAATCTGCGCACAACGAAAACATTCGAATAACTATCCGATCGGCGACGACGAAATTTTCAGTAATCGTGAGTCTCAAGTACAATCGGAGGAAGAAGTTTACGAATGTGAAGTATATTCAGCCGAATATTTGTTATTTCAGAGGCTAGTCGCCCGCCAAGCTACTTCTATTGCACTGTACCTACTTCACTAAATGAATGTCCTGTACTAACTTTTCTTCTGCTCTGTTCTGTTAATGGTACAATAGCATAAAAAACTCTGATTGGTTGACCATTTACAGAGAAAGTTAAATTTCTTCTTGAAGAGACCCAGGTTAGGTTAGGTTTCATGTGAGTGGGGCGTGGACGCCCCTCCACCGCGACCCTTAGTAGGTCTATTGTGGCTCACCCCTAGAGGCTACAGTTCACCGCACAATCCAGCCCTTCTTATGAAGTTCATAGATGTATAGGGTAAGATTTTTTTAAAATCGGTATGTTCTAGGTTAGTGTAACCAAATATGTTGAACCTTATTCTTCCCAGGCCGGGGCATGAACATAGTATATGTTCAGCAGTTTCGTCTTCAACGCAGCAGAACCGACAGTCCGTTTGTTTGGTTCAGATCTATCTTTCTGAGGTGGTATCTTAGACGACAGTGTCCCGTAAGCAGTCCTGTTAGAATACGCAGGTCATTTCTGCTCCATTCTAGGATCTGCTTAGTTGTGTTTCTCGAGGGTTGTAACGGTAAAAACGCCTTCGAGTGGGTTAGCCCTGGTATGTCGGACCAGTACGTGAGTATTTTCCTCTCCGCCCAGTCCGAAATAATTGTTTTTGCGGCACTTGTGGTGACTCCAAAAACCGGTTCTGGTCCAGTGAACGCAGATTCGGCCCCCTTTTTTGCAAGTGTGTCGGCTTTTTCGTTTCCTTCCACCCCCTAGTGGCCAGGTACCCACAGTAGGGTCACCCTGTTGTTCGCACCAAGGTACTCTAAGGATTCGATGCAATTCCATACAAGTTTAGAATTTATCTTGTTGGAGCTCAGTGCTTTTAAAGCAGCCTGGCTGTCTGATATTATACTTATGTTTTTGTTTGCTAGAGGTCTGTTGGTCAACTCTTTTGCACACAATTCGATAGCGAATACTTCAGCCTGAGAGATTGTGGCATACCTGCCAAGACAGGTAGATAGACCCAGGAGTGTCGTCCAGATGTTTGCTCGTAAATTAATAAAAAAAGGTGTTTGTACTTTAAATTTTCGTTTTTCAGTTGTTAACATTATCTAATATATAAAATTCTCCTGTCACGGGGTGCGTAATCGAACTCCTCCGAAACGGCTTGACCGATTTTGATGAAATTTTTTGTGCTTATCCGGTATCTATGAGAATCGGCCAACATCTATTTTTCATCCCCCTAAATGTTAGGGGTAGTCCACCCCTAAATTTTTTTTTTATTTTTTAGACAAAATTTTTAATTTCTATTTTTTTATGATACAACATACAAAAATACATACAATCCTCAATTTTTACCCTTCTACGATCAACCCTTATTTTTTAATAGCCATTTTAGTAATTTAATCATTTTTCCTCTCCGGTCGAAAACTGATCAATCGTCATTTAATTAGTTATCCCCGCCAGATGTCTACAGGTGTCACTTCTGACCCAGTAAACAGCACGGAGTAGGGATGAGAACGAAGCCGGTCTCCTTTCTTTCTCACTCCCTACACAGTTGTCGGCCATCATTATTGTTTATGCATCAAGTGTAGTAGTAACGTTGACAATTATTATTTTGCTATCTCAGTGTAACTCTCATATTAACTTTTAATCATTCCTATTTTATCAATAATAATTAAATTATCAATTTTGAGTGTATTTTGCACGATTAGTTAATCAAGTGATTTTATTTCGGCATATTATTGTTTTCAAAGATCGCGATAACGTCTTTTAGCTGCACTCTGTCGAAGGCTTTGGTTAAATCTATGAAGCAGTGGTAAGTGGTACTTTACGGATTTTTCTAGCGATTATCTGAGTATAAATAAGTCGATCGGTTTCTTCGAAATTACGTCGGTACTATACAGTGGATTGTTTGTTGTTGTTTTGTTTCCCAACATACTCTACAGTATATTAAGTAACAGTTGACCAAACAGTTGTATACTATACAAAAAACGGTCATTTTAATAAGTTAAACACTTGTGAGTATTTACGATATTCAGTAGAACATAACTTTTGTAAAAACCAATTAATTTATTAATGAAACGAAATCTACTTATTCATTTTAAATTATGCATCCCCTTCCTAAAATTTTCCAACGTGTTAAACAACAGTTTTTATTTTTTTATACACAAACATCATTAAAACACGTAGATGAATCATGTTCTGAATAACCCTGTACAAACAAGGATCACTTTGCGAGAATAACGTTCCAAAGGACATGAGACTGTAAAACAGCTAATGGGTAGTTGGGCAGAAAAAATAATTGTAAAATGATAATTATTCACAGTGGGATATACTGACATTTTATGAGCGCGCGGTCTTAATAATCTGCAAGAGTTTTCAGGGTGACTCAGAAGTATAAATTAATATTATTTCTTGATTAAAAATTAAAAAAAAATTATAATTAAAGTAATTGTTCTGCTGATTTTCATAATTTATTAAAATTATTCTGCTTTTGACATAAATTCTGTAAACCAGGGAAAAGAAACATTTTTTGCAACGGGCCAGCTACAAATTTAAAAATAATAAATTAAATTTTCTTCATTAATAAAATAAACCTAGTATAAAAAATTACAGAAATGGAAAAAAAGGAAGATATTTCTATTTTTAGCGTGAAAAATGTGACATTTTGATTAACAACAGATGTATGCCCCTTAATTTTGAGGTCGCTTTCAAAAATATTAATTTTTTTAAATATGTTATAAGTAAACTGGCTTTTTTCCATGTTTGTCATTCAAATGCTGTGTTATATCGTCGAGAAAAAGAAAATTATACGGCAATTCTTTATCTTAGAATTGGGAAAATGGATATTATTTCATTTCCAAAACATTTTTTTAAGTGAAAACTTCTAAGAAGGCTCTATTTGGGATCAAGCTCTCTGTTCAGACTAAGAATAGCCTTGTTGGTGACTAACGTTCTAGAAGGACATGGTACTTAAGAAGAAGAAAACTTCTAAAGGCGCGTAGAGTAAAATTTGGTATGGGGAAAATTTATGGTTTGACGTCATCTGATGTCAGCGTCAGCGACGTCATGGATTTTTCTTCTTCAACCTGTGTGTCATAATAAAAAAAATGTGAACCTAGTCAGAGCAATCTAGTTCTATATTTGAAAACAAGCTGTAGGTTCCTAAACAGAAATTTTGCAGTAGTTTGTAGTATACAACATTCAATTTTTTGATAAGGGGGCTTTCATTTAAACGTTTTTATTTAAGATGTATAATTTTATTATTTTCTAAACATTATAATTATTTGGATTCAATTTACACTTTTTTGCTTTACTTCAAAACGAAAGTATTCTCTGATATTACTTGTTCATATTATGGATGTTGGACTAATTCAACTCAATAGTGGGATCACCTGAAAAATAATTATATCTGAGCAATAATAAATTCGTGAAACGAGATTGCTCTCCAGCCACTCGATATGGTCAAATGGCTTCGACTCTGGGAAATTAAACGTCGTGAGTTATATTTGTCGATAACATCGGAAGAACAATACCTGAAAACGTAGAATCGAAATGCAGGTGATAATTAACTAAATATATCGGATTTCGGAGATAACACGTTTGGATGTTCAATCGGAATGTTGCCCAAATCTCAGAAATATATGGTTCATTAGGCGAACAAATTTTGTTAAGTTTAAAACCGATGGTATGATTGGTTTCCTTTCATAACCAATTAAAAATGCTAAAAGGTTAATAGTACATGCTGTATATAAAACCTAAAAAAATAGCAAAACCAATCACTTAATCTTATTACTGTTCAACGGCGTTGCAGGAACTTTCTTTAAGGAGTGGCAAAAAAATTCTATTTTGGAATCAAACTAAAAAAAAATTAAAAAATATTAATAATTTTAATTTGATTTAAAATTTAAGCTTTTTTGGGATAATTGTGTGAGACGAGTGTTAGGAAAATGACGGTTAACTACGTGTATTTATTGAAACGAAAGAAAAACTTGATAAGAGAGCTAGGCGATGCGCGCCAGTGTCGGAGTTCGTTGAGAGACTATGTCCCGGTGTACCTCTGCTCGTTCTTTTTATCTTCGTCCCTTAGGTCGTTAGTTTTATGACGGTTCGTAGATGATGCGTAACTTGGTGGAAAGGAACAAATATTAATTTATGTGAACTGCAATTAAAATAAGTGGCTTTAAAGCAAAAAATCATTTAAATATAAAAAATTTAATAACAATCGAGCTACATTTTATATGTTTTTTTCATAAAACGTTTATTGTTCATGCGTTTCTTCTACATTAAATGTTATTGTCCAGAGCGTGTTTAAATCGATTCGTTAATTTCCTTTATGGGAGCTTTCTTTTTGTGTCTGCTGAATTAATTCTTTTTCTTCTCAATTAAATGTCAACGGTACAACATCTCTACCTCTAAAATGCAAACACGAATAATGACGTAACTTTAATTGGAAAATGCAAACAAACACTTATTTACACTCTAGAAAAATAAAATAACACATAGACGTGCAATTTAAAAAAAAATTGAGAATGGGCAGAATCTACAAGAGACACGATTTAAAAAAATTTGTTCTAACCCAGGAAACAGTAAGTACAAAGCCCCTTACCTTCGATCACGTTTTTCCTCTTAGGTCAAAGAAGATCGGCGACGCGACGGTCACCAGTCCCCAGTGCCACTGATGGCAAGCACAGCGAAGTTGGTATGTTGTCGTAAGCCGGCCGGCATGGAATCGCACTAATTATGGTATCAAATTAGGTTAACAACCAGGATTGCGAACAATGTCCTTTGAGAACCAACTTTTGGTGAAAATCTGAAATAATCCCAAAATCTTACGATCAATGCAAAAAGTTACCACCACAGTTTTCACATCGATTCTTATGGCGTCATTATAAAACCAATACATAATTTTTTGTTATTAAAAGTTCAACAACCAATCAAATTTAAGTTTTGCAGTTTTTTTGCAGGGGTGGAAAGGTCTACTCACTAAAAACTCCACCCCTATTTAGGTCCGCCTTGCAAGTTCGTCTGCTTTTTCATTACCTGCAATTCCCTGGTGTCCTGGATCTCATATCAGTTTGACGTGATTACGGTCTGCCAAATTCCTCAGTTCTTCTTCGCAGCCCCAAAGGGGCAGTACATGTGTTTCGATATTTGTAAGGATTCTTAATTTTTATCAAAAGATGGAGCTATGTGCTCCTACTTCTCGAGTAAAAATTTGAGGGTTATAATTGTTACTTGAAGGTGTTTTCGTTACTGTTATAAATAGGCTGATGCGTAAGGGTGTGATTAAATTAATAACAAATACTTTTAACAGGAATAATTTAATATAAAGTGTTGGCAGGAGGAGATACGGTGTGCACCCGATGGTGTCTGTTTATCGACAGATGTTTTTAGTAGCTAAGCTACGGATGCCGTCATTTGTCAGGTTTGCAACTATTTAGGGACAAGTTAGGGAGTGAAAACCAAATGATGAGGATTACAAGAAGGGTGCGTCTCACCTGGGCAAATTATGATAACCTCTCTCACATCCCAAGAAATCCTAGAACTTCAATTGATCTTAAGCGGAAGGTGTTCAAGAGCTGCATTTTACCGGTTATGAGTATGGCCTTAAGACTATGACCTTCACACAAAAAAGTGCCAATTACCTGAGAGTGTGTCAGAGAGCCATCGAACGTTTAATGCTGGTATTAGCCTTAGGGATAGAATAAGGAACGATGACATTAGGAGAAGTACGGGAGTCTCATGGAAACGATAGCAATGAATAAGTGGAGGATGGGCTGGACATGTGGCGAGGCACGATGTCAAGTGAACCAACGCCATCCTCCAATGGCGATTTAGGGAAACAAAAGAAAGTGTTGGGCGACCTTAGACGAGGTGGAGAGACGACATCCAGAGACACGCCGGGAAAACTGGATCCAAACCGCCCAAGATTGACTTCACCGGAGACAATTGGAAGAGGCCTACGTTCAGGAGTGGACATAAGATGGGCTAATAAGAAGAAGAAGAAGTGTTTTCCATTATCTCATGCTCGGTCAGCCTGTTACAAAGGCTGCATGTCATTTATTTTTACAGGGCCTACCGACCGAAGAATTACTTATCCCTATCATAAACCAGAGAAAATAACTACCCTGAAACTCGGACTATTGGACTCTGTGAAGTTGTCAACAGTTTCGTCTATATTGGAGCCATAATAGAAAATACCGGGGGATGTGATGACGAAATAAGACGGCATATTCAGCTTACTAGGTCAGCAATGACACAGTTAAATAAAGTATGGAGGGATCGAAAGGAAGTGGTCTCTGCCTACCCCTATGGGAAAAAGGCGTGACTTTATGTATGTATGTATGTTTGGATCGGAATATCACAAAACAAACTAAAATCAATCTAGTGAGTACCTTGGTCTTTTCGGTCTTTCTATATGCTTCAGAATCTTGGACTGTCAAAGAAGTAGATCGTCGTCTGATTGATACCATTTGAGATGTGGGCGTGGCGACGAATGTTGAGAGTGTCCTGGACCGCACATAGAACAAATGCTTCGTATTTACAAGAAATACGTCCGTCAAAGCGTTTGTCCAGTATCGTGTACTTTCAAATTTTTACATTTTTCGGACACATCAGTCGGAGTGAGCATATGAAAAGGCTTATTATACAGGGAAAACTTGAAGAAAACAGAAAGTGCGGCCGATCATGGGTGGATGTTACCAAAAAATTATTAGATGCTAATTTTCCACAAGCGGTTCACATGTCATTTAATCGAGATAAATGGCGAGATGCAATCAAGAGAACCATCCAAAACATTGAACCTCGTTAATATGGGTCACAACACATATGTAAAGATGTTATGATTAGGAAGAAGATCATAAACCAGCAGACAGGACTCGATCATAAATGCGATTATGTCTGTATCACAAACGGATTTTGGGGTTTTTATTGCACCTCCAATTGGGCTGCCACACATACGCTGTTTAAAAAAAACTTGGATATATTTTTTTTTATAGTTGGTGAGATAATCCTCGTCTACGCCTTCTCTAGGTACCGCCCGTGGGAATGAAACGAACCATAATCGCGCCAACTCAAAATTCCATTTAACGAAATGGCTAATGTTACTTTAACCCCTATGATAATTATTCCTGATATTTGTTTTCCAGTTTACCCAACTTTACAATAGAAATTGAGTCTCATTACTTTCGAAATACATCTCGAAACGTTAAAGTGCTTGAACAATTTGCACCGAAAAGCAATTAACAGAATTCCTGGTGTACTATGTGGTTGGAAAATTAGTAGAGGAAAACACGAGGCGTCCTCTCTGTTTAGTTTAGCGAGCAAACACGACGGACTGGGGGGCTGTATTAGAATTTGGGTAGAAACTGTGGCCGCCTAAACAAATGCCGACCCATATTTTTAGCGAAATCCTCTGCGAAAACCCGGTAAACACAAACACAAACACAAACAAAATTTCAATGTTTGCGTACGGTGTCGGATGTATTTATGATTGACCTTATCGGAATTATCAAATCAACTTGTTTACCGAGTGATCTAATACAATTAGTAGTAGCTCATTTTAAAGGTTGTTTAAATATCCACAACTTATCTAATTACAGCTTATACTACGTAAATAAAAGTTGGAACTTATTACAAGATAATTCGAACAATTTTTTTAACAAAGCCTGGTTCATTAAATGATGGAAAAATTGAAAATTCCTTTGCCCACGCAGATTTCTTATTTTCTAAGAGAAGCTAAACGACTTTGTAGGAAATACCGATATCCTATTTTATTTCAAAAATACATTTATCGTAAAACGTAGTCAAAACTATCCATCTATTATAAAATGCGTCTTAACCCTTCAGTCCCGTACCAAAGACTGCCAAACTACCTACTATATCCCGCACCCCTCCTCGTCTTCCTATTTTAGGTACCCAGAAAACCAGATCTTTCTGTTATTGTTATATCAAGTAACCCTCGCTTTTTTTCGATAATTCCAACAATTTTTTTAACAAAGCCTGGTTCATTAAATGATGGAAAAATTGAAAATTCCTTTGCCCACGAAGATTTCTTATTTTCTAAGAGTAGCTAAACGACTTTGTAAGAAATAACGATATCCTATTTTATTTCAAAAATACATTTATCGTAAAACGTAGTCAAAACTATCCATCTATTATAAAATGCGTCTTAACCCTTCAGTCCCGTACCAAAGACTGCCAAACTACCTACTATATCCCGCACCCCTCCTCGTCTTCCTATTTTAGGTACCCAGAAAACCAGATCTTTCTGTTATTGTTATATCAAGTAACCCTCGTTTATTACTCCACCGATGAACCTGGTATACAGGGTGGATTTAAATATATCTTACAACTCTAGTCCAATTTATAAAAAGTTTACGACAAACCTAACCATGCAATTGTTGGAAGTGCTGCGTGTATCCATTAGAGATTGGACCGAGACGAAGACAACAAAATCCGAATGCAAATATTTGCATGATTCTACTATAAATAATTGATTGTTGTTAATTTTATTACCTTTAAAAATATGGCAGCGTAATACAATAAGTTCCATATGTCACATAAGTAGTTTTCTTTATATTTAACGATAAGTAGCGGACCCGGCAGACGTTGTCCTGCCCTAATATTGGCTTGCCTGCTTTGGAATTATCACTATCAAAATCAGCGACCCCAAAAACTATGAATTGGACACTAATATCGGCGTTTTTGGTAGTTTTTATATTTCATTCTCTTCATACCCATTTTGTATGGGTGCTAATATAATTGGGAATGTCACTATCAAACTCAGCGTTCCCGTTGACTATGAATTCGACACTAATACCATGGTATTTTTTATATTTATTTCAACAAAATCGGTCCATTCGTTTTGGTGTCCATAGAAGACAAACATACTCACATTGACTTTTATTTAAGTAGATTCATTTTATACATAATTTATTGTGATACATTCATGGTGCTTTTGACTGTATTTTAAGTATTCTAATTATGACTGCAGTGTCATCTGCATAAGAAACGATAAGTCATTTTGACTAGTAATTCATTGACATATATTAGGAAAAACAGAAGTCCTACTCTATTTTGAAATGGTACGGAGTAATAAATCATTTTATGAGGGTTGTTACATAGGCGTACATAATTGGGTTGGTTAACAAGTAAAAAATATATTTTTCTAATTTTGGAATATAAAGATACTTTTTTTCGATTCAGTTGTAAAGCACAGATTTTTTTCTTCTGTTTAAAAAAGATCGGATTTAGGCATCTTTTAAAGTGGTTTTTTAAATATTCTTTGTAGATTGTCTTTACATGGAGCTCCTGATAAAGACCTCCATTCAAAACACCCTATTGATCATTGACAGTGTTCAC
The DNA here is from genome assembly GCA_950111635.1 of Agelastica alni. Lineage (NCBI taxonomy): Eukaryota > Metazoa > Arthropoda > Insecta > Coleoptera > Chrysomelidae > Agelastica > Agelastica alni. The sequence goes on along the minus strand of OX467719.1, from coordinate 8,011,001 downwards.
TGGCACTTGGTACTAAAATACTATTAAAAATGCTTTCTTTGGTATAGTTTTACTGCTGAAGGTGGAAGTCGTATGTCCATATCGCTTTAGGTTAGTTTACCAATGCATCGTGAAAGAAAGTTTAGAGTTTCTTCCCAACAGCCAACGTACAACAGGTCGATAGAGATTGAACTTTTTTACAAGAAATTTACTGTAGTGTCTTCAAAGTATTTTAATATGTATGATATGGAAGACAATAGTTTCCTGTTTTAATAAAAATATAGGACTCCTGTATTTTCTTTGGAAATTTCAAACGAGATGTTTAATATAATCGCTCTCTTACTAACATTTATTTATCCTTCTCATTTTATCGAATCGTTTTCTCTAGAATCAACTTTTTTAACGGTGCTATAGATGTCTTGTTAGTTCTAGTTAAATTTATATTTATTTGTTTAATGATAATAAATTTAGAAGTGGAAAAAGGTGCACCGTTAAATCACTAAATTAGACTGCAACGCGACAGCGTCGTATTTTGTTATTTTACAGAAGGAAAGAATTTATTGCAGATAATAGTCGTTAGAGTTTTGTTCACATGTTGGAACTTTTGTTGTCCTTTTTGGCAGCACACCAATAATGTCCAAAGTTTAAAGGTCCTGTTCACAGGCTAAAACCTAAAACCTTTGTAGTTCTTTTTGCCAGCTAAGCAATAAGCTATAAAAACTCAAGGTTCTTTTCACAGGTTGAAACTTTTGTAGTCCTTTTTAGCAGCACACCAATAAGCCCTAAAATCTTAAGGTTTTGTTCACAGGCTGAAACCATTGTAGTTCTTTTGGCAGCTCAGCAATAAGCTTCAAAATTTTAAGGTCCTGTTCACAGGATGAAACAAACCATTGTAGTTATTTTTGGCACCTCAGCAATTAGCTCTAAAATATTAAGGTCCCGTTTTCAGAGTAAAACCATTGCCGTTTTTTGGCAGCTCCGCAATAAGCTCTAAAATCTTAATGTTTTATTCACAGGCTGGAACCTTTGTATATATTTTGGTAGCATATTAATTAGCTCTAAAATCTTACGGTCCTGTTCAAAGGTTAATGCTGGCACTATCGCCAGCTACACCTCAGCCTCTTGGGCTTTTTGTATCTTACGGTTTGTTGTCATACTACCTATTCCATAACTCCCCTGTACCAATCTTTACAGGTTGTTCACCGGTTGGCTGTTGTATTTTTCAGGGGTTTGCCTAGGTTGCCCTAATATTGTTTGTCTTTTCTAACAGTATATGTTTGGCCATTTCTGTCTAAAATATTTATGTCCCGTTCACAGACTGAAACCTTTGTAGTACTTTTTTAGCACACCAAACCCTTTTGGCAACACACCAATAGGCTTCAAAATCTTTAAGGTCTGTTTACAGGATGGAACATTTGTAGCGTGTTTTGGAAGCACGTCAATTAAAGGGAATATGGAAGACAAATCCTTAGAATATAGTACATGAAAGTTCCTGCACAAAAAATTATGTTTCTTTTGCTAAAACTAGATATATAACTGAAATTATTTGAATTCTTTTAATAAAGAGTGTAGGGATAACCTAATCAGCGTCAAAATTATTATCCTTTAAAATTTCCTTTTTATACATCTCTGGAAATGAGAAAAAACATTAATAGTTGACCAAGAATTGTACAGGGTGTCCTAGGTCAAACATGTAAGAGCCTGTAGCTCGAGTGGAAATAATATTTGATATTTTTTAAAAATATTTGTATTGAGGACCATCGCTTTTGAAATAAAGGCCTCCAAATTAGTAATATTAAAATAGTTTTGTACTCGTATCTTCCTAACTGTACTGATAAGTACATTATATTCTGTTACAATATAATATAGTAAATGTTTATATTGGAGGTATAAACAGGGCAATATTAATACAGTAGCACCAAGAATGGACTATTTTCAATTTTTCATTCCTAAATATTTTCTGGAATGATTGTTTCTGTGTGCACGTATTAAAAGACCTTTTTAGACACTTGGCTTAAAAGTAGTCCGTTTTAGTCTAGCGATTTCTGATCACAGGAAATAATAAGTTATATTTTTGTGATTAAAAAATCGTTAAGCTTTTTTATTTAAAAATATTTATATTGTGTGACGTTAACGTGTCATTGCAGAGGATAGTCAAAGAATTTTGTTATTGAAAGAAGAAAATGGTTCAGTAATGATATGCAGAGTATGGTGCATGTAAAACAAAACTATGCGGACTTTTGAATGTGATATATGCACAAAAGCGCTGTTTATGAAAGACTATAAATATAAATGTTTCGAAAATTGAGCTGGGCTTCGCAGTGCTCGGGCGTCCGACCCAACTACGGAGGATCATAAAGAGAAAAATAAATATTGAAACACCAAGAGTATGATTAAAATTGTTTCGGTTTCATTCATGAATAAATAAAAATATGACGAGTGCGCATAAATCCGACATTATTCGTTCGGTTACTTTTTAATGTTTTTTAATTTACCAGTTATATACGATTCCATTAAAAAGACAATAAAAATGTAAATTTTTCTAACAAGATAGAGGAATTTATGGTTTTTTATATTTTCATTTTAAACTTTTATGATGCTCGGTGGGCCACTTTAAGAGATTACGGGATTTTTCTTAATAACATGTTTCGATCAACGTATTTCTTTTCATAATTTGTTTCAATATAAATCTCTACATTCCTACCAATGTTTAATTTTCCTTAATGAAACACCGCTTATTTGTTTTATTCACCGAAATATTCATTGCTCTCTGACATGAACCCCGTTATTTGCTTAGTCTAGCTTAAAGAATTCGCTCAGGATCGTATCTGGGCGCACGGCAGTGCCCCCGCCAAGTCGAGCAAAAAAGCTGCAAGGCCGTATCATCCTTTTCTCGAAGCAGTTCAGGCCATTTTCGTCTCCCTATAACTTCTTTGTGGAAAAAACTAGAGGCCTGAATGTTTAGTAACCAAGCAGGCATTGTATAAACACGGTATATATCAAATTTCATTTAATTTGAACCAGTAGTTTAAGAATTATAACTAGTCAAAGTTTCTTAATTTTGTCACTCACTGACTAACCGATCATCAAAACTCTAAGGCACTTTTAGCAGACATAGAAGCTTTAAATTTAAAATACAATTATTGTTTAGTAGGTATATAAATCAAGGAACTAAAATATTTTGCAATTTCGGTCCAGTTTTCTGGATACACCAACTGCATAAATAACTTTGTAATCCCATATAAAAATATAGGATTACAAAGTTACATTTGCAAATAATGAATCAGTGTGCAGTGTATAATAAAGAAAAAAAGTAGGACTATCTACAAAAATAAATGAGATGCCATTAAAAACATAACTTGTAAAAAAAAAGTTCTCTCAGTTCACTCAGTTCTTCTACCGTAAAAAGTTGTGGGATCCATGTAATACCAAGTCGGTTAATTTATTCAGTCCCTACTTAAGTGTCCTTCTGTCTTAAGTTATTACGTAATTAGCTAACCTACGTCTTTTAGTGACCATATTAATATTAAAAATCTTTTATGTTTTAAATAAATAGATTGATTTGGCAATCGCATTAAACAATCTAATTTAATATAATATGTATTACTTGTGAGAAACATTGTGTTTTCATGCGATGGCCAAGCCAATCTATTCATTTAAAACAGAAGATTTTTAATATTGATTAATTGAAAGTGTTTTGTTGTTATAATAATGCTCTACAATTAATAAAATAATTATTTAATAATTTGTTAATAGAGAATAAATACTTGGATATTTTCATGTAGAATATTATTTTTTAACAGACTTACCTTGATGCCTTGGCACCTCGAACTTGAGCAGAATTAAACAGAACGTCATTTTTTTTAAATTAGTTATCATAAACATATTAACATCAGGAATATTATTTAAATTTGCTTTTATAAATCCATTATCACACATAGCTAACAAATCGTTTTTTTTTTTATAGTAAATTGGAGATGTTTTTGTCAAGTCAAGCATAATAGCCGCAAACGCTTTACTATAATGGAATTGCTTTAACATTATAACGTCACAAGTATGGTGACCAATCGTGGCGCGATCACAGTCACGTAATTTTTTTTAAATTTTATCAATTTTTAATTGTTTATAATCAATTGAAAAAAAAAGGTTCGCATTAAATATCAATATAGTTAATAAAAAAGTTTTAAAATACATAAAAAATCAATCATTTCTTTTTCAAAATCCCAATTAGTGTAATATCCTGTACTTTTACTTTTTTTATTTCATTGTGAGTAAATTCACGTAGAGTGAAGTCTAACTGATAAGGACTGCTAAGAATTTTTCCATTTCTTCAGCATCTTATCGTGATGTTTCTGTCATGGGGTTAGAATTCTTGTTACAGGTGGTCAACAAATGCAATTGCATTTTCTTTATTATTTCCGAAGCATTTTCCTGAGTCATTTCCAGAATTTAGTTTTACTCCTGTCGAAAGCATTGTTGTTTCTTTTTTTTCGACGACGCTAAGCTAACCAAAAAGGAAGAGAAATATAGAAAAAAAACCTTTTCAAGGCCAATTACGAAACTTTATCGTAATCTATACATATAAAATGTTTTTGTCCTGAATGACTGACTGACGGATCAACGCACAGCCTAAACCGCTAATCGTAGAGACCTTAAACTTTAAGGGTGCATTCTTTGTATGACGTAGGCATCCGATAAGAAAGGATTTTCCAAAATTCTGCCCCAATAGGGGTGAAAAACGGGGACAAAGTTTGTATGGGACAACGTGATTCCTTGGTCTACATCTACATCAAATTTTGTATAAACATTCTTTAACAGAATTGATGGAAGACGTGTTTCGTATTTTATTAAAACTCATCGCGGGGAAAAGCTAGTAATGTAATAAAGAAAAAAAAATTAAATCCTGGAAATCTAAAAATAATGCAAACTATGTAACGAAATGGTAACATTACGTTTTTTAAAAGAAGAACCGTTTCAAGCGGAATAAGAAATGTGGTTTATTGGAAAGTCGCTATTTATGGGGCTGTTCATATTCAAATAACTTACCGCGATGTTACGTATCCCGATACATTTTCGCTAATTAACAAAACATTGTCGAGTTAAAGCAGTAAATCATGGGTATACTGCGCAAAAACTTTTATTGAATTGTTCAGTGTTTGTTCATTAAACTTATTAGTTTTCGAAGTTAGTCTTTCCGCTATGCGGAGTTTCTTTAAAATTATTATACTAAGCGATTCGATGTGTGCTTTGGGTATGAATATTTAATACAGTTATATAACAACTACCCTTAAAAATAGATTGTGGTTTGAATGAACTTGTTCGAATTTATTAACCACAAAATCTTAATTTAGATGAGAGTTCCACAACTGCAATTTTGAACCAATCAAAATACGTTATTTCCTCCACAAAAAATTCAAGATAAGCTACCGCTCCTTCATTTCCTCTTCAGGCATGTCAAAGAATGGATTAAATTTGCGATTATACTTTTCAAAAAAATATTCCTGCAACTGCTCGGCTGTGGAATTCCATAAAACTTTGATAACACTCTCCTTGCAGTCTTCGGAGTTTTTTTTCGCATGTTGAACCAATAGTCTTCGAGAATAAGCGCCAATTCTTCCACAGGTATATTTGCTCTATTGAAATTTCTCTGCGCAAAAGTTTGTAAACTGCCTCCTTACGCTTGACTTCGATTTCCTGGTATTCACGAGTGTCAACTGCTCAATCTCCTGGCGAATATTTTCTCTGCTTTCTTGATCGAAGCGAAACATTTTGTTACGTGGTGCCACTTGACAGCTTCAAAAGTAAAATTATAATTTCGAGGTTAGGGTCTCACTTGGTTACCATGGCAGCTCAACAATAAACTCAATATGAACATTTCTATAAAAAAAAACCAAATGTATGACAATCGCGAAAGATCCGCTCAAATGTAAGCTAGAAGTAAAGGACAATCCCATAGAACAGGTGATGCAATTCAGATATCTGGGCATAGACATATTAAGCACCCACGACCCAGTAAGAGACCTGAGGAGCCAGATTAACGAAGCATCCGCACTATCAGGATGCCTACGAGATATAGTCTGGTCAGTGTAAGATAGATAGACGAGAACAGACTTCCAAAAAAAGTCCTGAGAAACAACCCGCCCGGCTCAAGACCTTCCGGAAGGCCACCTAAAATATGGAGAGATAGTTGGCAATCTACCTCTCAGGAAAAGATGCAAAGGCAGCTTCAAAATACAGTAGGATAACAGAAACTATTTGGTATTTATTTTATTATGAATAAGTAACTACTAATAATTTTTGAACAAAAAGTAATTGAATCCCATCAAAAACATAAATGTGAAATGAGAGCCGAGTTCAATATTATGATATATGCCTTGGTTGTTGACTTCAACGACAAAAGAAGTGAGATCTAAATGGGTGCCAAGCTCAATGGTCAGTCCTGAAATTTATTTATACCAACATAAAATATTTAATAACAACTTAAAATATCATTTCTTCCAATAACTTGGGATAATACTTTGAAGCCTAAGGTCTGACTTGGCTAGTTCGAATATACGAATTATTACTACTATTTCCCCAGAGAAACTGTTTAGAATACTAAGAATATTGTAGAAGATAGTTTTTCTTTGGGTAAGCTTTACAATAAAAAGGGCCAATTATATTTTAAAACCAACAACCATCGGGTGCTGATTAAAAAGTATAAATGTCACCTACTTAAAATTTTCTTTAAAGACCAAAATCTCTTAAACTACGAAAATACGTTTTAAGTATAATCATTAGCCTGTTATCAGCTGACAAAAACAGAAGTAAATTAACCAGCGACAGCTTTAAAATCCAAATAATTTAACTAAACTGCCAGGACCGGCTCTGACAACCCGATGTCTCACTTAAAAGAAAAAATCTCCAAGTGTGTATTTGTCTGTACTTCTGCTTTCATTTAAACAAACTGTAGGTGGTTATTTAGTTAAAAGCGAAGATACTTAATTGGCTGTAAATATTTCGACTAATGATAATTGGAAACATAAAAACGGTTCATCTTATTTACTTAAAAAATCATGTCGCTCCAATACATTTCAAACCTCTATCCCATTACCTGGCTTTAAATTAAAGAAGATTAGGGTTCTTAAAAGTGGTAGGCGTCTATTGTTAAAAAAATAAAGAATACATAGTTTACCTGTTGCTTGAAAAAAATACTTTCATACGATTCAATCGCAGGGAAAGTTTACATTTTGGATAATGAGCTTTTGAAAATTCACAAAAGGAGATTAAAAAGGAGATTCTTGTCGGTTCTGATTTCACGTTACATCGCACATTTCTTTATAGATGTTACGGGGTCCTTCTTACATTAGCTAAAAGCGCCCTGAGATCAAAAATATGTTTAAAGGAAAACAGGAAAACAGTGGCGCAGTATTTTCCAATTGCAATATTGGGTTATTTAAAATAATATATCAAACTTCTGATATATTATCTATAGATAAAGGAAAACCTTTATTTCTACAATATAAACGTTAGAGAGTGCGTATGGATTCATCATCTGAGAAGGAGTTGCAGGCGATGGTTTATATTATGCATGATGCCTTAAAATATTAGAGTAATGAATAGAAGCAATACAAAAGTAATGGTTTTTGAAAGAGAAAAAATCATGACAAACTGCGAGATGCTGATTAAAGGAGAAAGAGTGTAACAGGTGAATGAGTTTTGTATACTTTGGTTCAAAGTTTACGAGAGACGGAATATATGACTTATAGAGAAGTGCTGATCCCTACACTTATATTCGGTAGTAAATGTTGTGTTTTGCAGAAGAAGTATTAAAATAAGATTATTAATACGGAGATGAGTAGTCTGAGAAGTACAGCTAGTGATGAATAAAGTCAGGAAAAGTGTGATAGTGGAACGCTGTAGTGTGAAAGAAGATGTAGTAATAAAGATTGACGGGTTGGGAGATCATAAATAAATCCACTGACTCGTACTAAATAAAGTATTGTTACACAGAGTTTTTACTTAATAATATGAGGATAAGACCCACAACACAAGAGTGAAAATTTCAACATATTTTTAGGCTGTGTTTTTTTTTCATCGAGGGAAGAGGTCCGTCTTTCTGTGACAGGACACTTGACATTTTTATATGTAGTGGTGTTGCTAACGAAATTTAATAGTGGATGCATTCGCCACACCACCCCCCTACAGAGAAAATAAAGGTAAGCATTTGAAAATAAACATAATAATGCTTAAAGATTTAAAACATCTCTGAATTTGACTCGCCGTCCTGTTTTAGTTACCACAGCAGAAGCTGGTGCAGCTATCAAAGGTTTTAAAAAAGTAGCTGAAGTTGGGATGGTGGGAGTGTGAAACGAAGTGATTTCTAGGATTTTTTGTGGGTTTTCTAGTATAGTATCTGTTTTGGTTATGGATGTCGGATCAAAGTAGGCAGATTTTACACGGTCTATGCTAACGGTATGTTGTCTACCGCATATATGCAACTAAAAGGTAAAAAATAATTCTTAACATAAGAATAAAATTAATGACGACAAAATTAATGTCACTGTTCTAAAAGTGCTTTGTATGACATTTTTAAACTAACCCTGCGTTTCGGAATGAAAGCACCCCACGCTTTTAAAACAATGACATTAATTTTCTCGTCGGTAATTTTATTCTTATGTTAAGGATTATATTTTAATTTTCAGTTTGATTAACTCTAAAAGCGTGTTTTTTAGTTTTTTTTAAACTATAATTTATTTTTAATGTTAATTTATATATTGAGCAGCGTTAAATACACAGTAAAGTAACTTAAACCGTTTTAGAAGTCAAGGGAGACTTCACAAAAAATATAATAGATAATAATAGATAATAAAAGTCGTACAGTTTATGAGTGAGATTAAGGCAAATCGTAATTCACAGAAAAGGGGGGTTGTGTGTACTGTGATATACAAGATATCAATAGTTAAAACAATGCTATAGTACACAAATTTTTTTTAATTATTACAAGCCAATTCTCAAACGTTTTCGGCGTCAGTATATTGATATTTAAAAATATTTTTGAAATTAATTAGATTAAATAGTTTAATGTTACTCACTTGTCACAAATTTGTTTCCTAATGACTAAACATGAAGTGGACATGACTATAGCTCAACAATGAACATTTCAAGGTGAACAAAAATTATAGAAATGTAATTAAACTACATAATTTAAAAGACATGCACATTTTAAAAAAAATTTAAAACATTAAAATTAAAATCAAGTTGAGGGATGACTACTGACAACATGAGTTGACAAGGAGACAGCACTGACAATATTAACAAATCGAGATGGTTGACATGGAACTGATAATAACTAATTACCAAATAAATTTATGTAAACAAAGGAAAAACGATGTCTGATTGGAGATATAACAGTGAATGATTGGAATTTTATATATAAGTTTATTTCAAAGATTTAAAAATTGGTTGGAATTTTGTTTGATTCAAGTGTATTTGTGTATTAGTACACATTGGGTTGTTAGTTATTTTTTTAGTTATTTCTAAATCCTTCAGTAGTTCTAATTGTATGTTTTGACCTTTTATATTATGTAATATTTTAATTCCAGATTCCATATTAAAGTTATGATTGTTTTCAGATAGTCACCAAAGGTAGACTTACTCGGTTTATCGATATGTTCACGAACTCTCAACGATATTTTCCTATGTTTTGCCAATATATGTAATGTTGCAATCTGAACATGATAATTCCACTTTTATCACAGTATTTTATTTTATCTTTATTATTAATTAGTAATTAGTCAGTAGTGTTTTAGTCTAGTGACTAAGATTAGCTTGTTTGGATGATATAAAATTAATTGGCAGAATAAATAAATCCTTTGAACAAAAAGATCTTTAATTGTCAATGTTAAAACTAGCTAGGCACCAATTATGTATATTAAAGGCAAGTTCCCCACAGAACAATCAATTTTTAAATAATTAGTTTATTGTAAATGTGTTATAGATCGCAAATAAATGAGAAGTTAAAAAAAATGCCAAGGATTATTTATTTTAAATGCTTTTTTTACCTTTTCGTATTGGTATTAACTTAAAATTGTAACGAATCGACGTTATTCAAAAAATAAGCCAAGAAAAATACCCAGTATAAATTATTCCAGCTGTACCACTGTTAAAACGTTAAAAAGAAAAAAAAGATTAAGTTGAAGCAAGCGGCATACCTAACAATATTGTATTTAAGGTTTAAATCTCTTTGTATTCATTATTTTCCTTTAAATAAATTTTAGCGAAAAGAAATTGTAGCAATGTAGATGGCGGCTTGAGTTTGGCTCAAAGTAAATTGTTGCTTTTTGATTCGTGATAAAATAAATGAGGGCTTTTAGGAGAAACCTAAGCATTAACTAAAAAAAAAAGACATTGATGAATTTGATTTTAACGTTTTATCAAGGTAATATTTAACAAAAAGTTAGCACAGACACGATTTGGGATATTACAATTTGTTAGCGAAAATAACCAACTAAGTAGAAAAAGTAGTAATATCATTTGATGATTTATATTGTTACAAATCCGGTCCTGTTGGCAACCGAGAAATCAACCGCGGCTAGGGTCTGTATCGACGACCGCCGAGCGGTCTGGCAAGGTCGAGCAACCTCTCGAAACCGCGAAGCAGTTAGAATGATCTGGAATCGTGATATGGAAGTATAAAAAGAGCAGCGGTCATAACAAGGGACAGTATTGGTTTTAAAATTGTTGATGAATTAAGCAATGTAAATTGTTATAAAGAGTTGTAAAAGTTGTATATCTACGTGAATATCTAATTGATTAATAACAGTAGAATTTATTGTATTGGAATAAACATTGTTTTGTTACTGTATCGAGAGTTTTAATCTCCGAACTCACAGAAGAACTAAAAGTCTTAACAATACATTTAGCGTACGGCTACATCACGGGAAAGTTATAATTACAATAAAGTAAAACAACAAAGTCCAAAGTGGATAAATTGCAAATAAATTGCATCAATCAATCAATATTCCCATCATTCCATGGCGGAACATAGGGCCTCAACAAAGTTTCTCCAACGGACTCAATTTTTGGCAAGCATTTTGACTTCTTGCCATGATTTATTCATTTTTCGTATTTCACTTAATATCGTTCTTCTCCAGGTTGTCTTTGGGCGGCTCCTAGCGCGGCTGCCTTGAGGATTCCACTCCAGGGCCATTCGGGCTATATTATTTTCAGGTTTTCTAAGGGTGTGACCCAGCCATCCCCATTTGCGCTTCCGTATCTCTGTGTCGGTCGGATTCTGGTTTGTTCTTCTCCAGAGCTCTTCATTTGAATAGCGGGCCGGCCAGAAAATACGTAATATCGCATTGCATGCGCCTGTTATTTTTCTTGCCAGGAGATCCGTAGATTGTCTGGCGCCTCTAGTGTTAGTTCATTTAGCGTTACCCAGGGTGCACCACGAGGAGGCGAACTAACTTTACACCCCATCATTTAATGATATCAAATGTTTAACGATAGAGACGAAGGATGTTCAGGAGCAAAGAATGCTTCAGATGTACTAACCAAGAAATGTAAATACACGGACTTAAAATTAAAAATAAAAACCCCGACGATGAGTCCTAAAAAATTTAAAACGTTGGCAAAAAAATGGTTTCTTCAATCCATACTGATCCAAATTACATCCAACCTCTTAAGTTAACTATAACACCAAACCTATCAGGTTTTTTTTATCTTAATATTAAATTTTCGCATACAGTTGCTGCCTGGTTTAATATTTTTTTTTATTTAAAGAAACCGCTTTAACCGCGAAGGTTATTTGCGGGGATGGTACAATAAATTTCATATATGTTGCAAAATGTTGGTGGATTTAAGGAACTTCAGTAACGAGCAAAATATTAATCGGGTTCAAGGCATCACTAAGTTCTTCGGGCAGTCCTGATGTTAACCTCTTCTCTTTATAGTCGGGACACTCCGATATTAAATGTTTCACACTCAGTTCTTCATAGCAGGAGACACATCTTTTGGGATTTTCTTTCTTCAGTAGATGCTGATGTGGGCACCTATTGTGGCCAATCCTGAGACGGGTTAGGATCGTCTGTTGCTTACGAGAGATTGATTCGTAATTCTGGTGGCTTAAGTTAGGATGGTTTAATATTTGCTTAACTTATTTTTCGTTTTTTAAAGTGAAAACTTCTTAAGGTGCGTTGAGCAAAATTTCGTAGTCGGCAAACTTATGGTTTCGCGTCACCTGATGTCAGCGACAAATAGGTGACGTCAGAGCTTCTTCTTCTATGTCTTTTAAAAAATGACTTCGAGCTTACAGCCCATAAGAAAAAATGTAAGGTTAGATCTGAACTTAGCTGTTTTATATGATAAAGTATGACAAAGGGAAATAGATACGCGTGAAAATAAAATTAAAAAAAAGAAAAATTATGCAGTTAAAAGTTGCTCAAGTGAATGTAAAAGTAAAAAAAAAATAAAAAATGCACAATATCCCTTGTACTTATTCTCAAAACTTTGGGTGGCTCTTTTTAGAAACGGTATTTTGCTACAGTAGTAACGCCTTTTTAATTCAATACATTTCAGGCACATATTTTTAACACAGAGATTGTTCTTATCTCTACGCTCTATAAGTAAAATTAATAGAGAAAAATCACGGAGTGGGCGACATCTATTATTGATCGTATGATCTTTTCGAGGTGTGAAAAACAAACTAACCTCAATTTGTTTATATGGGTGAATAATAAACTTTATATATTATTTCGAGCAATTTAAGTATTGTAAGTGTTATATTTGAACTATATTTTGTGAAGAATTGGTGTTAATAAACCACAAAATCCGAAAATGCAAAGGATTAAAAAAGGTGATATGGAGATAAAATCGCAAAAAATATGCTCTGTCCCACGATGCTCTCCATTAAGCAATTCGATTATATCTTTGCAAAAATTTCCTTCAAATCCTAAGACAGCTCGAAAATGAGAGATAATCTTAAAGATAGGAAAACCAATCTCAAAGTTTATGTTTGTTTGCAACAAGCACTTTATGAAAGATGATTTTTTCAGTGGTAATTTTGATATTGTTGTCCAATGATCTATTATTTTATTTATGATTATTCATAGTGACTTCGACAAAACAGTAGAAGCGTTTAAAAGATGATTTTTATGATTTTTTCATCGAGATCGTCAGTTCCACATAAAATGATGTGGCCAACCTTAAACACCTCTTCACCTTTCTAAATCGGTCGAACACGTTCACCCACATAATCAATATGTCCGAAATTAATATTTTGACTTTCATAGGCATTGCAATAAGAATTTCAGGGACAACAGAACGAAAAAACTTCGAGTACAAACAAAAATTGATACCTGGACACACCTGGTCTTTACTGGCATTTAACGAGAATCCAGCGACAATAAAACTGAAACGTCGAAAACAAACCTTAAATCCAGCTTCAATCCAATAGTTTAACACAAAAAATCAACTCAAATTCTCTCTGAGATAACTAAAATTTTCTTTAATAAAAACTTTGGTTATCTTCTTTCGGTGCCATATCCCCCTAACGTTGGCAATTACATTGGCGAGTTGTTCGCGGTTTTCGGCTAATCTGAATAGTTGTTCGGCACTGCGTATTCCTGTCCAATCGCGAATGTTCTTCAGCCATGACATCTGTTTTCTTCCAATTCCTCGGATGCCTTCGATTTTGCCCTTCATTATAAGTTGAAGCACCCTGTATCGGTCTCCTCTGAGAACATGCCCCAAGTATGATATCTTTCTGATCTTTATAGTGACAAATAACTCACGAACCGCATTTGCTCTATTTAACACAGCTTCGTTGGTTTGCCTAGTTGTCCAGGGTATTCGGAGCATTCTTCTACGTAACCACATCTCAAACGCTTCCAGGCGATTGATTGTAGCAGCCTTTAGAGTCCAGGTCTCAGCTCCATATAGCAACACTGACCAAATATAACATTTTATCATTCTTTGGCGTAATTTTAGGTTTAGGTTGTCGTTAGAGAAGAACGCTTTTATTTATCAGAAAAGTCGTGCGAGCTGTCTCAATTCTGCACTTAATTTCTTTATCTGGGTCTAGTTGTTCCGTGGTTTAGCAACCAAGATATTTGAATTGGGTAACTTTCTCAATGTTTTGTTGGTGTATCTGTAGGAAAGCATCGGCGTGCGGTTGGCGACTGAATATCATAAATTTTGTCTTAGTGACATTCATTTTCAGACCCATTTTTCTTCCTATCGTGTTTACACAGTCCAACAATTCTTGAAGGCCTTGGTTATACAAGTGATCAAATGACGGAAAATTTGTTGTTCACACCTATATCCGATATTTTGTCATTGACAGCGCCATCTCGCGATACGTGATTTTCCCTATACTAAAAAAACGGGGATACCAAAGCTTCTTCTTCTATCTGTCTGTCAATTTGTGGCCTCGAGCTAACAGCCCACTTTTATTAGGATATTTATTATTTAATGATTATAATTTACAAATTACGAAATTTTAATTTTTAATCCTACAATTAATTAAAAAATCCAAATTCCCCTATTTTATTTAAAAAAGCTAAATCCTGCACGAAATATGTTTTTTAAATAATTTTTTCTTATACTTGCAATATGTTGTAGTTTTTATTAATTTACCCCTAAGGTAACCCCCTTATTTTGCTACCCACACATCCCAGTATAAATTTTGTTAATATTTGAGGTTTTCAAAACAGGTGCATTTTACTCCTATGATTATTAAGTATGTTTTGTCTTGTTTAGTGGAAAATAAAAAACGACATAAATATTTCAGAAGTGTCAAAACACAGGGCTAATTTTATCACGGTTTGTTACCCAAACTGTCTCAATTTCCAAAAATAATCTACCTGACCGTTTTATCAAGATCGCCAGTTCGAGAAACCATAACAATTCCTAAAATAATTCAGAGAACCAACAAAGGCATTGCGACCAGGGAAACATCCAAACATTTCGTAAAAGAAAGAATAATTGCAAGGAGCTGTTGGAAGAACAAATACTTTTTATAGTTCTAAGTGTTTTTGTCAACGGGCGTCTTCATCTTCTGCTAGCCCTTCTTACTGTTACAATATGTCAAACTGTCTTGAAATATTGGCCGAGGACCACCCCGTTTACGCTGAGAACAACAAAAATATACAAAACATTTCTACAACTGTGTTTGTTTTATGCAACTGAACTGAGATAAATTAACCTTTTGTGGCTACCAGTGGCGGCGGTTTAATTTTATTTTATTATGTTCTTTATTATTTAAAGCTAGTCCGCTATCGGGACCTTTTTTTATCCCTTACGTCTTTACTTGCTTTTTTTTATGATACTGCTGCCTTGTAATATTGACGGATCTTTTTGCTGACTATCTTCTCGCAGAGAACACGAAAAGGAGTTTCTTCCTCATTATAACATTATTATTTAAAAGAGAGTATGTACGGATTGAAATTACCTTCTTTACGCCGATGATCAGGTCATATTTCAACTGAGGAGTTGCAGGCGTTGGTTAATATTATGGCTTCTTCTTTTTATATTGCATCTCCTATCGAAGGTTTGCTATCATCACAGCTATCCGGACCTTATTGACTGTAGCTCGGAAGAGTTTAACATTCTTCTTCTTTAGGTGCCCTGTCCTCCTCGGACGTTGGCAATCATCAGCGCTATCTGAACCTTGTCTACAGCTCGGCGGAACAATGTGGTAGTGCTCACTCCATACCATTGTCTTAAGTTTTTTAGCCAGGATATCTTTCTTCTACCCGGGCCTCTTCGTCCTTCGATCTTCCCTTCTATAATAAGCTTTAAAAGTCGATACTTGTCATTTCTTAAGATGTGTCCAAAATACTCCAGTTTGCGCTTTTTTAGTGTAAACAGAACTTCCAGCTGCTTGTCGAGGCGTTGAAGTACCTCGGTGTTACGCACTCTTTCTACCCAGGAGATTCTTAATAGCCTTCTGTACGTCCACATTTCAAAGGCCTCCAATTTTAACATTGCTACAATTAAACCAGTCCCTTAGGTTTTTAAGTCAAGACACTCGGCGTCTTCCAATATTCCTCCTTCTACCAATCTTTTCCTGAACTATCAGCTGGAGAAGTGCGTATTTGGGTCCTCTCAGTATATGACCTAGATATTGAAGCTTTCTCTTTTTTATGGTGTTAATGACTTCACATTCCTTATTCATCTGATTTGGGACTTCCATATTAGAGATCTTTGTAGTTTGTCTGTGTGATTCTTCTTGAGAGTCCATGCCTCCACTCCATACAAAAGCGCGAAAAACACGTAACAACGCAGCATCCTCGTCCTAAGTCCAATCTTGATATCTCGACTGGTGAACAACTTTTTCATTTTCGTAAATGTTGATCTGGCTATCTCTATTCTGGTTCTTATTTCTCTTGTTTGGTCACCTGATTGTTTTATGGCTGATGCCCTAAAAATCAAAGGAATGAAAGTAAATGTAAGGAAGACGAAAAGACGAAATAAATGGTAATAACCGTAGCAAGTGGAAAGAAGTGGTCTCTGCTTACCCTTACGGGAAAAAATAAAGAAAAGTAAACTCCAGTCGTATGTTCTTAATTTTAATATACTAAAAACTTTTAAAATTTATTGCAAATTTGTTTTATATACAGATTTCTCTATGTGTGAAAATCAATATTAAAAATTGTACCGTTCAGGATTTTTTGGGCGTTTGGATGATTTTAAAAATTCATTGTATGTTAATATTAAAAGAACTATTCAAATTCCCGGTAAAAATTATGTAAAACTACCTTAGTAATTGATTAAATTCAGTCCTCAGTTAAAATGTCTTTCCAAGAAACTTGAAATTACCAATTTGTATTCATGACTGGTATAGAGAGGTTTTAGCGCTGCTGGAAATTCTAAAAAGTCCCGTAATTATATCATTTTGGAATATTTATTACGATAATGAGACTTGGACTAAAGTAGTATTATTCTGGGATTAATTAAAAACCTGACACTTTTTCATAATGCGTTTTTTAAAACTACAGCTTTGTAGGTTTTGTTACAAGTATATACCGAGTTTTACGATTTTATTCAGCGGTATGAGTTTTATATTTTGTTTTTTTAACTTGACGAGAAATTTCTTTTTAATATTTTAAAAAAAGTTATGTAAAAATCTGTAAATTACGATTAAATAAACAGCTTTTATTTTCACTGCAAGCTTTTGAAATCGCATCCATCTGAAGGAAGCTCTAAACCAAAGAAATGCATAAATTTTTACCAATCACTTTGGGGATTGCACAGAGTTTTCTTTCACGAAATGAAGGCTCAAATACAAAAAAGGATAAAAGTATTAATTTGTTAAAACTGATCTTACTTGCAGTGGCGACTCGTCACTTTTTTGAGCACTAGGGCACCGGGTGGTACTCATATTTTTTATGGACATTGGTAACATTAAAATTTAGAAAAAACGTATTCGCTACACTAATAGCGAAATTTATGATGTAAGTGCGACACTAGTAGCGTGTGTTGCCTCCTCAACTTCGGATCACTACATTTAATTTTCTAGGCATGTTTCCAAATACATTTCGGATCAAATTTAGAAATTTTTTTCCCAAGCTGTGATAAATGCATTTTCAAGAACATTTTTCTTGAGGTGATCCCATAAATAATTGATCGGATTTAGATCCGGACTTTTTGTTGGCCACTGAATAACTGGTATACCAACTTGATTAAGAAAAATAAGTTCCTCCCCAGCTATGTAAAGTCGTGCGTTGTCTTGCATAAACAGGAGATTGGGCTTCAAAAAAGGACCAAAAGGCATCACATGTTCTATTACAATATTCTCAAGATAGAAATTAGCATTCATGGATCTTGTAAGCAGACGAACTAATTCTGCGCGAGCGTCAAAGCATATACTACCCTAAAACATAACAGAGCCACCGCCGAATGGAATCCTTTCAGAGATATTGCATGGAGCAAACCTCTCTTCTGGTCTTTGCCAAACTCGTTCACGTCCATCTCTGTTCTCTCTAGTAAGCAAGGTTGCAGTGATCTGCTACTGTTTAATCCAGTTTCATTTAACTGCTGTAAGCTTCGAGTTCGTTTCTGATCACAAAACTAGTGAGAGTCCTTTTTCTTAAAGCGTATCGTCTAATAAAACGTTGATCCCGGTCAATAGTTTTGGCTCTTACCCTTCTAAAAAAAATTTCTACCTCATTCCTTGCTCGATCCATTTTTCTAATATTTCGGGGTAGAAAATTAAACAGTCTACCACAAAATATTTGGCTGCGAAAGGAGCTTCAAGAGGTTATGGGCGATAATGTTAGCAAATGGAGAGTTAAAATAAGGCTTCGTGCTAACAGAAGGATATGGCTACAGGGTCAGCATTGAACCGCCAACATCCAATAGCAAAATTGGATTTTGCTTGAAATCACTTGGCATGGAACGATTATGACTGGTGCAAGGTACTCTTTACAGATGAGTTCTTGCCTCAATGGACCAGATAAACGTCGACGAGTATATACAACACCCGGAGAAAGATATGCCTCAGTTTGTATTAAGGGAAGACTTAAATTTGGTGGTGGATCTGTTATGGTTTGGGTAGGTATCACTTCGGAAGCACGTACAGAGTTGGTTTTCGTAGAGAATGGCTCTCTAACAGCTCACAGATACATAATGGAGGTCCTGGAAGATCATGTTATGCCTTTCACGATGACTATGGGCGAGCAAGGCATTTTTATGATAATGAAAGCCACACGCTGCCAGGATTGTTAGTAAATATCTAGATAAAGTAGATATCACGCGGTCTGATTTGCTAGCATGCAGTCCAGATATGAATTCCATTGAACATGTCTAGGATGAGTTGGGGTAACGTATCCGAATGCATACACCTGTCCCAAGAACTGCACAGGAGCTGAGAGAGTTGCTATTGCATGAGTGGGATAACATGGATCAGAATGTTATCTCTTTCAATAATATTAAGTTTTATTCATTCATTTCGTTCCGAATTACAATAGTCAAGTTTCGTTTAGAATTTACAGTTACTGTTTCTCTAGAATAAATCATACAAAAAAAATGTGCTGTCTGATTCCATATTTGAAAGTTACGAAAATGTAGTAGATACATTTACAATATGCATACAAAAGCTGATGCTTTTCTTTAAATTATTTGCAATTTTAAAGGTTATTTAAAGTAATCTAAATTTTTTGCTCGGCAGTGTTATTAGTGTGTCTGTGAGAAGAAATTTATAAAGAAGGACAGTGCCCCGTGCCCTCCCTTCACCAGCCCCCTCGACTCAATAGTTGAAGGTTAAAGGAGGTAAAAAAAACCTTAAAAATGTGATCAGAAATTCTTTATATAAATTACAGCTCTGGTTGCGAAATATGACAGATTTGGTTGGGAATCCTTGGAACTGTATTGATAAATAAGATAGTGGCTACTTTTGCCAAAGTTAAATGAATGTAATATTCTTTCAACTGTGATCTTGCTAATTGCTCTAAGAATGAGATACGCTCAAAGGAAATAAAATTAATGTGAGCAAAACGAAAGTAATCGTTTTTGAAAGAGAAGAAAGCATGACAAACAGTGGAGTTTCGATTAAGGGAGAACGAGTGGAGTACTAGAGATGGAAAGTATGACAGTGACATTGAGCGAGGGGTGTTGGCAGGAAAACAAAGTCTGAGAAGTATAGCCGGAGTGACTCGGTTGGATAAAGTAAAGATTATTGAGATAAGGGAATGCTGTGGTGTAGGTCAAGAGTACCAACAACCGACGAGCATGTATGAGAGCACTGATGAAAGTAGAGGGCAAAAGATGTGTTAAGAACCGTAGCAAGTGGAAGGAAAGTTTTTAAATGTGGACTTACAAAAGAATACTGAGAGTATCATGGACCGACCGAGCAACGAACGAGGAAATCTACGAATGGGGAAAAACAGAGAAATGTTACTTAACATAAAGAGAAGGAAAATCACTTATTTTAGGCACCTAATAAGAAATCCAAAATACCAACTGCTACAACTGATAGTTGAGGGCCAGATTGAAGGCAAAAGAGGAGTGGGAAGAAAGCAAATGGCCTGGTTAAGAAATCTAACGGAATGGACAGGTTTGAGAACTACAGAAGACCTGGTACACACTGCAACAGACCGTGAAGCGTACAAAAAATGTGAACGCCAACATCCAATAGTGTGGATAGGCAGATGAAGAAGAATTGCTAAGGAATATATCACCGCAGAACTCAGAAAGTGAAATTAATTGTGCAAGAGCGCGGTAAATCAACACTCTGGAATAGATCAATGAATGAATATATTTGAGAAAATTTAAAATAATGAATTTTTAAAATGGAAATTGACAAATTAAACGAAACCACGCTACTGGTGCCACCCGTGAGACGGATGTTTCAGATTTTTTGTGCACATTTGTTACTCATTCGCGCAGTTAAATGAGTGTGTGGAAATTTCTTTTTTATCAAACTCACATGTTGATAATTCTGTCCGCCATACAAATTTATGACTGCGGTAATTTTAATCTATTTGGTTTTAATTTGTTGCGATCTATTTTTCGACAATAACATCGTAAGTACCTACTGCGTCTGGTAAAACTATCTATTACTTGTTTAGAAATGCGTAGACTTTATTCTTATGAGGGTATTATTAGCAGCAGAACTTCACCCTAAAGGTACCAGAAAATAATTATCTTCTATTAAAAGACAACCAGCGCCGGTAAATTCGATGGAATGGGATTAAAACGTCAACAAAACACTTCGATTGTCAAAGAATCTTGATTGACGGTTACAAAGAAGTACGCGCGTAAATTTTAGTCGGCTATAATGTACAGATTAAAATAATGTGTTGTTGTGTACGTGTTTTTTAGTGCTCTTGTATTTTTTATACAAAATACAAATTTAAAATCGTAGACCGAAAATTAAGAAGAACTACTCTGCAGAAACGAAGGAAGTAATAAAATTTATCGTCAGTTATCGTCACCGAGTATTGGCTGCGACAGGAATATCAAAAAATTAAGCGATGTAATTAACTTTAAAATCATCTTAACCTAAGGCCCGCACTGCGACTATTAGAAGGGGGAGGAATAATAGAAAGGAGATGATTGTGGACCTGCTTTTTAAAAAGTTGCAGGTCATAGTTCTCTGGAAAAACTGATTTTGGAAGCTTTTTCATTCTGTAGCAGCCCTGTAAAATAAGGATTCTTGATGGAGATTGGTCCTTGTAGTGTCAATCTTGAGAGTAAATGGGTGAGACTGATCATCGTGCTGAGTTCTTCGGCCAGTAGTGGTATAAGAGTTTTTATTTCTCTGAAGCATCTGCGATGGAAATATCTGTAGAGTAATATCTGGTCTGCAACTCTTCTTCTGTGTTCTAGTGGGTGAAGGGTATCTGTGGGAGTTGAGCTGTTTATCAACCGAATGGCCTTTTCTGAATGAAATCTAGATGGCGGATGGTCTTACAAACATACCAATTGAGAATCAGAATAGAGTTAATACACCAGATCTCTATAAATAATATGCGTATTATAAAATTAAAACTCCTTCATAATGTATGAATGGAAATGACATCAAGATTCTTTCATCCCGAAATCAAATTTGCTTCCGATTTGGTTATTTTTATGTAAAAAAAATGGTATGATTATTAAAAGTTTATTACAGACATAAGCGATGATAATGTCATAAATCACAATATTAAAAAGCGCTTACCAAATATTCGCACCTATATTTGGCCCCTTCGAGAATATCCATCATGTCTTTAATATTGAATTTGCCGCCATTACCCCTGAACAAGTTAATATCGCTGTGAGTATTACGCCGTAATGGCCAGTAATTTGCTTTCCACCGTGATAGCCTGGTTATTATTCGCACCCGATTCTCCTTACTCTCGTTAGATTTTTCCCATGAACAGTAAACTAGGCCCGTCAATTCAATAAGTTACTGCAACGTTTTATATTAAATGAACATAAAAAATGATAGAGTAGCTGTCATCTTTCGAAAAGATTAATAAATGAACGTATTTGTTACAATAAATTATAGTTTAAAGAAAAATAAAAACACGCTTTTAGAGTTAATCAAACTACTAAAAAGTAAAAAATTTAATTGGCATAACTTTTTCATTTATAAACCGATTGACATGAAACAAACGCTAAATGTTAAGTGAAGTTTACCACAATATATTAGTGAAAACTACATCTAAATCGGATTAGCAGTTTCCAATATTAGCGTGTACAAGCGCACAGACACACAAAAATTCTAACAATCATCGTATGGGGTGCTATTGCGTTGATAAAGGTCCCAATGATATTTTTTCTTTTATATCTTCCATTTACAGACAGCGATCCATTACATTTTTATTATATGTATTGATACCGAGAAGTATAGCCGGAGTGACTCGGTTGGATAAAGTAAATAATAGTGAGATAAGAGAACGCTGTGGTGTGAAGAAAGATGTGGTTACAAAGATAGATAAAGGAATGCTTAGATGGTTTGGACACGTAGAAAAGATGGATGAAGGAAGATTGACGAAACAAATTTATAAGGCGAGTGTGAATGGACAAGTAGGTAGAGGTCGACCTCGGAGTACATATCTCGATCAGATCAACATTGTTTTGAAGAAAGGCCAGGACAAGAGTACCAACTACGACGAGCATGTATGAGAGCACTGATGAAAATAGAGGAAGCAAAAGATGTGTGTAAGAACCGTAGCAAGTGAAAGGAAGTGGTCTTTGCCTACCCCTATGAGAAAAAGGCGTGACTTTATGTATGTATGTATTGATGATAATTTGCCATTTATTATTGTAGTAAAACTAACAGTTTAGGAATCGCCTCAACGGTCTGTTAAAGCCTTTGAAAATTTTGTTTTGTCAGATAAAAAAAATGCTTAAGTAGTTGGTTGGAGTACATTTAAAAAAAATTATACTTTAGAAAAACTAAAAAACACATTTTTAGAGTGAACTAAAAAGTGAAAAATAATTCTTAACAAAGGAATAAAATTACTGTTCTAAAGGCGTGCACAGTTGATGTATTAAACCACACTCGAAGATTCTTCAGCCATGATATTCTTGTTCTTCCTACACTTCTTCTACCCTGTATTTTGCCTTGAAGTATAAGCTGTAAAAGCCGGTATCTTTCAGGATTTCCCATGATGTGGCCGAGGTATTCAAGTTTACGTTTCTTTACCTGATATAAGATTTCTTTTTCTTTCTTCATTCTACGTAGCCCCTCTTCGTTGGTTATATGATCCACCCATGAAATTCTCAGAACACGACGGTAAATCCAGAGTTCAAAGCCTTCTAATTTCTTGCAAGATGTTTCAGATAACGTCCATGACTCAACGCCGTATAGAAGAGTTGAGAACATATAGCACCTAAGTATCCGCATTTTGGTGTTAAAAGTCAGGTCCCTACTTTTGAACAATTTTGCCATTTTAAGAAATATAGCTCGAGCCTTTTCAATTCAGCATCTTATCTCAACCGAGTGGTCCCAAATAGACATACTTGTTGTGGAAAACGGCGACATCTATGAGAATTAATTTGTAGTTTAGATTTTAGTACAGTATGAAACATTTATATAAATATTTATAACTTGTGATTTTTTTTTTAAAATAATGTTATTTTATATTTTGAATTACCTGCTAACAATCTTAAAAACTCTACTTTTTTATTACAACTATCTAAACGTATTTTCTAATTAAATAAAATAAAAAAGCAATTTGGGTTCATTTAAGTCGTTTCACAAACAGGCCTATTTTTCGGCTAAATGCCTTTTTCCAATTAATAAATCATCACGAGCTACCGTAATCCATTTTAATGCTGATATATATTCATAGTTATCGTCAAGTAATCCCTAATATTTAGTAGTCCATTCTTACACCGAAATATTGCCCATTAACTTTATTGCATAAAAGAATTATTGTATGTATATCACAAACTGAGATGAACCCCTTTTAACGCTCATCTCTGATGGTAGTTTAATTTTTTTGATATACGCAGTGGCAGGAGATTTTTTAGTGAAAACTGAACTTCTTATTGGTTATCTGAATATATTTTTTGCAGCGGACATTCAATGACATCACCAGCATTCTATAACTATTAATATCATTAAGATCAATTCCTAAATCTTCCAGATCTATATTAACTACTTTAGCCCACTTAGCGCGATTGCTTTCTCTCTAGAGACGGTGATGAAGTTTTTAGAAATGAGTCTTATTATTTATCCTGACTATATGCCCGTTGAATGTTAGCTTCCTTTTTTTTCACAGATATTAGAAGGGAGGTTATGGGTTTAGTTACCCTGTGACCTTGACCCCATGCCCAGGAGAGGTCAAGATTTCATGAACCCCACGACCTTGATATTCACATTTGATATCTCGTGTATTTAAGGTCACGAGGTCATTGAACCCATAACCTTGACCTTTAAATTTTACTCCTTCTATACCTCCCTATCGATGTTATAATTTCTATTTTTTTTGAAGAGTTCATTATTGTGGCTTATTCTGAAATGGTCACCTTCCTTGGCTGGTCCCATGATCCTTTTAAATTTTTTTTAATCTTTAAATGCTACTTTTCTGAATTGTTCCTGTTATGCCATGTACAGACGGTCTCACAGCGGTGTTATAGTGTCTCATTTTAAGTTTAAGTGAAGGTTCAGTACATCTACTGTTTAAGATCAGGTTCTCATAGATATCCGCACGGGTTCTTAAATTAGTAAGTTTTATTTATTTAATGAAATGTAAGGCTGTGTGCACGTATCAATGTAATTGATTAATAAAACAAAATTTGGATTTCGTGCAGGAATAGAAGAATCTATAACATGACAATCCATTTTCTCACCTGTCATGTCAAGTGAGCGTCGCTTCACCTGAAGAAAATTAAATAAACCCATTGGAAAACAAACAATGAAATTTGTTCAATGTACAATATTACCTACTTTTAGGTAAGCACCGAAGATAAGCTAAAAGTTGAAAACAAACCATGCCATTCTAAAAAAAAAAATGTATGCACGAAATACAAGTTTTGTTTTATTTATCAATTGGTTTTACTTAAAACAAATCCTTCCAGAGGATATTGGTGATAAATTTTGTTTTAGTTGTGAGGATTTTTAATCCTATTTTGACTAATGTGTAGTGGAGATAAGAGAGATGGTTTGAAACTTTTTTTACCACTGCCAGTTGTCTGCGAATTTCAAAGAACTGATTGCTAGGTTGCTGGGTCTTTTTTGTAGTGAACTCTCTACCCAGGGTCCGTCGTTACATTCATCCACTGACGAAAAATCTTCTCCAGCAGAAAATTAAACGGGAGTAGACAAAGAGTCTTCCTGTCTAACACCTATTCTAAAGCTTTCTGAGAGTTTTCCTCAGCATTTAACTTCTTTTATCCTTACTTTCTTATTTATTATTTTTCAAATGATAATATGTGGTACTCGTTTTAAATTTCTTCGTGCAACCTTCAGTATTGCTATACGTGCCAAACTTACCTAAGCAGAATAAAAAAAAACAGCAACGACGTGGAATCGAGCCAATTCCACGTTTTCCAACTGCACCCAGGTATTTTAAATTCACAACTTTCTCCTTTTTCGTGGTTGAATAATTTCTTTCAATGTAATCAACTTTTTTCCTTCTGCAGAACGTTTGTCGCGCATCTCTTTTATTTACTTATTCATCCTACGGTGCTGCTCTCTAATGCCCTTTTATTCAGCAAGCAGTCAGTTTGGAATTCTAAATATGACCCACCGGTTAGGACCGGACTTTGAAGGTTTTCGTTGTTTGTTAGCTTAATAGTCACATTTTCAGGTTAACAGTACAGTTTATAAATACAGTATTTACATGCACAAACTACGGTTTTAAAACGGATTTACATACAAGGGCGGTTTGATAAGTCAATGACTTTTTGAATAAAACGAGACGACCACTAAATAAAATAATTAATCTTTTGGCGACCGATCATCACTCACCAATTCACAGCGTTACGATTTTTTTCTTTTTTTTCTTTTTAATTCTCCTGTCTAGATCATCAGCTTCGTGGTTTATCCAGGATAGGTTTATCGAACACCGGTAAATCATCACCACCGGAAAATACCAACAGAAAATTCTTTGTCAATTTAAACATCTTTTTAAATGCCACAGTTCAATTATTGATTCTTTACGTCATAATTAAAATGCACATTAAATGGGTCGAAAAATTTTAGTGTTACAGCAAACCATAAAAAAATGACATAGCTAATACGAGGGCGGTTTGATAAGTCAGTGACTTTTTGAATAAAACAAAATTTTTTCCGCAAATAAACATTTTATGTTTCTACATAATCACCTTTTAGCTCGATACATTTAGTCCAGCGTTTTTCTAACTTTTTTATTCCCTCCAAATAATAGGTTTTTTCAAAGCTCTCAAAATACGCGTTTGTTTCGGTAATGACTTCTCCATTCGACTCAAATCTCTAACCGCCCAGCCATTTCTTTAGGTTTGGAAACAAAAAATAGTCGCAGGGGGCTAAATCTGGAGAATATGCTGGATGGGGTAGCAGTTCGTATCCCAATTCGTGGATTTTGGCCATCGTGGCTAGACAAGTGTGCACACGTGCATTGTCTTGATGGAATAGCACTTTCTTCTTCGTCAAATGCGGCCGTTTTTGCTTCAAATCAACGTCGAATCTGTTCAAAAGCTTTGAATAATATTCGCCGGTGATCGTTTAACCTTTCTTGAGGTAATCGATGGGAATGACACCGCGTACATCCCAAAAAACTGTGGCCATGACCTTGTTGGCTGACAGACTCTGTTTCGCCTTCTTTGGTCCACGTTCACCCCGAGCAACCCACTGTTTCGATTGTTCCTTGGTCTCTGGCGTGTTGTGATGGATCCATGTTTTATCCACAGAAACAAAACGGCGCAAAAATTCGTCCGGATTACTTTTGAACATCGCTAAACACTCTTTTAAGTGGTCACACGATTGCGCTTATGGTCGAGTGTGAGCAATCGCGGCACCCATCTCGCAGAGAGTTTTTTCATGTCCAAATATTCGTGTAAAATATTATGTACCCGTTCAGTTGAGATACCTACAGCATGAGCCAACTCACGCACTTTCATTCTCCGATCATTCAATATCATTTCATGGATTTTATCGACGGTCTTTTGGGCGACCTGGACGTTCGGCGTCACTAGTCCTGGTACGACCACAACGGAACTCTGTAAACCACTTCTTACCATTGAAATTGATGGTGC
Organism: Agelastica alni; assembly: GCA_950111635.1. NCBI lineage: Eukaryota > Metazoa > Arthropoda > Insecta > Coleoptera > Chrysomelidae > Agelastica > Agelastica alni. The sequence continues at coordinate 7,983,869 of OX467719.1, read as the reverse complement.
CGAGTCCCCGTAGTATTTATATTTTACGTAGAAAGTAATGCTTAATCAGCACACGAAATTCACTTTTTTCCATTTTCGTAAAAATTCATGAGGTTGTCTGCTTTGAACGGCTATCAAACACTAACTGCACGACGTAGCTTGCTCAAAATTAGATAGTTGCCCACTGATAGATTATAGTTGACGGCAGCACTATTGCATTTGGAGTAACTGCGCGGGAAATTCAAAAAGTCACTGACTTATCAAACTGCCCTCGTATCAAGCACGTTTTGGATATTGTTGTGATATTTTCTTCTTGGGTTTAGTAATTCTGAACTCTCAGTACAGTAACTAATATTTTACACAAATAAATTTTACTTTACAAATTACTTAGATATTTACTTAACAATTACTTTAAATACTTTACTTCGACCGCTATCCTTTTTATATTTTCAAATCATAAATCTAGAATAATCGTCATCATTCGAAACTATTGGACCTTTTTCTAGACAGTGCCAGAATAATCCTTTTACCATTGCGGAACCATTAAACGCAGTATTCTAGAATTTGCCGGTCTTTTCTGATGTTACAATCACCGCGCCGGCATAATAAAGCAGTCCCCTAATTGTAATCGACTCGCTGGCGCCGGCAGACAACAGTTCCGGCTTGTAACAATCTTTTAAACTTTTATTACTTTCTTATTCAAAACATTAAAAATTACTTCTGGTCGCCCTAGTAGTCGAAATTTGACTGTAATTATTTAAATTTTTAAGTCTGAATGTTACTGAGGTTCATTGGCAAATACCTTTATAATCATGGCACGTTATGCAGGGTCCTATTCATTTGTTTCCATGCCAACAACCTTCGTTTAATATTTCAATCATTTTTTTCGTCTCTCATAAACTTTGAACCCAAGTATACAAACTTTTACTTGTTTCACATTTGCACATGGTGCAAATGATGAATGTCATTTTTGCTGTGACGTAGGCGTTCCCTTTAGTAATAGAACAAACTATACATGTTTCTTTTACGAAAGATAAATTTTGACAAGAGTCCAGACCTGGACGAGATTCTTATTTTTTTCTCCCTGCGAAACGCCGCGACAAAAAAAAAATTGAAGGTATAAAAATTGTCATTATTGTCGTTTGTCATCTGTCTTTGTGTGCTCGAGCCTTTCAAATACCCGGCTTATTAGGGTCGGATCCTGTGACACAAAGTCCAGGATGTTTGGAAACCTCCAGGTAATGAAACTGCCGAAGTTCTCGTGTGTACTTTTCTTTAGTGTACAACAGTTGATAAGGTTTGTTTGGTCCATTTTAATATCAAAGCAACACACAAATACGAACTCGCACACACAGAGGATGGCAATTTCACTATCGGAAATGATAATTTTATAAAAAAAGTCTCTGTAAACGCAAAGTAAACTCAAAGTGACGTTAAAATTAATGTCAAAGCTAAATTCAAATATGAAGTTTTAAATAATTCGCCATTAAGTAAATAGTTTGTTTTTATGATAACCAAATACGTACAGGCGATCATTTAAAAATAAATAAAGGTAATTATAGTCCGTTCATAATTTGTCGATAGCACAAAATGTGCGTCCAAGTCATAAAACGGCCGTAATAGTCGTAAAATCATAGGCGGAGGTTCCTGAGGTGTTTATTCATGTCCGTACACAATTTGTTGATAGCTCACTGCAAGTTTGACCCTCATTAGGTTTAGTACGTTTTTGATCGCATTTAATTTACGGCTCGTTGGTGTTTCGGCGTCTACGGCAGTAATTAACGTCTCTAATATTTATTTTGCGAATTTTGTGCAGTGCGTGAGTAACTTTTTTTCATATTCCTACAAACATATACGTACCTTTCGTTCCTGCTTGTTTTGTTTGATTGCTTGCGATGGCTTCGTCATCATCATCAACATCATCAAGTTTTACACCGGTACTGTTGCGTACAGTCAGTAAGTCTGTCTATTCACCAAGAGAGAAGACTATTGTTTTGAACGTTCACGATGCTCTGCTTTCTCAGAATCCCACAAACACTGTTCAGAACATAATCAAGAGTTGTGCCCACATGACGGGCGTAGGGAAGTCAACAATATATAGGTTCCTATCAGAAAGAAAAAAACAAGGTATAGCTAACCCAAATACAAACGAATACTTAAAGAGGGGGAGAAAACCTATTGAAATTGATGAATTTGCCAAAAATGGTATTCGAAGGAAAATTCACGAATTTTTTTACAAAAAAGAAATACCCAACTTAAACAAAATTTTACAAGAAGTTAGAGACGACCCGGATTTGCCTCATGTCGAACGAACCAAATTGTGGCAAGTTTTAAAAGAATTAAATTTCCGGTGGGAGAAATCAGACCGAAAATCACTTTTGATTGACCGGGAAGAGATAATATGTTGGAGAAGAAAGTATCTAAGATCTATACGAAAATTTCGGGCTGAAGGAAAGCCAATTTACTATCAGGACGAAACGTGGGTAAACGCAGGTCATACTCTCACAAAAATTTGGTCAGATAAAAATATATCAAGCTCCAGGCAAGCCTTTATGGAAGGTTGGTCTACTGGTATTTCCCCACCCTCTGGTAAAGGCAGTAGATTAATAGTTTCTCACATTGGCAGTGAAAAAGGATTTGTTAAGCACGGTTTGTTGGAATTTCAATCCAAAAGCACAAAAGACTATCACGAGGAGATGACAGCTGATGTTTTCGAAGAGTATTTTGAGCAGATGATTGAACATATACCACCAAACTCAATTATAGTATTAGATAATGCACCTTATCATTCACGACTAGTAGAAAGACTTTCAACGACTGCGTGGAAGAAACAGGATATCATTGAATGGCTGCGGAATAAGTCCCTGCCTTACAAAGATGGAATGGTTAAAGCAGAACTTTTAAAAATTGCCCGGCAACACAAATCTAAGTTCAAGAAATACGTAGTTGACGAAATGGCGGAAAACGAAACATCACAGTCCTTAGACTTCCACCCTACCACTGCGAATTAAATCCAATTGAACTCATTTGGGCACAAATGAAAAGCTATGTGGCTAGAAAAAATACGTCATATAAAATACAAGCTGTACGTGAATTGTTATATGAGTCTTTACAACATATTACAGAACAAAATTGGCGAGATGCATGAACAAAAAATGTGGGATCTTGACAATATAATTGATGCGACTGTAGAGACACAACCGCTAATTATTAACCTGCAAGACGACTCGGATTCCGAAGATGATCCTGTTTATTTTGAATTTGAATAGTTTTGTAAGTAATCGTAGTTTATATTATTTAAAAATAGGTATTAATTAAATAAATGTATCTTTTACAAATTGCAAGTAACTTTTTATTTTTAAATAAAATAAAGAAATTTTACAACAAACATTCTAGCTCAGATCAACGCAAATAATTTTGCAAACCCGCACCTAAAACGTCATTTTTTCACAAAAATTAATCGATATATAACGGAATTTTTTTTTAAGTGGGATATCGGGTTGACAGAGCCGATCCAGTTTAGTTAAATTATATTGATTTTAAAGCAGTCAATAGTTAATGTATTTTGGTTTTTGCGAGCCAATAATAAACTGATAATTACATTTGAAACATAAGTTTAAGAGATTTGGGTCTCCAGACGAGAATTTAGTCAGTGACAGTTATACTTTTCAATCAGCGCTTGTTGTTATTTTAAAAATATAATTTTAAGTTATTTTTTATTGTAAAGCTTTCCCAAAGTTATCTTCCACATTATTCTTAGTCTATATTCTGAATAGTTTCTCTGGGAAAGTCATATTGATTTTTATTTTCTTGTCTTGTTGACAAAGTGGTGAGGAGTGAATTGTGGTCGACATTGTCTATGTATGGAGTGAGCGGTAATTTAAATACGAGCACTAAAATCACTTTACGAGGATTCCACTTGCCACGTCTTTTTTTTTATAGTGAAGCTAACTTCATTAAAAAATAAGCTCCGCAATTTAAGGACCTGCAAGATCCTTTTGTGGTCCACAAGTCAATTTTGAGTCTGGGTTCAATCTGATTTTGATAACTTGTGCATAGGTATCATGTGAGTGGGGCGTGGTCGCCCCTCCACTGCGACCTTAAGTAGGTCTATTGTGGCTCAACATGTGCCTAACTAATAAAATAAAAAAGTTTTACCTAATAAATTTGCTTTTGTAACTATCAGATTGTAAGGGAATTTTCTATTTCTATAAATTTAACTTACCTGAACGTTGGTTTGCCTTCTTTGGAAATATCATTATCAAACTATGAATTCGACACTAATATCGACGATTTCAACGGTTTTTATATTTTATTCCCTTTCCATCCCTTTCGTAGAGGTACTAAAGAAATTGGTGATATTATTATCAATTTCAGAGATCCTAAAAACTATGGATTCGACACTAATATCGGCGTTTTTTAGTTTTTAAGTTTCATCCCTTTCCCACCCTTTTTGTATGGGTGGTAACATAATTGTAAATTTTTTAATTAAATCACTCCTGGTATGTATAAAACAACTTCTAAAAATTTCGTCCCAATCGGTCCAGCCGTTTGCGAGTTTTTAAAAAACATACAAAAAAACATTTTCTCTCACGTTCAGTACCTAATAATGAATAAAAATTAGTATATAATAAATAAAAAAAATATATATTTACATCACTTTTATTTACAAAACAGAGTAAAAAAAATCTACAAATACAAAATGAGCCGTCGCGGGACGCCTTGCAGATGTGAAACATCGATGTAGAAAATTTGCATTAAGGGATGGTTTATTAAAGGAAATAAATATGGTATAATTAAAAACAAAATATTCAAATAATATTAAAAATATACACGCCCTCATGTACACACATAAATGCACACCTTAATTATAAAAATATAATTAACTTACTCTTGACTTGAATCACTTATTAATCTTACGTTTATTGCAAAAGGCCAGAAAGGCCAAAAAACAACACGTTTTAGTTTTATGTGATTAAGACAATGTTATTTACATAAAAAACAATGATAATCCAATAAAAATTTACCGTACAATATCATCAGTTATTTCTGTAATATTAACACTCGATGGTATCAAAGTTACAATAGGCCGATGATAACTAAAATAAGCAACGAAACTGTTACTAACCTAAGCGACGGAGCGAGCCGATTAGGTACGGTAATCTTGACAAAGAACCTTCACAAATTACTTTATAAGACATAATTTAATACGCAACGAAGGCATTACAACATGGTCGGGCTCCACAATCGGTTTACACTTGACATTCTGTTTCCCTAGGTGGAATTTAGTCCGCTTAGGCCTGCTGGTAGTGAATTGCGTCTGCTCTACTGTCCCGCAAGCAAAGATAGCACGCGGTGCTGGCCAATAAAAACCTACAAAGGCTAGTCGGGGTACAATGAAAAATGGCGCTAAGAATTGCCAGTGTATATAGAACAGTTTCCAAAGAAGCCAGTCTAGTCATCGCAGGCACACCACCAATTGAGCAAGAGGCGAAGGAAAGAAAAGAAATTTATGAGGGGTCTTCTAAAAAAGATACATAAGGGAGAACATTTAGAAGATGGCTGACGGCCTGGAACAACGCAAAGAAAGGATCCTGAACGCGCAGACTCATTCCGGATGAGTCATACTGTAAAGTTTGCAGCTACTACATGAAAAATGAGATGCCCATATTTTATCTAGTCTTCACAGATCTTTTTATTTGTTGTCAAACTAAATTTTTTGGCTCTTAATTGGATATATTCGCCGCAAATGTAGTAAAGAGTCAACGTCATTTTTAAATTTTTTTGAAGATATTTTTGGACATACGAAATAAGTTTAACCCCAAAATAAGAACAACTTTGTTGCAACATAAATTTTAATTAAAAAAGAAACAAACTATGGAGAAAATAAATTGGGAAGTGTTAAATTGCGCTACATGTTATAAATGTTGAGTACTGGCATTTCCAAAGTAATATTTCTAATGTCATGTACCAAACCGCACTAAAAACATCAAGCCCATTTTCCAAATATGACGAGGGAAGGTGTTCCTTATTAATTTTTTATGCGGCATCTCGTTTTATTTTTTCATTTTACCGAAGTAAAAATTTGTATCTCCTTGAGGACGAGGCAATTTTTTTTAAATGAAACGTTTTTTCTTCGATAAGTACATTTAATTGGAAAGAGATGGATTTTCAACATTTTTTAATCTGAAAAATCTTTGGATTCTTTATTATTTTTAAAATTAGAAATACTTAAATTATTTCCTTCGAGATTTTTTTTTAAATGGAACTCTTAGAAAATACGTTGGTTATTTCCTTCGGGATTTTTTTTTGAAAAATGGAACTTTTAGAAAATAAGTCGGATCGTTTTTCGTCATAATTTTTTTGCTAATTTAAATTTACCGGTATTTTCAATTCTTAAAAATTTCTAAGCAATGCTATGAAACTCGTTTAAAAATAATCCAAATTTAGTGAAGCAATAGAAACAAGGAACTACAACAAGTGTTTTGGAAAAAAATTCAAACAAATAGAGGTAACTTTTTCAAGCATAAAAAATTAACATTATTTGTTCCCTATTTAATCATCTATATATTTAAAAAATTGATGAAAACTGTTTCGAGTCTGTCCGGCCGTTCTATCCTGCCGATTCACATATTTTTTTTTTAATGAAAGGTATAAGTGTCCCGATGAAGCATCAAGCATTGGATTACATCTATCGTTTGCCTTTCTCAAGTTATACTCAAACGTTATTTCCCCCCATGCATTTCTTATGGGGCGTTTATTTCTCCAAGTGTTGTGATAGTTTTTTTATCTCAATATCTCCAGTTCTAATGAAGATAAATGGTTCTCCCAATTTTTTTTTCGCACGCAATTTTTTCATAAATAATTTTGGAAAATATTTTTTATTACATTTCACTTGTCAGTATAAAAATTGTAAACATTGGAAATTATATAAAATTCAGTTCATTCGACTATATACATTTAAAAACCATATGTAGAAATTTTTGAGCTTTGAAAAATTTGAGATTGCTTTTCTGAAAAACCCTTCGTTTTGTTTTCGTTTTTAAAAAAAATGTACATTCAAAGAAAGAACTCTCGTCTGTAGAGTAAAAGTTCCTAAACCTCAAATATCATTCCTCAATAAATGCTGCCATATTTTTCCCTCAATTCCTGAGCCCGATATCATGTTTGAATCAGAAAGAGCGGTAATATCGAATATTAAGGTTTCGTTTGGAAACATAAAAATAAACTGGTAGAAAAAGGAAGGATCGAAACAAAATAAATATTCTGTCTTCATCTTTTTCATCGTCGGAAATAACTTCATGCCAGGGTGATGCTCAAAATAAATTTCAATTCAATGTTACGTCTTTCATTCTTACCCATAATTTAGCCATAAAAATCACGCTATGCCTGTAATTAATTTTTTAGAGGCGGAAGAACAAACTGGATTTAGAGCCGATCGATCCACAGTAGACTGTGTTACACAACTGATTGAGAAAAAAACCGCAATCAAGCAAATAATCCATCTGTCGTACGTGGACCTGCAGAAAGCATACCTCTCACAAAATTGTGGAAAACTCTAGAACAAACGAACATCGCAAATGGATTCATAAAAGCTGTCCGAAAAATCTATGACAAGAACGAAACAAAAATTTGGTGGCCTAGCACAAGACATTGACTTGGATGATGGAACAAAGATTAAACACTGTGGGGAATATAAATACTTGGGAATGAAGATAACACACGATGGGCTACTCGACACGTCAATCAAAGAACGAAACACACAAGCAGAAAAGTTATCTCTATGATGAACGGAATCTTATGGGATCAAACTATATCGAAAGCTAATAAACAAAGAATATATAATACCATCCTTAAAAGCATTATGACCTACGGTAGTGAAACATGGCAAATAAAACAGTCTACAGAAAAAATGCAAATAACAACTGAAATGGACTTCTGGAGAAGATCTGCGGGTAAATCAAGAAGAGACAGGATACACAACGACAGAATAAGAGATGTAATGGGTGCCAGACACACGATTGTGAAAGGTATAAGAACAAAACAGTTAATATGATATGGTCACGTCCAAAGAATGTCAGACGATAGGTTACCAAAACAAATTTTGACATGGACACAGCAAGACAAGAGAGGAAGAGGAAGACCAAGAATATACAGATTTGACTTGTAAAGTGATGAAGAAAATAAAACAATGCAAACGATTTCATTTTTTTAAAAAAACTAAATAGTTATTTTTGTATCTAGAATGCGAAATGATACTTTTGCGTTTAAGAATGGGAGTTATTTTGCCGAGCTTCAGCGATTTTTATATTTATTTTATGTTTATCTTTTCAACCACCACTTGCAAGGGTTTATCATAGGTATTTATAAACCTAAACCTACATCTCCATACTCTTAATAATTGTAATGTTTTGTTAACTTCTCAGTGGAAGTTATAGTAAGTTATAGTAGTTATAGTATAGTTATAGTATAGTTATAGTAGTTTTTAATTGGACGTCTGTATGTGTGTATGTACGTATGTGCGTTCTGAATTATTTTTCGTTTCGATTATCTCGAGAAAAAAAAAATGATATCGACGTAGGACCAATTGCATTCGTCGCATATTTACGCAACTTAGAACTGATTAAATTTTCAGCAAAATCGGTCAAGCTGTTTTTTATGGAGAATCAAAAAACTGAAAAAAAATGGTAAATTTTCAGAATTATTTTTCGTTTCGATTATCTCAAGAACAAAAAATGATATCGACGTGGGATCAATTGCATTCGACGCATAATTACGCAACTAAAAACTGATTAGATTATCTGGCTGTTTTTTATGAAGAATTAAAAAAACTGAATTTTGCAATTTATAAATTATACTATTTTTAATACAGAATTAGATCTTTTGAATAATATGATTATTGCATGTTAGGAATATTTGTATGTAAAATATGATTACAATATTTCATAAAAAGAGATAGTTTTAGAAAACATAAATAGGAATTGGAGGATTTTAAACTTGTGTCAGTATTGAGAGAATAGCATTGTTTATAACAATTGAATATTGTTACAAACAAATGATTATTGATCATAATAATTAAAAAAAAAATTTAATTGTTTTAAACAATTGAAAATAGCTCCCGCTTATGAAATGATAAGAAAAATGTTGAAAGAATACGGTTGACCTAAGCAAAATATTGTTAATGATAATTATAACTTGTTATAAACAATTTGAAATCGTTTTTATAATAATTTTAATAATATTAATTATAACAACAAAACATATGGTATTTTTTCATTCTTTCCACTGGAAAGTTAGTCGTGTGGACCTCTCGGGTCGCACCCAGACCACTGATATTTTCATTACATTTTTAAAAGTAGTTCTAGTCTGAAATTAAATCTTGGTTCCCGAAGTGCAGAGAAAAATAGTTGATTAATGTGGTTTTACTTGTGTTCCATTACATCTAAAAATTGGTACATAACTTGTAGTTTTTTCTTTGGTTGATTTTCCTACGTAATATTTAGAATTGTTGGTTGTTTATCGATTGAAACTTGACCCTGTAGACTCGGACCCGATGATTTAAAAAAGAAATTTCGCTTAGGAGGCAATTTCTTTTCTCGTGGAATGGTAAAATCCTCGTAAGAGCTGGCGAGATTTAATACTTTCAATTTGAAGCTATGTACTTATCCCAGAAAAGGGCAACGGAAAAAGAAAGATAAGAATAACCTAACTTCTGTCCAGCGCACAGGTAAAATGTGCAGTTTGGTTAAAGAGTTCTTTCGAAGCAAAATAAAAGAATACGAGCTCGCGTTTTACGATAAAAATTAAAATTATGAAAGTTAAAAAGTTGTATTTAACAAAACAATTATATATATAAAACAATCCCGTACATACATACATATAGTCACGCTTTTTTATTTCATAGGGGTAGGCAGAGACCACTGTAGATGATCTGTTGATTCCGGACTTGCCTCTGTAACATTTCCTGAGATGTGGACTTCTAGCTGTCTCTCCATCTCTTTGGTGGTCTTCCGGGTGGACGGATCCCTGCTGGTTTTCCCTCTGGTACAATGCGTGGTAGTCTAACGTCGGTCATTTTCTTTACGTGGTTAAAACCATTCTCTTCTTCTCTGCCTTCCCTATCTCACCACATCCAGTACGTCGCATTGTGCTCTAATGTCAGTGTTTCTTACGTGATCTATTCTTATTTTCCCGGCTATTGTTCTCAGTACTGACATTTCAGCGACTTCTTAAAGAAATAAAAAAAAAATTAAAAAAGCCCAATTTTTATATTTCTTATTGAATTTTCTTTTTTTTATTACTCTGAACCGTCGTAGTGGTGAAAAGGTGCGTTTTAGGGAAAAAATGGAAAATTTTATGCTCTACTTTTAACTTTTAATTTAAAATTATTTTGATATTTTTAAAAATAACTCAAAAATCGTATTTTGGGGTAGTTTTAATTTTTTTACCCCCTTCACGGGGGTTAAGAACTTTTTTGCTTTACCCACAGTTTTGTACAAATTTTTCTGATTATTTCCAAATAGTTTTATACATATCTGCCAAAAACCCAGTCTTTTTGACTGGACTATTATTTTCTGTACATAAAAGCGTTCATTTAAACAAACTAGTTAAGAAGCCGGTTGTAATATTTGAAAAAAAACTCCTGACGTGTAACAGCACAAAGATGATAACAAAAAAATACGAGAAAATTACAATGAAAGAAATAATAACTTAAAAAGTATGAAACACGTAAGTTAATACACGCATTCATTAATCTCAATGAAGAAAACTTGGAAACAATTAATAATAATATTAAGTTCGTCTCGTCTTTTCTCGCTAATTTAGGTAATATTAACGAATTTTCTTAAGATATTTCGTTATTTTCCAGTGAATGTTTCTTAAATATAACAAAATGAACGAGTCACTTTTACGATGCTCTTTTGTCCATTATGTTTTACCCTTTCTTCGCCACTGTTCTATTGTTGCTTGGTTGCTGCTCTTTGCGAGATGGTTTCTTTTGTTTTAGGACTGAAAATGAAAGAGGTCTTTTTCTACATCACAATGTTTTTTACGAAACATTAAAAACCGTTTTCTAAATTATAATCAAACGGAAAGAATCATTTCTACAAATATAACATCATTAGTTATTGCAGGTACCCAATCATCTAGATACATTTAAATTAATGTAAGAGTTTTCATCTTAATATATACAGTAATATTTGCTATTATTCAGATACAGTAAGTCCAATGTTGCGACTAAAACTATTTAAATCGATTCGAGAATAGTCGATCGAGTATGTTCTAGAAAGTGGCATCTCGACATTCCCATAATCTTCCAAAAAACGGAGGCAAAGTGTGTATGAGACAACGTGATTCCTTGATCCAATCTTCTTTAAATTTTGCATCAAAATTCTTTAGCAGAATTGACGTGTTTCGTATTTTATTGAAACTCATCGTCTAACAGGTTATTGTTGTTGTTTCGTCGGTTGTTGGCACTCTTGACAAGGTCTTTCTTCAAAACAATGTTGATCTGATCGAGATAGGTTCACCGAGGTCGACCTCTACCGACTTGTCCATTCCCACTCGCCTTATAAATTTGTTTCGCCAATCTTTCCTAATCCATCCCTTCTACGTGTCTAAGCCATCTAAGTATTCCTTTATATATCTTTGTAAACACATCTTCTTTTACACCACAGCGTTCTCTTATCTCACTATTTTTTACTTTATCCAACCGAGTCACTCCGGCTATACTACTCAGACTACTTCACAGCATTAATTCTATTTTCATGCTTCTTTTGCCAAACCCAACATTCACTACCATACATAAATGTAGAAACCAACACACTTCCATGCACAGCCAGTCGTGCCTTTTTTGACAGTTTCTGGCTGTTCATAAAACTATGCAGTGCCCCATTTATTTGTTCTCCTGCCAACACCCTTCGCTCAATGTCACTGTCATACTTTCCATCTCTCGTAAACTTTGAACCCAAGTACACAAATTAATTTACTTGTTCCACTCTTTTTCCCTTAATCAGAACTTCGCAGTTTGTCATGCTTTCTTTTCTTTTAAAAACCATTACTTTTGTTTTGCTTACATTTATTTTCATCTCTTTGATTTTCAGGGCATCATGCATGATATTAACCATCGCTTGCAACTCCTCTTCAGATAACGCTAATATGACTTGATCATTGGCGTAAAGAAGGCATTTGACGATCAAATCATTCATTTTCAATCCATACGCACTTTCTTTCTAGTCTTTTAAACAATCGTCTATGTATAAGTTAAACAGCCATGGCGAAACCACACATCCCTGTCTCACACCTTTTTTGATGTTAAACCAGTTTGTGCAAGCTCCGTTTATCCTGACAAAAGCAGTGAAATCCTCGTAAAGTGATTTTAGTACTCGTATTAAACTACCGCTTATCCCATACATAGACAATGTCGATTACAATTCATTTATCACCACTCTGTTATAGGCCTTTTCCAAGTCTATAAAAGCGCAATAGACCTTATGAGATCTAGCCAAGAATTTTTCGACTATACCTCGTAATGAAACGACCTGATCCATACTGATCTCCTTTCTCTTGTAAATCCTGCTTGCACATCTCATATCATCATCTCAATTTCTTCATCAATTTCTTTTAATCAGTATCTTAGCATACAGTTTGCCGACTATGCTGAGTAAACTAATACCTCGGTAGTTCTTACAGTCCTGCTGCGAACCTTTTTCCTTGTAAAGCGGCACAATAACGGCCTTGCACCAGTGGGGTCTGGTATGCTACCACTCGTCCAACAAAGGTTAAAAAGGCGGTACAGCAGACTAGTTACCACGCTTTGTCCAGCCTTCAGCATTTTAACTGTTATCCTGTCGTACCCAGCAGCTTTACCTAATATCATACTGTTTCATACACAGGGTATCATACAAGAGTAAAGTAAAGGGGAGCATAGTTATATTGTATTATTTTGAAAATAAAGTAATTTTATCGTACCAATCATAGTAGTTTGTCGGACTTCGTACACATTTTGAATTTTAATTGATGAAATTAATAGTGTAATTTAAATTTTTCTCGACATTTTGCGTAATAATTTGGAACTGATAGAAACCAAACGAATTTTCCCATCATACAAACCGAATATTTGGTTAAAAATGGAACGTATTATCGTGCAATAAAGCCTTTTTGAAAAAATATTGCTCGGCAAAGTAAATAAAGATACTTTTTAATAACGGATTATTAGACTGAACCAGCTGTATGCTGAATGTGACACAAGCAGTTGATACAAAAAAAAATGAAATAAGAAATATATGAGCCGAAAGTTTGGAAACAAAATGCAATATTTTAGAACTTTTGTGTAAATCTGTTAGATAAAAAACATTTAGAAAAGCGTTATAAATCTAGAGCAGTTCTGTCACTTTATTATTAATACATATAACAATTATTTTATAATATTGAAGCAAATTTTTCAATCAGGAATGTTCTTGAATGCCATTATTCTTCGTCTATTATAAAGGAAATAAGGCTAATAAATTCCTTGTGAAGTCACAATCAGTTCTTAGTTGCGTAATTATGAGGCGAATGCAATTGGTCCCACGTCGATATCATTTTTTGTTCTCGAGATAATCGAGACGAAAAATAATTCCGAACGCACATACGAACATACAAACATAAGAACATACGTACATACACACACAGATGTCCACTTAAAAATGATTGTATTCGACCCTAGGGACCTTGAAATGTGGAGATATGCCAAAATTCGGGACTGGCAAAATCGGACCTATTACTATAACTTCCAATAGGAAGTTAAAAACACCAAACCACTACAATAAGTTCGTATAGAGATTTTAAGGGTGTACAATTGCCATTATGGTGCTCGCACACTAGTAAAATACCGATTTAAAATACAAAATCACTAATTTATCGTAAAAAATACAGTTAAAGCTGTTGAATACAAAGTGATATTTGCTTTACAATTTACTTTCGGAATAATCATAAGAAAGAGCATAGGAATTTGTGTAGACAAAAACATTAATGTTCTCTAATGGATAACAACTCGGGAATATTACTCTCGCGAATGAATTTCGTGTTCTATTTAACTAAACGCGAGCTGTAACATTTCATGCTGCTTCTAACGTAAAATATTTCCACCGATTTCTTCCTTTTGTTCGATAAATACTTCCGAATTTGCGACGTCTTCGCAATTCAGTAATAACTCACCCTCGCAATTATTTAAAACCCTCATTAGGCAAATTAAAGAAATTTGGCGCCAAAGTACGATTTGATCCTATCGAAATTAAGACACCATCCCGTGCATTCCATCAGCCGAAGAATCGATAATAAAAGTTTCATCAGTATTCATTATCATCAGGGACAAGAAAGAGACGAGAGGGTTTTATAGTGAAGGAGATTGTTGCTGGAAAATATTATTTATGTGTTTTACCAACATAAGTTATGCTAGCATTCTTTTTTTATCCTTATTTCTATCTACACGCGTTTCTTTCATGGTTCATAGCGGTGGAGAAAGTCTTAAACATTATTATATTATTATATAATTTTACACCAGACGAAGAGAATGCTTTGGTGCTGAACCCCAAATGTGCGAGCAACACTCCAGTAGAGGTCGGATTTTAGCCTTGTACGTCGTCAACAGTTGATCAGGAGTAAAAAACTTTCTAGCTTTCCACAGAAAACCTAGCCTCTGGCTTGCTGACTTTGCCATGTTAGCAAGATGGTCATGCCAAGACATATTATTGGACACCGTGACTCCCAAAATCGAGATGAAGGGACTTGATTCAAGGGTATTTCCGGACATTGTGATGAAATGATTTGAGGAATTCACTTTCGCATGGTGTGTCCAAGGTAGTTTGTTTTAGGCCTTTTAATTGTTAATAATAGTTCTCTCTTCTTTTTCATTCGTCGTAGAATCTCCTCGTTGGTTATTTTATTTCAATGTACGACGATAGGTTCACATTTCGAAGGCTTTTATTCTTCTGAGCATCGTTGTTTTTATAGTCCATACCTCCATTTCATATAATAAGGTGGACCACACGTAAGATCTCGCATATCGCATTCTTAGATCTACATTTATATCTCGAGATGTAAGCACTTTCCTAAATTTATAAAATGCATTACGAGCCATTTCTATTCTGCATTTTTTTTCCTTGTCTGGATCCCAGTCATCATGATGCCAGCTTTACAAGTACTTGTATCTTGATACTCTCTCTGGATTGTTGTTGTCCACTATTATATTTACATTTTTATACTGCACATTATTCCCACTTACTATCATAAATATCGTCTTTTTGGAGTTTTTTAAGCCATATTTGTTGTGACATAATTTACACGATGGTATTACCTATTAATACTGTAACGTCAGCATATCTTATGTTGTTGATGTACACTTCGATCACTTTTACACCTAGTGGTTCATTTTCCAGTGCTTCAGTAAAAATATTTTCCGAATACAAATTGAACAGTAGTGGCGACAAAATGCATCCCTGTCGTACTCCTCTTCTTATCAAAATGTCCTCTGTAGCTATGTTATTGGATGCTATGTGTGCCGGCTGATAACAATACAGGTTCTCGATGCAACGTATATCATTTTAAATCTATATAGACTAAACTAAGTAGCACCTTAAAATTAATTAATGATAAAACATTTGTTGTTAAATTACCATGTTTGTCAATGTCTACCAACTGTTTCATAAATAACTGCAAGTGGATTAAAACCGAAGTGTAGACGTGCCTTTCTAATTATCTGTAACGCTTAATTATTCCAGGATTTACATACATTTTAAGGCATAGTATCGATGTAAGAAAGCGGTATTTAAATTTGGCAATCAATCCGCCCGACTAACGATTTGAAGAAAACGAATTTTCGTCGAGCAATTTCTAGGCACTTCGACAAATTGGGAAGTAAAAGGATGGCAATTGGAGATTTCATATAATGGCATCTAGGCCAGAAATTCACCTCCCCAAATAATCTCTGGTAGTTGAGAAACGTTCCAGAATGTGCGCCTCCACTTCGTTGGTGCCATTTCGAAGAATATTCCAAGATTGGAAATTGAAAGTGCCGAATTAATTTCCAGCAATTATCCTTCCTAAGTGATAAAAAATTGAGAACTTAATTTTTACATTTTCGTCTTTAATTGTTTCTAGTTATTGAGCTGATTACAAAATGTTCCTTTTTTAAAATATAAAATTGTAAAAACTTGTCGAATAAAGCATTAATTTTGGGTTATATTCAAGAGACCTGTCACAAATTTTGCAAAATAACTACCCCGTTAAAAAGACATTAACTCACTTTATTGTTTGGGGTGGGTTTTTTTTAAAATGTCAAGAAAATGAAATTAGAATGTTTTGGTATTCTTAATCATTTAACATCTACAAGTTGACAGTGACGTTTAATGGTTTTTAATACTTAAACGGCTAAAAACAATTTTTAGTAAGACTTTTAAATAGGTCTTAAGAGGTGATTGGTTTTACAGAAGTAATTTGAATTAACATGTGGTGAGATGGGGAAGGCAGAGAAGAAGAGAATGGTATAACCACGTGAAGAGAATGACCGACGATAGACTACCACGCATTATACTAGAGGGAAAACCAGCAGGGACTCGTCCACCCGGAAGAACACCAAAGAGATGGAGAGACAGCTGGCAGTTCACATCTCAGGAAATATTACAGAGGCAAGACCGGAATCAACAGATCATCTAGATCTCTAACAAGTAGAAGAAGAATTTGAATTAGTGTATAACTATGTGAGGTAAGTTTATAATATTCTGTTCAAATATTAAAACTTAAAATTTAAAATAGTTATCATGTTATAGATTTTTGTAAATATATTTTGCCATAGTTTTTAAATGAAATGTGTTATCATGACAAAACTTTTATCTGATTAACTTGTAGTTTTACTAAATAAAATTTTATTTGAGCTTTAGTTTGTTAAATAGTATTATTGATTTATAAATAATATATGATATGATTACAAAGGTACACTCTTTGACAAAAAAAACTCGATCGCTGAGACCTCTAGTACGTAGTAATTATATAGTTACTGTAAACACAACAACGCTCTTATGTTTCATTGAGTAACCATCGTTTTGGTAAGCGTGTTTTACTACTTTGGACATTTACTACTTGGACATTCAACTGTAATTATGCTATATTTTCGTGTTTTTATACTTTACATTTTTACACTGTTTGTACATTGTGCTATATGTTCTCCTGTTAACTTATACAATATTTTATGTGATGTATGCCATACGATAAATAAATAAATAAAACTACTTTGTTAATTATTAAAATAAGTATTTAAAAATTTTGGAAAATGAATCAACAGAAAAAGTGATGGATGATTGTGTAAAATTATCAATGAGCACGTAAGTAGAAATTGGAGTAATATATTATGTATCAACACAACAAGAGTTTGTTGCTATATATGCATATAATTAATTAAAACTATTAAATTTTCTATACATTTATAATTTATTATGATTTGGTATAAAAAAAACACCTACACAGTTTTAAAAAAAGGTTATCGGCAGCGGCTGAAGAATTAAAAAAATACATAAATACATTTAACATTTTTAAGCGAATTTTTTTTTTGCAAAATATTTTGATCAAAATTTATAAATAAAAAAATATATATTTGTCAAATATCCTTCATATTGGATGTCCAATGACACCACACTGCTTGTTTTTCTAGGATCGTTCGGTATCGTTATCGAATTGAATAATATTCTTGTCTGGGGGCACGGCAGTGCCCCCGCCAAGTTTCTGTAAAATCGGTCAAGCTATTTTTTATCGAGAATCAAAAAACTGAAAAAAATTGTAAACTATCTGAATTTTGCAATTTATAAATTATACTATATCTAATACAAAATTTTAAGATCTTTTACGATTGCATGTTAGGAATATTTGTATGAAAAATATGATGACAATATTTCATAAAAAGAGATAGTTTTAGAAAACAAAAATAAGGATTTTAAACTTGTGTTTTATTTAGAGAATAGCATTGAAGACGCTATAACAGTGAAAAATTATTGTTAGTAATACTCAAGCATTGTTTATAACAATGGAATATTGTTACTAAAAAATGATTATTGATCATAATAATTAAAAACATTTTTTCAATTGTTGTAAATAATTGAAAATAGCTCCCGCTTATGGCATAATAAGAAAGTTTGAAAGAATACGGTTGACATTAACAGAATGTTGTTAATGACAAACAAAAATTTTTGTAAACAATTTAAAATCGTTTTTTAGAAATAATAATTGTAACAACAAAACACATGGTATTTTTTCATTCTTTCCACTGGGAAGTTAGTCGTGTGGACCTCTCGGGTCGCACCCAGACCATCTCGGGTCGCACCCACACCACCAATATTTTTTAATTAATATTTGAAGGTAAAATTAGTTTTGTTTAGTCAAAACGGGTTTTTTTCATCGGTTTCGTTTGCAAGAATTTATTTTCCGTATTTTTATATATTTTTTATAATTATTTTTTGAATTTTGAGTTTTTTTTGGAATTTTAACTTAACATTTGCTATTCGGGATAAAGAAATAAATTTCTTTTTTAATTTTTTTTTGGAAATTATATCGTTATTATTTCGCTTTTTTTTATGAAATTCGTCGTGTGTATAGTTCGTTGAATGTTCCGGCACTGTTTAAATAATATCGAAGCGACCGCATCAAAGAGACCGAAAATAGTTCCTAAAACGCTCAAGTGGCTCGCAAGAAGCCGTAATTGATTTTGATAATTTGGAGTTTTTACATCTTTTTTCCCAATGCCGACCGACCGAAGTGTAACAAACCGTAAATGAATATTTATTTTTATAATGCTCATGCACAGCATACATTAAAGACTTAAAGCGATCAGTATCTTTTTCCTAAAGAACGTCAAACGCTTCTTAAGTGATATTGACAGATTAATCTCAGAAGGATTAAACGTTATACGGACGTGTCGTTTAAGAATGGGGGGAGGCAGATGGTGAAGTTTGTTGGGTGACAGTTTTTCTAATAATGGAATGGATAAGAGTTGTCGGAATGATTCATTTTGAGTAGGGATTAAAAGAATTTATCGCGATGATATTTCACTATTAATACTGCTTTTCCCCCTTTCATCGGGGATTAAAGAATGCCACATCATTAAAAAAAATTAAAAGAAAAATTGGTTTGACCACTGAATAAGGCAACCTTCGTTAAAAATCGTTGTTTATCGTGAACAATCTACAAAAAAATTAAAACGTTATTGTTACGATATTTTCTTTTTCGGTTCCGTAATTCTAAACTCTCAGTACAACAGCTAAACAATTTTTATTCCAATATTTCTTTTCAATAAATTTTACATTACAACCCACTGAAATGTTTACTTTTATAATTACTGTAAATACTTGAATTCAAAGTCCAAACAATCCTTTTACCATTTCGGAACCGCTAGACGCAGTATTCTAGAATTTGCCGGTCCTTTCTTTTGTCCCGATCGTCACGCCGGCATAATAAAGCAGTCCCCCTAATTGTGATCGACTCGCTGACGCCGACAGACAACAGGGCCAGCGTAACATTATTTTCAACGAAATGTGGTTCTTTTTGAGAAGAGGGCTGTCACTGGTAAAAAAATTCTATTCGTGAGAATCGCGATGGATGACAAAGACGAAAGTAATGGTTTTTGAAAGAGAAGAAAGCATGACAAACTGCAAGGTGCTGATTGAAAGAGAAATAGTGGAAAATAATGGAAAATAAAAAGTTTAACATTTTTCTAATTTTTCAAGTCTTATTTTTTTATACATCCCAAAAACTATTATAAATGGTTATAAAAATGCACAAAAATTTGTTTTAAGGGCGATTTTTATGGCTTAAAAAAAATAATTGTAATTTTTTTAAAAAACTAAATATTTGATAGGGTAACTGTGCAAACTTAACAGACGCAACATTTAATTTATTATAATTTAAAAATATCTTAACAAACCACCCTTTCGAAAAATTTCTGTTTTCCATTTTTAAATTAAAAAATCCTCCAATTCATGATATTTTAAATTTTTTTATAGCCCTTTATAACAAATAACTATAATATTTTTAAAATATTTAAAGAAAAACTAAAAAAAATTCCAAATTCTTATAAAAAAAATAATTTTCTTTTTTTAGCAGGACTTCGTATTACGATAAAAGAAAAATGTTGACAAAAATGTATCCAAAGTTCGATTTCACCCATTGGTAGCTTTGACATGGCATGATCCAAATGGTAATTTCATCTTCAGACGATTTATTAAAATGAATCGCTCACTAAATGGCCCAAAAGCACATTTTTCACATTTTAATCTAAAATTTAAAGTGTACGGATAAAAATAAAAAATACACTGACGTAAACAGATATGTTTACAAAAAAACATTCGAATGTATATATTATCAAATCCAGATGATACTTTCGAATGTATACAAAAAAAAATGAAGATAAGTGGCTTAAAAAAAATAATTTATTTCTCTGGAGTGTTTTACGACGTTGATAGTTTTATTATCCGACAGTTCCTTACGGTTTTACTAAATAACAAGCGACAGCATCGTCACTAGACTAATTAAAATACTTAAAGATGACACCTCTAAGGGTTAAAGCAGAATTAATGAACTTTAAAAAGTCACACTTTATAAATTTAAGATTTGTATGGGATCAAAATTGTACTGTAAAATTTTGTTCTGGTTGTTACGGAGGAAATTCAATAAATATCTGAAGTTTTTCAAAATTTAACATTGATTCAAACGTTTTTATTTCAATAGCCAGAAATAACAATAATACAAAAAACTGCTAGACTGTACCCAGTTTCAGTGAAGTAATTTTTTATTTTTTATACTAATTTAATTTTTATGTAGTATGTCCACGTCTACAAAATATTCTCATATATTCTGATTCAACGTCTTTCTCCCTATACCGAAGAGATTACGAGGGCAGTTTGATAAGTCAGTGACTTTTTGGATAAAACAAATTTTTTTCCGCAAATAAACATTTTATTTTTCTACATAATCACTTTTTAGCTCGATACATTTAGTCCAGCGTTTTTCTATATTTTTTATTCCCTCCAAATAATAGGTTTTTTCAAAGCTCTCAAAATACGCGTTTGTTTCGGCAATGACTTCTTCATTCGACTCAAATCTCTTACCGCCCAGCCATTTCTTTAGGTTTGGAAACAGAAAAAAGTCGCAGGGGGCTAAATCTGGAGAATATGCTGGATGGGGCGGCAGTTCGTATCCCAATTCGTGGATTTTGGCCATCAAGACTAGACAAGTGTGCACACGTGCATTGTCTTAATGGAACAGCACTTTCTTCTTCTTAGCCAAATGCAGCCGTTTTTGCTTCAAATCAACGTCGAATCTGTTCAAAAGCTTTGAATAATATTCGCCGGTGATCGTTTTACCTTTCTTGAGGTAATAGATATGAATGACACCGCGTACATCCCAAAAAACTGTGGCCATGACTTTGTTGGCTGACAGACTCTGTTTCGCCTTCTTTGGTCCACGTTCACCCCGAGCAACCCACTGTTTCGATTGTTCCTTGGTCTCTGGCGTGTTGTGATGGAGAGATTACCAATGCTGTTTTCGAAGCGGAAGATCTACAACTGACCATCTTTTCACTATTCGTCAGATTTTAGAAAAAAGTTGGGAGTTTGACAAAAAATTACATACCCTATTCATAGACTTTAAACAAGCATACGAGAGTGTTATTAGAGTAAGATTGTGGGAAGCTATGGAAGAACTTGGTATCCCGCACAAGCTGATTGGACTGTGAAGAGCGTGCCTATAAAGATTATAAAAATTGAAAAAGAATCTCAGAGAATAAGTCTAGGAATAAATGAAGGAAAGACCCAATACATGCATGTCTCCCGCAACCCCGCGCGAGACAGAGTCAGGCAGAACATCACAATAGGCGACTATAATTTCGAGCATGTGCGAACCTTCAAGTACCTGTGCGCCGTGATAACGACAGACAATAATATGCAGGAAAAGATTAAACAGCGAATCACACAAGCAAACAAATGTACATTTGCAGTACAAACCCTACTAAAATCAAAATTTATCACAAAAAAAGCCAAAACAAAAAGCACAATACGCCAGTAAAACATGGACACTAACAGTTCGCGATACAGAGCTCCTAAAAAGGTTGGAAAGAAAAATATGCGCACGATATATGGCCCCGTTCGAGACCCTGAAACCGGCCATTACAAAATGAGATGCAATGTTGAGCTTACCCAAATATATCAAAGCCCTGATATCATTCAGGAGATAAAGTCCGGCATATTAAGATGCACTTGCAAAGAAGCCAAAATGATCGCCTAATAAAACGGGTATGAGAGGAAGCACCACCAGGAAAAAGATCACTGGGAAGACCTAGGCATGGAGGGAGATGACCCATGACCGTTCCAGGTGGAGGCAGATAGTCAAGGTAGCCAAGACCCCCCTATGTTGTACTGCTACGGAGTAAGTAAGTGTTCACGGATAGAATTTTATTTTTAGTTTTATAGAAACAATGATTAAGCAAAAGTAAATTTAAGCATGTTATCGCGCGTCAGAAAATGTATAAATAAAAGAATATACTTATTTATTGAACAAGAAGGGCCCTTAAAAAGTCTTGGTTCTTTGTGTACACAGATTAATAGTTGATTGATTTTGCATTGTAGTTAAAATATTACTTTTTACAGTATCACTCATAGTTCCACATATTTTTGTGGGTGTGGCCAATTTATTCCTTAATTTGTGTTTATTAAATCGTTTTTAAAATGATAATGTTTTTTTGCAGGTAATATCAGTTGTTAATTGATTATTCTCGAAATAAATTTTGCAACCAATCTGCTGCATAATTTAATTGTCAAAAATTTGAAACATCCATATTTTCCCATTTACCTCCGTTTGTATGTGTTAGTGGAATCCATGCGTGTTTACATTAAAATTCAAGTACTAATAACTTCATAACCGGTTTATTTAATTTGACTTTATCAAATTTTAACTTTACAATGAAAATATAATTAGTTCAGGTGCATACAGCGGTTAATGAAATTTGAGAATTAGCAGATGCATAAACGAATTTATGCAAGCGCCATATTCATCATACGCACACACAGTCAAAAACACAAAACACACACACACACACAGGGCGAGAACATCAGTTGTGACGACCGCATATCACTCCGACGAAAAAACATCGAATTCTATTTCGACCGCGCCACATCACAACATATTATTTTAGGCATTCTACGTATAAAGAGAAAATTCAATTATACTTTGTATTTTAGGTTGTTTCGCGCGGCTTTTCACAAAATTAATAACGCAAAATATGAAAATTGAGTTGGCGTTACAGCCAGAGCCGGAATCTGATGTACGTTTAGCTGGAAAATTAACGCTTTACACTTGGGCATTGAAGAGATTTATTTCTGATAGTTCGTAGAGACTTCTTTTTAACAGAAAGTCGAAGGACCTTAACATATTTGTATTTTTACTTTTTTGAACGAAAGGGTAAACAAGGAAAAGTATTGGTTAAATGAAGGATAAAAGATATTGAAACTAAGGTGACCAAGGGCTTTGTTCAGGCACAATCCTATTGATTAACAGGAAAAAAAAACACTAACCAAAAAAAAGTGATAGGACTTTTTAATTCTCTAGGATTTTTTTGCTCGATGAAGTGATGCATGTGCTGCATTAATGATAATGCAGTTTACAGTTGTTTGAATCTCTTAAAATTTGTTTGTTATACAACATTTTTAAGAAAGTCCCTCTGTACTTTTTCTCGTTATTTGCTTTAATGTACATAGTATATTTTGCAGACTAGAAAGATTA
Source organism: Agelastica alni (assembly GCA_950111635.1). Lineage (NCBI taxonomy): Eukaryota > Metazoa > Arthropoda > Insecta > Coleoptera > Chrysomelidae > Agelastica > Agelastica alni. Next base: position 7,960,094 of record OX467719.1, on the reverse strand, counting down.
TTATTTAGAAACAAAAGATTGTTTGCCGCTAAAATATTTCCGCTTTCACCGAAAAAAAAACGACCCTGATTCCATTGCTGAAGTAAATTTTGTGTTCACACATATTTCACGATACAAAGGAATGCGATGAATGTTGTATTCGAACTTAACTTTTACACAATATTAGCTTTGAGATTCGGGGCGTGAGCTGTTAGTTTGAATCTGCGATAATTAAAATTGTTGTATTAAAGGCAAATGGGTCGGTTAAAGAGATGTTTTCATGAATTGTTTAGATGTTTCGGGGTGTTTTTGATTGTTTTGAACATTTACCACTTTAACGTTTCGCGGGTGAACTTATTCGTGATGCGAACGCTGCAAATAATTTAATTGCATGTTGTCTAACGGGAAAAGGGGTAGTATACCTAGTGATTATCGAAGAACGCTACCAACCTTTGTAAAATACAGCACTGGAATAAGAAACACACACACACACTGCGACAACTTTGTTGTATAATTTAAAAACATCTCACGACATGACACCAAAAATAATATTATTTTAAAAACTCTGGATTACAATGTTGTAATAGGAATTTATAATAAGATTTTCATTGGAAAATTTGTGTTACTTCTCAACGTGAATCAATAATCCTACGAATTATGCAAACAATGAAATTAAAATCATGTAAAATTTTACAACACACAATAAAAACAGCTCGTTTATTTATGTATGCAAGACATTGATACTAGCAGGAAATCTTCCTGGTTTAAATTGAATAATGTCAGACAAAGTTCTCATCTTAATGGAGTGCATAAGTTACAAAAGATAACTGCATTTGAGATGTAGGAAATCCGCACGGGTTTCAAACGCATGCAAGGAATTGAAAGTATGCTGTTAGTATTTTATGAGTAAACCCTCACTTAATATTCTCTCGAATTTAGGAAAAATATCAAAATTGCAACTTAAATCACTGCCTTCTAGAACGAATGGGAAAGTTGACGTTTTCTTTGTTGTTATCAATTCGAGTGTTACTAAAGTTGATGGGCGGTAGGCATATTTTAGAGACTATTAGATGTAATGAAGTCACAGGGTTTTTATTGTCTTGCATGCACAAAGTTACATAACTATACTAAAGTTAAAACGACGGCATTGTTGCCAGGTTATATTCGTTAAAGTATATACCTGCCAAAAAAATGTATTTTTATACTCACAGACACTGTCGCGAGTCTGTCTGACAGGTCTGTTAATTATTGAAACTGTCATTTTCAGAATTTGTTCGAGATTATATAAACTATACACCTATTTCTATCAAAATTCTTAGTTGAAAATGATAACATCAGATAAAAGTGAAATGGAAGAAGATATTCCACCTCCTGAGATATTACAAGCTTCAAGTGATTTGATGCCACAAAAATCTCTAAATCAATATGAACGTACATACAGTATTTTTATGGAATGTCGAAAAAATAAACAAACAGTGTCATTCTAAGAGAATGTGTAAGTTGCATATTTTAATTACTGTCTACAAAAATGAAACCCTCATCTTTGTGGGCAATTTTGACGATGATATAATAGAAACCAACTTCCAGAAAAAAAAATTATACTGATGTCTTTATTAATAATACTATGTATGGAGCCAGTAGTAGAAATAAAAAAGAAACTCACTTCGAGGAAAAGAGGCTGATACCAAAATGTTTCTTATATAACTATGAATGTTTATCTGTCCAAATAGAATTGTCCATTACCATTTATTACGAGTTGATAGTTATTCAAAAAAAAACAGTCATGTGGTTTTGATATGAGTTCGTAGAAAAAGTATAGTATGTTACTTGTTTATAAACTCCTCTAGACACTCGTTTATTAAACACTCGTTAGTAAAGAAACGTTTATAATACTTGTTTAAAATTCCTTATTTGTTAACTGTAGAATGTTCTTCAATCCATTCCTTGATTTGAAAACCTCATTATTACAGCCAATAAATGCGTGCTATAGGCAACTAATTATTCACTTGGTTTTCTTAGATTAGGCGCTTGCTATAGGCAACCAATTATACACAAAAGTCACAAGCAAAACCAATAAAAAATCTGACCACAGAGCTGCTATTACTAAACTATTTTTGACCACTTCCGTTTGGTGATTCCGTCCTTCGTCTTCGCAGAGAAAACAAGCAAGTTAGCTTTAAAACACCACGTGGTAAACATTTACATCAATATAATTAAATAAAATCAATTAATTCAAAATCCTTCAGCTAGTAAAAATATCACTCCAATATCTACAGCTGTTAACTGTACTATTTAACATAAAAGTGGCTAAATCGAAAAAGACTGTCTTACTCGTAAAATGAGGGTCTGCATCTACCTTTTGCATTATAGTTTCACAAAATTCCATTCTGCGGTTATAATTATCTTCAGATTATTCTTTGAATAGCACGAATTTTCTGAAAGTGAAAGCATTTTTCTCTAACGACAACCTAAATCTAAAATTACGCCAAAGAATGATAAAATGTTATGTTTGGTCAGTGTTGTTATATGGAGCTGAGACCTGGACTCTAAAGGCTGCTTTAATCAATCGCCTGGAAGCGTTTGAGATGTGGTTACATAGAAGAATGCTCCGAATACACTGGACAGCTAGGCAAATCAATGAAGCAGTGTTAAATAGAGCAAATGCGGTTCGTGAATTATTTGTCACTATAAAGATCAGAAAGATATCATACTTGGGACATGTTCTCAGAGAAGACCGATACAGGGTGCTTCAACTTATAATGAAGGGCAAAATCGAAGGCAGCCGAGGAATTGGAAGAAAACAGATGTCATGGCTGAAGAAAATTCGCGAATGGACAGGAATACGCAGTGCCGAATAACTATTCAGATTAGTCGAAAACCGCGAACAACTCGCCAATGTAATTGCCAACGTTAGAGGGACCTAATATGGCACCGAAAGAAAAAGAAGCATTATTTTATAAGGATAAAACTTATTTTTTCCAATAATCTTACAGAAGGATCTCACACTAACATTACATTCTAATGTAGTTTCCAAATGGATGTAAAAGGATTTTTTACAAAAGTTTGCATAACGTCCAAGGATTTTTCATCATTAGTTACGGTCTTTGGTCGGCCAGTATTAGGGCAATTGTTAGTTGAACCCACTTCTTCAAAAAATTTCACAATCCTCCAAATTAAAGTTTTGGTAATATGGTAGAAAAACCTACTACTTTTTTAAAATAAACGATTTTTTTATAATTTTGGTTTCAATAATTGTAACTTTGTAACTATAAAAGGTAGAAATATGCAGTGTTGACAATTGTATTTTTAATTTCATACATTATGAAAAACTGAAAATATTTACAAGGTGTACTATTTAAAAAATTGTTTCGTAATAAGTTATTTTGTAGTAACGGTGCACCCTGTTTACATCTAATCGACTTATGTAGGTGGCCTGAATCTTTTGAAGCAACTTTTTTAGTATTTTTTTTTTGTAAACCCACGAGAAATCGAAATATATATTTAGTAAGTTACGTTAGTTCATGTGCACACTTTATAATTGCTACTCAGTGGAACTTGTCTTTTTGATGTTTCAGATTAAAAAGAAAGTATTTTAAAAACATAATTTGAAAATGATATCAGACAAACTAGATAAATTTTTAATTATTTTTTTTAAAACAATGCTAAAGTGCCAAGGTTGGCTATACCAACCGGGTAATTCGAAAAATGGAGGGAACGACAAAATTCCTATTACAATCCCCACAGTATTTCAGTAAAAAAGACAAATTTTAAGGTAGATTTTAATGCATCTTGCTAGTTGCTACAGGCATATTGGTAGGCATTCTTTGTTCATTTCATTTGTTGTGCTATTTATTGCTCCCTTACAATTCTTGGTAAGAATAATTCAAGCGCCTCCAAGATTGCCATTATTTCAGTTTGATAGATTAAACATCCTTTGGATTATTTGGTTGTTTTTGCTGGCACAGTCTAAAGTTGAATGCCTTAGGTCCATACTGGATTTGGTATTTGCTTTTGTAAAAGTATTTTGTTGTATTTTTATGTGCCTACCAACCAATCAAACTCGTGAAATATCGAGAAGAATAGGCCTAACATGGGCGGCCTTTGGAAAGCGCGCAATATCTTTAAGTCAGTCAATATGCCTAAAAAGGAAAGTATTCGACCAGTGCGTGTTGCCTGTGCTTACATACGGGGCCGAAACAGTTACCCTCACAAAGAACACTACAAATAGAATAAGTATCGCGCATAGAAAAATGGAGAGGTCGATGTTAGGTATATCGCTAAGAGACAGGATCCCAAATATAAGAGAGAACTCCGGAGTGACGGACGAGGTAACCCGTATAAAAAACTTAAAATGGAACTGGGCCGGTCATTTGGCGCGACAGGCAGCACAGGATCAGCAAGGATGAAATAAGCTACGGGAGACCTATGTCCAGCAGTGGACGCGATTGGTCGATTGATAATGATCATGAGTGCCTACCAGGTTGCCAAATACAATCCGTTGAAAGTTATGATTTTGGGCCATTATCTTTTGAATAGAAGACATGTTTTAGAAACATGCATTTAACAGAGTTCACATTTTAGTTAAAAATATTATCAAAACTAAAACAATCATCATTGGCTTCATTTAAAGTTCTTTTAGCTGACTTAATCGATCGATAAGCGCATTTTATTAGGTTACAATTACAATGCCCCAAGTAACATTACGATAACGATCCGGTCTGATTAATGCCGCTGGCGTGAACGTAGAAATCAGGTAAGCTAATGACATGATAAACATTTAAAAACCATTTCACATATAATAATTACATCCCGGGCGAACCGGTGACTATGAGGATCGATGATAATTTCGTGATTGCAGTCACAAGTGTAGGCGGATCACGGCCCATTTGTTTCGTATCAATGTTCATAATTTAACTCGTGTACAGGGTGAACTACGTGTGTTTGTATAAATAGTAGGCGACAAATTTAAGCAAAAATCACATCGTCAAATAAATGTTAATGATATTATTATTATTATTATTATTATTATTATTATTCATGGGAAAGACTTATTCACTACTCAGCTTAGAGCTGGTATCATTTACCTATCCCGGATACAAAGTATCAAAAGGATTAGGCTCAGTTTACATAATAAACTTGCGCACTGTGTGACAAGTATTTAGTATGACCGCCTTCTGGATGTCGGAGAAGGTGTTTTTCGGTAGTCCCAATTTGGCGATACTTTCGGGGTTTTAGGTACGACGCCGGTCGATGACATAATAACTGGGACTATTTCTACATTTTCGCTGTGCCACATCTGTTTAATCTCAATAGCGAGATCCGCGTACCTAGCCAGTTTCTCTTGGTGTTTGTTGAGAACGTTGTGGGTGTTCGGTATGGCTACGTCGACGAGAAGGATCTCTTTTATCAACTACCACGATGTCAGGTCTGTTATTCGTCACCTGTCTATCGGTGATAATGGACCTATCGTAGTAGAGTATAGAATTGTCGTTTTCGAGCACCTTCTGCGGCTGGTACTTGTAGTACGGTGTATAGGTGTTGAGAAGACCGTACTTGTTGGCCAATTTTTGGTGAATGATGTTGCACACTTGATTATGCCGGTGAAGATAGTCAGTATTAGCTAACACACTACAAGCAGATGTTATATGTTGAATGGTCTCTGACGTTTGTTGACACTTTCTGCATTTGTCGGCTTGGGTGAAGGGATCCCTAATCACATACTTCTTGTAATTGTTAGTGTTGATGACCTGGTCTTGGATAGCCATCACAAAGCCTTCCGTTTCTAGAAAAAGGGATCCGCTAGTAAGCCATCTGTTTGAAGCTGCTTTGTCAATGTGCGGCTGGTTGAGGTCGTGATGATGTCGACCGTGCAATGGCTTTTGTGACCATTATTCCAGCTTTTATTATTATTATTATTATTACATATAAACAAGGGCAGAGGGACAGGCAGTCATCGAAAAATGCGCAATTGCTGGACTCGGATTAAATGCAAAAAAGACCAAAGTATAAGTAATTAGCAAGCAACCTAATATCATAGCTAACATAACAGTTGGGGGTGAACTTTTGAAGCAAGTAAACCAAATAAAGTATAAAGGCAGCATAATAACTAACAGCGCGGATGGTCAAACTGAAGTGAAATCAAGGATTAAGCAGGCTCGAGCGGCGTTTAAAAACATTAGTAGGGTCTTGTGCTATGGAGATCTAAAGTTAACTCCAAGAATTCGACTTCTCAGATGTTATGTCTTCTCCACCCTGCTGTATGGTATGGAAGCCTGGACTATAAACAAATACGAAGAAAGATGACTTGAAGCATTTGAGATGTGGGCTTACAGGATAATATTAAAAGATTCATGAAAGGAAAAAGTATCCAACTTGGTAAAACTCCAACGACTGAATAAATCCACCGAAACTTTTACCACCATCAAAAGAAGGAAACTGCAATATTTCGGGCATGTTATGAGAGGCAAAAAATACCGATGCAGGGAAAAGTTTATGTTAAAAGAAAGCCGGGCCGCAGAAAAGCATCATGGCTCAAAAATCTACTTGACTGGTATAAATTCAACTCAAGCTCTCTGTTCCGACTTGCCGTCGACAGATTAAGGATAGCCTTGTTGGTGACCAACAATCTAGAAGGACATGGTACTTAAGAAGAAGAAGGACAAGTCCCTATATTACCCAAAAATTGTAGATAATATGCAAATCAATTACGTACTAGCAAATTAATTAATACATGCAATTGAAATGAGCAAAAATAAAAAAATAAAAAAGATAAGATAACAAAACAAAAGTACAATACTCTGTATTAAGATAAATATTAAATTAAAAGTTATTGATGTTTAAGGCGGTCCAGTCTATTTTTAAATAACTTGGTAGAAGAAGCAGAAATCGAAATCGAGATTATTCCAGGCGTCAAAAACTGTATTAATCAGAAAATTTTGTCTTGATCTGGTCACAAAGTTTTCTTTTTTAAGTTTTAATTCGAGTCCTCTGAGCCGGTTTTCGTGGTTTAATGGAAATATCACGGAAAGGTTTCCAAAGTTGAATTTTAATAATTTAAATGTTGTGATAAGATCTCCACGGTGACGTCGAAGTTCAAAAAAAGTTAAGTTGGCCATATCAAGTCTCTCTTCAAAAGAAGGTCTTCTCAATCCCATGGGAAGTCGAGTGGCTTTTCTTTGAACATTTTCTAATAAACTTTTATCACGAATCAAGTCAGAATACCAGGCGGGCATATTCAAGAATGGGTCTTACATATATGGTGCTAACTTTACAAAACGATTGAAACGTAACTCTCGAAAAACACTTCCTTATAAGATACAGCCTGTTGTTAGCACGTTTGGTTATTGACAAAATAAGGTCGGACCAACTGAGACTACTGTTAATAATAATTCGTAAGTCATTTTGAGAGAATACGGAGTTTAAAGTTTGACCGTTTATGAAGTACGACGGAAGTGGATTGTTTTTACCGATTCGAGCTTTTATAAAATGTAAGAGGGGTTTAGTTATTTAAAATAAAATTCAGAAGGAAATTGCATAAATAACATTAAGCAAAAACGGAAACATTTTACGGAGCATGGGTTGTAAATTCCTTTTTCCGTACACGGTAAAATTGTACTCGACTTCGATAACAGTGGACTGGTTTAAATCACAGATCGCTGGTTTTTTAAAGTTTAATTTGACACTAAAATATTTCTTTCTTCATAATACACTATGCACTTGTACTACTAATGAATTGAATTTTTACGTAAATTCACTCTTACTAACTGGATGTCTTGGAAGAAATAACAAACACCAAAATAATTCGATAATTCAATAATAATTTAGTTATAACAATGATACAATTTAAAAAAATACCCTGCTCAAATAAATAATTTTTAAACAAAAAAATAAATTATTTAACAGAAAGTTAATCCTTTTAGAATAATAAATGTTAGTTAATGGCTAATTTTCCTAGAGGCATAAAATGAAAAATTTATTGAAGTAGTAAAATACGCAAGTTGTTGACATTAAAACGATTATAAAACCCAGGTTATTATAAAATTAATATAATGCGTTAACCGTTTAGTGCCAGTGCCTAATATATTTATTATAAATAAAAAGCGAAATATACAATCGTAACATGCAAGCATTTTTTTTTATTTTACCCAGATAAAAAATATGCAAAGTGCATATTAAAAAAAAAAGAAAAACCATTTGTAATAGCAAATATTTATTTGGGATGAAGAAAAAAGTTAAGTAGAATCCTTCTTCTTCTTCTTCAGCCAATTATTGCCCACTGCAGGACATAGGCCTCTTCTAATCTCTTCCATGCGTTTCTGTCTTGAGCTGTTTGCTGCCAATAGGTGCCCGCTGTTCTCTTCACATCATCTAACCATCTTTTTGGAGGTCTACCTATGCTTGTTTTTGTTTCTCTGGGTCTCCACTGAATTAACTTTTTTGTCCATCTGCTGTCGTTTTGTCTAGCCACATGTCCAGCCCATTGCCACTTAAGGTGTGCGACACGCTCTATGATATCGGTGACTTTGGTTCTTTGTCGAATGGTCTCATTACGTACTTTGTCCCTCAGACTTATCCCAAGCATTCTTCGTTCTATTGCTCGTTGCGTCCTTCCAAGTCTTTTTACGCTTTTTTCAGTTAATGTGGCGGTTTCTAGACCGTAAGTTGAGACTGGCAGTATGCAAGTTTCATATACCTTCCGTTTCAAGCTTATGGGCATATTGGCATCTTTAAATATATATTGGAGCTTTCCAAAAGCCGACCATGTCAAAGCTACTCTTCTGCCAATCTCCGCCGTTTGATTTTCCTTTCCAAGCTTTACTGCATGTCCAAGGTATACGTACTGATCTACGTTTTCTATTATTTGGCCTTGAATTTCCAAATGTTCTCCTGTTGGACTCATTATTTTAGTTTTGTTGACATTCATCTCGAGTCCCACTGTCGACGATATGTGCTTTAGATCTTCTAGCATTGTTTTAAGTTCGTTTATGTCGCAACTAATAAGTACAATGTCATCAGCAAAGCGTAGGTGATTTAGATAAGAGCCGTCGATTTTAATTCCTTTCTTTTTCCACTGTATCTTCTTAAACATGTTCTCTAGGGCCAGCGTAAACAATTTTGGGGAAATTATGTCTCCTTGGCGTACACCTCGACCTACCGGGATTGTATTCGTCTTAGTATCCTGATCTATTTGGACGGAGAAGGTGGCATTTTCGTATGTTTTTTATAAGCTGCGAGTATCTGGAATCTATTCTAGCATCATCCATTGATGAGAGGAAGGCCCATATTTCTAAAGAGTCGAGGGCCTTTCTATAGTCTACAAAGGCTAGGTAGAATCCATGACATTATAATATTAACATAAAATATTTGAATGAATGAATGAATAAATAAATAGGAGTTGTGGTAGAAGTCTAATTTTTCCCTAGGCATTGCAGCATTGTCTGCTTTTTGTACCTTTTCAGTTTAGTCCAATTTCCTCAATTCTCCTGTTAAGGAGTAGAAGCTGATGTACTGCTATTGCCCCAGGTGGAGTAGACGCCTGAGCCAGTTCTTTGGTGTTTTTGATCCATCTGTGTATCAGGTATCACCAGGTTGATCATCATTTCCTTCGTCATCCCTGAGTTTTGCGTGAACCTTATAGTTTGTCTCAAAGAGTATTTCTGCAATAATTAGTTGCCGTTATTAGAAATGATTGTCTGATTATATTTTTGATGTATGCCCTTGTGTGTCTCCAACAGTTCTGTTGTTCTTGTCAATACGCGCGTTGTCTTGCCTCGCACTGGATATAAATATCTAGCAGTAGGAGGTTTAGCATTGCTTCCATAGCAGCAGTTGGGGTTGTTCTCATAGCCTCCGTAATACATAGGCAAGCCAGCCTTTGTATACTGCTGAGTGTATTTACGGTTTGAAAATGCCGTACTTTGGTCGACCATCAAATAGAGCCATATGTTATCTTAGGTCTTATTACAGCCGTGTATAGCCAATAAGCTATTTTCGGTTTCAGTCCCCAAGACTTTCCAATGTTTTTTTTTGTGGACGTTAGCATCATTTTGCTTCTGTTTAAGATATGTTGCATGTGGGTAAAAATAACTTTTAAAAGATATCTTGTATTTTATTATACATTTTAATACTGTCAAATTTAAAAAAGTTTTAGAATAAATATATTCAATTGGCAAAACGGTATTGCTACTAGTTCATGAATTAGACTCTAAGCTAACACGAGGTAGATGTTATTCTTAATGATACATTGATCGACTTATTCTGAGTTTAATCCGCTCTGATACCTAATGGTTGATTATCGTGTCTCTAAATAATTAATTCCCAACAAATTGTTTACAATAGTCCGACAACAAATGAGCAAGTTCGGATCTCTTTTGAAATTAATGAACCTTTAGCATGTTTGCTTGAACGACTATTAACTAACTGTTCGTAAACAATTAGATAGTGAATAACTATAGCTTTATGTAGCACATAAACCAAACAACCGTGTATTTATCCATCGAAATTTCAGATAAACTGAGAATGTTCCACACACGAAATATTGTATTTAAAATATTTACTTTTGTGAAAATAAATCGTTAATGATTTTAACAAACTATTATAAAATAATTACTTTTTATTTTATTATTATATTTATTTCGCAGGTTGGTTGGACCGTTGTCAACAGCTGACATAAATGATATGACATTTGCCATAGTAGGTTAGAAATTACAGCGTTTTTTGTGTTTAAAAAATATGTTTACAGCGATATTAAAATGGAAAAGAACAAATTTTGTCAAAAAAATTTAAATCTTCTGTTCTGATGCATTAAGAATGTTACAAAAATGTTATGGCGATAAATATTTATCAAAATATCAAGTTGGTTCAAATAATTTGGTAAGGGTCGTGAAGTAGCCGATGATGAATCTCGTTTAGAAAGGTCATTAAACTAAACTACCGATGAAACACCAACAAAATCAAGGATCTTGTACTTTCAAATCGTCGAAAACTCTCAAAAGAAATGAAAAATTCATCATCACTTATCATTTTACATTGTTTTGTTTTCGAAAACACCAGCAACTAAATTCTGTTAGCAATGACTCTGGTGAATAATTTATAGATGTGTGAAAGCAAACGGATTGGTCTATAATTAGACAGGAGTTTCGGGTCTTCTTTATTGTAGAGCAGGATGATTATAGATTCGTTCCAGGTTTCAGGTATTTCTTTGGTTTCAATACTAGCGATGAAAAGTGTCTTTAGCTTGGGGATGATTGTTTCTTTTGCCTCCATAATCATTTATATTACTATGCCGTCGCTACAGGGGCTGTTTTAAGAGCATGTTGTATTTCCTTTTCTGTTATTTTGTAGATTTCTTCCGACCCTACATTTATTACTTTCTTTAATTTAATCGTTTCTGGTTTCTTTATTTGTGAGGTGTATAGGTCTTGGTAAAATTCTTTGACAATCTTTAGTATTATCTTCTAATTTCTGGTTTCCTGCTGCTTACAATGTAGTAAATTTAAAAAAAAAAAACAAAAAAATGCTGACAAACTAAAAAGCAAATCTCTTCAAAACCTAAATATTTTCAAACAAACTCATTGGGTAGACATGCTTTAGTCTTCCAAGCTTGCAATAAACCCTTGTGCTGTTGAAAATCTGAGACGAGGATATAAGAAGAAAACGATCCTTATCAAATCAGATATTCAAGCGGCACTCAAAGCTTTGTAATCACGGAGAAAAGACTCAAAAAATTTCCGGGAATGTGCCGGAAACCTACGAACCTTGGCTAAACATAACAAGGTTACCTTGTCGTGGGTGCCAGGGCATAAAGGTATTTCTGGTAACGAAGAAGCGAAGAAAATAGCTAGGCGGTGCTCTGAAACACCATTTATTGGGCCAGAACCAATAATAGAGATACCCAAGGCCAGCGTTAAAGCAGCGATCAATGGCTGGATCCACTCTCAGCATCAGCTGAAGTGGGCACAGACAGCAAACTAATGCTGAAAGAACCCATTACCTAAGCAGACAGGAAAGCTGCTCTCACTAAGTAGGAAAAAAGGCGTGTTTAACACAGATCCTATATGCAGATTATGTAATGAGGGGGAGGATACAGCCACTCATATTATCTTTGAATGTGAAGCCACCGCCCAATGGAGGTACTACCTGGGTTGTATACAAGACCAAGAAAGTGATCCACCTGCAGCAATAGCAGTACATGAGCTTCTACTCCTTAATAGAAGAATTAAAAAAATGGGACTAAACTAAGGAGCTGCAAAGGTACAAAAAGCAGACAATGCTGAAGTGCCTAGGAAAAAATTAGACCTCTTCCACAACTCCTATTTACTCATTCATTCATTCAAAAAGCAAATCTAATGAATCAATGGTTGAAATATTCCACCTTCTTGTATCATAACGTTTTCTTCTTATATTTCCAATTGCTGATAGGCTACGAAAATTAAAACATTTTTGAGATTAATTTTTATCACAGATGTCACTGGTGCTTCTGAGCCCTTTGATTGCATAGAAAGTTTCATGTCTTTATACTGTGTATTGTTTAAATTGTGTTTTAATTTAATTATTATTTAAATTGTAGGCTCACTGTAGTGAATATGTTAATATTTTTATATTTTATAATATTTTTTACGTCAAAAACACCCATCTGTCGCTGACGTTGACATCATTGCCGCTGATGTTACCAAGGTGACGCGAAACCACAGCCAAAAATTGCTCAACGCGCCTGAAGAAGTTTTTACTTTAATATATGATCGAAATTATTTAATAAACATTAATTTACCGCCGACATAACATTGTGTTCAAACTGTGAGCCAGATCATGTAAAACACCATGTAAAATAAATATTTTCCCCACAGTATTTGCATTGAATTTGTTTTAATCCTTTTAAAAGCGTTAAACTAGTCAAAGCGAACAAAGTGAGAATTTAATATCTTCATTCTTTTATTGTTCAAAGAAGAACATTAACGTCTATGATACACAATGAATCGCATTTAAATACAAGAATAGAAAGATCCTCCTACGAACCTGTTTAAAATTGTTTTATAACCCCATCCCGTGTTCGAATAAAACAATGTGGTTAAATTCTTTGCATGGACTTTTTATTAGTATATTTACATGATGGTTGAAATATTAAATTGATCACTTTATAATCAAAAAGTAAATAGTTCTTCGTTGTGCCAGGTATTGTTGCAGTCAGAAATAATTTTTTCTGTTTCACGAATTCGGCATCTCAAAACATTTAGGCGACGGCGGGTACAGGACCGGACTTTAGTTGGATGTACATTTTTTGCATTACATTCTTGCGGTTGGGCCATTGGTATAGGCACCTATGTCACCTAGATCTTTGATCCTCTTTAGGGCATCAAAATTCCAGTCCGTTGGTTTTGGCAAACCGCATGATTTTTGTTGGCCCTGCCTCATTTAGATCATTGGATCCATTATCATGCGGCTCCAGGTTTGGTACCTGTACACCGCTAACATCGGGCAGCAACACAGAATGTATATGCTGCTCTCTTCCTCTTCGCAGTTGGCAGTTTTTCTCAGCATATTTATTAACTAGTACAATTTGAATTTGTTTCTGTTAATAAACGGTAATTAACGTAAATCTGTCTGTGTTCACATTAATTCGCACAAAATTTTAAAAAGAAAAAAATTATATCTTACTTCAACTATACTTCTTTAAATTTTTTATTGATGTGTAACATCTTTGCTCTCGCTTTATCGCAATTTGTGGAAGTGATTTCGTGAAATGGGACGGAAGTGTGTAACAGTGTAACAGGAAGTCGCAAAAGAGCGCGCTATTTAATTTGTCGAATGAGCGCGCGGTGGTAGAGTTGGCCGTCAGATAGTCGTCAACCAATTTTTCGAGAGGTCGGTAATGTCAGCCTTCAGCTGTGCACTTAAGTTACAGTGTTGTGTATAAAGTTTGCTTTTATATGCGTAAACTATATAAATAAATATTTACTGTTGATAATAAGTCTCAATAAAGTGCAGATCATCGATAAAAAAAATAATTATTCGAATAAAATATTTCAGTATTAAGCTTTTTTAAATTTTAAGGTTGATTTCTGTCACTCCTAGTGTCAATTAAATAAAATACAATTTTTATTAAAAAGAATTATTGTTTGTTATAAAAAATAATACCTGAACCATTTTTTTCAGAAACTAATTTTAAAATTGCTTATTACTAAGGTGAGATGTGTGTTAGAGTACCTTGGTGCGAACAACAGGGTGACCCTACTGTGGGTAGCTGGGCACCAGGGGGTGGAAGGAAACGAAAAAGCCGACACCCTTGCAAAACAGGGGGCCGAATCTGCGTTCACTGGACCAGAACCGGTTTTTGGAGTCACCACAAGTGCCGCCAAAACAATTATTTCGGACTGGGCGGAGAGGAAAATACTCACGTACTGGTCCGACATACCAGGGCTAACCCACTCGAAGGCGTTTTTACCGTTACAACCCTCGAGAAACACAACTAAGCAGATCCTAGAATGGAGCAGAAATGACCTGCGTATTCTAACAGGACTGCTTACGGGACACTGTCGTCTAAGATACCACCTCAGAAAGATAGATCTGAACTAACAAACGGACTGTCGGTTCTGCTGCGTGGAAGACGAAACTGCTGAACATATACTATGTTCATGCCCCGAGCTGGGAAGAATAAGGTTCAACATATTTGGTTACACTAACCTAGAACCTACCGATTTTAAAAAAATCTCACCCTATACAACCATGAACTTCGTAAGAAGGGCTGGATTGTGCGGTGAACTGTAGCCTCTAGGGGTGAGCCACAATAGACCTACTAAGGGTCGCGGTGGAGGGGCGACCACGCCCCACTCACATAAAACCTAACCTAACCTAACCTAAGGTGAGATGTCAAATGTTACATTTCATATGCGATTACTGTAAGGCTCACTCGTTTTTTTTAATATCAAACAGCTGGAATCACATTTTTACGTTAAAACACACACTTTTTAGAATAAGAGATCATAATAGCTGCAGTTTCGAATATATTGCCAAATTTTATTATTTTCAAAAGGTTGTGACAGTAAATATACGCTTCATTACAGTTGTTAATATAGTCTTTGTTCATTAATCTTGCACTTACCAGAAACTAAATCATTAAATACTCAGATTGTAGCCTTCATGGGTACCTAAAGCAATTAATACCATTATTGCTAAAGCGAACAATAATGAAGAGTATATTTAAATTTAATGAAGACAAAAATTGTTTGGGATGCAAAATTAAATAAATTTTATGCAAGTGGTGCTTCACAGATTCAATTACTTGTAAAAAATAACCTACACGTAATTGCGTATGTCAGATATGGATACATAAATGAAGTTATGTAAAATCTTCTCATCAATGTGGGCTAATAATATCCTCGAAAAGAATTTAAAATATAAATTGGTTGTTGAAATATTGACTTAACTCGTCTATATGCCGATGTGTGTATTTAAAATATTAAGGAATCACTGGTTGAAACGTGTAATTTCACAAAAACTAATTGCATCTTTGCTATTATCCTTCTGCAGTGGCTCGGTTACTTTCTGCAGTGAAAACGACTCCTGGAAAAAAGTTTGGCTGAAAGAATAAAATATTTAAAATATGCAATATTTAAGAAAAAATTGGTTTTGAAATTACAAAATTTGACGCAAAATTTGCGTTTTAACTGAGGAATATTACATTTGTATCAAAGTTCTAGAATTAAAAAAAAATATATTAGAAATTATATAAAACATAATACATACACGCAAACAGTTACGTCTTTTTCCCGTAGAGGTAGTCAGAGACCACTTCCTTCCTCTTGCTACAGTTCTTACAGACTATCATCTACTTGCCCAAGAGTAACTACAGACCAATATCAATTCTGAATACCTTCGCAAATATAAAGGAGACAATGTTGAAAAAGAGAATCTATTTGTCTACTTAACATATAATTTGGTTCTATGAATTCCAGATCAACCATTGGTAACTTAACTGTTTACAATACATACTTATGTGCAACGTGAGACCACAAGTGACCATTTGATTTAGTGCATTAAAAAAAATTAGTCGTGAAATATTCTTCCAAAAACTCCACAATAAAGGCTTTAATATAAGTTTTAAAACCTCATCCTAATCAATTTAAACGTACATGTAGTCTTTCCACTTACTACGGTTCTTAAGCACGTCTTTCGCTGCTTCTACTTTATCAGCCTTTTCATACATGCTCGTCGGTTGCTGGGACTCTTGACCTGGCCTTTCTTTAAAACAATTTCGATCTGATCGATATAAGTCGACCTCTATCGACATGCTCATTCACACTTTCCTTATAAATCTGTTGCGTCAATCTTCTTTCATCCATCCTCTCTCTACGTGTTCAAACCATCTAAGCATTCCTTTATCTATTTTCTTTACCACATCTTGGACACGTAGAAAGGATAAATGAAGGAAGAATGACGAAACAAATTTATAAGGTAAGTGTGAATGGACAAGATCAACATTGTTTTGAAGAAAGGCCAGGTCAAGAGTACCAACAACCGACGAGCATGCATGAGAGCCCTGATGAAAGTAGAGGAAGCAAAAGATGTGTGGAAGAACCGTAGCAAGTGGAAGGAAGTGGTCTCTGCCTACCCCTACGGGAAAAAGGCGTGACTATATGTATGTATGTATGTACCTCAGAACTTTCGACTGGGTGAACCGATTTTGACGATTCTTTTTTATTTGAAAACTGGTCCTTCCCGTGTGGTCCTATTTTAATTTAGTCTAGTTCTAACAATAGAATACATGAGAAAACCATATGTCTTAAATTTGCATTAAGTATGTGCGCGACAAATGGACGAATAAGCCAATATCACGCCAACCGATATTGATGATTCTTTTTTTATTGGAAAGGATGTACTTTGAGGGTAGTTTAATGAGAATTTGGTTAGGTTCTGATTATGGAATCCATGACAATTCTTAGGAGCAAATTAACTTCGAAGTCGGTTTTTTTTACCAAAATTATGAATTCGTAGTTATTGTTAAAAATAAATATTAATTTAAAAAAAAAATAAAAACAGTCCTAATTTTGCATTCTTTTAATATTTTATTTAAAAAATGTCTATAAATATAACATTGCAACTTTCCTATTAAGCGTGAGTGAATAAAACAATTAAACATTTTTGTCTTGGATATTAGGCTCCTGTGAAGGTGCTGTAGTTGGTTGAAAAATATATGGCACATTGTTTTAATTTGTTTTTGCAGAATTGCGTTCCACCACTGTTCATGCACGAATGGCCCACAATTATTCTGATGCATGAATGTAATTACAATGTTCGTCAAAATTGCATCAGCCAATCCGGGTAACTTTTAAATTATTATTTAAATGCTTCCGAAACTATTTTAATTACGAGATTTAATAAAATTGATGCTGACAATATGGAGCCCTTCCAGTTTCTACTTTGCCGTTTTCATTTTGTCATAAATTTTGCGTTTGGTTATGAAATTCGAAATTAATATGCATCCGCTTGTCATTTGGGTCCATCCAATTTCGACGATGTGAAATTCTTTCTGATTTATTGCAAATAATAACAAAAAAATAACGAGGATAAGAATATTTTGTGCGTTTCGAGTTCATTTCTGGCATTAATTCCTGCAAACTTTACCGGAAGCTAATTATTAAAAAGTAAGATTGAATCGATTAAGCTGGTCAACAGTGGTTTTGTTGCCTTTGATGCAAGAGTGGTTTCGAGTACCTCTATGCCAACAATTCACGAAACTATGGATGGTTTTGAAAGATTGGATCTGGTTTTTTATATCTTAATTTTCATATTTTTTTTTATCAGTAAAAATGAGAAAGACATAAACAAGTGTATTCTTAAATATTATATTTTTATTGAAAATTAATATTAAATGTTTTGTTTTAATATTTAATTACCATAGCAGTTAAAAATAAGAAAAAAATCATAAAAAATATTTTATACTTCAGAGTAGCTTTTTGTTATTTTTTTTTGGGGACTATTTCTTTTTAAAGACCAGCAGAAATCTGCCATCATGTGACGATCCCATCTACCCTGATACCTTTCTTTCATCACTTTTAGATCCTAGTGGAAGCGCTCTCCTTGTTCCTTACTAAAATTTAATATTATTATTGATTTAATTTATTAAATCCCAGTCACGACTCAGCGGTTCCGATACCTCGCAGAGCCGAGCTGGAGAGAAACTAGTGACCACTCCTCACGCCGTGAGGTGAGTGATCACTGGGACCGAATATCGTGTGCCCTGAGCAGACGCAATGATCCCAGGATGACGGTCTTCTGCATTCCTCCCCGGTAAAACGTGTGCCTTTTGTCGGCAAGCTGGTATTTTCTGGAGTTCCGAGAGCAGTGTGTGGCGTGTACCACCAAGGAAGCCTATTATCAGGATGACCAGTTCATATATTTTGTCCGTTTTTCCTCTTCTTTTAAGGCGATGTTCGGTTCGGCTGGTGCCGAAAATTCGATCACGAACATCGTCTTAGTTAGGTGGTCGAGGAGGATTTACGTCAGGCTTATTGGCTTGTATCTGCCTGAGGGTGGGGAATGAAAAGTTCCAATAAATTCGACACCTCTCATTCTCCAGAACGGACTCAATATGCCCTGGAGCATATTATTATTATTATTATTATTAAAATAAGGTAGGGCAGGGACCCTAAGATCCATAAGCCCTGAATTACACTATACAATCATTACAAAAATTAAAGTAATTAGAAAATTAAAAATTACAAGAAACGATTAACTAGGAAATAGAAAAGCATCCACTCTGTTCTTAAACATATTGACAGATGGTGCCGTTACAATATCCTCAGGTAGACAGTTCCATGTTGAGAAAACACGATTACATAAAAAATGTTGCCTTGTCCTACAAGTGAATATTATGGGTAGATAGAGTGACCAACGAAACAATACTGAAAAGAATGGGGAAGGAAAAAGAGGTGATGAAAACGATTGAGAGAAGGAAACTGGAATATCTCGGACATATAATGAGAAATGACAACAAATACAAACTCTTAAAATCCATCCTCCAAAGAAAAGTGTTTGGAAAGAGAGGGCCCGGAAGAAGAAGGATATCATGGCTCAAGAACCTAAGGAAATGGTATTTAAAAACAACCTTAGAACTGTTAAAAGCAGCAGTCAACAAGGTCATCATAGCCAGGATGGTGGCCAATATTCGAAACGAATGGGCACTAGAAGAAGAAGACTATTTGTAAATTTTGGCAACGCTGCGTGATCGAGTAAGAAACGGCCGGAATTGTAAAAAACAAGTCGTGGATCTTGCACCAGGACAACGCACCTGCCCATAACGCGTTGTCCGTGAAGTGTTATTTAGCCGCTAAAGACACTCCGGTGCTCGAACACGCGCCTTACTCGCCTGATTTAGCAGCCTGTGACTTTTTCCGTTTCCGGAATCAAGTTTGCCTTAAAAGAAACCCGGTTCGCGTCGAAGAAAGAGGTGAAGAGAAATCGGCGGAGCTCCTTAATGCTCTTACAAAAGAAGACTTGCAGCATTGCTTTGACCAATGGAAAAAACGAATGGAACGGTGTGTGGGGAGGGAAGGGAAGTACATTAAAGAGGAGCATTTGAATGTAGAATAATTCTTAATTAAAATTATTCACATTTTGTTTTTTTTACGTCCTGTACACTACATACCTAAAAGAATTTTGTTGTCCTCGGTATTTGTCGTCTTTCCAAACGAAAAGTTTCAAAATCAACCGAGATTTGTTTGAACATAAGACCTTTTGTTACGAACCGCTAAAACGTTTACTCTTCTGCTTAATATTGAAACTACCTAAGTAATGTGCCTTAACATGTTACCTTCAATATTTGCCCATAAACATCTGTCCGAGGTATTCGAAAGGTTTTGGATGTTTCTTGTAAACAATACAACTTAAATGTTACCAAGTAAATATTGGACTTCGTTTAAACTGGTTCGTGGTTTGTTGGTAGCTAAGAATTTATGTCAAGTTTACGTCAAACGATGAACTATTTATTTGCTCCTGCATAAATTTTTATTCTTTTTTTATTTATTAGTTCTGTTTTCTTAAACTATTATTTACTATATTTCTTGACTATACGTATAAAACCACCTTCAGGTAACGTCACACCTTAGGCGACAACTCATTTAAGAATCTAATTTCAATGCATTACCCAGAAGGATACAGTGAAAAAGTACTGTACTGTACTGTAAAACTTATTATCCAATTTCTTTACATTTTTTTAAAATTAATTGATGCAGTCGATTATTGATACTCTTTCGATTTTAGGTAACTAAATATAATATGTTGGGGTATGGTCAGGTAATTTCGGTGACCATTTTATGTACTCGTGTCATAGAGAAAATTAAGTTTATATAATGGTTATATTTGTTTCTTTAGGAAAGTTATTAAAACATTACTTTAATTATAAATTCTTTCTAGCAGTTAATAAATAAGATAATGTATCTCAACTATTGCATGGCTGGCACTCTTCTAAATAAACAATTTTTCACTAAAACCCCACTTGTTGTAACAAAGTGTATAAGTATTGTGAGCTATAATTGTGAAGCTTAAATCCGCAATATTTAACAAACTCCACGAAATAGTCATTCGATGTAAAGTTTCATCGTTTTCACGACTGGAATTATTACAAAATTCCTCACCATCATTGTCTTGGTTCCCGACAACTCCTATCTACAAGATATTTTTCATATTAATTGCATTCAGCCAGCCAGAAAATTGTCACGAGTTGATAAATTCCTCGAGAGACTTCCACTAGATCGGCACCGGTGAATAATGCGCCCGCCTCTCAGTAGGCCAGTCAGAAAATATTTTAAAGAGCAATTACCTTAAATAAAAAATAAGGCTATGGATATAACTTATTAACAATGTCAGTGGTGGTTTTTATCAAATAGTTATAAATACAATGTATGCCTAGACAGTTTTTAAAAAAATCCATCGGTGAGTTGGCAAAATTTAGTAGAATATTAGAACCACATGGTTAAATACACATCAAATCTGTATATTTTACTTTTCCCTAGAACAGACTAAATATTTTCGGATCTCTTGGGAACAGGATTCTTAACCGTTTACTTTTTGGGACTTTTTGCATACACCGAAGTACACGAATATAACTAGATATATACAGGATAGGCCAAAAGTCAGTAGTCAAAAAAACAAATTACATACATATAGTCACCAATTTTTTTCACTTGATACGGTTCTTACACATGTATTTCGCTTCTTCTACTTTTACCAGCGCTTTCATACATACTCGTAAGTTGCTGGTACTCTTGAACTGACCTTTCTTCAAAACAATTTTGATCTGGTCAAGATATACGTTCGCCTAGGTACAGCATTTATTATTTACACAGAAATACTAATACAAAATATGCCCGAAGTGTTGTACTTAGCAAATGGTTGGCAGAGGTAGAAGAGGACTTAAGCAAGGAAGGAGTTGCAAGATGAAAAGAGAAAATAAGAGACCGGAAGAAATGGCGGCAAATCAGCGAACAAGTAAAATGATAAACTGAGGATGGGGACTGATCCACCCCATTAAATGAATTTAGAAGCGAAAGCGGCGAAACCTCACGAGAGGTGTAAAACCATACAGGCATTGAATTACATCTGATATATAACCTTGTATACTACCCCATCACAGGAAGCAAAAAAAGTCCAGATGTCGCGACTAGAGCTTTTTGAGTGGTCCTTCATGTGTATTTAATAGGAGTCGGAGCTATGAATGTGTCTCTGTGGGGAAACCTACCCTGTGCCGATGAGGAGCAATTCACTCCGAAACCGGTCCAAAGGTGGTCTCTTCGAGTAGATAAATTTAATAGCCCTTTCTCTTACTTAACAAGCACATGTATATCTTGCTTCCTGTGATGGGGTAGTATATACGGTTATATATCAGATGTAATTCAATGCCTGGCATATAGCCAGAGGAGTATTTTGTTTTCTGATATATAATCGACCCACTTATACCTATATTAAAAATATGTAGCAGTTATAATTCTCATATATATTTGCAACTTAAAAAATACTGATGTACAAATTTTGTCGCATTTCTTCTGTGACTGTAAGTGTTTAAATTCTGATAGGATTAGCATTTTCAAATGGTCATCCTAACGAATTCATGGTTGTGATGATACCTGGGGATCGTGAAGTCATTTAATGGTATCCATTCTTCCAATCCATTCACCTCAAAGTTTTCATGTAAGGGCCATATCAACTTTTCCCAAGCCAGCTGCAGTTATTCATGAAGTAGACTATTTACAGTTATAACAACAATACTTGAAGCATATCTCGGTAAATTTCAGCTGAACACTACTGGACTATTGAGCCGGCGATCGGAACAATCGAATTTTGAAAATTACTTCTTCGATAAACTGGGCCGATTTTCAACCTCATTTCCATCTTTAAATTAGACCGAAGCGTCTTTTAGCCTCTTCCCGAACAATTTTTCGACGTCCTCTTGACTGATAATATTCGGCGAGAATAATGTCTCAAGGAATTTGGGAAATGAGAAGGAATGTGATATTTAATTTGGGCGTACAGAGAATGCTATGCTAGAATATTAAATTTACCAAATGGTAATACATAAATAAACTAAAATATTAACTTGATAAGGGGCACGTTTATTAAAAAAAGGAAAAAATTTATAATATTTGTGTTAGTAATAATTATACAAAACGATAATTAATTACAGTCCATTTGCTTGGCGTGTATGGTTACCTGAACGATAGCAATAAAAATAGGCTGAACTCTCAGAAACCATAACCGTCCCTTTTAAGAATAAATGATAACAATATTTCGTACGCTTGTATTAACGATTTCATGATTTTTTGTCTTGTGCTATCTGATGCCAAACTGTACCAACCCTCTCTTTGACATCATCTAACCAACGTTTTTGCGGTCTACCAACACTTCTTTTGGGCAGTCATGATCTCCATTGTATTATGCGTTTTGTACACCTTAATTCATTCTGATGGGCGACATGTCCAACCCAGCTCCATTTTAACTGGGTTATACGTGTTATGATATCCTCGACTTTAGTTCTTTGTCTAATTTCTATGTTTGCAATAAATTACCATTAAATGTCATGAATTTCTCATTGTCATTAGTGAAAGGTGTTTATTATAATTAGTTACTTTTAAAATTTAAGTATGTTTACCGAACAGGAAAGAATAATGATTCTTATGATGGGAGGTTACAGTGATCGTAAAAGATCTTATGATAAGGTAGCTTACTTATTTAATGATACGTATCCAAATCGCAACCAAATTACCAAAACTGCAGTTTGGAGGATTGTGAAACTTATTGAAGAAGTGGGTTCAACTAAAAATCGCGCTAAAACTGGCCGACCAAAGACCGCAACTAATGATGAAACATCCTTGGACGTTATGCAAAGTTTTTAGAATATCCTTTTACATCCATTCGGAAAACTGCATTATATCATGGTGTTTGCGTGGGATCCGTTTGTAACATTATTAAGAAGAATAAGTTTCATCCTTATAAAGTAACCCTACTGCAACAATTATCTGAAGATGATCATGACCTCAGATTGAAATTTTGTAAAACTATAATGCAAAAGGTAGAGGTAGGTCCTTATTAGTAAGATGGTCTTTTCCGATGAAGCCACGTTTATGTTAATTGGTATCGTGAATTGATACAACTGTAGATATTGGAATGATACTAATCACAAAGACCATTAAAAGGTAATGTTTGGGCAGGTATTATCGGCACAACTTTATTGGACCATTCTTTGTAGAACGCAATTTAAACGGACCAAAATATTTAGAATTGTTGAGATTCCTGCAATAAGAAATGCAGTTGGTAACAATTTTAATGGCATTTGGTTTCAGCATGATGGTTCATCATCACACTTTAGTGTTGCTGTTCAAAATTACTTAAATGACAGATGGATTGGAAGTAGGGGCACAATCAAGTGGCCAGCCAGATCTTCAGATTTATCGCCTTTAGACTATTTTCTCTGAGAATATCTAAAAAACATTGTGTACCAGACAAAACCTTATATTTGGGATGAACTGAGAAATAGAATACTTACTGATAACAGCCCGTCAAATAATAAATCAGCAGTTACATAATACCATATCATTTTTTTATAATAAACTTGGATACTGTCAAATAAAAGAAGAAAGACAATTTGAAGATCTAATTAAATGGGATTAATACGTTATTTGTTCCAGTTAATTATTTTGGTAATAAAAACATTCCCGTAAATTATTTTTGTTAATAACTGTAGAATTATGCGGTCACCCGCACCACCCCAGTATAATTTACTTTTTTGTAAACCTAATAGAAATCGAAATCTTAGCAAGTTACGTTACTTTATGTACACACTGTATGTTTTTAATTAATTTTCTGTTGACTACAAATTTTGAAACTTTAAAATACAGTCCATTTTTACAAAGGGTAATTATATTTGATCAAAATTACAATTTGTTCAAATTGATTAACGCATTACTTCGGCACTGGCGCTAACATTGTTAATGTAACCATAAAAAAGTGCTTATAGGCAAACGGGGTGGTCAGATCAAAGTAGATAAATCTATATAAATGAGTATTATAAGCGAGTATGCATTTATTTTACATAGCGCCACTCTGTTCAAATTGAATGAATGAAGGTATAAGTAGTTCATATTGTTACTAAAACAATAATTCATACTGATTTCAAATGCTTCACGTTGTCAAATGGTCTGGTATGTCAGTTCCAAAAATGATGCTGGTCTGAAACTAACACCATGGAATAAAATCCAATGAAAATAAGTCTGGAAGTGTACTTCTTATTCTTATTGTGCATCTCCTATCGAATGTTTGCTATCATCACAGCTATCCGGACCTTATTGACTGCAGCTCGGAAGAGTTCAACATTGCTACAATTAAACCAGTCCCTTAGGTTTTTAAGTCAAGACACTCGGCGTCTTCCAATATTCCTCCTTCTACCAATCTTTTCCTGAACTATCAGCTGGAGAAGTGCGTATTTGGGTCCTCTCAGTATATGACCTAGATATTGAAGCTTTCCCTTTTTTATGGTGTTAATGACTTCACATTCTTTATTCATCCGATTTATGACTTCCATATAACAGATCTTTTCTATCCAGGGAATACGCCACATTCTACGGTAGCACCACATCTCGAAGGCTTGTAGTTTGTCTGTGTGATTCTTCTTGAGAGTCCATGCCTCCACTCCATACCAAAGCGCGAAAAACACGTAACAACGCAGCATACTCATCCTAAGTCCAATCTTAATATCTCGACTGGTGAACAACTTTTTCATTTTCGTAAATGTTGACCTGGCTATCTCTATTCTCGTTCTTATTTCTCTTGTTTGGTCACCTAATTGTTCTATCCAGGCGCCCATGTATTTTTATGACTGCACATTCTCTATTAAGATGTCTGCTACTGACACGTTTACATGGTTGTGATTTTGGGGTAACTTTGTAACTTTCATTAACTTGGTTTTCTTAAGATTTATCTTAAGACCGTATTCGTTACATCGATCATTTAATTTCTCTAGAAGATGTTGTATGTCTCTTTGATTGCTCGTTAACAAGACGGTGTCATCAGCATATCGCAAATTATTTATAACTTCTCCGTTAGGTTGAATAGTATTGGCAATAGGATGCATCTTTGTTTTACACCACGACGGATTTTCATTTCCTCTGTTGGCTGGTTTTCTACCTTTGTATTCGCTCTTTGGCCCCAGTTTAGGTTGCTAATTATTCTCACATCGTCCAAATCAATGTTTTTACTGACGAGTAGCTGATGTAACTTGTCATGTTTCACTTTGTCAAAAGCTTTCTCAAATTCGATGTAACATGCAAACACATCTTGGTTCATATAGAGACAGCTATGGAAAAGAACGTTTATCCCAAAGAGCGCCTCTCTTGTTCCAAGTCTTTCGCGGAATTAAACTGCGTGTTGCTCATGTCCTCGCGGCTGCGCAAAGTAAGAAAAGCCAACGTGTTTCGAAGAAAATTGTGGAATAAAGAATCGAGTTTGTTTAAAAAAGCGTAGTGAAAGATCATCCTGTATAACTAACCGCGCGGCAATGACGTGTAATTACCCAGACGTTGAACGGTTTCCATCTCGCCGATCCGCTGATATGTACGCGCGGCTTAGAGCGATACCATGCACATTTATCATTGAAAAAGAGCATTTGCGTCGAGCCTAGAAGGGGTGGGCCATTCATAAATCAAACGCCGCTTCTTACACACACGCTGCAGAAAGAAGACTTGAAAACAGCAAGTAACTTGGAGCAGTTCCAACATTTTTAGCCGTCTTGGTCTGAAATCATCGAGTATTGGGCAATCACCAGATGTCAAAGTGATGGGAGATGTCGCTAACGGTAGCTAAACAAATCTCTAACGTTCAAAGATGATACTGTTGTTTCCCAAACCCTAATTTCACATTCCTAATTACATAAAAAAATTTAATTGAAAAAGAAAAATAATGACCATAACTAATTATTACTAACAAAAAAGAGTAACTCTTGTGTATCGGATATGTAAAATCTCTCATATTAAGCATTTATTACAGTTAAAATTTTAAATCTTCTAAATTTTTAAATCTATACAAATAAAAATGAAAAAAAATTTGTATGTATGTATGTCATGTCATTTAGTGTTGTTAGCACCCCTACGATGGGAGATGAGAAGGGGATGAAATGTAAAAACTAACAAAAACGGCTGATAATTGTGTCGAATTCATAGTCTTCGGGAACTAAGTTTGATAGTGACATTCCTAGTTATAGAAGCATTCATGCAAAAGGGGTGGGAAAGGGATGAAATATAAAAACTATTAAAAACGCCCTACGATGGGGTGATAGCAGCATTTCTAATTTTGTTAGCACCCCTCAAGGTCGCTGAGTGTGATCGTGTATATAGACTCTGGGTATAGGGTTGGAGTGGGCGTTACAGGGCCGATTTTTAAGCTCTCAAAACCCCTTGGTAACACCCTAACCATCTTTCAAGCAGAATTAGACCCTGGAAGGAGCATTTCTAAAGCCATCCAATGCCAGGAAGTCTCGGAATCCCGGGCCTCGAATGGATTAAGGGTTATGCACACAAGATCTGTTAAGTCGAAGTGCTTGAGAGGCAGCATAGCCTATACGACCTTCCCCTCAACAAGCTACAAGCTACCATGCAGGAGTTTCGAAATAACCCTGTTGAGTTCATGCCCTCGACTTAGTATTAAAGTATTGTGTAAAAAAGTGGTCCTATGAAAGAGCCCTGATATACTCCTGTTGTATAGTATAAATTTTGTAATTCTTTACCGTTTGCTTTAACATAATGAACTCTCTCTTGCAGGTGACTCTGAATTTACTGAATCTCATATTTTTCCAGTTTGTTAAGAAGTATTGAAAGTTTGAAGGAAGATTTGTTTCAACTTGCAGCTTTTGTGTGGTGTTCAGGATCGTTTGGATTGAATTTTATGCTCCCTCGAGGAATCCAATAAAATCTGAACAGTTTTGTGGCCTTTTTATGTAACCGACAAACAACCCGTCTGCTCATGGACCAATAAAAAAATGTTGATGGTGTACCAAATGCGCATGTTAGTCCAAACAGTTCCTACAATCGACATTGCACCGAAATTACTGTTCAGAAATTGATTTTGTATTGGCTTGAGAACTATTTCTAAAAGCTTAAGTTATTGCTTCCCTTAAAATTGTTATGTTAATATATATAATCGATTGTTCCGAAAGACATGGTCGTTATTTGCGGAGAAACCCATCTTTAAAATGCTATTCATATTACACGTAAAATGGCACACGGGCATTGCATTGGTCTTTGATAATTTATAAGCAATTACCTGGTCGATAGATATTCGAGAGAGTTTGACCAATTGATGTGTGGCAAATAAAACAGCCGGGCTATTATCTCGAGAGTTATGTTCCATCGAAGAAACTGATCCGAGATGTATGTTCAAATAGAAAATTATACCGCAATTGTTTCAATAAAGGCAATATATCACAAAAAACTTTCGTCGTGAGGAGCCGTAAGACCGAGGATGATTTACACAAATTTCCGCTTATATGCTGGTATACCGATCGGTTATTTGCACAGGAATCTTGTTTAAATAAACATTTTGACATCTGCAAAGTAATAAACGACAAGACAAAGTTTAGGAAATACAACGTCATCCGAAACGTTGACAAAATTTATAATAATAATAATAATAACTTTATTCACTCAATAAATAAATAATTACAAAAATTTGGATAAGTATACATGGTGGAAGTGAATAAGTAACTCTTGCGATAAGTGCAAGCACTTGTTTCGCGGAGAAATACACATGTGTAGAAAGTGAACTATAAGATATAAAATGTTAGATGTGAAATATAAAAATACAAAATGTAGAAAAAAAAAATGTAAGATACCTATGTATAATATAAAAATATAAAATGTAAAGTGTAAAATGTAGATAATAACAATACAATACAATAAAAGGATCGACGAACAATACAATAATACCATACAACGAAAAATTTACAATAATATTGTTAACAGTTTACAAGAACATGTCTAATAGATACAAAATAGGGTATGCATGTAGAAGCTTCGTAAATAAAACAACACATTTCTAGTTGGAAATTAAAATTAAAAAATTATGAACCAATACATTTTTTATCACTTAATCGAATAGTCGTAGCATCTCAGTTCTTTGGCTTTGAAGGATGTGCTTTTTCAATGCTCGTTTGAAGCTGTCAAGATTTACTATAGATTTAATTATTTCTGGTATGTTATTGTATAATTTAGGGGCGAAATAAGTATATGAGCGTTGAGCAACGACCCTAACCATTAGAGGTGTAATAAAGTGATTCCTCTGACGAGTATTATACTGATGAGAGGGAAGCAATGCTGTATGTTTGCTTGCGTGATATTTAATACTGGTGCATAAAAAATACAATTGTCTTATGTCTAACATTTGTGTTTCAGAGTATAGATTATTAGAAGAATATCTATTGTTCTTACAAAATATCAGTTTTAAAAATCGCCTTTGCATAATTTCAATAACATGAATATGAGTATTCAGAGCTCCACCCCACACTGCTATTCCATAGCGAATGGGACTTTCCACTAGAGAATAGTACAAAGTTTTCAAGTACTTCAGTGGCAGGATTTCTTTGAGTTTCCTAAATTTGAATAAAATTGTCCTCAGTTTATTAACAGTATATTTAATATGAAGGTCTCATTTTAAATGAATATCAATAACTATCCCCAAATATTTCACTTTACGCTCTTGGTGTATATGGAAAGGTGTTTCAGTAAAGATCGTTAAGAGATCGAATGGAGGCATTCCAACCGAATTACAGCAAAATGAAAGGTAACATGTTTTATCAACATTAACAGTTAACAACTTTTTATCCAACCACTGTTTTATGAGAGGAAATTCCGTTTCAGCTTTAATTTTTAGTGAATTCCAGTTATCGGCTTTATAAAAGATGGCTGTGTCATCTGCAAAACCGATTATGTTTCCATTGTTGTTTAATGAAAAGATTCCATTGATGTATACAATGAATAAAGTTGGTCCCAGCACAGAACCTTGAGGTACGCCACAGTCGATCTCCATTTCGCTACTCCTATACTTTTGATAAGCACTATTTAATTACTTAACTGGTTTAGGTAATTACAAGAATTTAAATTAAATAACAACTAAAAATAAATCAACGATCAAGTATTCTTAACTATACTTCAAAAACCAATCGTAAAACTTAATTTCTGAGAAGTCTGAAAAAGTTACTTTTGATAAGCGTAAGTAGAATTTAATTATTTTATTTTTACAGACGGCACAGCCATTTTGGGTAATTTTGAGTAATCATAAGTAAAAAGTACAGTTCGTACACAATAAGTATTAAAATATTTCTATTAGTACAGTTATGTTGTCAATGGGTGTCCCAGACCATCTAGTGTATCTCATACAACAATTCTGTTAGGGTTGATAAATACTTGTCTGATGAAGGTGCCACATACAAGAGTGTGAGACAGGGCTGTGTTCTCTCGCCACTTTTTTTTAATATCTATAGAGAATTTATTACGAGACAGGTTCTAGAGGACTGGCATATTGGAGTAAACATTGGCAGCGCAAAATTGTCTAACTTAAGGTTTGCCGATGATACGAAAGTAGAATACAAGCACAAGAAATGAAATATCTAAGAAAAGTGAAAGATTGACGAATGCTCAATAGCTTCAGTAACTTATTTTTAGGAGGAACCGTTGAGTTTTTCAGAATAGTAATCAACTGCAGACTCCATCTCTTTATTGTTGAAAAATCTTTTACCACCGAGATATTTTTTTAAATTTGAAAACAGAAAATAATCCGTGGAGCCAAATCTGGCTACCAAGATGACGGATGTGGTATATTTTTTAATGAATCAAAACTTTTTTTCTTGATAATTTTAATATTTTTTGCAATATTTCGCATAATATTGTCTTTCCTTTCTGAAGATGATGAAAATTATACCCCTCACATCCCAAAAAAGTGACGCCATGGGTAAGTCTGCAGATAGTAATACCTTTGCCTTCTTTTAGGACCATCCTCCTCTTTTAGTCCATTGTTTTAACAAACTTATAGTCTCATACATTTAGATGAACACGATACACATGCCCGCTTTCAAGATTACATGATGTAAGAAGCTTTTTACAAAAGGAATCTTTGACGTAATAAAAAATATATAGGTACATTGTTTCAATTGAAATATTTCTGTTAAGAATAATCAAGTACAAGAAGCATATTATTTGATATTACCGTGTCCACGGAATATAAGTGTTCGCTAAAATGCAAATATAAAGTTTCTCCTCTTAACCCGTAGCCAATTGGCGGATTCTGTGTGAAGTATATAATAATTTTATGGTTAAAATTGTCGGTCTCTGACCAAAATAATACATTATTATCTGATTTCATTATATCCAAGTGTGGATCATACTCTGAAAAGAACAACCGTAATTTGTTCAATATTTTTCCGACTGAAAAATGGTTTGTCCGCAGAATCGGACCCAAAAGTTTTTGCGCTCGACTACCCCATGGACAATCAACGCTTCGAGAAGATACACAAAGTGACACAAAAGTAGGTACGCAGTTACAAATTCGGTTTATATTAGGTATCATGTGAGTGGGGCGTGGTCGCCCCTCCACTGCGACCTTTAGTAGGTCTATTGTGGCTTATCCCTAGAGGTTACAGTTCACCGCACAATCCAGCCCTTCTCACAAAGTTCATGGTTGTATAGGGTGAGATTTTTTTGAAATCGTTAGGTTCTAGGTTGGTGTAAGCAAATATACTGAACCTTATTCTATCCAGGCCGGGCATGAACATGGCACATGTTCAGCAGTTTCGACTTCCATACAGCAAAACCGACAGTCCGTTTGTTGGTTCAGACCTATCCTTCCGAGGAGGTATCTAAGACGACAGTGTCCTGTAAGCAGTCCCGTTAGAATTCGCAGGTCATTTCTGCTCCATTCTAGGATCTGCCAGTTGTGTTTCTCGAGGGTTTAGGTAGAAACGCCTTCGAGTGAGTTAATCCTGGTATATCGGACCAGTCTTCTTCTTCTTTAGGTGCCCTGTCCTCCTCGGACGTTGGCAATCATCAGCGCTATCTGAACCTTGTTTACAGCTCGGCGGAACAATGTGGTAGTGCTCACTCCATACCATTGTCTTAAGTTTTTTAGCCAGGATATCTTTCTTCTACCCGGGCATCTTCGTCCTTCGATCTTCCCTTCTCCAGTTTGCGCTTTTTTAGTGTAAACAGAACTTCCAGCTGCTTGTCGAGGTGTTGAAGTACCTCGGTGTTACGCACTCTTTCTACCCAGGAGATTCTTAATAGCCTTCTGTACGTCTACATTTCAAAAGCCTCCAATTTTTTGCACATCGCATCTGTCAAAATCCAAGCTTCCATTCCATAAAAACAGTATGCTTAACATGTAACAGCGAATCATTCGGACGCACAGAGGCAAGCTTAAATTTCTGCTGCAAAGTACCTTACGCATCTTCAGGAACGAAGCACGAGCTTGTTCTATTCTGGCACGAATCTCCTACATGCCGTCCCAATTCTTATTTAGTTGACACCCAAGATATTTAAAAGTTTCTACTCGCTCAATTCGTTGACCGTTAATTGCCAGGTGTCCGTCCACGTTGTTTGATTTGCTAACTGCTAGCCACTTTGTCTTTCTCACTTCAGGCTAAGTCCGGCATCTGAGCTTGCAGCCGTCACGTGGCTTACCCCTCGTCACATTCATCCAACGCCTCTTGAAATATCCTGTCGGAATACAAATTGAATAATAGTGGTTATAAAATGCATCCTTGACGAACGCCTCTCAGGATTTTGATCTCGTCGGACGCGGTGTTATCGATTCTTATGTGAGCACTTTGGTTTCACTAAAAGTTGGCTATTATTCTGAGGTCTCGTTGTTCCAGTCCTATTTCTCTAAGAATGTTGATCAGTTTTTCGTGTTTATCGGACCAGTACGTGAGTATTTTCCTCTCCGCCCAGTCCGAAATAATTTTTTTGGCGGCACTTGTGTTAACTCCAAAAACCGGTTCTGGTCCAGTGAACGCAGATTCGGCCCCCCGTTTTGCAAGGGTGTCGGCTTTTTATTTTCCTCCACCCTCCTAACCCACTTAGCCACAGTAGGGTCACCCTGTTGTTCGCACCAAGGTACTCTAAGGATTCGATGCAATTTCATACAAGTTTAAAATTTATCTTGTTGGAGCTCAGTGCTTTTAAAGCAGCAGCCTGGCTGTCTGATATTATACTTATGTTTTTGTTTGCTAGAGGTCTGTTGGTCAACTCTCTTGCAAACAATTCGATAGCGAAGACTTCAGACTGAACGATTGTAGCATACCTGCCAAGACTGGTAGATATTTTAATCTTTGACAGTTACACATACAAAACTAATTGTGCCCTTTCTTTTGTTTCTATGGTAAAATGCTAAAAATATGTGACAATTATTATTTGAAAGACTTTAAATTTTTTTTTATTATTAAAGCATGCCTCCACCGCTAAGGGTTATTGGCATTGGAAGATCTGGTTGAATTATTTAAATTTTGTTTCTCCTGAAGGAATGCTTGTAGTTTTACAATGTCTGAATTTTATTTTAGAATATTTTATAGGGTTTGAGGAGGGGTGCAGACTTATCATTATCTGAATCCGTATTGGATTCTAGTGCTAAAGCTTTTATTAATTTGTTACGTAATCTTGTAGTGAGATAAGAAAACGCTGTGTTGTAAAAGAAGATGTGGTCACAAAGATAGATAAAGGAATGCTTAGATGGTTTGGACACGTAGAAAGGATGGATGAAGAAAACAAATTTATAAGGCGAGTGTGAATGGGCAAATCGGTAGAGGTCGACCTCGGAGAACATATCTCGATCAGATCAACATTGTTTTGAAGAAAGGCTAGGTCAAGAGTACCAACAACCGAAGAGCATGTATGAGAGCACTGATGAAAGTAGAGGAAGCAAAAGATGTGTGTACGAACCGTAGCAAGTGGAAGGAAGTGGTCTCTGCCTACCCCTATGGGAAAAAAGCGTGACTTTATGTATGTATGTATGTAATCTTGTACATCGGTCCTTTGCTTTTTTATTAAAAAGATAAGTGTAAATATCTGCCAGTAAGTCATGAAATTCTTGTAGATCTTCTGCATAATTTATGCTTATCGGGTCAGCCGCTCCGTGAGTGTTTTCCAGAATGTATATTAGTTCGTCATAATTCACAGGATATTTTTCCGGGTTGATGGTAAATATGAATTTGGCAGACTTTTTGATGTCTTCAATAGCATCCTCTGTTTGAAACATGGAGGTTGCATCTGTCGCTGTCGTGTTTTGGGGGTTGAAGATTTTACTTTCTTCAATGGTAATGGCATTATTTTATTCTCGGAAACTACTTCGATAGGTGGGGTTAGTATTTCAGAGACATTATTTTATATTTATTTTATTTAATAGTGCTGATATTAAAGTTTGTGGAGTGTTTTCTTCAGTTTCCATATTTGATGGTAAGTTGGATGAGGTAGTAGTGGTCAAATAGTCTTTGTGAGTCAGTGAAGATACAGTGGTATGAGGAGATTGCATTGTAGGAGAAGCTATTTGATTTCATGTTCTTTGAGCTGGAGTTTCAGTATGTACAGTGGTAACAACAGACTGCGATGTCTGAGTAGCTAACATAATTGGGCAGATGTTAATTGAATAGCCTGATTGTTTTCAATGCCAAAAAGATACGGCATGATGTTTTTTCATGTTCGATTACTATAAAATCCGGAATTTGATGATTTGGTGAAAAAATAAACGTGTGTCTTCTGAAGCTAAATATATGTTTGTAGTCGGAATTTAAAGTACCAATCTTTAAGAAATTAATTGGAGTCATTAATTGGATACCTTGGTTTGATCAGCTAATCAGCTGTTTTAAACATATTGGCTGATCAATTTTAAAGTCTTTCGAATAATAATTATCACAAACTTTTAACTTTTTACCATGGGAACAATCAGCTGTGTATTTGTAGTGGTTTAAATAGGAGAGCATGTACAGGGTGTTTCCAAATTCATGCGAAAAAATTCAGGAGGTGAATGCTGATGGATGAAATGATGATGAATCTTTCTTAGAACAAAATTTCGTCAGCCCACCTCTTTCCGAGATATCACCCCTAAAAGGTTTGATAAAGAATAAAAATAATGATAATGTATTTTATTTTTTTTCACCGAATCTATTGGAAAAATCTTTAAGATTGAGAAACGTTTTTAAATAAACAGGGATTGTAAGTAATATTTTTATTTTACAAAACTAGATCACGAAAAAAGATTTGATATTAAATAAGGTAAGGGATGCTTATTTCACCCCCTAATAATGTAAAAGGAATGTTGAAAAAATACCGGTGGTTAGTCCTGTGTGAGTGCATGTATCTTTACCACTTTCGCTGCTCACCTACTTTGAACGTTGTTAACCCAACGCGCCTCGGGTTTTTTGTGAAAATTTTTAAAATTACAATTAATGTAATTAGGGAATGTTAATTATGTTTAAGTGAGGTGTTTTAGTAGTCAATGATACGCAATATGGCTTCTGCCATCAGAGATCAACTGGTGACCTGCTCGCATACGTCTCACATATATGGAAGCTATCTATTGAAAAGTATGGAGAAACTTTAGCTGTGGCATTAGATATCTCCAAGGCGTTCGATCGAGTTTGGCACCAGGGACTCCTCGCCAAGCTTCCATCTTATGGCTTGCCCCCTCAGCTGTGTTCTTTGCTTGCTAGTTTTCTCTCAAACAGGTCTCTCCATGTAGTGGTCGATGGAGTTTCATCTGACACTCTACTCATAAATGCTGGTGTTCCGCAAGGATCCATTCTAGCACCAACACTATTTTTACTTCACATCAACGACCTATTGAAAGCAACTTCATGTCCCGTACACAGCTTTGCCGATGATAGTACCCTCCATACCGCTTTCTCTTCCAGGGCCCCTATATCAGCCCGTGAAACCAGAAATGAACGAGGAAGAAATGTTAACAATATAAATATGGACTTAGCAACAATTCTCGAATGGGGATCCAATAATTTGGTAGAATTCAATGCAAACAAAACACAAGCATGTCTTTTCTCTAGAAAAGCCGATCTCACTGTGCCTAACATAACTTTGTCAGAAGTAACCATACCACTGAAGTCATCCATATCGATACTTGGTATTACTATCAGCAATAACCTTTCCTGAGAAAATCACGTGAGGTCCATTGCCAAAAGTGCATCCCAAAAACTTGGTTTTTTGTTTCGTGCCAAGAGCTATTTCACCTCCAGTCAGCTGCTTATGATCTATAAGGCACAGATCCGACCTGTACTGGAGTACTGTTCCCATATTTGGAGTGCAGCACCTAAACATATCCTGAAGCTACTGGATTCTGTCCAAAAAAAAGGGCAATTCGTCTCGTCGGTGATGCCTCGCTTACAAACTCGTTCACTTGTCTGGAACACCGTAGAAAAGTTGGCGATTTGTCTCTATTTTATAGATATTTTCATGGGCGATGCTCTTCTGAAATATCAACAATCGTTCCTCCTTTGGCAGTCTCTTCGAGATTAACCCGTCAAGTTCAGTCTTCACACCCCTTCGTGGTCACTTTGGAGACCTGCAGAACATCACTTTCCAAAGACTCATTCATCCAACGAATTGCGAGGCTTTGGAACTCATTGCCTAGGGAGGTGTTCCCCGAGGCATACAACCTCCAGAAATTTAAGAAGAACACCAACTCCTACCTTCTTTCCCTTGGTTCCCACGATGTTCTCTGAACATTACAGGATATCCCTTTTCGTGGGAACCAGAACATAAAAAAAAAAAAAGTTTACATTTATTCAAGAAAAAAATCGACTCCACGAACATCAAATGTTCCGATAAAGCTGTCGGTTGGTTATTTTCGGGCAAGATGATAAACAATCCGTCCCTGTGCGAGATAAGCAGCGGTTGCATCTTTTATAGCTCTGGGCTCCAATTTTTACCACTCGATGCGAATTCGAAATTCAAGTACTAAAGTAGTACTGGCTAGTACAATCGACCAGTACGGCAGTCCGGCAAGGGGACGGACTGCTTCCGTGAACGGTCAATTATATTAATTATTGTGATTATAAAAACAAGAAGTTAAATGTTGAATACGTTACATATTCAGGTGTAATAATCACATATCGATTTTTTTCTTAGTGGACCCATGAAACGCGAATCAGCTTAATTATTTTAAATGCCATCGTTAATATTATAATGCTTTGAATTTCGTATAATGCTTAAAAACCGTTTTGTGGATGCTTGTGTAAGTTTGCAACGAGCACTTTTATCACCATTCACCATAAATACTGCTAATGTTCTTTTTAATATTTTTAAAATATTGCTTACCTTGCCTCTACACTAAAAATGTCCAAGGTCTCGTAATACCAAATCTAACGAACATCTGTTAAGTTTTGTTTGGTTTCGTTTTCATTAATTTTTTTAAACAAATGAATGGGGGGCACTGCATTGCTTTATGAACACCCAGAAAGTGTCAAAAAAGGCACGTCTGGCTGTGCAAAGAGGTGTGTTGGCTCCTACACTTATGTATGGTAGTAAATGTTGGGTTTTACAGAAGAAGCATGAAAATAGAATTAATGCTGTGGAGATGAGTAGTCTCGGTTGGATAAAGTAAAGAATACAGTTCTTACACACATCTTTTGCTTCCTCTACTTTCATCAGTGCTCTCCTAAATGCTCTTTGGTTGTTGGTATTAATGACCTGGCCTTTTTTCAAAACAATGTTGATCTGATCGAGATATGTTCGCCGAGGTCGACCTCTACCGACTTCCGACCATTCACACTCGCCTTATAAATTTGTTTCGTCAATCTTCTTTCATTCATCCTTTCTACGTGTCCAAACCATCTAAGAATTCCTTTATCTATCTTTGTAACCACATCTTCTTTTACACCACAGTGTTGTTCTCTTATCTCACTATTTTTTACTTTATTCAACCAAGTCCTTTCGGCCATACTTCTCAGACTGTGACAATTATCTGATGTATATTTGTGGTGGTATATTACCCGAGCGTTTTTATTGTAAGTACCACAGTTGCGTTCGTTATTTTTTATTTGTAAAATTGGTAAGAGTGAAAAAAGTGTCTAGTTTTATTTTCAAAATATAATCCCGAGCATCTCTCGTAGCATCGCGACCGAGAACTTTTTAATACCTATATCATCGAAAAAATCCAAACAAAAATAAACGTCCGAACAAATTGCTTTAGTTTTCATTCTATACCTTCTTCTGATATATGGAATATCTCCGAATTGGCCGACAACTTTAATCGGTTATTTATAACTGCCAGATTAAAAGTTCGACGAATCGCACACATAAAAATGAATTATTAACACGATATTTTAGAAGTTTTCGATGGTGTTTTTGATTTTTTATACGTCGGGAAATTGATTTTCAAACGATTAAGCTAAAATCGAGGCAGGAAGAAGGCGATGAAGAAGACGTTTTCCTTCCAGGCGGCAATTGAATTCTCAGATTTAAGACGTTGTTCCAGTTATAGGTGACTGCAGCTGCAAAAACACAAATTTGATTTGTTTATTTGTGTCTCCTTAATACTTTGTATGTATTTTTATAAGTGGAACAAGTAGATGAATTTGTGTACTTGGGTTCAAAGTTTACGAGAGATGGAAAGTATGACAGTATGAAAGTATGACAGTGTCATTGAGCGAAGGGTGTTGGCAGGAAAACAATTGAATAGGGCACTGCATAACTTTATAAATAGCCAGAAAGTGTCAAAAAAGGCACGTCTGGCTATGCATAGTGGTGTGTTGATTCCTACACTTATGTATGGTAGTGAGTGTTGGGTTTGGCAGAAGTGAGTAGTTAGTGAGTAGACCTGACATCAGTCAGGGAGTCTCACAGTAGACCTTGAGCTGAAAGACTCATAACTTCTCCGTAAAGGATTTTCTCCACCTCTGCAAAAAAATCCTCCAAATCGCTTCGGTTATACTTATGTTACTGTGATATTTTTGAAAATTTAATGCATTATATATTATCATCATCAAGACAATCTGTCAACAAAAAATAGAGTTTAGTTATTGCTGAATCTATTAATATTATTCTATTATTTCACATTTTGAGTCAGGTTAAGGCAAAAAAGGTACGTTGGCTTTGAAACCATCTGGAAGAAAGCTGAATGCTTGCGTGAGTAAAATGTAGATGGAAGAGTCGAAGTGCTAAAAGGAGTTCTATCATCACTTTCCCCTTCACTTCTCATATTAAGACAACTTTTACTGTTTAATTGGGAGAAACATTGTTCAAAATATGTATGGTTGCGTTATTATCCTGAATATTCAGCTTACTTGCCTTTTTCCTACTAAAACTCCTAGTTTTATTTCCCAAACATGATGTATTCGACAATATCCAAAATAGAGTTGTATATTTACTTACTATGTAAATGGAGCACTCGGATGTTATAACATTTTGCTCTCTACTTCATCTTAGAATCTAGTATCGAGTGTTTCTCGTAATAAAAGTCGATTTTTTGTTATTTAATACGGGGACTTCGACAGCCATCAGATTGCTAGCCGTAGTTATGAGATTCACTTTACAACAAGACGTACGAAAATATTGTGCAAAAGGGATGTTTAAGTTAAACGAATAATATATCAATTTTTGCTCTATCATAAGTCTTAAAAGTTAGGAAAGGTATATATTGTTACGATCTTTTTTTCTTGCGTTCGGTATAGATGAAGTTGAGGAATTAAATGGGCTCAAAACATTTTTTAATACAAAATGATGAATCTTTTTAAATGTGCCTCCTACTTTCCCATTTAAAATTTGAGGGATATAACTGTCACTCCAAGGGGTTCAATGAAGTGATGACATTTTTTTGTTGCAAGATGTAATTTCATCATCTGAAATTAATTGTTTCGGAATTATTTATTAATATGTACAATAATTGAAATAATGAATATTACATTTGGCTGTTCCACACTGAATATATTCACCCAATAACGGCGCCCGTGCAAGAAAAACAGAAATAAAATTAGAACGAAGTACACGTGCAATAAGTTATTGGAAATAAGTCTATTTATTCCGTAAGCACGATTTATTTGGCAGTTATTACTTCTCAGGTTTTATTTCCTATAATTATGGTAAAGGCGCGCCCATTCGGACATTTATATTGCGACAAATATTAGCAAAAGCCTGTTTTGTTTGCGTACATTACTGTCTAGCGAAACTTACAGCTCTGCTTAAAATAACTGCAAGGATTTTTAAAAGGTATAATATTCAAACATTTGTTTATGAATGAAATATCTCGAAACAGGTGCGCATCAGTACTTGTTTTAATCGACGTTACCTT
This sequence comes from Agelastica alni, assembly GCA_950111635.1. Lineage (NCBI taxonomy): Eukaryota > Metazoa > Arthropoda > Insecta > Coleoptera > Chrysomelidae > Agelastica > Agelastica alni. The sequence goes on along the minus strand of OX467719.1, from coordinate 7,920,296 downwards.
TTCTATTACTAATTTTTCTTATCTTGAAGTATCTATACAACTACTTTTATTTCAGTTAGAAAAATTTCCAAAAAAATTGTAAAAATTAAACGTATTTTTTAGCAAATGGCAGTTTTAAATATAAAATATTTATAGTGTCAATTTGCAATGCGCAAGTTAAATGTTTAATATGATTACTTACAATCTGGTCACTAATGACTAATGAGCAATTTGGTTCTAACTAACCTAACTAAAGTTAAAGTTTAAACTAAGGTAGGTATACTCATTGGTGATGTTCTGATATAATCAGTGGCAGCGCAAGACCTAACCTAATGTGGGCAAGAAGAAGAAAATATAAAATAAAAAATCACTTAAAATTAAACGGTTTTTTATTCATTAGGATACAAACCTAAATTTTTACTTATACTTCTTTGGAACATTAAACAAAAATAAAAAAAAATAAAGAAAAAATTATTAAAGAAACAGAAATTTTCTACTTTTGGTTTTACTGAACTCCTTATTTATTGGTTCGTAATTTATCTTAGATGCTATATCTGCTTAATGTAATGCAAGCAAAACGAAAGTAATAGTTTTTGGAAGAGAAGAAAGCATGACAAACTGTAAAGTTTCTATTGCGTAAGAAAGAGTGAAACAAGTAAATGAAATTGTGTACTTGGGTTCAAAGTTTACGAGAGATGGAAAGTATGACAGTGACATTGAACGAAGGGAGTTGGCAGGAAAACAAATAAATGGGGCACTGCATAGCTTTACGAATAGCCAGAAAGTGTCAAAAAAGGCTCATCTGGCTGTGCATATAGGTGTGTTGGTTCCTACACTTATGTATGGCAGTAAATGTTGGGTTTGGCAGAAGAAGCATGAAAATAGGATTAATTCTGCGGGGATGAGTAGTCTGAGAAGTATAGCCGGAATGACTCGGTTGGATAAAGTAAAAAATAGTGACATAAGAGAACGCTGTGGTGTAAAAAAAATGTGGTTACAAAGATAAATAAAAGAATGCTTAGATGGTTTGGACACGTAGAAAGGATGGATGAAGGAAGATTGACGAAACAAATTTATAAGGCGAGTATGAATGGACGGAAGTCGGTAGAGGTCGACCTCGGCGAACATATCTCGATCAGATCAACATTGTTTTGAAGAAAGGCCAAGTCAAGAGTGCCAACAACCGACGAGCATGTATGAGAGCACTGATGAAAGTAGAGGAAGCAAAAGATGTGTGTAAGAACCGTAGCAAGAAGAAGGAAGTGGTTTCTGCCTTCCCCTATGGGAACAAGGCGTGACTATATGTATGTAATTATTACAGTAATGACGAATTATGAGAAAGAAACTGCAAGACTTCAACGTCTCTTTGAAGAAGTGTAGATAGATGAGAAATATTTAGTTAAGGAAGAACCTGAGGAAATTATACAGATTCCAGTGATACAGACCAAAAGATAGATGTCCATGATTTGGAATCATCTACGATAGATTCAAGCACGCCCTACTTTGTCGGAAAGGATGGCACAAAATGGAAAAAACAACTGTCCACTGTCTATGGATTTGGTCAAAGACTACATAAAGATACGATTATCTTGGTCGTATATGAAACCAAGAATAAGCGAGCTATGTGGAGTTCCTGCTACTGATCTACCAGAAACAAGAGAACTAGATGAGCATGGACGTTATTTTTTTTGCGACAGAAAAAAGAACAAGAAAATCCAATACTACTGTAAGTGCTGGAGAAAATTATGGTCTATTAGACCGCTGCGTGTATTCAAGTTCATTTTTCGGAATCGTGTGCTGAAAGGTTAACAGTAAATTGAATAATTCATTATTTCCCTAACACTCATCACACCTAAAATCCAAAAGATATTTTCATAGTATGTCTTATAAAACTAATAAGTCTATGTTCTTCACATTTTGTTTCTACTTTGTTTTTGCTCCTTAAATTTTGGCCTCAAATTTTTGTGTGATACTTCATTCTACGGTTACTTTTCAAAGTATCATCCTGTAATAGCACATTTATTGCCCCTTGGGTATATTCATGATGTTTTAAATCTTTTTTAAAATATGATAAAAATTATATTTGTCATAAAAGCCTCGTGCTGACAAATAAATATTTTTTTTCGTTTATAAAACTGGACAATTTTTGCATCTTTACGATTTTCGGAAAAGTTTAAGTAAGCTAATAAAAAAGAAGAGAGGACCCCGCAATTCCGTTTACGATTTTTTAGGACATCAATAAAAACCCGACACATAAAATTTGCAAATTTTTATTGGACGCAGGTAAATTTTCGCAAAAGTCGGTAAATTATTTTAACCGTTTGCTTTTTTTATTAGAGCATCAGCTTTTTGAAGAAGACATTTATGATTTTTTTTGTGGTAATAACAGTTAAATTGTAAATCTTCGAAACGGTTTATTTTTCATTGGATTTACTGCTTTAGATGAATTCGGAATCGTGCTATTATTTAAAAAAGCAATTGTGTGGGTATTTTTACAAAAAATTACTTTTTAAAAATGATCATTTTTTTGAAAAAAATTGGTAATTATTTGAAAGTGGGGTCCTACCACATTTTTAATGAATACACATCAAAAAATTTTCACACATAATTTTTGTTATGCTTAATCTTCTCGGTAGGTCTCGATCTAATTTGGTATAAAAAAAACCAAAAAAGAATCAAAAACTGGTGTGTGTGTGTGTGAAATCGTATAGACTATTGCGACTATTTTCATAAAAAAAAAACTTTTAACACGTGTATCCTACCGGTTCTCACATATGGGGCAGAAACCCTAACGCTCACTAAGGCTTTAGCAAGGAAATTGAGTGTCACACAAAGAAAGATGAAAAGATCTATGCTGGGGATATCACTCTAAGACAGAGTAAGAAATGAGGAGATTCGTAGACGAACAAAGGTAGAAGACATTATTGAAAAGATCTCAAAGTCGAAGTGTTGGTGGGCCGGTCATGTAGCGCGACAAACAGATCAGAGATGGACGAAAAAACTTCTGGAATGGAGGCCGTGGTTAGACAAACGAAACCCCGGAAGACCACCTACCAGATGGACAGATGATTTAAAAAAGATCAACACCAACTGGATTGCAGCGGCACAGTACCGAGAAACTTAAAAGAAACTTGAGGAGGCCTATGTACGACAGCGGACGCAAATGGCTGGAGAATGATGATGATGATTATTTAAAAATTTAAATCCATTTTTTTTAATTATTGTTTGTAACTCTGTTGATGGTCTTAGTTAAAGCATAGAGTATCCCCTTTACCCTCTAACCCCCTAAAAGTACCATTGAACGAATATCCTTAAGGAGCTATTAACAATTTCAACAGTTATTACATTAAGAAAAATTAATCTTTTTATTAATTCACTAAAAAACCTTAAAAATTTGAATATATTTACCAATTTTAATGATATTTTCCAAAAGAGTTGATCGTATCTTCGATTTGACACCCCCTACACAAAAGGACAAAACCATTCATTGTCTGGTCTATTTGTCAAGACGAAAAGGAAGGTCTCGGTCATAAAGGACGAAAAGTAAAATGACATGAATAAATAGGAATAATGCAGAAAATTTTTTCTTCCAGGTGACTCGGGTTTTATACACGATTGCAATAATATGGCCCCGTTGACCTTCGTCAAATACCAACATTCATCCAATAGTAGGGTAGCTTAATTGCAAAAATCGATGTATTAAACATTTTTTTCTAACCATTCGTTAAATCACTGACAGTTTCTTACTGTTTTATTATTGAAAAATAATGTTTTACTTGGAAATCTTAACTATTTATATTTGAGTCTGCCGAGTGTATTTAAACCAGGACGGTACACTGGAAATAATACATTTAAAGGGTAGACATTTTGGTTTCGCGGTAAAAATATCCTCGGACGTTGGCAATCATCAGCGCTATCTGAACCTTGTCAGCTTGACAGGTCGGCGGAGCAATGTGGTAGTGCTCACTCCATACCATTGTCTTAAGTTTTTTAGCCAGTATATCTTTCTTCTAACCGGGCCTCTTCGTCCTTCGATCTTCCCTTCTTTAAAAGTCGATACTTGTCATTCCTTAAGATGTGACCAAAATACTCCAGTTTGCGCTTTTTTAGTGTAAACAAAACTTCCAGCTGCTCGTCGAGGCGTTGAAGCACCTCGGTGTTACGCACTCTTTCTACCCAGGAGATTCTTAATAGCCTTCTGTACGTCTACATTTCAAAGGCCTCCAATTTTTTGCACATCGCATCTGTCAAAGTCCAAGCAGTCTAAATCGTTCAAATCCACCTATGTGCGGAGGGCGAGTGACTGGTCGCAACGTGTTTTTGTGGCAACAACCGTACGTACTTCACTTGTTCGTGTATAGTTTGGCGCATATTGGCCTGTTAATATGTACCCCCGTTAATACAAGCCCTTAGCTCCCCTATAAAAGGTAAAAGTAACTTGATGTTAAAGCTGCAACGATCTCCCGTACCAAAAAATAGCTGTAGCAATGTCACACGACGCCCCTTGTCAAACATTTTTGTCTGTTCCTATCATTTTGCACAATTTACATCAAATATGGATCAGATATGTGGCAGGTATTGATGGCTGTTGAATACAGTGAGAAATCCCTTAGAAAGTCTATTCAGTTGCACAAAATGCAGCGCGGATTATGTAAATACCTTTTTTTGTGTTTACTGTCATTTCGAATTTAAATCTGGGTTCGAATGGTGATGGGTGAAGATTAAATGCGGGAGATACGACGCAGTTAGGGATCCGTACAAAAGATGCAACATACTTTCGTGCAAAAGAAACGAAAATAAAATGCATGTGCATAGAGAAAGAAAGAATCTATTCTTTCGGAAGGAACGTCGGAACGAAAGCGTCAGCTTGAATTTTAAACGGAATCCTATAATCTACGAATTTTAATTGCGTTGCTTAAAGTTAAATAAAACGAACTAAATACTGAATATTAAGAAACAATTTGATTGGAAAGAGGGAAAAATGTAATTCTAATAACTAAAAATAGTACATTGTTTACCAGGTAGTAAAAGCCTATAATTCTTGGACGACTGTGAAGATTGCTAAGTCGAGGCGCAAGCCGAGACTAAGTGCAGACAGGAGTGCAGGAGTTTATGTTGCTATAAAGTCGAACAATTTTTTTACAATTTACAACTAGACGACGCCATTGAATTTTGAAATGAATGAGTGAGTCTTTAAAATGGTTTTAAGTAAAATTTCACAAAATAGCCATCGAATTAAGTGAAAAATTCGCCCTTATTCGCTCGAGTCGGTTCAATTAAGTAATCATGTTTTATAAAGAGGCATAAAATGTTTATTAACTACAAAAGAACCACAGCTTAATATTAACAGCCTACCTTGCTCTACACGTTACCTAAATTGCTTTCGCATCCAAATTCCATCCGTGTAAGATGTGGAAGCGTATATCAATTTATAGAAAATTAATTTCTCAAAACAATGTCGAGCGTTTCGAAAGAATGTATAACATTGCCGCCCCCAAGCTCTCCTGCCCTCTTTGATATTTGATGAAAATGTTGAAGACCTCAGGGAGCCCCAATAGAATAATGTTCCTCTTTTCTGACGAAACCGCCAACAAGGTAAGCCGTCTGTAGCAGCACCGTGCTTAGAGATTTTTTCAAACCTTTAGGAATGATAAACTTCAGTCAAATTTAACGCAACAGTATGAAATTATCCAAAATATTATGTCCGTTTTTGAAGTTTATCGAGTATTTGAATTTGCATATTTTGTCTCGTTGTTAATTACAGCTATAAAACAATTCGTTATGATTACCAGTTTTCAAGAATGTGCTAGAAAATAAATAATTTTGTGCAGTAGGTACTTGCGATAGATTTTCATCAAAAGTAAGCTTATAAATTGTTTATTTTTTAAAAGAAATACGTCTTTTGTAATAGACTGTTGAATTTTAGGCAAGGAATTTAACTGAACAAAAGGTAGTGCTGGCCTTAGTTTTATTGGATGAAGGGATATTGCCTAATTTATGTTGCCAATTTGTTAGGCAAAAATCGTTCTATGGGGTAGGAAATTATTCTAGAAGGCCAGGGCAAGGGCGAAAACGATGCACACCAACCAGAGACCGGATAACAGAGACGTGTTGAAAGAGTTAAAACGCTGTATTTTCATTGGTCAAGAAGTGTTGAGAAAGTAAACAGGTTGAAAAAAGTCGAATTTTTTAATCAAAACAATTGGAAAAAGGTCAGTTTATTTAATATGGAAAAAATCAATTTATTACTGCAATTTGTATAATTTAATATGTTGATTCGTTAATTTTGTTTGGTAGTTAAGTAATTTACACAAATTTTGTTATTTTATTTTAAAATCGTATTTTGAAATTATGCTGTAACATACATACAAACATAAATATAGTCACGCCTATTTTCCCGTAGGGGTAGGCAGAGACCACTTCCTTCCACTTCCGCTACGGTTCTTAGACACATCTTTAACTTCCTCTACTTTTATCAGTGCTCTCATACATGCTTGTCGGTTGTTCGTGCTCTTGACCTGGCCTTTCTTCAAAACAATGTTGATTTGATCGAGATCGATGTTCGCCGGGATCGACCTTTACCGACTTGTCCATTCACACTCGCCTTATAAATTTGTTTCGTCAATCTTCCTTTATCCATCCTTTCTATGTGTCCAAACCATCTAACCATTCCTTTATCTTTTTTTTTCACCGCATCTTCTTTTATACCACAGCGTTCTCTTAACTCACTATTTTTTACTTCATCCAAAAGTTTTTTATTAAAATTATCATACATAAAAGCATTTTTTTTTGTAAGACGGTATATTTAAAATTTGATTTTTAATAGACTAACACATTTTAACACATTTCTCTCCCACTTCTACTGAGGATATCCTTCCTATCTCAAACCCACCATACACTGAGGGCCTTAAAAAAGTTGTTGCTTTAAAGTTTCTTCATGGTCCTTATTTTTTATAATTAATATCTGTAGCGAAGCACGTGTAATCAGCATAAAAAATTAATAGCCAGGAGATACACCCTTTGTTACCGAAGATTAAACAGCGGCACTGTCGTCAACGCGTGCCGGAAGGAACAAGAAGAGAAGTTGAGGTATTTTCATCCATCCATATATCCATTCTATCTCAGGCAGAATTGAGGGCTGCATTAATATTATATGATCTCGATTGAAGAGTGGCGGTTGTGTACTATTTTCGGTCTACGTCGGGTAACTTGGATTGCATTTGCATGTATATAGCGCCGTACCCGGTTTATTCCCAGTGGAGAACAGTGCCGCAACTTAGGGAGGGTAAGCATTGATCGGGATCATGAAAAAATAATAAATATACAACTACTAATGAAAATCCTTTTTTCTACAACCCTTTACAAAATAGCGTTATTTTGTAATAGAATAACTTCAGCGAAAACGTGATTTCCGTCGCAAAATAGAATCGTAAAAATACCGTGAGATTTAAAAACAATTTATATCTAGTTGCCTGGTTTCATTAGTTTGACGTTCCTCGTTAATTGTTTAGACTTGTGATTTAGATGTGATTTAGATTTTTTAATACATAAAAATCTTGATTGTAAATACTTCTATAATTTTGAACAATTGCTCGAATGTAAAAATTTACCAATATTTAAATCATAAGTAATGTTTAAAGGAATTCTGTTATTTTTAATTTAAAATAAAATATGTGTTCATTGTTCTCTTTAAGTATATTATTATGATATATGTAAAGAGGGTTGTAGAAAAATTATAGTGTTTCACTCGTCGAAAACATTTTTTGAAGCTCGTGAACATTATAAATTGTTCTCTCGCTATAAAAAATGTTACTTTCGTTATTCGTAAAACAATATAATATTTTCTCAAAGGACCAAGTCAAGATAAAGTTTTGCCAACATAGTATTAAGCTTTTTCGGTAAAACAACTGTGGGTAGCAACATTAAGTTATCCCGTTGAAATTGTAAACTTTACCGCGCTACTGAGAAAGAAACTATGAATACGGAATACAGTCGACCTTTCGTCAGGTTTAATTTTAGCACCTCCCGAAACAAGACATGTTTTTACGAATCAAAAGAAACGTCAGTGACGACAGACCGACAAACGTAAAATGAATATGAATCTGTAATGGGAAAAACGAATGAAATCGATGAAATAATATTTTAATTTAGTCGAAAATAATTTTTTTAATTGCCCTCTACAAAAAATAACATTTTACGTACTAATTTCCAGATGAAAAATCGAAGGCAAGTATTTTTCGTCACTATGATACAGTACGGTGCGAAGGCGGCGATTGGGTCATTTTTTGTAAATCCACAATTTAATAAAAACATAGGCGCCTATGAAAATAACTGTTGCTGTTTTTAAATTAATTACGTAATCCACTAGATTTTACATGTGAATAAGACCGTGGTGTGAATATTAGTGTTTATAATAATCAAAAATGGATAGTGATAGCGATATGGATATTTTTTTTTACTAAAAATAGTCGCAAAAAAGGTAGACCTATCGTGTGGGCCGTGGACCCGCTTTGTGAAAAGTTGCAGGTCATAGTTTTCTGGAAAAACTGATTTTGGAAACCTGTTTCATTCCGTAGCAGCCCTGTAAAAGAAGGACTCTTGATAGAGATTGATCCTTGTAGTGTCAATCTTGAGAGTAAATAGGTAGGACTGATCAGCGTGCCGAGTTCTTCGGCCGAATGTGGCCAGTGGTGGTATAAGAGTTTTTATTGCTGTGGAGGGAGCATCTGCCATGGAAATATCTGTGGAGTAATGTCTGGTCTGCAACTCTTCTTCTATGTTCTAGTGGGTGAAGGGTTTCTGTGAGAGTTGAGCTGTTTATTAACCGAATGTCCCTTTTCTGAATGGAATTTAGAAGACGAAGAGAATGCCAGCGTGTTATCAGTAACACTCTACCGGAGCTGCAGGAATTGGCAACTGCGGTCACGTTAAATTTACTCCCCCAGAAATCACGAATTTTATACCTAGTAATCACCCGCAAATTGGATGAGTTCCAGAATGCGAAACTCTTATACGATAGTGAAGACATAGAACGAGTAAAAAAGTTTAACTATCTGGGGACTTGGTTAAGAGAAGACTGGTCTTCAGACGTAGAAATCAAATGCCGGATAGAAAAAGCGAGGAGCTCATTCCTGAGATTCAAAAACGTCTTCACGAACTCTGACTTTGACCTTAATCTCAGAATAAGATTCACAAAATGTTAAGTATGGTCCGAACTATTGTATGGTATGGAAGGCTGGACATTGAAGGCTAGCACAATGAATAGGCTGGAAGCATTTGAAATGTGGATCTATCGAAGAATCTTAAAAGTCCCATGGACAGCATGGAAAACCAACGAGGAAATTTTGAGGACGATAGGAAGATAACGCGAATTTCTGGGTACGATAAAACTCAAAAAAAACAGCGTACCTGTTACGCAACGAAAGATACCATTTGCTCCAACTATTAATAGAAGGAAAAATAGAGGGAAGAAGGGGTGTGTGTAGGCAGAAGGAGGATGTCATGGCTCCGAAATATCAAAAATTGGATAGGAATAGAAACCACAGGAGAATTAATTCACACCACTAGAGATAGGGAAAAATGGTCAGAAGTGATCGCAAACATCCATTAATGGATAGCAGCGGAAGAAGATACGAAAAGCAATACAACACATTCAGTACTCTCATAAAGGTATGTAGAATTTATCAATTGTTTGCTACTTATCAGGATGCAGTAATTTAAAATTTAGACAACGTTTAGACTGCCAAAAAACTCAGATAAACAGCTACCAGATAGTTTGTAAGTATTTGCCCTCGAATTAATCTTATGAAGGTCAAAAATCAAACTTAAAAAATCAATCAAGTCAACTTGACAATATTATTTCATGCAACAAATTTTTTGCTCCTTTTGAATCCGGTACAAAAAATACGAATTTTCATTGAAAAAAAATCAACTTATCACGAAAAAAACCTAAATGACATTCAAAATCAATTTTAAGGACATTATCAGATGTTTCCCTTTAGACCCAACAACTTATGGCCGAAACATATTTATTAAAAAAGTCAAATTTAGAAGATATTTACGTAAAGTGATTAAAATGGGACACCCTGTATGTAGATATATTAGAAATACTAATATATAATTATGGAAAAAGAAAAATTATCTTACTTCAACTATAGGTTTTGCAAGAAGATGCACACACAAGGCTACTGCGAAGGTCTGATAAGGCTGAGGATTGCGGGGATGGGAGAAAACACTGTAATAAAAGATATGAGCATATAAAAAATTATTCAGTAAATGTTTTTCACACAACGAATCAAAATTCGTTTAAACCGAGCTGGATATTATTTTCGTGTCCTTATAATTAATTTAAATTATTAAAAACCTGCGTAATATATATACATATATATAGCTACATTTAGATCTGTTTGAACACATCTGTCCTTTAGTAACAAGTCATTAATATCGCATACATCTGCATTAATAAGATTTTATGATATTCAATGTATCCTGTTTAAGATTTACCATATGAATTCTTTGCCACCCACACTTGAGTATTCTAACAACACAAAATGGTTAAATTACGTACATCCAGAAATGCTCGTGGCTTATTTTATCCCACTCCAGTTTTCAGCTGTGTCAATTAGTGCATATAATAAAGTGTTGTCATGGTATTTTTAGTTGAAACCGCGTTTAAATTTATATCCCCTTATTTCATTTGATATGTTTTCCCGAACGTTGGACACCTTCCAACGTCGAATAGAAACTGGGCGGTATCACGCTGGCATATTTATTTTGAAATTCAACTAATGAACCAACGCGTATAATAGTCACAATGTCAGTGGCTTTGGTGAAGGAAAAACTGCAATCTCACCATCCGATCTGTCTTCTTATATACGATAATATTAACTAATGTCTCAGATTGTGACTGCATGTCACCTCGTCGGTATTGTACGTTTAGCTTTCAACATTTGGAAATTCTAAATTTTCTTATAAATGACTTATTACGAATCTGTTTAACAAATTTGTGTACAGATGTCACAGATGTAGCTTAATTTTTATACATACATATATACATACATATTTCCTCAGGTTCTTCCTTACCTAAATATTTCTCATCTATCTACACTTCTTCAAAGAGACGTTGAAGTCTTGCAGTTTCTTTCTCATAATTCGTCATTACTATAATAATTACATACATATAGTCACGCCTTTTTCCCAAAGGGGTAGGCAGAGACCACTTCCTTCCACTTGCTACGCTTCCTCTACTTTTATCAGTACTCTCCTAAATGCTCTTTGGTTGTTGGTATTCTTGACCTGGCCTTTTTTCAAAACAATGTTGATCTGATCGAGATATGTTCGCCGAGGTCGACCTCTACCGACTTTTCCATTCACACTCGCCTTATAAATTTGTTTCGTCAATCTTCCTTCATCTATCCAAACCATCTAAGTATTTTTTTATCTATCTTTGTAACCACATCTTCTTTGACAGCACAGCGTTATCTTATCTCACTATTTTCATCCTTTTTTTGCTAAACCCAACATTCACTACCATACATAAGTGTAGGAACCAACACACCTCTATGCACCGCCAGACGTGCCTTTTTTGACACTTTTTGGATATTCATAAAGCTGTGCATAACATATCACGGTCTGAAATCTAATGGTTATTTTACTGTCAATTAAATACGTGGTAAACAATAATTAACATTATTCCACAAAGTGGATTTGTAATGTCTGTATCTAATATCATCTAAATTAACAAATGTTTGCGATGAAACTTCTCGTTTTTATTTAGGGACAACTCTGCCGCTGGTTTAACGAACTAAATTCACAAGTCTTTGGAAGTCTAGTCCAATATTGAGCATCTACTAGAGTAACTAAACATCAAATTCGTGTCCGAACAGTTAACACTTGAGGCGAAAACTCCGTCCGAACTTAAATTTGCATAACAATCTTCACTTAAAGCAAGAGTAGTTGGTATGAGTTTCAGTTTGGACTCGTTAAGCGATATGCAATTACTCGAAAATGTAAAGTGCGGATTAATCGAATAATCGAAAGATAAAAACAACGAGAGAAATGAAAAGTTTTATAGGAATTTAAATCTTAAAAGTGCCTCGCAAATGCTTCCAACATGATTTTGGATTAGGAAAAAATGTAGGTGCTGCTTACTTTTTTTTTTTTTACTGAAAATAGTCGCAAAAAGGGTAGACCTATCGTGAGAACCGCGGACGGCCCGCACTGCGACTATTAGAAGAGGGAGGGATTATAGAAAGGAGATGATTGTGGACCCGCTTTTTGAAAAGTTGCAGGTCATAGTTTTCTGGAAAAACTGATTTTGAAAACCTGTTACATTCCGTAGCAGCCCTTTAAAAAAAGGATTCTCGATGGAGATTGGTTCTTGTAGTGTCAATCTTTGCAGGCAAAAGAAAAACCTTAGTTAACTCAAAAGCAAAAAAAAGAAACGTCTTTCTTGGGCTAAAAAAAGGGCTTTGTGGACTAATGAGGAGTGGAGTAACATTTGAAAGTGATACTTTTTAAAAACATCGGAATTCAATTCTTTGTGGTAATTTTTGGTAGACTTTGATACAAATTCAAGCAAACCACCATGTACAAAACCTTTTTTCACTTCATTCGACCAACTATTGCCCAACGCAACAATTTTTTTGACGTCGTAATATTTCATACCTTAGTCGACGTTTTATTACTATTGCGTTCGCAGCTTCATTGAGCGGATTATTTGCTCTAATTTTCGTTTTTTCCACAGTATTCTCATTTAGTAACCTATTCCAGTGCATGATACAACACTCCAACCTTTGTAGGTCAACATCAGTTCTCCTCCCCTTTAGAACCCCGGTAGCGTTGTTACATTTCTGTTTCCCCCCTTCCCGTTCCCCACAACTTTCTGCTACACTGGTAAAATTCGCTCTTTATTAGTTTTAATTAAACAATTAACCGATTCCACATGAATGCAAATGTTTTCAAGGATTACTTTGAGCAAATGATCCAACGGACTTTGTAATTGTTTTGGATAAAGCTCCTACCATTTAAGGAAAATTGTCTACAACTTCTTGGAAAAAAGCAAAAATTATTGAATGGCTTTTGGAGAAACAAAAACCGTAAACACAAAAATCGTTTGTGCAGATATAATAAGGGTTTATACTCTTTCTCAACAAAGTATAGGGCTTGCGTTTGTGTGTATTTTTAAAAACAACAAAAATACTAATATTTGTTAAATGTTTCTATGCCATTAAATATTTTTTAATTTTTCAGCAGCTGCATGGCTTATAAAATACAAAACAGCCTCTAGATTTACCTTTTATTGCTTGTGGAAGATCCAAAATTCGAACGGCCAGTGCTCTTTACCTTTTTATCAGTGTAGTAAACATTTTTCACCACTTTACTTAATATTTTTGGATGCCATTGTGTCACATTTTTTTCAGTGTGTAGCAGCATACATTTATAATACTTTCTATCACAAAAAACGACATTGTGCGGCAAATGGAAATCATCTTGACATTTGGAATCGCTCGTTTCCTCACAACACTCTCTTTTTCTGTCATTATAGACCTCCGTAATTGTAGTCGCCTTGCCGGCAAAAAAGGCCTTTTATTTTCCAATAAAAAGGGACACCCAAATACAGGACCGATTCAAAAACAAAGCGGGTATCTTCTTTGACTTGCAATTTCAACTATTCGACAAACGTCTTTCATTACTATTTTGGTATACATTTTTTACTCATAGAGCAATGATTTTGATCGACCTTCTCGAAAAGTGGCTAAAATTGACGAAATTATAAAAACCAAATTATGACAATGACAATTGCAGCTGATGCTGACGTCGTCCTAATCAAATTTAAAACATAAAATTCAACTGTATGACAAGTGTCAAAAACGATAAATATCACTGGATAATGTAAACGATAATGTTCAATCAAAAAGTGCAGTGCACGAAATATTTTACAAGAGGATACTTAAAAATCAAGAATTATTTTTGTCAAATACAAATGGGTTCTTATGGCAAGTTCCCGATTTTGGTGTTTACAATTTTTGCTTATACCCTACATACTGATTTTAAAAAAATTTTTATCGTAACGTTACATTTTTTTTAGAAACAATTAGTTCGTGAATTATCCGACCAATGTAAACAATGAATTTGTAGGTTTAACACGAGTATAATTTGACAGATTAAAGGTTTTTTTAAAAAAATGTATGATTATTTTTTGTACGATTTAAAAGAAAGTTTATGGGGATAAAAAAATTATCTTTGTCTGTTTTGATTGTGTTTTATCATTTACTGACTCAATTACTCTCAAATTTATTCTATTTATTTTTCTATTAATGTTACTATTTTATTAAAATACTAATTGTATATTTATAAACCTAGAGTCCATTTTTAAATTCAAGAGAGTAATATAACTATAAAAATCCGCAAATTCATAATATAATTTTAGAGATTTTTTGGAAAAATACAGAAATACTTTATAGAAAATAATATAAACGATTTTGATTTTCCTGGACCCAAGAAAAAGTAAAACAAAGCGGTAAACTATTGGTTTATCTATTTCTTCGATTTTTCGACCTTTGTAAAGTAACCACAAGAATTCACTACTGACAATATTTTTACTTTTCTTAACTGAATAAAAAATTATACAACTGCAAAAATTAGTCACCGTTACACAGAACAAAAATTTACAATTATGCTTACCCTAGTAAATACAAAATTTGTCGGCCCAGAACTCTTCTGTGGACTTTCCAAAGCCCACTTGAAAGAAGAGGTTCGACGCTGGGAAACAGATGAAATGAAATCTCACTGGCATAAAGTGCCAGGACAAAGGCAAGCGAAAAGGCTAGTAAGTCATCGCCAAGGAAAGCTAAACAGCTTCTCGAGTTGGACAAGAAAGACTTGAAACTGGTGACGGGACTCCTCACTGGACACTGCCCTCTAAGGTACCACCTGAAAAAGCCCTTCTTAGCCCCCAGGAAACTGATAAACTTTACTCGAAGTCTCAGAATCCCGGACCTTGAATAGATTAAGGGTTATGCACAAAAGATCTGATAGGTTGAAGTGCTTGAGAGGCAGCATGGCCTTCACGACCCACCCTACAATCACTATATTCTACCCTAGAAAGTAAAGGTGTAAAAGGAGTTTTATAATCACTATCAGACTCGGATGAAGAACTCTTATCACCAATATTAATATCTAATAATTGGTTCAAGTGTTTCCTCACGAATGTTGTTCAATTCCCACATTGTTTCTTTAATGTTAATGGTGAGCGTTATACATTTTTCCCAATTTTTAGGTTTTACGTTGTTGGCAGCCTCCAGAAATAATTATTCTACACCAGCAATTTAGGGGTACGCAGAGACCACTTCCTTCCACTTCCGCTACGGTTCTTACACACATCTTTTGCTTCCTCTACTTTTATAAGGGCTCTCATACATGCTCGTCGGTTGTTGGTACTCTTGACCTGGCTTTTCTTCAAAACAATGTTGATCTGATGGAGATATGTTCGCCGAGGTCGACCTCCACCGACTTCCGTCCATTCACACTCGCCTTATAAATTTGTTTCGTCCATCCTTTCTACGTGTCCAAACCAAAGCATTCCTTTATCTATCGTTGTAACCACATCTTTTTTTACACCACAGCGTTCTCTTATCTCACTATTTTTTACTTTATTCAACCAAGTCATTCCGGCTTTACTTCTTAGACTACTCATCTCCGCAGCATTAATCCTATAGTCATGCCTTTTTTGCAAAACCCAACATTCACTACCATATATAAGTGTAGGAACCGAGTGATAAAAATAAATAAATTAGAAATTAAAAAGTTAAGAACTCGCCGAACTTCTTAATGCATGCTCGTAAAAATTTTTATAGTAACCACAACTTTCTTTTAAGTGCAGCAATTTTCTGTCTTTAGAGAATACATTTAATCTGTTTGAATTTTTAAGGTAAAATAAAAATGTATATGATATCGCTAATGAGTATTGTTAACATACAGTGTTTCACATAGAAAATGTTCATACCGGTATCCCATTTATTTCTTAAATAACTATTAATGGTACCTCTGTTTCATTATTAATATAATATTAAAAAAGTAAAACACATCCTTATACTTTAGCCGTAAAGTCCTAACCTGCTTTTATCCTTCGAAAGTATAGAAGATCCTTAAAAAACTAATAGCCGTGTTGAAAATAAGAAACAATTACGTGTGGTGTGGCCGAAGCCCAATCAACAATACAAAATCCTTATGGTTTTACAGCAGCAATTTAGTGCTTTTGCTTTCTTCATCTCCACCCACTTCTCTTTCGTATTTAAAACCCAAAACGTAGCAAGAGAAAGAGAAAGAAAATCGAGCCGTTTTCTAGAAAGGCGTATCGGTATTACGAGATGTTTCCGCTCCTTCTTTGAGCACAGCGGCGGTACTCGCTTTAAACGAATGTATATGGACATTATTTTTTATCTCTAGTCCTCTTGCTATCAACCTGCACTGCACGATAACGTTCGCTTTTCTTCTTGCTCACCGATTTCCTGATGTCGTTGCGCTGTTTGTAGAATAAAATAATCTTTTGATATGGTCACAAACTAGGCTTAATTTAAAAATATTTAGGACTAGATAGGATGTCCACCCTAACTCTTACCAGATCATCAATAAAGAAACTACAAATAGCACAACGAAAAATGGAAAGATCAATGCTTGGACTGACATTAAGTGAGAAACGAGGATCTGCGAGGAATGACTAAAGTGGATGATAATATTATTGAGCACATTACTAGTGCAAAATGGCGATGGGCAGGACACATTGCAAGGTTAAAAGATGGAAGATGGACAAAGAAGATTCTGGAATGAAGACCTAGAGCGGACAAAAGAAGCAGAGGAAGACCACCGACACGCTGAACAGATGATATAAAAAGAATATCATCCAACTGGATTGCTGAAGCTCAGGATCGACAAACACGGAAACGCTTAGAGGTGACCTATGTTTAACAATGGACAATTGTGGATGGATGATGAGGGTGCCCATAAAAGCAAAGTAGCACAAAGTTGAATTTTCAAAACACCCTTAAATTACTTTGTTTTGGGATTCTACATCTAAATATAAATCGTTTTGCAATTAAAATTTTTCATAGTATACTATCAAGTAACCTTTACTTGTTTTGAGACATGTCCTATGCCTATTTTCAACACCTAACCTAACCTTTTTTTTGTAGGGTGACAAATCTTCTAAAAACACCTGGGAATATGTCCCAGAGGTGCGGATTCAACTCGACGTGTTTAAAAAAATACAGTTTTGCTGCAGTTCCGGGCCATCCAGTCCTTGAAGACCACGTCCGATCACCTACCAACTAAAAAACCACCCCTTCTTCTGTCACTGCCATATCCCCGGAACTATCTTTGGAGGCATCATTTCGAAGGTATACAGTCGATCTTGATAATTTCTTCTTATTTAACTACTTTATTTTGATTCCTACTTTAAGCATCTGTCCTCTCCCTGCATGTCCCTTTCCCATTTTTCTTTTTCTGCATGATTCAAGTTATTATCCTAGATGTTGCCTCATATTTTTTTTGGCCTTGATGTCCTGCACCATAATGTTGCTTGGATTCCAAGAATTTCTGTCAGTTCTTTCCTTTGCCTGTGAAACATATGGCAGTAAAAGATACAGTGTTCGGCATCATCCTCCACTCCGCAGCCGCTGCATAGCCTGTCTCTGGATTTTCCTATAGCTTTAGTATAGTATCTAAAGGACCCGTATCCTGTCAAGAATTAAGTTCAGAAATAATTCGTGTATTTAAAAGAACATTTATACCAAAGCCTTATGTCCAGGACAAGGGCCCTAGTCCATAGGGCTTTCTGGTTCTCCTCCTCCCATTCCTTCTGCCAAGTCCACCCCGTGGCTCTCGGCTCGGGCCACCGTTCTATTTGTTTGCTTGTGTTCTTCTCTAACGTCGTAAAACTGCCTCCTCTTTTTTGCCAATATAGTGATAGGCACGAGCCCTGCTATAATCTGAAGTCAATCATATCCCGATATTTACTAATTCTTAATGCCCCCTCCCATAAATGAGCTCCATATAGAAGCGTGGAATTCACTACTGATACTAACACTTTTTATTGAGCCAGGACCGCCTACGTTAGGAATAGCTTTGGTCAGAGCCGCAGATCTCAGTGGTCACAAAGATAGATAAAAGAATGCTTAGATGGTTTGGACACGTAGAAAGGATGGATGAAGGACGATTGACCAAACAAATTTATAAGGCGAGTGTGAATGGACAAGTCGGTAGAGGTCGACCTCGGAGAACATATCTAGATCAGATCAACATTGTTTTGAAGAAAGGCCAGGTCAAGAGTACCAACAACCGAAGAGCATGTATGAGAGCACTGATGTAAGTAGAGGAAGCAAAAGATGTGTGTACGAACCGTAGCAAGTGGAAGGAAGTGGTCTCTGCCTACCCCTATGGGAAAAAGGCGTGACTTTATGTATGAATGTGTATATATATATATATAAAAGCGAGTTTTTTATAGCATCGTTGGCCGTCTCTCGCATCCTCTTCTTCATGTCTCTCTATCCTTCCAATCTTCCTCTGCTAATCCTCTCCTCTCCTTTCTTGTTTGTTTTAACCACTCTTCTGGTGGTCTTTTGCGCTTTCGCCTGAATTTTGGTTGCCATTCTAATATCTTTTTGGGCCATTGATCATCTTTCATACGTCTTACGTGTCCATACCATTTAAGTCGTCGTCTCTCAATTTCCTCCGTAATAGGTGTTTCTGCTGCAATTCTCTGCCTTATATGATTGTTTGTGACTCTTTGCAACTTTGATACCCTACAACTTCTTCGTAGAAAGTCCATTTCGGCCGCTTCAAACCTTTGCCTATCTCTTTTTGTTACCTCCCATGTCTCTGAGCCGTATAATAGTATACTTTGTGCAACAGTTTTGTATATTTTTTTTTATTCGTTTTTGGATATTATTTGACCACCGGAGAGAGTTTGGTTTATTCATTGCTTGTTTACCCTGATTAATGCGAAGGGTTATTTCTTTTTTGCTGGATCCTTCATTTGTTATTTTTACTCCTAAATAGGTGTAGTTTTGACAAGATTGAATCTTATTTACCTCCATTTCTAGATCAAGCTAAAGGGGAATCAATTGACAGATACTTAGTTTTAGAGAAGTTTATCTTTAAACCTGCATCTTTACAGGTTGAATAATAAAACAATAATTCTAATAATGAATCGAAAGATTTTGATTAAACAGAGACTCTTACTAAAAAATTTAAATAATACACGTGTATTATAATAAAACATTGTAAAAAAAGATCAAGTAAAAATAGACCCTCCCAACCCCCATTATGCAAGTTAAGGCTATGGGTCGTTTCTACGCCCATGCATAAGCACGGCGCTCGATTGCCGTGTAGTGCTAATAGAGCTGCACCCCCGTGGCGCCCTACCTGAAGAGGATTACAGACAAAGAAATATTGTATCATTTCATTTATGTGGCAATTCTGTACCCTCGACGCTGACGTTCTATTTCCCCACTTTCTGTTTCTTTTATTTGCTTTTATAACGAAACCCTTTTTAGCCTCTCGTTAAATGCTTCAATTGTTTTTGTAAACTACAATAAAACATCCGGAATAATAAAGGAGGAAACAATGTGGGTGAGGGCGGAAAAATTTTCGCGAGGAAAAACTTTTTTAGGAGCTGAAAAGATAACGGAGACGCTGTATCCCAAAAGTAGAAACAAAACTCCCAAGTTAGTAGATTAATTAACGGTAACTAAATACTTGGAAATATTCTTGGAATTTTAATTTTCATTTAAATATTATTAAGTTTATACTAAATTAATATTACCAGTTTCAAAAACTATTGAACTTGTGTTGGTATTAATTTGGGTTCAAAGTAAATCGATAAATTATTGAATTGGACATGGAAAGACACTATTTAAACCGCAAAAAAATGCCGAAAGTCATTGGCATGCTGGAAAAAGTTACTCGGTCAATAGATGTAGGTCGAGCATTTGGCTCACCAGAAAGCGTGATTTACTGCTTTAAAGAAACTGAAGATATATCTAAGAGATACACAGGACGTATAAGATCTGCATCCCATCATGAAATCGTTTTCTGAGATGAGCTGCAAGAACGAACCCTATGATAACGGCACCCTAGATACAAAATGCAGCTGTTGCAAACACATGAAACACAGGTTTCTTTCAGGACCATCATAATTCGTTTTATCGAAGCTCACTTAGGATCAACATGATTGCTAAGATGTCAGTTTTAACGAGAGGCGAACGCGATGTTCGTTTAGCTTGGACTGAGGAGCACGTGTTATCACAAAATTTCCAATGGAGTTCTCTTTGTTTTCCAGACGAATCAAAATTTGAAATAAATCTTTGCTCAAGACGTATAAGAGTAAGAAGCTTTTTTATATTTTTGTTAAAATATTTAATTTTTTTACATTTTAAAACCTCAATTTTCAGTTAAAAATAGAATATTGTTACAAGCCGGACCTGTTGTATGTCGCCTTGAGGTGCCAGCGAGTCGGTCACAAATAGGGTGCATATTAATGAGCTGCTAGTAATACACAAAAGACACTGGATGTTTCTGGAATTTTTTGAAATATTCGAGAACATTGATTCAGAGGTATTTAAACGGAATGATAGATCAAGGTTTAAAAAGTTTGGAAATTTAATTGTTTAAAGTCAAGTATTTTAAAGTAATTGTAAAGTGAATATTTAAGTGATTGATTTATTGTGTAAAAAAATATTGGAATAATTTGTTACTGTACCGAGAGTTTAGAATTACCGAACCCAAGAAAGAAGTAAATACGCCCCCCCTTTTTTAAAATGTCAAATACTACCTTGTGATACAACAAATGAAAACCCAAGAAACATGCAAATCAGCCTTTTAAACAACAAGAATGGATTCGATTTATTTTGCAGATAACATTAAACATAGGAAAATTGCAACATAAACTAAAATAAAGTTAATTACAAACAGCTCTTTAAATGTATTTACAGTAATTGTTCAAAGTGTGCTCAGTTATTTTGTAGGCAATAATGAAACCTATTTTTAAATTCTTTTCGAACTCTTTGAAACGTTTCGCTAGTAATTCGTCTACATTCTTTTGTTATTCCAAGCTTTAGTTATCTTTAATGTTGTTGATGAAATAGTGGGTCACCATATTTATTATCTTCCTCTTTCGCGAATTGAAAATAAAAATACTTTGTGCCACAGATTTACGTAGACTACTTCAATTCGTCTGCAGTTTATGTGCACTACGTCCCCGTCGGCCTTTCGGCGACTAATTTACTAAAACACTAAATTAAAACGTTGATTTAAATAAATTAAAACGTAATTGAATAAGAACACATGAAAGGCACATTTAATTTGTTCAAGTACCTGAGTATGTTGAACTCGATTGATTCAATTATAGATAAAACTAAGACTGTCAACTAGTATACATTAAATTCAGTTGAATTAGAAGAGAGAATAACCTTCCTCGGTTTCTGGAATTCCTTGTAGGCTCGTTTTCTGTTATTTAAACAAATCGCCATCAGGTATTCCAGTCTCTTTTCTTTTTCGCGTTATTCTGTTTCAAGTACGCACCCAACGTTTTTGTCAGGGGCGTGAGATTGAATCTGTAAGCTTATTTACACTTCACCAATCTAAATATTTATATATAACAATCTTTTTTCTTGTAGTAGTGCCACAAAAAATGCTGTGAAAGCTTTTGACTGATGTATTAGTTTTTTAATATGGATCTAACAAAAGCCCACTGTAATGCTAGTAAAAAGCTGTTTTTCAATGATCGTTCAATTCCTACAGTTGTATTTGTAGTATTTATTGGTACAGCCAGCAGCTCTTTAGGAAACAGTTCGGGAAAAATTGTAAAGAAGGAAAATATTTTTCATCTTTCATTGATGTAGTTTGCGTAATTATATTAAAGGTTGTAATTTGAAAGTTTACTGGGAAGTGCAGAAGACCAAACTCTCAAAATATCCAAACCGACGTTCTGAGATTTACCAAATTGCTAAATTGAGCTGTTTCATGTCTAAGGAAATAACTAGCTAACCTTTAATGGCAAGAATCTGTTTTAGGTGACAAAACAGGTTTTTAATACAAAATGTTCAAAGTTAAAACAAGTTTTAAAATAGATACAATTTTTTTGCAATATAATAAATCGATTTTTTTAAAAGAGTTCCATTGCTTTTATAAAAAAGTGTAGGATTACATTTTATTTATTCTTGATATTTATCGTTCTGTCAAAAGCGTTTTTATTTTCTATTTTTATCACATATATCTGGAATTGGAATTTTTATTTAATTTTAAAAATATTTAGCTGGTTTACAGAAAGTTGTACTAAAAGAATAATTTTTAATTAAAAATCTTCTACACGCACGTCTCTGTAACTATTATTCGTTTTCGTTCTGAGCTTAGGCGGATTGTGTCAAATAAACCTTCTGGTAAAATGGTATTGCGTATAATTTGCATTTTGATTGGACTTTTCTTCACTTATTCAAACAAAAAATATTTGGAAGGCTGGTATGAAAGGCAAGACAATATAATTGAATAGAGATTTACCACACCTTTTACCTTTTACCTAACATCATTTGAAAAAATTCAAGTAGTATCTCCAGTAGTGAAAGGGTCAATCTTGAGCCTAAAATCATGAAATCACCACACGCTGAGAGCATCTATACAAGAAAAACATGGTAGACAGCAAACTTTTCGGGCAGAAATTAGATTACGAATAATAATAGCCGACACAAAATGCAACCATTTGATCAATTAATTTAGAGGTCGCTCTGATTGACAAATAAACACTGATACTTTTTCTTAGCAGAGTCAACTCTTTAACAATCTAATTCTTCTGTAACATACATATTTTTTCGTTTTTAATTTCGTTCTAAATTTATTCTTTACTGAAGTTCATTTGCGAACGGACGAAAGTCGTATCTTACAATTTTATTTTGTAGTTAAGGCGCTTTCGAAAATTTATGGAATCCTCGTAAATACGAAACTGAATTTTGCGGTTGCAAACATTTACATCCGCACTAAATTCTAACATCACAAAGGTAACTTCCCTTACTTTAGAAAATTATTTAACCGCAGTTCGTATGCCACACCGAATAAAACTTTACTTTCGACCCGTAAAAACGGGAGACCTAACCTTTGAAAGAGGGAACATCAACTGCACCTACATTAACAGGTGCGATACAATAAAATAAAAAAGTATATGAAGAGAGTGTGAAAGTAGTTGCCTCAAAGTGAAGGACCAAACATTTTAACATATGATTAAAGCCAAAGTAATAGATGGGGACTGAAAATCAATGTCAAAAAAACTAAATTTATGGTTGTTAGCAAAATGAATGTTGGCCCGGAAAGAATAACACTTGATGGCGAGAATATAGAAAGAGTTCAGCACTTTAAATATCTTGGAAGCTGGATCAATCAGTCGATGGATCCAGACGAAGAAATCAAGGCTAGTATAGAAATAGCTAGAAGAGCATTTCTGAATCTCAAGCCGCTACTCTGTTCCAAGCAACTTAACATTCATCTGCGGGAAAGTGTTATGTATGGTCTATTCTGTTGTACTCTTGCGAAACATGGACGCTCCACCAAAAAATTATTGACCGCATTGCTGCATTCGAGATGTGGCTGTACAGACGGATATTCAAAATTCCGTGGACAAGCCGAACTACCAACGAGAATGTACTCATCAGACTAGGGCACGATAGAGAGCTCTTAACTACCATCAAGCGCCGCAAACTGGAATACTTGGGACATGTAATGCGTGAACCACGTTATAGTCTGCTTCGGCTTATTCTGAATGACAAGATCAAGGGAAAAAAATGAATAGGCCGCAAAAATCTATCCTGGCTTCGAAATCTCCGACAATGGACAGGTGTAACTGCTGAGGAACTTCTCCACGCAACTCAAAATGGAGATAGATACAAAGAAGTAGTCAATATGGGAGTCGTCAACGCTTGAGAAAGCAAGACACTGTAAGAAGAAGAAATGGAAGATTAAGCTTTTCTTAAAAAAAAAGGACAAAGATCATAAATTCAAACATATATCAGATTCAGTATTGTATCAAAAATCGTTAAGCTTCCTTGTAGCTGGTTTTTTTTTATTTTCTGGTTTCCACGAAAAAAAAATCTGGTTATAATCAGACAACATCGTGGAAACCAGCCTAACCTAACCTAACGTCCTAACCTAACACCAACAGTACCTGGTGAAATTTGAAAATTCAGGGATTAAAAAAGACCCAAATTTATCGCTGAAAATGAATTTGAGGTAAAAAAACCTTTCATTCTTATAAGATATAACTTACTTTACCATGTTTGCTCAACAAATTAGTAGTAATTAATACTTATGTTTGTATCACAAAAAAAGGTTAAATCGCCAAATTATAATAAAATATCGCAATTTAAAAAAGTTAAAAGTAATTGACATTAACAGCATGACCTACACCGAACACAACGCGGGAAACAGGAGCCAAACCAAACATGGAGCATGGCAAATGGTTCCCCACTGGATTGGTCGGCATGACTGTAACCTTTAATGCATGTTATTTGAAATTGAAACTTCGCAACTTTCGTAAATATTACAATTGAACAAAATTAATCAAGGTTAAAAATATAAGATTATTGTAGTTATCGAGGTAGTTATTAAAGGGAAAAGTTTGGTTCAAAGTTTACGAGAGATGGAAAGTATGACGGTGACATTGAACAAAGGTTGTTGGCAGAAAAAAAAGTGAATGGGGCACTGCATAGTTTTATGAACAGCCAGAAAGTGTAAAAAAAGGCACGTCTGGCTGTGCATAGAGGAGTGTTGGTTCCTACACTTATGTATGGTAGTGAATGTTGGGTTTAGCAGAAGAAAATGAAAATAGGGTTAATGCTGAGGAGATGAGTAGTCTGAGAAGTATAGCCGGAGTGACTCGGTTGGATAAAGTAAAGAATAGTGAGATAAGAGAACGCTGTGGTGTAAAAGAAGATGTGGTCACAAAAATAAATAAAGGAATGCTTAGATGGTTTGGACAACGTAGAACTGATGGATGAAGGAAGATTGGCGACACAAATTTATGAGGCGAGTGTGAATGGACAAATCGGTAGAGGTCGACCTCGGAGAACATATCTCGATCAGATCAACATTGTTTTGAAGAGGCCAGGTCAAAAGTACCAACAACCGACGAGCATGTATGAGAGAGCACCGATGACAGTTGAAGAAGCAAAAGATGTGTGCAAGAACCGTAGCGGATGTGGAAGAAAGTGGTCTCTGCCTACGCCTACGGGAAAAAGGCGTGACTATATGTATGTATGTATAAAAGGGAAAATTTACGATGTGATTTTTAAAATTTTACGAAATATTCAATAATGAATTAATTTTATTTGGCTGTTTTACACTGAATTTAAAGCTGGGAGAAAGGCAATAAAATATAGTACAATTGATAAAGACAATTAAAAACCCTAAGCAGGATTAGTATAAGTCATTGAGTGCAATGCGGCAGTTGGCAGGTACCGCGTAAAAGTAGAAAATTCCCATTTCCCCGAAATATCTGACCAAAGTGTTTTCCTTGAACTATTGATTAGGTTGTTGTAGGGGGCGCATTGTGTGTTTATTAGTTGCACACGTAGACAATACGGTCCCTGAAGGGCCCTTCAAGAAGATTGTGGTACAGCCGTCGGTGCGAAAGATGCTCAAAGAAAATTGTTATTGCCAAGAACGAATAAACTTAGATGAAAGTTTACGCCCGAAACAAAAAAAATGTGATACACTTATTATAGAGCTGGGAGTTGTGTACCGGGTTTTCGAAAAAATTCATCGGTCTCGCAGGAAACTTTTCGCGGTCAAATTGGGATTGTCGTGGGCCAAGTTTCAACCCTGGAGTGGGGGACGGATGATTTGTTTGGAAAACTTTTTAACCCTGCGTCAGAGGTAGTATGGGTCTCAGTTTTATTGGATGAGGTATATTATAAAATTATATTGTTAATTTGTTAGGCAAAAATCGTGCCATACTACTTCGTATAGTAAGACACTTGAATGAGGTAGGAAATTATTATAAAAGATGGTTAAATAAAGCTAACATTGACGTAGAAGTTTTTTCAAGCAGTGGACCAAACCTGGTACTAGCATTTGCAGATGATATAGATCTTGTCAGTAAAACAACCATTAAAACCAAAGAGTTGTTTGAAAAAATAGAAAAGGAGGCAGGCGTATTACGTTTTAATGAAGACAAAACAAAATACATGTATAATTCCCAGAGACAGGGAAGAGATCGACTAGCGCAAAATGTAACCATTGGCACCTACAAGTTTAAAGAGGTCTCAGAATTCAAATACCTCGGCGCAGTCATCACAACAGACAACAACATGAATACCGCATACAGAGCGGTAATAGACGCTATTATGCACTAAGAGAACTGTTCCAATAGAGAAAAATTTCGCAATTCTCAAAACTAAAATTGTACCATGCTACTATAGGTTAGGTTAGGTATCACGTGAGTGGGGCGTGGTCGCCCCTCCACCGCGACCCTTGGTAGGTCTATTGTGGCTCACCCCTAGAGGCTACAGTTCACCGCACAATCCAGCCCTTCTTACGAAGTTCATGGTTGTATAAGGTGAGATGTTTTTGAAATCGGTAGGTTCTAGGTTGGTGTGACCAAATATGCTGAACCTTATTCTTCCCAGGCCGGGGCATGAACATAGTATATGTTCAGTAGTTTAGTCTTCCAAGTAGCAAAACCGACAGTCCGTTTGTTGGTTCAGACCTATCTTTCTGTGGTGGTATCTTAGACGACAGTGTCCTGTAAGCAGTCCCGTTAGAATACGCAGGTCATTTCTGCTCCATTCTAGGATCTGCTTAGTTGTGTTTCTCAAGGGAAAAGGTAGAAACGCCTTCGAGTGGGTTAGCCCTGGTATATCGGACCAGTACGTGAGTATTTTCCTCTCCGCCCAGCCCGAAATAATTGTTTTGGCGGCACTTGTGGTGACTCCAAAAACCGGTTCTGGTCCAGTGAATGCAGATTCGGCCCCCTGTTTTGCAAGGGTCGGCTTTTTCGTTTCCCTCCACCCCCTGGTGCCCAGGTACCCACAGTAGGTTTACCCTGTTGTTCGCACCAAGGTACTTTAGGGATTCGATGCAATTCCATACAAGTTTAGAATTTATCTTGTTGGAGCTCAGTGCTTTTAAAGCAGCCTGGCTGTCTGATATAATACTTATGTTTTTGTTTGCTAGAGGTCTGTTGGTCAACTCTCTTGCACACAATTCGATAGCGAAGACCTTCAGCCTGAAAGATTGTAGCACACCTGTCAAGACTGGTAGATATTTCAATCTTTGGTTTCCTGCTGAAAACACCGGCCCCAACTTCATCAGGGGTTTTTGAGCCATCTATGTACATTATGTATTCAGTCTCTGGGAAGAGGATTTCTCCCCTCACCCATTCGTCCCTTTTCGGGAAGAGGACTTTGAACAACTTTTCTACGTGTATTTTTGTGGCTAGCAAGTCAGGAATCATCCCGAGAATTTGGTGGTTTTTTGTTTCACTCAGTATCCCGGAGTGATCCCCGAGTTGCTCTCCATTGATTTGCCTTTCCAAAGACAGGAATGTGTAGGAGACTATCCTAGCCTCCCTCTCTAAAAGTATATCTAGGGGAGACCATGCTACTATAAGACCGGTAGTAGTCATAAACGGATGTGAAGCGTGGACCCTAACCAAAGCAAGCGAAGACGCCCTGCGAAGGTTCGAGCGAAAAATACTTGGAAAAATATATGGGCTAACCCAGGATCCTTGTTCAGGTCGAAGTTAAAACAATTGTACCAGGGAGATATTGCAAGAGAAGCAAAGTCACAAATATTGAGATGGGCAGGACTACACAGAGCTCCGGATGACAGAATGCTGAAAATAACATGGCAGGAAGCACCGACGAGCAGAAGACCACCGGTAAGATCTAAAATGAGATGGAGAGACAATTTTCTATTATGAACCTTTTATTGTTTATAAATTTTTAGGGAGTCTTAAAACGTGCAGAAGATATTAATGTATTACTAAAAAAAACATATTTCTTGGTTATTGTATTATAAAGTTTTATTAGATGGATAACCTAGAACAAATATTGGTAAATATATTATTTGATAACGATTTCATACAGAAACGTAAAACGAAATATAATTCGATGATAACATAATCTAAATCTCTTTTTAAAAAATTTAACTGATAATTGCTGTATCTAAAGTGGCATTTGAAAAGGAAAAATAGTTTATTTATTAATGCATTCTTTATTTATTTATTAATCTTTTAAGCCCTTCTCTGTATGTCATGTAAACACCAGGTCAATCACTAATGGTTTTGAGGAATTTAAAGAGAGTAAGTATACAATGTTTTAGATATGAACAAGAAACAATGCTAGATAGAAATCGATAGAGGCAAATTGTGCTTGCAGCCAAGACCCATATAGGGTTGTAGTGCTACTTAAAGAAGAAGAAGAAGTATTTACTACTAATTCCCATATCCCACATCCCTAAACCTTTCCTGGTAGATGTACAGAGCTCGTAATAAAGTGTTACTTTTAAATTATTATATACTACGTATCAATTTCACAATTGGCATCCCATGACTAACATCCCTATTTAAATAATCCAAAAAATAGATAAACCACCTCATTAAAAAATTATATAGGTAGGTACTTAAACTACTTACATCTGCCCGTTTCACGTTAAGGACTCTATAAAAATAATCCGGGTATATAAATATTATTTATAAGTATAAGTAAAATTATTAAAGGAATATTAATGGACAACCAGCAACGGCCGTGAGTTTCATTTACCAACAACAATGGTTATTTCGAAAGACCATATGTCTCATTCATTTTAATGACAAGATAGGATGAAAATCACATTCTTTCTTTGATTGTGATTAATACAAAACGTCTGTAGTTGAATTTGGTTACCTTTTTCTTGATTATTGCTGTATGCAATTGAAAAACTATGGTTATAATCAAGTAGGTAGGTATCTGAAAATAAGTAACCGCGGGCCAACTAAATTATGATTTATGTTATTAATTTGTCTTGTTATTTAATACCAGAAGATTTTTATTGCTACATGATTACCAGCTGCTTATTTAAATTTGAATAAATCTCAGTTAAACATTTCGATTTAAAATTATTAAGGATAGTTGTTCCAAAATAAAAAGTTTTTTTTTTTATAGAAAAATATATTTCCAAATAGTCAACTTAAAAGAGTCACTTTAAATTACTAATCAACCTTGATAGGACTGTTCTAATGCAGATTTAAGGGGTCAGAACGAAAAAACTGTCATGTTTTACACTCTGATTAGTACCTACTGAATTGGGATATCATTTTCTTAAAGTTTCATCTCCTCTATTTAATTACATAAAAAAAAACAGCTCTCTATTGAACAACTTAAAAGGTTGGTTTAAGAATTATGCAGTGTTATTAAATTAGCAGAAAAGTAGTTTTTATGGACTCACTGAATAAGTAACTTCGTCACACTTTGGAAACGAGTGAAGCTTAGTAAGTATTTAGAAATATCATTGTTGTCGTTTTACCAAAAAATAGCGATTGTGTACCAAGAAAAATGGTCTGCAGTGGCAAGTGATGAAAACATTTTTAAAATACTTTCCTTAAAAATTCATTTGCCGAGACTTAGCAACACAGAGTCCAGGAATAAAGCTTTTCCTACTAGGTAAACATACCATTCGCAAATCGTTTATAATTCGACAAATATTAATTAATTTTGAAAAAATTGCGAATAATTTTATTCATAAATAAATGGTGTTTTGAAATTCGTAATAAAATTGTTTGCGTTGCTATGGAAACCTATTAATGTTGAATGGTTTTTGAAACAAAAGAAAGCATGACAAACTGTGAAGTTTCGATTGAGGGAGAAAGAGTGGAACAAGTAAATGAATTTGTGTACTTGGGTTTAAAGTTTACGAGAGATGGAAAGTATGACAGTGACATTAAGCGAAGGGTGTTGGCAGGAAAACAAATGAATGGGGCACTGCATTGCTTTACGAACAGCCAGAAAGTGTCCAAAATGGCTCGTCTGGCTGTGCATAGAGGTGTGTTGGTTCCTACACTTATGTATGGTGAATGTTGGGTTTGGCAAAAGAAGCATGAAAATAGGATTAATGCTGCGGAGATGAGTAGTCTGAGAAGTATAGCCGGAGTGACTAGGTTGGATAAGGTAAATAATAGTGAGATAAGAGAACGTTGTGGTGTAAAAGAAGATGTGGTTACAAGGATAGATAAAGGAATGTTTAGATAGTTTGGCGACATAGAAAGGATGGATGAAGGAAGATTAACGAAACAAATTTATAAAGCGAGTGTGAATGGACAAGTCGGTAGAGGTTGACCTCGGAGAACATATCTTGATCAGATCAACAGTGTTTTGAGAAAAGGCCAGGTCAAGAGTACCAACAACCGACGAGCATGTATGAGAGCACTGATGAAAGTAGAGGAAGCAAAAGATGTGTGTAAGAACCGTAGCAAGTGGAAGGAAGTGGTCTCTGCCTACCCCCATGGGAAAAAGGCGTGACTTTATGTATGTATGTTAATTTCTATTTACATTACACATTTATTCATTTTTTAGGTGGCATTATTATTTGGTATTTCTGGGGCCTGTAGAATGGATGAGTTAGTCCGAATGACTACACGATGTAGAAGACCTAGAATCCAAGCTTTTAATTAGCATACCTGATTCGAAGTCCAACAAACCAGGATCATTTGTAGTTAATCAGATGTACTTGAATCTTTATTGAAAGTATGTTTCGTTAAGAACAGAAAATATGAACAGTGACCGATTTTTTTTAAATATCAAAGCGGAAAGGGTTGTAGAGAACTATTAGGAATACATCAATTTAGAAAAATGCCTAAAATAGTTGCTATTTATTTGAACTTGGAAAATCCGACAAAATATACTGGTCGCTGCTTTCGTCGGTCTTCTGCAACAATATTGTTTGACTCTGGTGCCGACATAACTAGTTAAAAGAGGCATGGCGGATGGAAATCATCAAACGTTGCTAAAAGGATATATCGAAGAATCTTTTAACAATAAGGTTGAGGTGGCAAATAAAATTTTCACAATACAAAATATTCAACAAAGTAACCTTACTACCTCGCATGTTGTCCAAAATGTTTCTCATAATTCTAACAATGTTCCTTCAATTTTCAATAATTGTACTAACTGTCAAATAAATGTAAATATAACAAACTAATTTTAAAATATATTCTGCAATGCATTGAGCTTTTCAAAATATAAATAAATTCCTTATAAACAACGTGTTTTCAATCATTTATGTAGAACACTAACAACTGTAAATAAATATCATTTCCTTACAGTAAGAAAATGATATTTCCTAACAGTTGGCAAATCTCGACATATTTTTTTAAAAATTTTATCTGAAATGTCAAAATTTCCTAGCGATTTGCGGAAAACAATTTTTCTGTAAATAAATACTTTATAGTTGGGCTTAAAAGTTTTTGGGTTGGTTTAGTCCATTTTAAAGTTATTTTATTTCATGATTTAATGAACAAGAAATACGGTAAAAATGCGGTTGGAAAATATACGGCTGGTTTTAAAAATGCAAAACAAAAAAGTATTTTGACGGAGTGCATTAAACGCACCGTTGAAAGTGTAACCAAGAGGGGGAGCGTGGAAATGGAGGGATAGGCGGGACTGGTTGGGAGGGTGCGATGGGATTATAATGAAAACTGCGAGGAATTTGTCTTGTGTCGCGTTCTTCGGGGTGTGAATTATGCAAATGCTGTCCGCCAACGTGGAAACGCGTCTCTTAAATTGCATTTCTCCGGCAATAAATAAGAGCTTTTCCCTCAAATATCCAACAAAAACCCATAAAATTCAAGGGGATTTTAAAAATTTCATTATACCCACCATTAAAGCGGTCTTACATACTATCAGCATCACCGGATGGAATTTAGATACTTGTCTAATTTAAAGATTGTATTCTGTTTAAAACTTAAAAATACTAACCAAACACCCAGTAAAAATAACATTAACTAACGAAAATACACTCCTGGACAAAATTACCGCTACAAAATATTAAATCCTACAAATTGCTATAATAAATTAAGGTTTATTTTTTTTTTGCATTGGTTACATTAAAAATTAGGAAAAACGCATTCAAATACTTTATTAGTGAATAATCTTTATAATTATAATATAATTAATGGTGTAAATAGGACACCAGAAGCATAATTAAAGGTGTAAATAAGACACCAGTAGCAAAATTAATGTTAGTGCACCGTTTTTGCAATTGCTGCTTTCCTGCTTTCTAATTCAAGCGTCTTAGAATAAGTAATATTTTATTTATTTTGAAAGAACTGCTTCATCCTTAGAAACGCGCTACGCGTTATTTCGTTCCTTGATCTTAATTCTTTTGAAGAGGTATTATAGTTCCTAGATATTTATACCTAAAAACTCTTTCTATAACTTGGTTGTTTATGGTCAGCTGGACGTTTGTAGTTAAAGTTTTAGAAAATACCAAAATTTTTGTTTTATTCAGGTTCATTTTCAGGCCATATTTAGAACATGTAATATACATGTTGTATATTACTTACTTGATCGCATTTCTCCACTTTTTTTATCAATAAATCAATACATTACTAAAACTACCGTCAATATAAAAAATTTTAAAACTCCGAAACATTTTGATACAGTATCTCAAGTGGCCACCGTATAAAAAAAAAATTCATAATAAGAGAAGCTAATGACGATGATCTTTTCATGCGTGCGACAAACAGTAAAATTGATTGATCAATTAAAAATAGATTGACGCAAGCTTCGTTCGTGTCTAATATTAATTTCGAGACAAATCACTTTTTGATAATGATAAATGTTTGACGGTTCACATCCGTAAAGCTTTCTCTTTCTCTCTGTCTCTCGAGAAGTAACTAACGAACTTCTCGACAAAAGGAATCTTTTATTTAAAGTGAATTCAGATTTATTGAAATCCAGAAGAGATTTTAACTCATTCCCTTATCGTTCGAGTGAGTATTTCCTTCCTCTTTCTTCTTCTATCCTCTCGAGTTTGGTCTTTTATTAAGAGGTTTATAATAATCTTCTTATTGTTGTTTCTCTGCGACCGCCGCCGCCGTGTGCATTGCTACAAATATTTGCACTTGCGGTATCTGGAATCGAAATTTAATCCGAAAATATTGGAGATTTTAATTGGACGCAATTTAAAAATTGATTATTTGAATCTATTTTGTATTAAGTACTTACCAAATTATTGATCGTCCTTTCCAATAGACAAACCCTTTGCTTGTTTAGCGTTGCTGTAAGTGTCTTTTGTAAAGAAAGTTCCTTCCATTACACAACATTATCCCCTGGGGATACAGAGAAAATGTAATAGATCCCAGGTATGGTCTCCCTCTCGTAAAAGGCGACTAAAAGACTCCCAATCCAAAGTATTGTGCGACCGTGCTAATGAATACATAACGGTGGAGGAGCACCGTAGCTAACTGAGCCCACTGTAAACCGGGAGAAATCTTGTAGTGGTCAGCCTTAGTCCTGTGCAGGGCCAACTCAGTGCCAGACCACCTTTTCCCCTATTTTGTATTATGAATATACCAAATTATTCATCGTCCTTTCTAATAGAGAATCCCTTTGCTTGTTTAGCGTTGCTGTATATGTCTTTTGTAGAGAATGTTCTTTTCATTACACAACATAATCCCCTGGGGATACAGGGAAAATATAATAGATCCCAGGTATGGTCTCCCTGTCGTAAAAGGCGACTAAAAGACTCCCAATCCAAAGTATTGTGCGACCCGTGATGATTGATGCATGGCGGTGGAGAAGCACCGTAGCTAACTGAGCCCACTGTAAACCGGGATAAATCTTGTAGTGGTCAGCCTTAGTCCTGTGCAGGGCCAACTCAGTGCCAGACCACCCCTCCAATTTTGTATTATGAATATACCAAATTATTGATCGTCCTTTCTGATAGAGAATTAATCCCTTTGCTTGTTTAGCATTGCTGGTAGACCGTAGTCACGACAAACTGATACGGGTTCCAGGACGCCAGGAAGTTGCAGGTAAAACTGTCCTTTTAACAAAACAAAACAAAACAAAAATCATTAAACGGTAATATAGTTATGATTCACTTGTGAAAAAATACGATTGACTACCTGGCATTCTCTTAAAAGACAATTCTTTGATCCTGCACATCTTCAAAATTAACAACGGCGCATGAATTCTTTGTGGAAATAAAATCTTTATGAAAAGTGACGACAAACTGTAGGAAGGGACATTTTCGATTTTTAGATAAACTCAACGTCATAGAAAATTAAGAAAAAAGCCACTTTCCGTGAATTATGTATCGTTATAGGGTGGCATAAAACCTCGGTTCAATTACTACATGCAATCAGTCATATTTCTAATACTTGAATGCGACCAAAGCCGTACCCGCTTTTTTTATGTCAGGGTTTTCGTGTTTATTTTATTTTTAACTATCGCCGGTTTCAAAATA
The DNA here is from genome assembly GCA_950111635.1 of Agelastica alni. Classification (NCBI taxonomy): domain Eukaryota; kingdom Metazoa; phylum Arthropoda; class Insecta; order Coleoptera; family Chrysomelidae; genus Agelastica; species Agelastica alni. The sequence goes on along the minus strand of OX467719.1, from coordinate 7,885,832 downwards.
ATAATTAATTTTGATGAGTCTTTGATGCAAATTCAAGCAAACCACCAAGAACAAAATCATCGTTACTCCAAATATGGGGTGTTATTAAAGGACGACCTTTCCCAATTGAAGTTTTCATACCCTTCTTAAAACGCTTGACTGCGACTGACTATATGTATGTATTTGCAGGAAATAAATAAGGCCAACAAAGAAATATCTAAAGCTATCAGAAATGATATCAGGAAATATAAACAAGGAAAAATCATGCAGACTATAGAGAACAATAAAAGTATGAAAGTATTGAGACGCAAACTAACGACAGGTAGACGAGAAATCATAAAGCTGAAAGATAAAAATGGGAAAATAGAATCAAACAGGGAAAAGATGCTAAACATAGTTGAAGAATTCTATCAAACCTTATACAAAAACAAACTAGAGCTAAAACCAGATGAACACGCATCTCTAAAAATTACAAACCAAGGATCTGAGGACATCCCCGAAATCTCTAAGGAAGAAATTATTCACGCCTTGAAGAAAATGAAAAACAATAGAGCACCTGGCAATGATGGAATAGTGATAGAATCCATAAAAAATGGAGGTCCTGCCCTTATTGAGGCAATAGAAAAATTGTTCAATTTATGCCTTCAGAATCAAACCATCCCGAACAAATGGAACAATTCTGTTACTATCCTAATTCATAAAAAGGGCGATATGACAGACCTGGATAACTATAGACCCATCAGCCTTCTCAACCACCTGTACAAACTCTACACCCGTATAATCACCAACAGGCTAGAGAATAAACTGGATTTCTACCAACCTAGAGAACAAGCAGGGTTCCGCTCTGGCTACGGGACTAACGATCATCTGCAATGCATAAAAACCCTCATCGAGAAAACAGTAGAATACAACAAACCGCTTACCCTAATCTTTGTGGACTTTTACAAAGCCTTTGACACCGTTGAATTAGTTTCAATATTACGAGCAATAAAAGAATGCAGAATAGATGGAAGATACTCTAACATTATATACAATATCTACAAAAACGCAACAACAACAATTGACCTGCATACATCATCTAGGGAAATAAAAATAAAAAGAGGAATCAGGCAGGGCGATACGCTATCTCCAAAAGTATTCACTGCGGTCCTGGAACATGTTTTCAAAACTCTGAATTGGGAAAATAAGGGAATTATGATAGATGGGGAAAGACTGAGCCATCTAAGATTTGCGGATGACATAGTTCTAATGGCAGATGACATGCAGGAAGCCAGGGAAATGCTAAAAGATCTACAAAGGGCAACACAAAGAGCAGGTTTGGAAATAAATTATAACAAAACAAAGATGTTAACCAACCTAGTACCAAGCGAACCTGTAGAAATAGAAAACAAAATCATCGAAATCACAGAAAAATACACCTACCTTGGCCATGAAATCCGGATCGGCAGGGACAACCAGACGTGCGAACTGTCCAGACGAATATCTCTGGGATGGGCAGCGTACGGAAAGCTTAGGGACATATTTAAATCAGAAATTCCTGTAAGTATGAAAAGGAAGACCTTCAATCAGTGTGTTCTCCCAGTTATGACATACGGGGCTGAAACCCTAACCTTAACAAAAACAATAGTTAAAAAACTACAAGTAGCGCAACGGAAAATGGAGAGATCCATGTTAGGACTTTCCCTTAACGACCGAGTCAGGAACGAGGATATAAGGAGAAAAACGGGGGTAGAGGACATAATAGAGAGAATTACAAAGCAGAAATGGAGATGGGCAGGACACGTGGCTAGAATGAAGGACGGAAGGTGGACAAAGAAAGTTCTGGAATGGCGACCGAGATCGGATAAGCGAAGCAGGGGTAGACCACCGACACGATGGACAGATGACCTCAAAAGGATAACCACGAACTGGATCGCAGAGGCGCAAAATAGGGAAAGATGGAAATATTTCGAGGAGGCCTACGTTCAGCAATGGACAAGAGAATAAGGCTGAATGATGATGATGATGATGATGATGACTTGTCAAACTTTTTCAAGGTATCTAAAATAGTAATAACAATATTTTATACAATTTTTAATAAATTAAGTGCTATAATATATATATTAATTTAAGGTTAAATAATTACAAAAATAACAGTCTCATACGATTAAAGTGTTTTTTGTCGCTAAAAATATTTTTTTTAAAAGCTTTTGTTATAACTTGCAATGTTTTGTATGTTTGTCCGGGTGGAATCTTGCAACACAAAATTGAAGCAGATATCTTCAACCGATTGAGCTGAAATTTTGTATACACGTTTGAATGAATGAATGAATGAGTAAATAGGAGTTCTTGAAGAGGTCTAATTTTTTTCCTAGGCACTTCAGCATTGTCTGCTTTTTGTACCTTTCCAGCTTCTTAGTTTAGTCACATTTCTTCAATTCACCTGTTAAGGGAGTATACTTGTATACAATCGAGGTAGTGCCTTCATTGGGCGGTGGCTTCACATTCGAAGATAATATGAGTGGCTGTTTCCTCTTCCTCATTACATAATCTACATATAGGTTCTGTGTCAAACACGCCTATATTGTTCAGATGTTTCCTCAAAGACCAGTGTCCGGTACAAAGCCCTACAACTGTTCCGAGTTTTTCCCTACTTAGCGAGAGCAGCTTCCCTGCCTGCTTAGGTGAGGGTTCTTTCAGAATTAATTTGCTCTGCCTAGCTCCCTCTGCCTGTGCCCACTTCAGCTGATGCTGAGAGTAGATACAGCCATCGATCGCTGCTTTAACGCTAGCCTTGGGTATCCCTATTATTGGTTCTGGCCCAATAAATGGTGTTCCAGAAACCCCGCCTAGCTAGTTTGTTCGCTTCTTCGTTACCAGAAATACCTTTATGCACTGGCACCCACGACAAGGTGACCTTGTTATGGTTAGCCAAGGTTCGTAGGATTCCGGTACATACCCAGACAATTTTGGAGTCTATTCTCCGTGATTCCAAAGCTTTGAGTGCCGCTTGACTCGTTTATTTTGGATGATAATGCATGGTTAGCTGTGTGACGTCATTCAAATCCAATATGGCGGATCACCCAAGATGGCGGACTAGTTATTTTTAATGCACTCCAACAATATGGGTATCAGATGAAAGGGCTTGCTGAGAATAACTAGGAAAAAATAAAGTGACGTCACTCTGAATCCAGTATGGCGGACTTAAAAGATGGTGGATTAAGTATTTTATGCTTTCTTACAATATGGGCATTAAATGAAAGGACTTGCTGAAATTCGAAAACGAGTTAAACTTCGTGCTCCAATTTGTCCAAAATGTTGGTGTACCAGGGTTTTCGAAGTCCTCGATTATGATATTAAAGTCAAATTGTTTAAGTCTGCAGCATCGGTTGGTTAACTTTGATATGTGTAATTTGGCGAGATAGGCGTAACATTATTGGTTTGCAATCTGTCTAGGAGAAGGAAAACTCCAAAATCAAAGGTCAAGCTTACGTGGCCTTAAGTAGGGTTAAAACATTAGAAGATCTCTTTATTGAAGAGTTAGGCTGTTTAAAATTAACCGGCAAACGACCTTGCAACAATGATGCGTTGAATGAGATAAACAGACTAAGAAACCTGTCGGCGATAACTAAAAAGTAAAAAATAAATTAAGATAATTTGTAAAAACATACTTTTATTTAAGTGCCCTAAAAAGAAGAAAATAAACTTTAAATTAAATCAAACCAATCAATTTAGTTAAGGAAGAGTTCATTAAACTGGAAAATGCTGCAAAGGAGGTTGTCCTACAAATAAACAAAGATAAAACAAAAAACATTACTACAACAAGAACAGAACGAAGAGACAGGATAGGACAAAATGTGACAATGGACCACTATAATTTTGAAAGGGTCCATGAGTTTAAATATTTGGGAGCTACAATCACCTCAGATAACAATATAACACAAGAGATTAACAACAGAATTTGGGGAGCCAATCGCTGCTGTTTAGCACTACAAAAAATAATAAAATCGAAAAATGTAACCCGCATTACGAAAGTAACAATTTATCATGCAATTATAAGACCTATAATGACATATGCATGTGAAACATGGACGGTGACAAAACAAAATGGGAACCGACTAAAAATCGCAGAACGAAGAATTCTTAGGAGGATATATGGACCAATCAAGGACAACGCCACACAACAATACAGAATTAAAACCAACAGGAAAGTGCAAGAGCTATATAGCCAACCAGATGTAGTAAAAATAATAAAAGCAGATAGATTGAGATGGGCCGGACATGTGAAGAGACAAGACCAACGTGTCGTAAAACTGGTGTGGGAAGAGTCCTCGGTAGGAAGGCCAAGGATGCGGTGGAAAGATAATATTGCAGCGGACTTACGGACCCTAAATGTCAAACGACCAGAAATCGTGCCTTTTTTGACACGTCCTGGCTGCTTAATGTCACAGTCATACTTTCCGTCTCTTGTAAACTTTGAACCCAAGTATACAAACTCATTTACTTGTTTCACTTCTATTCCTTTAATCAGCACCTCGCAGTTTGTTATGCTATATTATCTTTCAAAAACGTTTAATTTCATCCCTTTGATTTTTGGGGCATCATGCATAATATTAACCATCGCCTGCAACTGCGGTTCAGATGATTCTAATATGATCAGATCCCCGGCGCAAAGGAGGCGATTAAATTATTCATTCTCGCTTTTTTTCTAATCTTTTAAAATCTTTTTTCTTGGTTTGTAGAAGTTATGGTTACTCCTAGATAATTAAACTGGTTAACCTTTTCGAATATTCTTTTTTTCTTTGCATTAAAATTGAAATAAAACGGGGATAAATGTATTTTGTCCCTTCCTCTTGATACGCCCGTGCGGTGGATATTTGAAAAGACCTAAACGTGGCACGCGCATACGCTCATAAATCATTTTCGGTCTGACGTAGCCGTAAAACTCTCTCTACTGTAGGTAATTCTTTAGAACAGTTTTCGCGAGTTCACGTCCCGCACCCACGTTCCACTGACGAAATTTATATTTCGGGAAATTCGTATAACGTGATTGGACGCAATGCATCTTCCGCCATTTTGACAGATCATTTTTCGCCAGTTTTTAAAATAGCCAGTGTATGCTCCAAGATACGTGGAGCAAATTCGTCGTCGCCCATCATTTAGTCGATGGGCATGCGACCTAAAAATGAGAAAGAATTCATCCTTTGAAATTACTGTTTCACTCATGACCTTTCCCTTATGCAAATGACCACCGGAAGATCGCATTTCACGATCTAGCGAACTCCAATTATATAGTTTACGTGGAAAATGATGAAAACGACATTTTAGTCACTTGTTGCCTTTTTTTTTGGCGGTACAAAGCACAAACACGTTTAAATTAAAAATAACAAATTAACTGTTCCTAAATGTTTACCGAGTTTTAACACAGAACTCATCAAATATCTGGACAAATTTGAGATAATCCATGACAGACAATATGGATTTCGACAACTTCGGTCTACTGGTTAGATTAGGTTAGGTTTCATGTGAGTGGGGCGTGGTCGCCCCTCCACCGCGACCCTTAGTAGGTCTATTGTGGCTCACCCCTAGAGGCTACAAATCACCGCACAATTAAGCCCTTCTTACGAAGTTCATGGTTGTATAGGGAGAGATTTTTTTAAAATCGGTAGTTTGGTGAATTCCCTGCAATAGCCTTGGATATATCTAAAACCTTTGACCGCGTTTGGCACCAGGCATTGTTAAGTAAATTATCTGCCTACGGTCTCCCAACCAAACTGCGCCAATGGCTCTTAAGCTTCATGTAAGATCGCTCCTCACATGTGGCAGTTGATGGTATTTCTTCTGATGCGTTTAAAACCAATGCCGGGGTCCCCCAGGGTTCCATCCTGTCCCCCATCTTATTTTTTTTACACATCAACGACCTCTTGAAAACCACCACAAACCCATTTACAGTTTCGCAGACGATAGCACACTTGTCTCAACTTTCACATCCTATCGATCACTTTCGGTGAATGATACAAATAGACTCGGACAGGAACAGGTTGATTCCATCAATAGAGATCTTAAAGCAATCGTCGAGTGGGGAACCAACAATCTTGTTCAGTTCAACGCCAAAAAAACACAAAGCGCCACGTTTTCCAAGATAGTGAATTCCTCAAATCATCCCATCACAATGTCCGGAAATACCCTAGAACCAAGTTCCTCCATCTCGATATTGGGAGTCACGGTGTCCAATAATATGTCTTGGCATGACCATGTTGCAAACATCGCAAAATCGGCAAGCCAGAGGCTAGGTTTTCTGTGGAAAGCCAGAAAGTTTTTTACCCCTGATCAACTGTTGACGACGTACAAGGCTCAAATCCGACCTCTACTGGAGTATTGCTCGCACATTTGGGGTTCAGCACTAAGGCATTCTCTTCGTCTTCTAGATTCCATTCAGAAAAGAGCCATTCGCTTGATAAACAGCTCAACTCTCACAGATACCCTTCACCCTTTAGAACATAGAAGAAGAGTTGCAGACCAGTCATTACTCTACAGATATTTCCATGGCAGATGCTCCAGAGAAATAAAAACTCTTGTACCACCATTGGCCACATTCGGCCGAAGAACTCGGCACGCTGATCAGTCTCACACATTTGCTCTCAAGCTTGACACTACAAGGACCAATCTTTATCAAGAATTCTTCTTTTACAGAGAACTATGGCCTGCAACTTTTCAAAAAGCGTGTCCACAATCTTTTCCTTTCTATAATCCCTCCCCCTTCTAATAGTCGCAGTGCGGGCCCACACGATAGGTCTACCCTTTTTGCGACTATTTTCATTAAAAAAAAAAAAGTCACTGTACCTAATTATTTGTAGGTACTTAAATCTGTTAATATATTTTCTACATTTTTAGTAGGTTGTTGTATCATATAGTGATCATATTGTTTTTTTTTGTAAATTTGAGTGCACTGTTACTAATTGTTCGGTTATTTTTGAGTCAGTATATATTATTTGGACTCATGTGAAGTTCTACTAGTTCATGATTTTTTTTCTTCTCTCTTCCTAATTTCTGTGTGGCCATTTTTTTACACCGATTTATTTTTGAAATTCAAAGGTTTTCAACTGTAGTATACCCTAACAACTCCAACTAGACAAATTGCATACCCTTTTAAGAATACGCGCAGGTGTTCAATAACAACTGCAGTAATAATTCTGAATAAAAGCTAAATTTACTATTTACTATTACAAAGTATACCTTTAGTATGTTGTAAAATGCAAAGCATTATAATTTCTCTTTGTGTATTCATGACACTAATACACCTCTATGCCCATTGACAAATCCATGAATGGGAATTGGGACACGGCAGGTAGGTATTGGTAAAGAAATCATTTATTTAAAGTAATGTCCCGATTTCCGGTCAAATTTTTAGAAAGATTCTTTTATTATAGAATGTTTTGAGGGTGGAATGAGATTTGTTCGGGATATACAAGGTGCTTACTCTTTTGTAAATGATGAATGGGACTCTGTGAAAAAAAAAAAATTTTTAGGGAACTTCCGTTCTCTCAGAAGAAATATCGTTTTCATGCGTTAAAAACGGCTGTTACAATTTTTATTAAGCTGGTAAGAAACTCCTGATCAACTGTTAACGACGTACAACGCTCAAATCCGACCTCTACTGGAGTATTGCTCGCACATTTGGGGTTCAGCACCAAGGCATTCTCTTCGTCTTATAGATTCCATTAAGAAAAGAGCCATTCGCTTGATAAACAGCTCAACTTTCACAGATACCCTTCACCCTCTAGAACATAGAAGAAGATTTGCAGACCAGTCATTGCTTTACAGATATTTCCATGGCAGATGCTCCAGAGAAATAAAAACTCTTGTACCACCATTGGCCACATTCGGCCGAAGAACTCGGCACGCTGATCAGTCTTACTCATTTACTCTCAAGATTGACACTACAAGGACCAATCTTCATCAAGAATCCTTCTTTTACAGGGCTGCTACGGAATGGAATAAGCTTCCAAAATCAGTTTTTCCAGAGAACTATGACCTGCAACTTTTTAAAAAGCGTGTCCATAATCATCTCCTTTCTATAATCCCTTCCCCTTTTAATAGTCGCAGTGCGGGCCGTCCGCGGCCCACACAATAGGTCTACCCTTTTTGTGACTATTTTCAAAAAAAAACTAGTTATTTATTATACAAGTAAAAAAAGTATTAGATTTTAGCTCGAGCTCGAGAGCTAAAATACAAGGAGAGTGTTTTTAAAGTTTTATGGAATTCCACAGCCAAGCAGTTGCAGGAATATTTTTTTGAAAAGTATAATCGCAAATTTAATCCATTCTTTGACATACAATTTTTGAACGCAAGAGCTGCAAGAAATGCTAAGCGGCGGCTCAACTTGAATTGACAATAGAGGGGAGCCAAAAAAAATGGTCTGTTATTGTAAACGTCAAAAAATTTCCAGTATAATTCGCTGTTGGGTATCCCACGAGAAAAAAATTTACACTAAAATACCTCCGTTTCCGTGGTGATCTGTCAAAATACCTTAATTTGATTGGTTCAAAATTGCAGGTGTGGAATTTTCACCATAATTTACTTTTTTCAACACTTATTCATTTTTACGTTTTTCCAAATTTTAATGTAATCAATGTCCATAAAAAATTAATCAAATTAATTCATTCAGCAATTTGTATGATTAAATATGTTGCTGCGATAAGATCCAGTGTTTTTTTTTAAATTTTAGTCTAAACTTTTATAGTTTTAATATTAACAGAGAGAAATATAAAACTGTCATATAAAAACAATTACGTACCTTTCTTGTGTAATAATAACTTTAACATCACAACATTGTGTATTTCACTCCTCGAGATTATTAGTTTTAAACTTAAACTTGGTAAATTTTAAAATAACTCGTTCCGTTGACTATTTCTTTAAAATCATATTTTCCACCAACTTCAAAAGATCATTAACTGACAGTCCTTCTAGTATTATCTTTTTTTTTTTCTAAAAATGAGTTGACTCCAGCCCATTATTTTGTACATAGCTTCCTCATTTTATGACGTTCACTGTCGCACATTAAGAATTAGATACATATCTTTAAATCTGATTAATAAATTAAATATTCAACATCGCCGCTAGTCTCCTCTCGACAGTAGGCAAGGCGATCTTTGAGTTTCAGCGCTTGGATAATGTTTTTGTATCCTCAAGGCTTTGACAAAATTCGGAACATTTTCTCAACGTGAAATTTAAGAAATTTCATACCAAGGGAATCTGAATCCCATTTAATTGACATGCCACACGACCCCCTTTCTAATTTAAATTTTATTGGAGGGGATGGGGGTCATATTTAAAAAGGGGTGAAGGTAAATGCAAATATCTTTCTGTTGGAAAATTCTTCTGAATAAAAAAAACATTTTGGAGAACTTTTAAACTAACATTAAACCTATATTTATTTAAAAATAATTTAGTATTAAATTCCTAATGAATTTTATCCACAAATATGATCACGTATTATAAACACTTGGTTTGAATGTTGTATTGATCGCCGGGTATTTTGGTTTTCACCAATGTGAGGGTTTCATATTCCAATTTGCCATATTGTAATAATTATTATCAAAATTGTTTATTAAGTTTGGAAGTATATAAACATTTGCAGATGTATATATGTTATCCAATAGCATTGTCAACTTGCAAATTATTGAATATTTATTTTGTTTCGATTTCAATTTGGCCATAATTATTAGGCATTGCGAATTGATATATGGAATAATAACCAAAAACAAGTAATTTGCATAACAAAGAATTTTTAGAAAACAAAAATGAATGTAATTTTAGCAAATGTGAGGTTCTGTATGTGAGTTAGTAAATTGAATTTAAACAAAAATAAATTTTTATCATCCATAAAAAAAAAATATTGAAAATGTTTGTAATAAAATTTGTTAAATAGATACAGTATGCATTTGCTAATCAACGTATTTAAAATGGAGAAAATTAACATGAGGTTGAGTTAAAATTAATAATAAAATAAATACAGAATAGGTAAACAAACTTTTCAGTTTGCTAATATACGGGAAAGAATTACCACAGAAGAAATATTAACAAAAATATCCCTTGTGCTTGGTGAGATATAAATAATATACGAGGATAGCTCACGAATTGTTGTCTTTTAATTGCCAATATTATTATTTTTTCCATTGAGGTGTACGTGATTTAATAAAAATGGACAAAATTGAGATAAGAGGTGCTATTAAGTACCTCTGTAAAAAGAGGTTATCACCGCAAGAAATTTATAAGGACATGATAGAAGTATTGGGTGACTCTGCCCCTTCGTACTAGGTAATCAAGAGCTGGTCACGAGATTTTAAACTGGGAAGAGAGTATTGTCAACATGCACCAGGTGCAGGAGCCCCCAAAACTGTGAAGACTAAAGAATATATGAATGCCAGATATGACAACGATCTACAACCTATGGATTTGTTTTTTCTATTTAAGTAGTAGTTTTTCGATATATTCCTAGTTTCATACGAGGGAGCATTTTTTTTTAATATAATCTTTTGTTTAAATACATTCAGTAAAATTTACCAGAAATACAATTGTCAAAGAATTTACTGGTCTCTTAGATCATATCACTGGAATTTCAAAGGTTTTTATTATATATTATTTTTAAAAATTCATTTTTGAATTATATCCAAATTGTTCAGGTATGTATCATATACACCTCCCCATCCTAATATGCCATAGCTGATTTGGGACTGAATCAAAGAGAAGTATAATGTTTTAGTTGTTGGGTGTCGATCATTAACATCAATTGAATTAAATTGGGCGTGATGCAAATATAAATTAACCGATAATTGCAAACCTGAAAAATGGTACACACAAAAAATCTTGGACCCACCTCGTGTTAGCTGGAGTTCGTCTTATTCTCACTTCTTCACAGATAATATAACTAATATAACAAAGATATACCGTTCACCGGTGACTCCATAAACCTGCACTGTTCGATATTCGAAATTCCACGTTAAGTTAACACTATCGTGTTAGATATGGATCCAATGGAGTTAAAATATTAATAATAATAAACTTAACTAAATGGGGTACAGTAATTTTCTCTGTCAGCGGCTTCAAGGGTTAATTATGCACTTGTTTTCTGACGTTGACGTATATATTTCGTGGTCTGCGACGTTTTTAGAGTCCAGCCACTGGTTCGCGAAAATTTAGAGATAAAATGTTATTCGACTATCATCCACATACTGGGCGAAGAAAAATAAAAGGGGACTAATCATAAATCGAAATAAAATATTGATAATTGAGTAAGAATACTGGCCAAACTTATTCTTTTAGGAGCTAATCAGTACGAGATAAAAAAAAAGAGAAAAAAAGGGGAGTAACAGTATTAAAAAAAAAGAATAGAGAGTAGTGCTCATTTTCAGTCTTGAGTATGTTGCCAAATCTTGGTAGCAATAAAAAAAATATTGTTATACCAGGAACCAATATTTTTAAATGAAAGAGTCATTTATCTTTGTTTAAAAATATATTTAATAGCAGTATTTCTTATTCTGCACTATACAGTACGTATAAATGACTAACGATATCTAATTATATGAGCCATATTGGTCTATTCGTATATATCCCATTGCCACATAAATTATTTCAGCAGAGCGTCCACCCAAAGGAAATACTAAAATGTATTTAGTTCGATCACATTCAATGAGAAATTATCTAGCAATTATCAGATATAATTTCCTAGTGGGTTGTACCTGAAATTTTAATTTACAATCAGTTAGCATACATATTCTACGATATTTAAACTGAATCTAAATTAATTTGCGTTGCATCTGATTCGTATATTATACGTTAATCCGATTTGAGTATACAGGGTGTGCCAAACGTACGTCGCAGCTATGATACTACTATCAAATGAAAATAAAAATCTTGTTTTTAAGTTTTGTATATAAAGGGTGTTGGCAAAAAAACAAATGAATGGGCAACTGTATAGCTTTATGAACAGCCAGAAAATGTCAAAAAAGAAGTGAGAAGTGTTTCTACTCTTATGTATAGTAGTGAATGTTGGGTTTAGCAGAAAAAGCATGAAAACAGGATTAATGCTGCAAAGATGAGTAGTCTGAGAAGTATAGCTGGAGTGACTCGATTGGATAAAGTAAATAATAGTGAGATAAGAGAACGATGTGGTGTAAAAGAAAATGTGGCCACAAAGATAGATAAAGGAATGCTTAGATGGTTTGGACACGTAGATAGGATGGATGAAGGAAGATTGACGAAACACATTTATAAGACGAGTGTGAATGGACAGGTCAAGAGTACCAATAACCGACGAGCATGTATGAGAGCACTGATGAAAGTAAAGGAAGCAAAAGATGTGTGTAAGAACCGTAGCAAGTCGAAGGAAGTGGTCTCTGCCTACCCCTACGGAAAAAAGGCGTGACTACATGTATGTATGTATAAACAGTGATCAGAAACAAATGTACAAACGTATTTTTTTTATATACAGTATGACACAATAATAAAATATCAGTGGTCTGGGTGCGACCCGAGAGGTCCACACGAGTGAATTCCCAGTGAAAAGAATGAAAAAATACCATATGTTTTGTTGTTATAATAATAATTAATATTATTAAAATTATTATAAAAATGATTTCAAATTGTTTATAACAAATTATAATTGTCATTAACAATATTCTGTTTATGTCAACCGTATTCTTTTAAACTTTTTTTTATCATTTCATAAGCGGGAGCTATTTTCAATTGTTTATAACAATTGAAAATCTTTTTTAATTTTTAGGATCAATAATTATTTGTTAGTAACAATATTTAATTGTTATAAACAATGCTTGATTAAGAACAATAATTTTTCATTGTTATAGCATCTCAATGCTATTTTCTCAATACTGACCCAGTTTAAAATTCTCCAATACCTATTTTTGTTTTCTAAAGCTATCTCTTTTTATGAAATACTGTTATCATATTTTTCATACAAATATTCATAATATGCAATAATCATATTATTAAAAATATCTTAAAATTCCGTATTAAAAATAGAATAATTTAAAAATTGCAAAATCAGGTAGTGTACCATTTTTTCAGTTTTTTGATTTTCCATAAAAACAGCTTAACCGATTTTGCTGAAAATCTAATTATTCTAAGTTGCGTAATTATGCGTCGAATGCAATTGGTCCCATGTCGATTTCATTTTTTGTTCTCGAAATAATCGAGACGAAAAATAATTCCGAACACACACACGAACATACGTACATACACACACAGACGTCCACTTAAAAACTATTGTATTCGACTCTGGGGACCTTGAAATGTGGAGAAATGTTAAAATTCGGGAATCGCAAAATCGGACCGATTACTATAACTTCCCACCGGAAAGTTAATTAAGCAAATACATAATTTTTTATCATTGAAGTTACTAGAACCATCAATTAATTTTTTTTGAAGATATTTATTATTTTTTTTTTAAATTTTCGATTGTCTAACCAAAGGACAAAATCATGAGCTAAATTTTTTGTCTTTACGGTAATGAAAAATTCCAGGATCGTGAGAATTTTAACAGTCCGTCAGAGGACTTTCGTTGGTATTAAGTATATAAACGAATTTTTCGAAAAAAAATTGAAGATATAATTTTTCTGAACATGTAGATCCTTTGCAGAGTCCTTTTAAAAAATCGACAAGGAAATTAAAGTGGTACAGTTCTCTTCGTCAGCGACCGTTCAAGTCCCAGGCTCTGAGGTAAAACATAATTGGTGCCAATTTTCAGACACTCGAGACGCTTTTGTTTTTTCATTAAAAATCCTACATCTAAAATATTTATCGACATTCACCGAATGCCTCGACGTTTATAAATCCATTAGGTCGAATTTTCTTGGCTCACTTAAAATGGAACTATAATTATTTTAAATTGTTTGGAAGAATTAAATTACTAACGATCGAAAAATTATAGTTGTGTTAACATAATATGTAATGAAATTATCCTGGAAGGGTAGGATTAAGGATCGCTTTTTAAGTAAACGATTTTTAAATTGCTTACCGTGTACCTAATGCTGACCAGCATTGAGTAAGATTCCTACGCAATATGCAGGATCAAATTATTTCAAGGACTAATATCGACAATCTGAAATTTTATGACACCAAACTAAACCCCTGGACAAAATTAACGTAACAACATAATAAATTATTTAAATTCCTATATTGAACAAACACTTAAATCCATCTTCTCCTTTAAATTTCACTAGATGTCACGGTTTCCTTTAAAAATCATATGGTGGTCCATAAAGAAATTATTTAATGTTAAATTGGATGTCAAGAAAAAGAGTTATCTTCATTTAAAGATATTATTTTAATGTATTATTTTCCGTGATTGTTTCCTGGTATGCTTTTACAGTAGTTTTTGAGTTTTTTCGAACCTCTTCTTGCAAGTTCGTCTACTTCCTCATTGCCTGCAACTTCCTGGCGACCAGGAACCCGTATCAGTTTGACGTGAATACGGTCTAACAACGTTCTCTGTTCTTCTTTGCATTTAACGAGTATAGGGAAAAGGGGCGTCCGGCCCTGAGGTGCCCCCTGCACAGGACCACGGCTGTCTACTACAGAATTTCGCCCGGTTTCCTGTAGGCTCCTTTAGCTACGGACTGCCATGCATCCATCAGCACGGGTCGCATAACACTTTGGATTGGGAGTCTTTTAGTCGCTTTTTACGACAGCAGACCATTACTGGGATCTATTCTATTTTTCCCGTATCCCCAGGGGAGAAGAAAGGGAATGGTCCAATACTGCTCTATGGTGGACAAGCGAATAACATAGATAGTTAATTAGTAACATATAAATAAAATATACTGAAAAGCGGGAAAAAAACCAGAAAAACTAACATCGTCTAGGTCAATAAGTCTACTGCCAATTAGGTTAGGTTAGGTTAGGTTTCATGTGAGTGGGGCGTGGACGCCCCTCCACCGCGACCCTTAGTAGGTCTATTGTGACTCACCCCTAGAGGCTACAGTTCACCAGCCCTTCTTACGAAGTTCATGGTTGTATAGGGTGAGATTTTTTTAAAATCGGTAGGTTCTAGGTTAGTGTAACCAAATATGTTGAACCTTATTCTTCCCAGGCGGGGCATGAACATAGTATATGTTCAGCAGTTTCGTCTTCCACACAGCAGAACCGACAGTCCATTTGTTGGTTCAGATCTATCTTTCTGAGGTGGTATCTTAGACGACAGTGTCCCGTATGCAGTCCTGTTAGAATACGCAGGTCATTTCTGCTCCATTCTAGGATCTGCTTAGTTGTGTTTCTCGAGGGTTGTAACGGTAAAAACGCCTTCGAGTGGGTTAGCCCTGGTATGTCGGACCAGTACGTGAGTATTTTCCTCTCCGCCCAGTCCGAAATAATTGTTTTGGCGGCACTTGTGGTGACTTCAAAAACCGGTTCTGGTCCAGTGAAATCTACATTCGGCCCCCTTTTTTGCAAGGGTGTCGGCTTTTTCGTTTCCTTCTACCCCCTGGTACCCAGGTACCCACAGTAGGGTCACCCTGTTGTTCGCACCAAGGTACTCTAAGGATTCGATGCAATTCCATACAAGTTTAGAATTTATCTTGTTGGAGCTCAGTGCTTTTAAAGCAGCCTGGCTGTCTGATATTATATTTATGTTTTTGTTTGCTAGAGGTCTGTTGGTCAACTCTCTTGCACACAATTCGATTGCCAATTAACTCCAAAGTATTTTACTTTTGCTAAAACGACTGACTTCTATTTTAAGAATAATAAAATTATTCCAGACCACAAATTCGGCTTCTGAATGAAACATGGTGCAATTAAGCAGGTACATAGAATTGTCAAAAAAATGTCTAATGTCCTAGATTCCTAAAAAGAAAATCGTTTCTCTCAGCAGCCTTCTTAGACGTCAGTCAGGCATTCGATAAAGTCTGGCACGAGAGCCTACTTTTAAAGTTAAAGTCCTACCTGAAAGACATTTTCTGGTTAAGCAAGGAGATCAATATACGCAACTGTATTAAATCCGGTATACCACAGGAAGTGTACTAGGATCTTTACTTTATCTACTCTACACCGCAAATCTTTCATCCAGTAAAAACATAAAAGTTGAACTTTTTGCGGACCACACTGCAGTCTTGGCTTCACATTCAAATCCTGCAACAGCATCAGAAATCTATGTATTGATGCCAATCTATTTTGAAATGTGTTTTGAAATCATTAAATTGGACTGAGTTACTGAATTTCCATCTGGTTATTTGAAAAAAAATTTCTTATTGAAGAAGGGTCTGTCATGTGTGACAGAGCCGGTCTAGGTCTATTTTATATCGGTAAACTTATTCGACTTCTTTTCGTTAAAATAACCAAAGAATGGCATTTTCCTTCGACATGACCCATCGACGTGACGTCTTACTACCCTTTGTGGTTATCCGCTAGACATACTCGCTTGATTTTGTTTGGTGTTCGTTGTACGTGCCACCTATGCTACTACATAGGCTTAAACAACGACAAAGCCGAATATAATATACCGTAACGTGTCACAAAAACCAAAATCGTACTTTATGGACGACGTCGTTGTACAGGCAGAAAGAACAACAAAGTTTCACGGTATCATTATGGGCCAGATGACTTTAGAAGTATAAGTGAGAAACTTGGAAAGGTAATTTACATGAGCGACCTTTTTTATAGTTTTCTTAATAATACGTGTGTTGCACACACCATTTTCTTAACGACCGTTTAGTTCGACTTCAAATTTTTCATTAAAATACAATTATGGAAATAATCCAAGTATGTTCTATTATAACCTAGAAATATTGAGCTAAGCTGGGGTTTTGCAAGTAATACAAGTTAATTTTGATAAAGTTTATTTAAATAACCACCTAATTTTCTTTAAAAAAATTTTTTTTTTGGAGATTTTTATGTTCGAATACACGTGTATTATTGAACAAAGATTATCACAAATATGACAAAACGCAACAGTCACTCTGATCCAAACTCGAAAATTATCGCCCCATCAGCCTTTTATCCCACTTCTATAAATTATTCAACAAAGTTCTTACAAACCGCCTGACAAACAAGTTCGATTCTTCCCAACACCCAGAGCAGGCAGGTTTTAGATGTGGATATAGTACCATCGACCACCTTCAGACGATCCGCTTACTCGTGGACTTCGAGAAAGCTTTCAAATCTATAGAGCTGCATGCCATTCTAGAAGCCTTACATAATGCCAGAATAGACTATAGATACTCTGGTATAATCTCATTCATATACCAAACAGCTACAAGAGTATCAAATTGGATGAAATAACAATAACGAAGAAAACCTAAATGGAAAAAAGGTCAGACAAGGAGATACTATTTCTGCAAAACTTTTTACACTGGTATTGGAAGACGTCTTTAAAAAAATAAAAAGAGGCTTACATTTTGCAGTGGATGGATAGCGGCTGAAGAAGATACACTTTTCAATATAGTATTATCTGTAAGGTTTGTCCTTGGGCGTCGATCATGACTTTCGTTTTCAACCCTTTCTCGGCCGCCCTTCAATTCTCTCGCCCATGTAAACACACGATTCTGAGACAGTGTACTGTCCCCAAACGAGTTAAAACTTCTGACAGTTTAATAACGCATTCATTGGTTAAAAACTTTATGATAATCCATTGCGCAACAGACGAAGGTACTTCTTGCTCGTTCATGGATGTACACAGCAATGTCGAGCTTGCGCGCTAACCCACTCCTCATAAACCAATCATCTACTTCACTCAACATAATTTAGCTGGGATCTGCATTCTAAAACAACGTGCATGCATGCTAAAGATTACAATGAAAGAAGTTGGTTTAAAATATTTAGCAAGTTTAATTTATATTGCGGTTTTACGTTCGGTTGATTCAAGGAGAACTAATTAATAAATTATAGTTAATTATCATTAATATTGTCTGTAAGAGGAAGGAATGTTGAAAACGCGCATATTAACATCTTGTCAGATAGTCAAGCGGCACTCAAGGCCTCGTATAACAAATAAGTAAAGTCTAAACTGGTATGGGACTACAAAGAAAAACTGAGAACACTGGCAGACCGTAATCGTGTCAAACTGATGTGGGTTCCAGGACACCAGGGAATTGCAGGTAATGATAAAGCAGACGAACTTGCAAGAAGAGGTTCGGAAACTCCCCCAAACCAAGGGCAGATGCTAGGAGTACCGAAGCGTACAGGAAGAGTGTCTGTAAAAGATTTTATTGTGGAAAAACACCAAAGCTACAGGGAAAGCATCCCAGGAAACAAAACACGGGAAATAATACATCAAAGGAGCGTGCCAAAAAAAACGGCCTGTTAGCGATGAACAAGAATCAGCTAAGAATCACTACGGGGCTCCTGACCGGAGTTTTTAGTGAGTAGCTCTGAACCAGTCAGTGAAGTCTCACAGTGGAGCTTTCAGGCTCATAACCTTTCCATAAATGATTTTCTCCACCCATGCAAAAAAATATTATTGTAGAAATGTTACAGAATTATTAAAAAATGGTTATTGAGGGTAAAATTGAAGTTTGGTTTATCCACATTATTACAGATTTAAAGAGTAAATTTGGTTTTATACAGTAACGGCATTCTGAAAATGTTCACGATTTACATTGAACTATAAAGAATGATTTTAAAAAAATCGGATTTTTATGGAAATGCGACATTTAAATCTCAATATGATGGAATCCTGAAAAGGGTCGACAGCGTAGGTGACCTGAATATATATATTTTTATTTCGAATCAATCGATATGTGTGTAATATATACATTTCGATTCTTTATAGGTACTACTAACTTGTTTTATATTTTTGTTTTGAATTTTTAAGTAATAACTTGGGAAAATTTAAAGAAAATAATAAAATATGACGGAAAACGACTTTCTCCAAGGCTCTTAGTGCCTGGTGAGATACAGATGGGAAGGATGAAAGGCTTGAAGGGGGAACGTTAATTAATACATACATGCATACATATGGCCACGCCTTTCCACTTGCTACGGTTCTTACACACATCTTTTGCTTCCTCTACTTTCATCAGTGCTCTCATACATGCCCGTCGGCTGTTGGTACTCTTGACCTGACCTTTCTTCAAAACCATGTTGATCTGATCGAGATATGTTCGCCGAGGTCGACTTCTAGTGACTTGTCCATTCACACTTGCCTTATAAATTTGTTTCGTCAATCGTCCTTCATTGATCCTTCCTATGTGTACAAACCATCTAAACATTCCTTTATCTATCTTTGTAAACACATCTTCCTTTACACCACATCGTTCTCTTTTCTCAATATTTTTTACTTTATCCAACCGAGTCACTTCGGCTATACTTCTCAGACTACTCATTAATTAATAATAATAATGTTTATTTAATTACCAAAAATACATTATATAAATACAGAAGTTTACAAAAAATATAATGTATAACAATAAACATTCATACATCCGCTGAGACACAATAGTGTCTGTGTGCGGTAAATCATAATAAAAATATCATAAATAGAATAAGTAATACATAATATATAAAAAAAAGACAAATAAAATTGTTTGGATAAAAAAACGAAAGAAGCTTTTACAGTTCACAATCTAGTAAAATATTTTCCACACAATCTAAGACAAAATAATAGTTGAAATCGAGATTAATTTGTATCACTGTCGGGAGTTTATATTATTTGTACAACTATAGAATACAAGACAGTAACTCGTTAAGTTAGTTACCACTTGTTACGAGAATTATAAAAATACAATATAAAAGTTTATACTTAAAAATTATAAAATATACCAGGAATGTTCACTACAAGCACATATATAAAATATAAGTTAAAACAACAATGATTACCATAGTAAGTGGTTTAATAATTTTTTTTTACTTAGAGAACAATTGATGTACATATTCCATTGGAAGATTCCGAATGTGAATAATTAGTTTTTTTTTAAATATAAAAGCCGTCAAACTGTTCTGGATATTAGAAGGTAAGCTAATATATAGTCTTGTACTTGGGTACTGATGGGATCTTTGACCAATGGATTTATAGGCCCTTGGTCCGGCATATTGTTGGTGTTGTCTAGTTGTATAATAATGGGTCATCATCATCATCATTCTCCAGCCATTTGCGTCCGCTATCGAACATAGGCCTCCTCAAGTTTCTTCTAAGGTTCTCGGTCCTGTGCCACTGCAATCCAGTTGGTGTTGATCTTTTTTAAATCATCTGGTGGGTGGTCTTGCAGGGTTTCGTTTGTCTGACCACGGCCTCAATTCCAGAAGTTTTTTCGTCCATCTCTGATCTGTTTGTCGTGGTACATGACCGGCCACCTTCATTTCGACTTTGAGATCTTTTCAATTATGTCTTCTACCTTTGTTCGTCTACGAATCTCCTCATTTCTTACTCTGTCGTTGAGTGATATCCCCAGCATAGATCTTTCCATCTTTCTTTCTTTCTTTCTTTGTGTGACACTCAA
Organism: Agelastica alni; assembly: GCA_950111635.1. Lineage (NCBI taxonomy): Eukaryota > Metazoa > Arthropoda > Insecta > Coleoptera > Chrysomelidae > Agelastica > Agelastica alni. Next base: position 7,865,427 of record OX467719.1, on the reverse strand, counting down.
TTTTCTTGCTGAAGCCTTAGTGAGCGTTAGGGTTTTTGCACCATATGTGAAAACCGGTAGGATACACGTGTTAAAAGTCTTCCTTTTTAGATCTATAGGAATTAGGAAATGATCGTGGACACGCTTTTTCAAAAGTTGCTGGTCATACTTCTCTGGAAAAACTGATTTTGGAAGCTTATTTCATTCCATAGCAGCCCTGTAAAAGAAGGATTCTTGATGAAGATTGGTCCTTGTAGTGTCAATCTTGAGAGTAAATGAGTAAGACTGATCAGCGTGCCGAGTTCTAAGGCCGAATGTGGCCAATGGTGGTACAAGAGTTCTTATTTCTCTGGAGCATCTGCCATGGAAATATCTGTAGAGCAATGACTGGTCTGCAACTCTTCTTCTATGTTCTAGAGGGTGAAGAAAATCTGTGAGAGTTGAGCTGTTTATCAACCGAATGACCCTTTTCTGAATGGAATCTAGAAGACGAAGAGAATGCCTTGGTGCTGAACCCCAAATGTGCGAGCAATACTCCAGCAGAGGTCGAATTTGAGCCTTGTACGTCGTCAACAGTTGATCAGGAATAAAAAACTCTAGCTTTCCACAGAAAACCTAGCCTCTGGCTTGCTGACTTTGCGATGTTAGCAACATGGTCATGCCAAGACATATTATTGGACACCGTGACTCTCAAAATCGAGATGAAGGGACTTGATTCAAGGGTTAATCCGGACATTGTGTGGTACTAGGTTAGTCATTGCCTTAGTTTTGGCATAGTTTATGTACGTATGTTTAATTGGTGTTTGTTTTTGTGTTGTAATTTAAAAACTACCTTTTTACCGATAATGAAAAGGTTTATAATGAAATTAAAAATTATTACAATTTAAAATACAATATTTCAATAACTATAAATCAACTTCTTTAAAAAAACAGTATAAAATATAAATTAATGTATTTCATTTCATTTTTCGCATTCTTTTCGCTAACCTATTCACTATTTTATAAAAAATGATTATTACATGACCTTCCCGAATAATTTTTTTATTATGTAAACAATTCACAAAATAATTAAATTCTTATCGAAAGCCTTTTAGCAAACAAATTTAATAACTATTTTATCGGTCTATTCATTTACTGTAATAATTAATATTCATAGATATTTTGTTGTTGCGGCTAAATAATTTCAAAAATAAAATTGTTTGTTTTATATGCTTAACAAAAACATTTAGTTGAAAAACTTGCCCGGTTTTTGTATCCAATTACCATAAATACTTGAAATATAACCAAATAAAACAAATTAAATTTAACCATAATTACGAAAATCTGCATAGCATAAAAGCACTGAATAATATTAACCAAAACCTAATATGAATAATTCAGAGATCGTAATTTTATAAGTCGAGAACGATTTATCTAATTTCATTACCGAGACCATCAATGCACTTTTTTGTATTACCATAAATTTTTAACTAAACAATTCGGCGGTCGATTTGGATAGCGAACCATCAAGACGTAGTCGAGATAATATTGGCGAAGGGATTCGTTTCTTATTTTACTAATTATTGCGTTTCTACGAAGAGACTACAAAGCTCACAATGTAAGTAGAGTATTTTTGGAATTAAATGGAGTACTTTTTGTAAGCATTGTTACGAAATTTACTTCTTTCTTGGGTTCGGTGAATTTAAACTCTCGATACAGTAACAAAACAATTTTTATTCCAATACTTTTACACAATAAATTTAATTTTATAAATCACTTAGATATTCAACTAATTACAACTTTTACAACTATTTATTTCATAACTCATAAACACTTTTAAAACTGTCCTTTATTACGACCCCTGTCCTTTTTATATTTCTTAATAATAATTCCAGACCATTTCGCGAAAGCGATAGAACCATCAAGCCGACAAAGTGCTCATTAATATGCACCCTCGTTGCGTTCGATGCTCGGATGCCGATAAATAAACAGGGCCGGATTGTAACAATATGTACTCCGACCTGATAAGGTCCATTTTTCCCTCTCTGTGGTTAGAGATCCTCCTCCAGCCGCAGTTGTTTTACCAGCTTCCAGAGGCTCCTGGCGTAGCTCTCTGGCACAGGAACCAGTCTTTCGCAATGGCATAGGACGTGTTTTACCGTCTCTTCTTCGTCATGCACAACATAAGTAACACACATCAAATAATAGATAGGGTGTTAGTAAATCCCCGTACACACCATCCAACTAGTGTTTGATTTGGGTAAGCGTTTCGCAAACAAATTTTGGTGAGTATCTGTCAAAACATGCAAACATGCATTTTATTGACGAGTGCTGCCATCTTCCCATTAAGGTCGGAAATTTTTCAGTCACCCTAATGGTTTTATTTGAGTAAGCTTAAAAAAATATTGTTTAATTTGTTAATAAAACGGTTATTGGATCTTTTATTTCATACTGATTTTTGTTGAGTATCTATTGATATTGGAAAAAATTGTCTACAATCCCCCCAATAATTCACCTTTGGTGCGTCGCTGTCAATTAGCTGAAAGGCTCCATAATGGTTCAAATGGAAATAAACATTAACTACATTAAAAAAAATACATAATTACGTGTGGGGTCTCTCAAAGGTTTTGTTGTGTAACGAATAGAAAAAATAATGGCATATCCTTAATAATGTGTGTCCTCCCCCAAAATTTAGTTTACCTATTCGACAATATTCAGATAATAATTTAATTATTAGTTTGTTTTAACCGACTTTGAGTCGCCGAAACTAGTACCGAGGTACTAATGGATCGGACTAGCCTTTGTGGTTGGGATATTATTAAGAAGGACCCTTTAAACGCAGGTAAAACAAATGACAAATTTCTGGGAAAAAAGGGCAATAAAATTTTTTTAAAATTTACTTTTAATTTTATGGAAGGTAATTTTTTTTGAAATCTTAAATACGATCAAATTTGTTACTAAAAATGCATGTCCTAGACTAGATATCCTTTGTGGGATATTAAGCAGATGTTTTTCTACGCTTTAAAATTGAGATTTAAAACTATATTTAAAAAAAAGAAAACGCATATACAGGGTGTTAAAAAAAAGGTTACCCCGTCTATAGGATAGGTAGAAAACTAAAAAATAATTGGGGTTTGCTTAGTAAAAAAATTTTGTAACGCCATCCGTATTCAAGATAAAGGGCGTTGAAGAAAAAAATGTATACACATTTATTACAATTTTGCCGAAACTACTGAAAATCCTGTAATGAAATTTTATACGAATATCTTTTAGAAGCTGATACATCCCATGAATTTGTTTTTATATCTGACTCTCATAGAGGGCACTGGTTACACGGTTCGTGCCAAGTTGTATTGAACATAACTTTTTTAAGGTTAGATTTATTAATCAAAATTTTTAGTGAACTTAAACATCTTTCAATTTTACACCAAAAAGATACTCTTGGTAAAACTCGATACTGTGTACCGTATTCGAAATATTTTGATTTGAAAATTATAGAGTAATAACCAAATTATTTTTTCTTCAACGCCCTTTATCTTGAATACAGGTGGCGTAACGAAAAATTTTTACCAAGCAAACCCCTATTTTTTTCAGTTTTTTATCTATCCTAGAGACAAAGTCACCTTTTTTTAAAACACCCTGTATTGTGATAGAAATGTTTCCTAAAATAATAAAATTTGTTTATTACGTTTCTTCTTATGAAAAGAAAATTAATTCGTTGCTGCTAGGGTATGAGGTAAAAACTATAATAGTAAAAAATTTTAATGCAATTTAAAATTGATAAAAAGAAAGATCATCAATGCGAATATATCAAGGTTGTTATTTTTATCTGTTAAACAATAAACAAATTTGTTGTTTTTTGTGTTTGTTCTCTTAAAATTTAAAAAAAAAAGTTCGAGATTTGTAAAAATTGTGTATTTAAGCCGGTAGAATAACTCCCAATTTGAAACCAGTGCAAACGTTTCAATTCGACAACACAGTATAATCTTATAATTCTGGTCCATGTTATTGGGATCAAGATTATGAGAAGAGAATAAATTTGTCCATCTTTCATTTATTGAATTGAAAAAAGCGATTCATCCAAATATAGTCGGGGATTTAAAATTCGTGATAGCGTTTTTTTATTATTTATACCTAACTACTTTGTTCCCCTCGAGAGCAAACTGTTCAGGATCATCCTGAGGCATTATTCCAAGCAGCATTACTTTATGTGACAGAATTTTCAGGTTATATTTCAGTATCTTTTAGTTACGTTAAATACGATCCCAGGAAGGTTTCTGGGTACATACATGCATATATACTTCTCAGACTACCCATCTTCGCAGCATTAATCCTATTTTCATGCTTTTTCTGCCAAATCCAACATTCACTACCATACATAAGTGTAGGAACCAACACACCTCTACGCACAGCCAAACGTGCCTCTTTTGTCACTTTCTTGCTGTTCATAAAGCTATGCAGTGCCCCATTCATCTGTTTTCCTGCCAACACCCTTCGCTCAATATCACTGTCATACTTTCCATCTCTCGTAAACTTTGAACCCAAGTACACAAATTCAATTACTTGTTTCACTCTTTCTCCCTTATTCAGAACTTCACAGTTTGTCCTGTTTTCTTCTCTTTTAAAAACCATTTCTTTCGTTTTGCTTACATTTATTTTCATCATTTTGATTTTCAGGGCATCATGCATAACAATAACCATCGCCTGCAACTCCTGGGTAAAGGTGAGAATTAAATCCTGGTGCACAGCAGACTATTTGGTTCGGATACAAATCATCCATACATTTTGAAAATTAATTTTTTCCCTTTCGAAATACCACCCTGTTTGTCTAGACATAAAATAACATCTATTTACTTCATAGGATTATGTTAAACAACAATATAATGAGTCTGCAGTACCTAACATCCAACGATAATTTTCTGCGCAAATTTTTACATTTGCATATCGTTTTCTTAAAATTTATTTAAATGAACTGTAAATATATTCCGGCAAATAATGGCATTTTGAGAAACTTTCTGGTAAATTTTAACGCCTTGAAAACTATTCAAATTATTGAACTGGAAGCACAAGCGTAGCGCACAGGTAAAAAAAAGGGTGTCCCAACAATTAAAACTTTTTATTTCTTCATAACGTTCTTATTTTAATTTAAATAAACGAAATTATTTCTCAGTTTTCATATTATCAGCGCATTTTAAATCCTAAATTATTTATTCGGAAACAATTAAAGTTAGTTTTCACTAATAGACAAACCATTTTTTTAACTTTCCATCTTTGTATTTTTTTTTATTTTAAATTTTTTTAAAAAAATCAATATTATCTAAAAGATTTCTTTGAGGACTAGTTTTTTTATTGGAAACTACTCGTAATTAATGCTGCGGAGATGAGTAGTCTGAGAAGTATAGCCGGAGTGACTCGGTTGGATAAAGTTAAGAATAGTGAGATAAGAAAACGCTGTGGTGTAAAAGAAGATGTGGTCACAAAGATAGATAAAGGAATGCTTAGATGGTTTGGAAACGAAGAAAGGATGGATGAAGGAAGATTGACGAAACAAATTTATAAGGCGAGTGTGAATGGGCAAATCGGTAGAGGTCGACCTCGGAGAACATATCTCGATCAGATCAACATTGTTTTGAAGAAAGGCCAGGTCAAAAGTACCAACAACCGAAGAGCATGTATGAGAGCACTGATGAAAGTAGAGGAAGCAAAAGATGTGTGTACGAACCGTAGCGGAAGTGGAAGGAAGTGGTCTCTGCCTACCCCTATAGGAAAAAGGCGTGACTTTATGTATGTATGTAACTACTCGTATAGAGAAACTATTAAGTAGAAACTATTAAGTAGAAACTATAGAGAAACTATTAAGTAAAAACTATAAAGAAACTATTTAGTAGAAACTATAAAAAAAACTATTTAGTAGAAACTATAGAGAAAATAATTAGTTAAAATTGTAGAGAAATTATCGAGTGGAGAAATCGTAGAAACTAACAACAAGAAACCCGTGACAAAAACCCTTAATTTACATTTGGAAAAAATAGAAAATGATAAACTAGCTGGATTTTTAAAAAAAATCACAAAATTTCTTTCTTGTTTTGATTTAAAAAAAAAAAATCGGTGCGTTATATTTTTTATATTTAAAAACAATTGTAAGACAAACCAGTACGTATGTTTTGGCATGCTGGCTTAGAATTGTCAAAACAACCAATGAACCTTTTTCCTCAAGTACGAAAAATTCCTTACTAGCAGTGCTAGCGGTGCAATTACCTAATCCTCATTTGCATACATGTAAAAGTACCTATCAGAAAAATATTTTTAACGGAAGACGACGTTCCGGGAGCAAAATTAAAATTCGCAAATGTCAAGGCAAGGACAATAACGTAGCAACATTAAAACGTTGGCTTGCTTGTCGTAATTTGAAAATTTCAGGCAGAAAAAATGAATTCATCGACAGGTTATTAAACACAGTCTAGTTATTATGTAGCGGTACTTCAGAACTCTGATAACAGATGTTCAAAGTAATAATAAATTTAAAATTTATTTCAGACTAAAATATAAATCAACAACATGGGTAATTACTTGAGTAAAATAAATGTAAACGTAAATTAAGTACTCACTTAACCTTACTAATTGTTGCAAAAACTGTTTGAACACATATATGTATATTTATTAATTTTTTCTGTTGTCAAATTCACTCTCCTTGATGCGTGTACCCATTTATTACACCTAACCTCACTAATGTGAGGTTTTACAAATGGTGTAAAAAACACGTTTTACTTTGGATATCGATTAAGTGAAATTTGCAAAACTACAATGTTTTGTCGGCATTGTAGTTATATAACAAAATTTTTATTTATTTGATTAATAATTTTAAATCACTGACTTATATTACTGAATTTACGCCGTCTTAAATGAGTAAAGTTTAGTATTTGTCTCTACCGCAAGTGCTGCCTCTCGTGACAGTTTGCCACACTATTCTCAGGAAAAAAGCTCATTCGTAGCTTACTATATTAGGTATACAAACCTGACATGATTTGTTCGTGAAATATGAAACAAAAGAACTATTCTAAAAGCTAAAATCCTAAACCCGTTTTAGAAAATTAGGTTGGAAGCAAATTTACCAAAATAACAATTACGAAGTTAATTTTTGTTTAAATTGTGTGTAACGTATACTTTTTTTTCAAACAATAGCATAACCCAAAATTGATCGATATAACAAATTTTCCCCACCTGTACTGCACTGAACAACACAAATACACCCATTTGCATGCATTCATGCAAATTGTTAAATTACTTGGAATACTTGAAGTGTCGGTTCCCTCGATAAGTTTTTAATGAAACAAAAAATAAAACAAAACAAAATTTAACAAAAAGTCTCTTCTGTCTTCCTTTCGAAAATTCAAGAAAACTATTTTGTGTTTTGGTGAATATTTTATTTTATACGCTTGCAAACCAACTCTTAGAAACTTCAAATTAGCCGAAAATAAAAGCGAAGCGCTCTTTTGACTGTTATTGAGTTGCAACACGCTATAATATGCTATAATAAGAAATAATAACAAAGTTGGCTGTATTATCGTACGGGATTTCTTCTCATCAATGTTGATTCTAATTGCATCGATTTTATTTGGAGAAACTGATTTGGCTTCATTTAGCATTATTTTGCATTTTTTTGTCCAACGATTAACTTTATCGATTGAATTTTGCTGTTGTCTCAGAATGATCACTAATTGTCATGTTGCTAAACTGGCTTTATCTGGTTTGGGCAAGTCATTATTGTATATAGTAAATACAATATTTGTCCTTGGACGTTACCTTGTGGTACTCCAGCTTTTATATTTTTACTTTAGAGAATTTATTTCCTGATAACTTGGAAAAGGCAAAACAAATGCTCCACGAATAAGAAGATGTATGCTCCAAGATTGGGCTAAAAATAAACTTTTCCAAAACGAAGATCATGACAAATCTCGTCGTGAGTGTGGTTATAAGCATCAATAACACCGAAATTGAATCGGTCGAAAAATATACAAACCTTGGTCACGAAGTTAGAGTGTCTAGAGACAATCAGACATGTGAACTGCACAGAAGAATCAGCCTTGAAAGGTTAAGAGCGTCTTTAAGAGGGAAATCCCCATCTGTCAAAAAAGAAAAGTGTTCGACCGATGCGTTCTGCCTGTGCTCACGTATAGCGCGGAAACCCTCACCTTAACGATAACATCCGCGAGAAAACTCAAAGTTGCACAACGCAAAATGAAAAGGTCAACGCTTGGAGTGAGTTTAAGGGACTACGTCACTAACCAGGACCTGCGGCGAAGAACCGGCATCGTCGAGCGAATGACAACAATAAAATGGAATTGGGCAGGACACGTGGCCAGAATGAGTGACGATAGGTGGACAAAGAGGCTGCTAGAATGGAGACACCGCACCGATAAAAGAAAAAGAGGAAGACCACCTACACATAATGGCTAATTTAACATAGGGAATAACTAACTAAATATACTATTAATATTTTTAAAATGAAGAAACAAAAAGACAAAAAAATGTTAAAAAAGGTGACATGTATTTAGAAGTAAGTTAATCGATCCCTAATTAGACATTTACCTATCCAACAGTGGCGTAGGTCGTTTTTGTTATGGTCTCATGTTATTTAACAAAATTTGTTGTTATCAGTAAAATAAATCGATAAAATAAATTGTTGTTTAAATGGCAGATTTGCATTTTTCTTGAATTTTTATTTGATGTATCATAAGGTAGAGGTTAGTATTTGACATTTTAAAGAAGAGGTGGGGGATGTCAAAGGAGTGCCACTTGGAAACAGCAGAATAACATTTTTAAACCTCCCCCTAGATTAAAAATTCGACGTAATTTTTATTTTTCTTGCAATTCCGCAAAATCAAAAGATATTTGGAGTGACTGGTTTTGAAATGAAAGCACTGTATGTTTTGAAATAAACAATTTTGAAGATAATTTTTATTCGGTTTTTTTGACTTAACGACTTTGTTTCGAAATCCGACTCTGTCGGTGTCTACTGTCAGCTATTTTTAAGGAACAAGAAATACGTCTACGAATATTCTAAGGAATAGTTTTTTTTTGCAAAAGAAACTATCTTCAAGCAACCATACGAAAGTAGAGTTTTTCGAGGTGGCGATTCTTATCTGTTCTGCTGCAGCTTTAGAAAAAAACGCGCCTTGTTCTCTTTTCTATACACTCTCGAAAACAGTCCAGCTACTTGACGGGAACCGAGACTGCTAATTACCTCTTTATGTCGGACGGGGATTCTTTATGCCGAGCAGAAGAGTTTTTGTATTAGGAAAATAGGCAGTGGCTGTTGACACGCGTACGTGAATTACGTTTGGAAAAACCAATGTTTCTAATATCGAATTGTCCTACGTGGTTTTCTCCATTGTTGTCTAAACATATCTTGCTTACTGGTCGAAGAAAAAAAACGTATGTATCCCAACAAGAGATTACTCCTTATATTATATCAGAAAAGGGGGGGTTGTGTGTAATGTGATAATTAGGATATCAATAGGTAAATAGGTAAATAAATTTAAGTTTAAAAAAAACTAAAAAACACGCTTTTAGAGTTAATCAAACTAAAAAGTAAAAAATAATTCTTAACATAGGAATAAAATTACGGACGAGAAAATTAATGTCACTGTTCTAAGATTGCGGGGTGCTTTCATTCCGAAATGCAGGGTTAGTTTAAAAATGTCATACAAAGTAATTTTATTCCTATGTTGGAAATTAATTTTTACTTTTAGTTTGATTAACTCTTATTTAAATGTTTGTTACAGGTATTTGATTTTTTACCGTGTATGACCTTGAAAATACCTGCGCGTCGCTTCTAACTAATAAATTTAAGTAAAAACCGAACACATTGACTCAACCATTCAATTGGTGAAACTGTAAAAGTGTCCTTTCTTGGTTAATTTTGCTCGCTGTGTCCTTTTAGATTATTATCTGAGCCACATTTTCCTATTCAAACTTGGACAAATTAATTCAGTGTCAGGTTAGACTGTGCTTACCTGTAAGTTTGTTTTTTTTTTTTTTTATGTTCTGGTTCCCACGAAAAGGGATATCCTGTAATGTTCAGAGAACATCGTGGGAACCAAGGGAAAGAAGGTAGGAGTTGGTGTTCTTCTTAAATTTCTGGAGGTTGTATGCCTCGGGGAACACCTCCCTAGGCAATGAGTTCCAAAGCCTTGCAATTCGTTGGATGAATGAGTCTTTGGAAAGTGATGTTCTGCTGGTCTCCAAAGTGACCACGAAGGGGTGTGAAGACTGAACTTGACGGGTTAATCTCGAAGAGACTGCCAAAGGAGGAACGATTGTTGATATTTCAGAAGAGCATCGCCCATGAAAATATCTATAAAATAGAGACAAATCGCCAACTTTTCTACGGTGTTCCAGACAAGTGAGCGAGTTTGTAAGCGAGGCATCACCGACGAGACGAATTGTTCTTTTTTGGACAGAATCCAGTAGCTTCAGGATATGTTTAGGTGCTGCACTCCAAATATGGGAACAGTACTCCAGTACAGGTCGGATCTGTGCCTTATAGATCATAAGCAGCTGACTGGAGGTGAAATAGCTCTTGGCACGAAACAAAGTTTCGTGCCAAGTTTTTGGGATGCACTTTTGGCAATGGACCTCACGTGATTTTCTCAGGAAAGGTTATTGCTGATAGTAATACCAAGCATCGATATGGATGACTTCAGTGGTATGGTTACTCCTGACACAGTGAGATCGGCTTTTAAGCAAGTAATATTAAAAGAATTTTGAATTTTTGAAAGAAATTGAAGGTGAGGTTATATATTAGAAAAATAGATACTTACTCGTCAGGTGTACAAGAAGTCGAAAAACCATGAAAAATCTCATGTTCATTATATGTTGTGTACATGACAAACAGGTTAAAATACATATTATTGACCAGGATGCAATTTGAGATTTAGTTTCTCATCAAGACACTATTCAAGTGTGCTTGCTAGCAAGACTCAAATGACAAGTGAAAGTTGAAGTATATTGACATGGAACAAAAACTGCGGAGACAACAAAACACGAATCTCCATGGTACATAAAACACAGAATCTCTTCTTCTTCTTCTTTCTTCTAATTAGACATAATACCTATTCCTCATCGTAACTAGCTTTATGGAGGTAGATTGTAACTCCAACGTTTTCGTGGCCTTCCAGTGATTCGCCTTCCCGAAGGTGATTTATCTCTGGCAATCTTCCCTATTCGTTCTTCTGTCATACGTGTGATATGATCATTCTACTCAATTTTTCTACTTAGCACCCAGTCGTTGATATTCTCGATGTGGCATGTTTTTTTTTTGATAATCGCTCTTCTTTCCCTGTACCATAGTGTTTTTCCAGCTATTCTTCGAATTATCTTCATCTCTGTTGTTTCCATACTTTGGCTTGTTTTTGATGTTTCGGGTCTTGTTTCTGCCGCATACGCCAGTATGGGTCTAATAGCAGCTTGAAATTTCTAAACCCAAGTATCTGAATCTGTCTTATTATCAACCACTTATTTACATTTTAGAGGTGTTTTAGATGTGGTCATGCATTTCGTCTAAGATATTGATAGAGTCATCCCGAGCGTTTTAGCAACTGTGTTAAATGTATAAAGAAGCCTCTGCAGATCATCTTCATTTTCCGCTATCAAAACTGCATCATCAGCATAGCATAGGATTTTTACCTCTCGACCTTCCATTCGATATACTCTTTTCCTTCGTACTTGCCTCATTATTTCGTCCATGATAATATTGAATAGTAATGGGCTCAGTGAGTCTTCTTGTCGTATACCCCTCTCTACAATTATTGGTTCTGTGAGTGCGTTGTCTTTGCCTGTATTCGGTTATTTCGGTGGTAAATATCTTCAATAGTTCTAATGATATTACTCGGTATTTTTCTGTCATACAGGAGATGCACTATATCTTCCAAACGTATCCGGTCAAACGCCTATTCTAGCTCTATAAAACAGAAGAATGCTGGTTTATTATACTCTATAGACTTTTCGGTTATCTATCTAATAACAAACACGGCGTCCGTACATGATCGTCCAGATCTAAACCCTTGTTGTTCGTCACATAGTGTAATTCGTTTATTTATTACATTCGGTATCAATTTAGTGACTAGTTTTAGAGTGGAAGACAGTAACACAGAAATGAAATGGTAAAACAAAGAGAAAAAAGCCATCTTTTAAATAAGAGTCCCAATCTTCCTGGAAATTCAAGCAAGATTCTTGTCTTGTCAGGTTTAAGTAATCTTAAAACAATACAAGTAAATTATTAAAGTCAGATGCATAATAATTGAGATTGTCAACTTAGTTGACAAATTAATTAAAGCAAGGTGGGTCATTATTTAATAATCTCTGCTTACACTATTACATTTTCAGAATTTGGTGGGCAACATATTTTAAATTATAAATAAAAAAGTCGACAAACTGTTTTTGAAAAAAAATGTAACTTCGTCGTGCAAGAAGACACGCGCGACGAAAAAACGTTTTCAGAACATCCTACTTTGACGAAAAAGAATGGGTTGTTTACCGTTTGTTTGATCAAGGGGTTTGTTATTTCAAACGGCTTGAATAAAATAATTAGCGGTCTCGGGTGATGATAAATTTTCGTTTAGAGTTACCGCTCCTGTTTTCGCCATTTTTACTGAATTATTTAAAACGATCTGATAGTCAAAACCGTTAGGCCCGGTCTTCACTGAAAGAAAACATTGAAATTTTATTTAATAAAAGCATATAAAAAAGTTGTTAACAAAAACTCGAAATGAAAATGACATTAAACATTTTATCAAAATCGTCGTAATTGCGTTATTTAATAAAAAAACTGCAAAATTGTTTTATGAACAGTATTTAAAATCTAATGCGAAGCTAACGATGAGGTGTTCAATTCCTTTTGATGTCTTTATAATTAAGTCAACTTTAAAATCTTACTTTCTGTCGATAATGTATTTAGTACCAGGAAACCAAAATCAAAGGGATGAAAATAAATGTTAACAAGAAGAAAGTAATGGTTTTTGAAAATGAAGAAAGCATGACAAACTGCGAGGTGTTAAATGAAGGAGAAAGAGTGGAACAAGTGAACGAGTTTGTATACTTGAGTTCAAAGTTTACAAAAGACGGAAAGTATGACTGTGACATTGAGCGAAGGGTGTAGGCAAAGAAACAAATGGGGGTCTCTGCATAACTTTATAAGTAGCCAGAACTTATCAAAAAAGGCACGACTGGTTGGGTATAAAAGAGTGCTGGTCGCTACACTTATATATGGCAATGAATGTTGGGTTTAGTAGAAGGAGTAAATTAATGATGCAAAGATAGGTAGTCTGAGAAGTATGGCCGGAGTAGCGTGTAAAGTCGGCAAATTTAGTAGCAGGTAAAGTCGGCTAATTGAGTAGCGGGTACAGTCAGCTAATATAGTAGCGAGTAAAGTCGGCAAATTTAGTAGCGGGTAAAGTCGGCAAATTTAGTAGCGGGTAAAGTTGGCAAGCAAATTTAGTCTAGCGTAAAGTCGGCAAATTTAGTGGCAGGTAAAGTCGGCAAATTTAGTAGCGGGTAAAGTTGGCAAATTTAATCTAGCGTAAAGGCGGCAAATTTAGTGGCAGGTAAAGTCGGCTAATTGAGTAGCGGGTAAAGTCGGCTAATATAGTAGCGGGTAAAGTAGGAAAATTTATTAGCGGGTAAAGTCGGCAAATTTAGTAGCGGGAAAAGTTGGCAAATTTAGTCTAGCGTAAAGTCGGAAAATTTAGTGGCAGGTAAAGTCGGCAAATTTAGTAGCGGGTAAAGTTGGCAAATTTAGTCTAGCGTAAAGACGGTAAATTTAGTGGCAGGTAAAGTCGGCTAATTGAGTAGCGGGTAAAGACGGCTAATATAGTAGCGGGTAAAGTCGGAAAATTTATTAGCGGGTAAAGTCGGCAAATTTAATAGCGGGTAAAGTTGGCAAATTTAGTTTAGCGTAAAGTCGGCAAATTTAGTGGCAGGTAAAGTCGGCAAATTTAGTAGCGGTTAAAGTTGACAAATTTAGTCTAGCGTAAAGGCGGCAAATTTAGTGGCAGGTAAAGTCGGCTAATTGAGTAGCGGGTAAAGTCGGCTAATATAGTAGCGGGTAAAGTTGGAAAATTTATTAGCGGGTAAAGTCGGCAAATTTAGTAGCGGGTAAAGTTGGCAAATTAAGTCTAGCGTAAAGTCGGCAAATTTAGTAGCAGGTAAAGTCGGTTAATTGAGTAACAGGTAAAGTCAGCTAATATAGTAGCGGGTAAAGTCGGCTAATATAGTAGCGGGTAATGTCGGCAAATTTAGTAGCGGGTAAAGTTGGCTAATTTAGTAGCAGGTAAAATCGGCTAATTAAGTAGCGTGTCAAGTCGGCAAATTTAGTATAGCGTAAAGTTAGCAAATTTAGTAGCAGGTAAAGTCGGCAAATTAAGTAGCATGTAAGTCGGCCACTATAGTAGCGGGTAAAGTCGGCAAATTTAGTAGCGGGTAAATTTGGCTAATTTAGTAGCAGGTAAATTCGGCTAATTAAGTAGCGGGTAAAGTCGGTAAATTTAGTAGCGGGTGAAGTTGGCTAATTTAGTAGCGAGTAAAGTCAGCAAATGAATAAAATAAGGAACAGTGAGATAAGGGAACGCTGTGGTGTGAAAGAAGATGTGGTAACAATGATATATAAAGGCATGCTTAGATGATTCGGTTACATAAGAAAGATGGATGAAAGAAATTAACGAAATAGATATACATGACAAGTGTCAATAAGGAAGACGGTATAGTTAGACCTAAGCCAACATATCTTAATCAAATCTAAATGTCAGGTCAAAAGTACTAGCAACCGACGAGTATGTATGATAGCGTCGATGAAAGTAGAAGAAGCAAAAGACTTGGAAAGAAAGTGTAAAGAAGTGGTCTCTGCTTGCTCCTACGTGAAAAAGGCGTGACTATTTGTATGCATGGAGACAAAGTAATAAAATCAATCCATTTATCGTTTAAACAAATAAAAACATTTAGACGATCAATATCAATTCTTAAGCAATGTATTTTTGCCGAGTTGTCAAATGTTGCAATCATTAAAATATTCTTCAAACTGGGTATATTCGCAATGATAAAAATGCTAAAATGAATTTTTGTCAAATGGTTTAATATTTAAATCAACCAATATTAATGTATTTAATTCGATACAATAGCGTGGAAAAGCTATGATGTGTTATATGCGAATAATCCTTGCCACAAATGAACGATTGTTCGATTTGTCAATATTAGTTTTAGTTGCACAATTTCCTGCAAAAGGAATTCGAGATAATGTCCATATTATCGCATTCCATTTAAAGTCTAATAAATTTTGGTGCGACTGTAAAATTAACAAGTGTTGGGAAAAAGCAAAATTCACATAGATATCCATTAACAAAATTTGTTGTAATTGATGCATACAGTGCGTTTAAAAAGTACCTATAGTTAAAGTCAGAGATAATTTTTCTCTTCCCGTAGTTATGTATCAGTATTATTAATATATCTAGATATATAATCACAAAGTCAGCCCATTTTTTTTTGTTTATGACGCTGTTCGGCGTTTGAGGTATTAAAACTGATCACTATTGATCAATCATTAATTTAAGTCTGGTTAAATCTTAAAATTAAATACTTATATACTACCAAATTTCTTCCAACGATGTCCTTTAGGTTGTTCTGTCTATAACATGTACACACTATACTCTGCTTTTAAAAACACAGCTTTACACGAGTTCGAATGGCTTGGTCCTCTTCAGTCTTCGAACTAGATGCTGATTGTTCAGCAGCTGAAGGGCTTCTACATTTTGATACCATGAAGCCACACTGGTTTCAGAATTTGATTGTAGATAAGTTTCTTCTTTCAAACGTGCTATAAAATCTATGAAGAACAGGAAATCTAGCGGTTCAGGAGGAATACCACCGGAATTAATTAAATACGGAACTGAGAAGTTGGGGCGAATGATACACGCAATGTTCCTCCGAGCACTAAATGGAGAAGAACTACCAGATGAATGGACGGAAGCCTACATAACGTCTATCCATAAAAAAGGAGAGAAAAAAAAGTGCGAAAACTACAGGGAAATCAGCGTAATAGCTTCGATGGGCCGACTATTTGGAAAAGTCGTCAAACAAAAATTAGAAGAACAGATACAAGGAAAAGTTGATGAAGATCAGGCAGGATTTACAGCTGGAAGATCATGTATGGACCATATATATACAATTCAACAACTCATAGAGAAAAAAATGGCCAAGAACAGAGAGGTACATTTTGCATTTGTGGATATCCGAAAGGCCTATGATTCTGTCCCTCGGTCTAAAATTTGGGAAGCCATGTTAGAAATGGGTATAACGCAGAGAATTATCAGAACAGTCCAAAATATGTACAAAAAAAATACCGTAAGGATTGAAGAGGGAAATAAACTAGCAAATGCCTTCAAAACAACTAAGGGTCTCCTCCAAGAATGCTCAACATCACCCACACTATTCAAAATATTTCTACAACAGACACTAAGACCATGGAAGAGAAACTGTGCAGGAATGGGAATACCAATTAGAAATGATCATCTGTATACTCTAAGCTTTGCCCATGATCAAGTAATCATAGCTCAAGATGAGGAGGATTTAGGTTTTATGATGCGGAAACTAGAGGAGGAATATGGGAAAAATGGAGTGGAAATCAACCTCGAAAAGACCCAATATATGTCAACGGCACAAGACAGGATATATCACCTAGAAATAGATGATAACCGACAGATCTCAGGAACAGACAAATTTAAGTACCTAGGGTTTATAATATCAAAAAGTGGAACAACAGAGGAAGAAATAAAAAATAGACTAGGTCAAACTAGGGCATGTATTAATCAATTAAACCCAATATTATGGGACCGCCACATAACCAAGACTAATAAAACGAGAATATTCAATTCAATAGTTCGCAGCATAATGACTTATGGAGCTGAAATGTGGGTGATCAACAAAAAAAACAAAGGGAAGATTGTAGCCACAGAAATGGACTTTTGGAGAAGGAGTTGTGGAGTGAACAGATTAGATCGAATAAGAAATGAGGAGATCAGGAGAAGAATGGAGGTAAAAAAAGACATACTAGAACACATAGAGGAAAAGAAACTAACGTGGTACAGACATGTTAGAAGAACTCCGGAGGATCGCTGGATACACCGGGTAACTGAGTGGAGTCCATTAGGCAGACGAAAGAGAGGTCGACCAAGGCGATCATGGAGAGACGAAGTGGATGAGGCGATGGAATTAAGAAACCTGCAGGACGGAGACTGGCAGGACAAGGACAACTGGAGACAAGAGCTGAAAGAAGGAAGGCAGCGACAGCTGTAGATATCCTGGATTATATATATATATATATATATATATATATATATATATATATATATATATATAAGTTTCTTATTGTGCAATGACAACTTGGAATTCCTTCCAATAAGTATTGATTTTTTAAACCTCTCCCTTTGACTTTCAATTAAATAATAAATTAAAAGGATAACTGTCAGAACTTAACATTTGAAATACCTTTGAAGAATACTTGCCTATAAATTAACTAGCAACGCCAAAAAAAAGCAACTACATAAGAAATAGACGATATCCGATTGAAAATTCACGTTAGAAGATTTTTAGATTTTTATCTCAAAGCAGCGATTGTTCAGTTTCACCATTCTTTCATTTTACCGACGATGTAACCCCTAATATTGGTAAAAACCGATTTGCTTTATTGGGTATTGTTAAAATTCTTATGCGTATTATCAGAATGAGCACGCCACTTATCTAAAACGTAATTGAATATTACACGTCCGGTATACCAAGTTATTTGATTGGACGTAAATCCTTTCTCATTTCAATTTTCGATTATCTAAATAGCCGCGTATACATATATTTACTTACCGCCATTTTAATTTGACCATTATAAATGGTATCTCAACATAATAATTAGTCGTTTCTAAAAGGAAATTAATGATCACGAATTTATCAAATCAAGCCAGCGACTGACATTTGAAGCATTGTTTATTGTTTATTCAGAGCCTACGTTCGAAAGAGTAACATTCAGTTACAAATTATTAGGCCGGTCGATGAACACGCGTCATGACTTTTTAGACAATTAAAAATAACCGGATTAGTTGGCGAATGTTTTTTCGGGTATTTTGGCCGGCTTATATCTGAGTGTCTACTCGACGTTTCGCCATCTCATGCGGATGGCATCTTTTGGAGATATAATTGTCTGCTTTTTAAGGAAGAGAGTTTATAACATTTTGTCAGCCTTAAAAAGCAAACAATTATATCTCCAAAAGATGACATCCTCTAGAAATGGCGACCTACGACGACCAAAATACCCGAAAAACCATTCACCAACAAACGATGGCCGCGAGAGCCTTTCACAATATGTAACCGGATTAATGTTAAAATATGATGTAATTAATATTTATCGAGTGCAATTTTGCACTATTATAAAAGCGAATAAGACTGAGACAGATATTTGAAGGAAAAAAAAAGGATGGATCATGGAGGAGACAAGAGAGGCATATAGATACACAGATATAATAAATACATTTTATAAAGGCACAAAGATCTGGTAAGATAAATAGAATTCTATTAGATTATAGATTGTATGGGGTCGTAAAGGCTGCATAGCTATATTTTTTGGGTTTGAGATATAGTACCTTGATTGTAAATTGTAGGGGGGGGGGGAGGGTCGTGAAGGCTATGCAGCCTCTCAAGCACCTTGACCTACCAGATATTTTGTGCATAACCCTTAATATATTCGAGGCCCGGGATTCCGAGACTTCGTACAAAGTTTATCAGTTTCCTTGAAGCTAAGTTTCTGACATCGAAGAGCTTTAAGAAGGCCCTTTCCAGGAACTTAAGCCTCTTGCTTTGGAGAGTTCACAGAAGGATTCTGAGCCAGAAAATTAATTATTTGCTCCTTTCTCGTTCCTAGATTACTGCTTCTTTCATTACACTTAAGTGTAGTGGTGGAAGGTTCATCATCACCTCTACGGCTGCAGTAGGGCACGTAAATATTGCCCCTGTGATTCCCAGACAAGCTAGCCGCTGCACTTTCTGCAGCTTGACTTGTGCTGAAATTTGTTGCATTTTTGGCCACCATATTAATGAGGAATAGGTGACCATGTGTTTAATGACCGTTTGGTATGACCGGTAGATCATTTTTGGTTTCAGACCACATGTCTTGCCAAAGACTCTGCGGCATGACCAGCTTGCCGCTTCAGCTCTGGAAAGAATGTGGTTAAGTAGGCTGTTCCATTTCAGTTTTTGGTCGATTATTACGCCCAAATATTTAACTTTTTTGGAAAATGTGAGCTGGATTTCATTCAGATTTGGGGCTTTAAGTTCGTACTTGCTCCTCCTCGTGAATGGAACCAGCACTGTTTTGCTAGGATTAAGTCCTTCCTCTGCGATCAGCTTCCGATTGTGTTTAGGGCTACTTGCATGCGATTGGACATTACTTTGTAGAATGCTAGTAACCAGACACACAAACAGAGCACTCTTCGATGGAGGAAGAGGTAAAAAAGATCGAAAGGGTATGCCAAAGAAGCGAACTTGAACGAGAAGAGAATAGAAAATTGAAGAATGGCTGCGGAATACAGAAGAAAATAAAATACCGGTAAAGACGGTTAAGAAAGAGGATTGAAAATATCAAAATGTATTGTAATTTATGAATGCATGGGCCTACAAGGCCTGTAGAACTTTGAAATATATAATTTGTAATAGCTGTATAGTTAACTACACTTTCCTTGTCACTCGCCCCTCTTCCCACCTTTAACTTTGTTGATTAAAAGCCACTTCGAAGAATAATTTATAATGTTTTTAATCAAAAACATAACTTAATTTCTTTAAATTTTCCTTCCTTCACAAATTCTTCCCCTCTAACCACGAAAACATTACCCCATCTTTAAGTATTTTTCTTCACAAACTTTTTCACATTTTTTATGTGAAAAAAGGGTGTATTGCAGCTGGGGGTGCATTTTATATTTGTAATTAATCTAGATATGAGTTCTTTGATATTTTATTTTTATCAAAAAAATATTGACAATTATTTAACATAATATCAATTGACCGGTCTAGGAAACCTAATAAGCTTTTTAATGCACCGGTGAAATTATGTAAATTTCTAACGATTATATAAATAATCCCTCGGAGTTTTTTTTATTATTAAAAGCAATAACCCTTTAACGATCGGGCATCCTTCAATTAAATTTTATTTCGATGGGTTCTTGAACGTTCGTATTTTTTGTTGTTTTTATGCGTTGATTATACCATATAATTTAAATGATTATTTTTTAAATAAACATTTTGTAGTGGTTATGATCACTTCAAACTTTTAATGAACTTTCACCAAAAAAAGTTGAAAAATCAATAAAAATATCATACATACAATTCATACAATGTATTCATTGTTTATTTTATATTTTGAAAGGAAATAATTTTTACTATTTTTTTTAGTGAACTAATAAGTATTAATAAGTATTTAATTATTTTTGTTGTAAGAATTGGTTTTGTGATAGATTTTTTATGCTTAGGTAATATTTAACTATTCAGTGGGAAGTTATAGTAATTGGTCCGATTTTGTGAATCCCGAATTTTGGCATATCTCCACATGTCAAAGTCCCCAGAGTCGAATACAATAGTTTTTAAGTGGACGTCTGTATGTACGTATGTGCGTATGTTCGTATGTTCGTTAGGAATTATTTTTCGTCTCGATTATCTCGAGAACAAAATACGATATCGACGTGGGACCAATTGCATTCGACGCATAATTACGCAATTTAGGACTATTTAGATTGTTAGCAAAATCGGTAAAGCTGTTTTTAATGGAGATTAAAAAAACTGAAAAAAATGGTGAATTTTCGGAATTATTTTTCGTCTCGATTATCTCGAGAACAAAAAACGATATCTACGACGGACCAATTGCATTCGACGCATAATTACGCGACTTGGAACTATTTAGATTTTCAGCAAAACCGCTTAAGCTGTTCTTATGGAGCATAAAAAAACTAAAAAAATGGTAAACTACCTGAATTTTGCAATTTATAAATTATACTATTTTTAATACAGAATTTTAAGATCTTTTGAATAATATGATTATTGCATGTTAGGAATATAGTTTTAAGAAACAAAAATAGGAATTGGAGAAATTTAAACTTTTGTCATTATTAATAGAATAGCATTGAAGACGCTATAACAGTGAAAATTTATTGTTAGTAATAATAAAGCATTGTTTATAACAATTAAATATTGTTACTAACAAATATACAAATGTGTCTCTACAATAAATGTATTAAAAATAAAAGGTCTTGGGTCTTGTTCGAAAGTGCAGCAAAAGGGAGATATGCGCCCCTGAAAATTCTTATTTATGAATGATGCAATTTTTAATCTGGTTGACGGGACTCTAGGAGTTTTATTTGATAGTTTATATCGCTTCATAGCAGTAAAAAAAATTTCAACGCCAAAAAACTAATTTAAAATATGAAAAAAAAAAATTGAAAACAGCCAACCTACACGGCCAATTTAAACGTTCGCCATTTTTTTGGCGCGCTTGGTGTGACGTAATAGTGTATAATAACAAACAAACAAGTGGAAAGGTTAGGTTGAAGATTATTGAAGAAGTATTGTAATTTGCTGAAAAGTTTTACAAGCTAAAACAAACATTATAAATAATACGTAATTACTTTAAATTTTACTCCTTTGATTTCAATAGACATAAAATCTGGATTTGATGTTAAAATTGTCATCCATTTTTGGTAAATTTTCTGATTTTCCAAAGTTTTTCGAGTTATTTTTAACAAAACAAATGTAATTTTACTTCTTAATGTGCAATAAAATAGTAATAAAACTGACTGAATCACAAACACTTACAAGCAAATACCAAATTCCTAACCTAACTACTCAGAGTCACTCGAAACACGATGTTAATGACATTTATTGATACAGACTTTACGTCTCATTCGCTCTGCAAATTACGTCGATTTTCAAATGTTTGAATTAAAAAAACCACGAATATAGATGCTGTATCGGCAGCTAATACAATCAAACACGTACAAAGAATGGATAAAGGAAGATTGACGAAACAAATTTATAAGGCGAGTGTGAATGGACAAGTCGGTGGAGGTCGACCTCGGCGAACATATCTACATTGTTTTGAAGAAAGGCCAGGTCAAGAGTACCAACAACCGACGAACATGTATAAGAGCACCGATGAAAGAAGACGAAGCAAAAGATGTGTGTAAGAATTGTAGCGGAAGTGGAAGGAAGTGGTCTCTGCCTACCCCTACGGAAAAAAGGCGTGCATGTATGTATGTATTAATAAATAACAAATCTGTAAGTTTATTAAGGTTGTGAAAAATGTTAAATGTCTTGTTCATCCTCAAAGGCATGTTCAGCAGGATATTTAATTTTAAAGATAATAGATATACCAAACGGTAAAATAATAATTTTCACTTTATTGTTCACTTAAAAATGACCCGTTCGCTATACAGTTGACGGTGAGAGATTATCCAACTTTTAATAATTTATTATATTATATTATTCCTAGTTACAGTTGAACTGATCTGTTTTTATACCTGACATACGCGTAATTGGCAAATTAAAAAAAAAGAAAAAGGTACCGTAGAAGTAACATGATCATCGGGGACCAAAAACCGAGTAGCTTAATAGATTATTTATTCTTTTCGGAGGCCTCACCAGCCCAGCAGGAGGGAGACACCACATCCGTAATTAAACTGGGCGGTACTGGCATATTAAAGGGTAATTACTGGCATTAGGATGTACTCTGCAGGCCGGAACATACATTTCACTTCCTGCTGGTGTTGGTCGGTATATAGTGGTGCCCTCTTTTTATGTATTGGCCCATAGTCATTCGCGTATATAACAGGACCGAACCTTAAGTAAATTCTGCTGTAAAATTTTACTTGCATACATAATTTTAGTCGCGCCCATTTCTCGTAGGGGGTGAGCAGAGACTTTTTTTCACTTGCTACGGTTCTTACACACGTCTTTTGCTTCTTCTTCTTTGATCAGCGCTTTCATACTTGCTCGTCGTATACTTATCAACCCATTATATTAGACCCCAAATTATACTTATCAATCCACAACGTTTTTTTTAAATAACAACGATTACAATTTGATCATTTTTGATCTAATTTATTTTACTAATGTCATTCTTAATGACTAAGGGTCTTACTTAATAGTAATAATTGACAATAGTATTTTGTTTTCTTTTTAAAAAAAAAGTTTAAAATACCCAACCGACACAGGACTTTAACGCCCGCCATTTTGGCTCGCTTGGTGTGTCGTCATATTATATGACAACAAACAAACTAGTAGAAAGATTATTAAAGAAGTATTGAAGAAGTAAATAAAGTATTGAAGTATTAAAGAAGTATATAATAAAATGTTTTTTCTCTTTCTGAGATGTGTGGACACAAGGACGAAGTGGTGTAAAATTATGAAAAGAGACATGGTGTCTCCACGAACTATATTGTTGCGAAGATCACTTTGAAGTATTTAATTTGTTTCCTAAAAATATATTTTTGTGCTACACATATCTTCTACCTACACAGTTTCGAAAAGACAATATTTGTACCACCTGTGTCATGTGTTACACTGCTTTTTACGCATTCTCTTTCCTATCCATTTTACAATTTAATATATTATGTTTATGTTTTCAGGTAGAGATACAGATAATTATCTATTTGGAGAATAAAATTATGCATTTGCAGGATAAACAAAAAACTTCCTCCCTCTATTTGCGCCTCCTTCTAAACAAAGTGTCAGTGTTAGTGACTCATCAACAGAATTATTTAGAAGCAGGTACTAGTTCATCTATATTTCACATATACATAGATACTGAAAACAAAAATGCTTGTGAAGCTGGTTGCAGCACTTCATTATCCAGTGTGTATTTTACAGTTTTTGCACTTTTTAAGAAAGAAATCATTACAATTAAAAATATTCATGAAGGCATAATTCTTAAGTAGTAAAGTTTATTAAAAATTATATTTTATCCTTATTTGAATCGCATGCTTATTCCTTATTGGTTCATGATGGTCTTTATTCTAAATCTTTTGGTCCACATAAAAATCTGGTCAATGGTGGTTTGCAGTTTTGTTATAGTAAGCTGTATCATCAGCTGTAGTATTGGTTGCTAGGTTCGAGATGTCACTAGTGTATAAGAGGTAAGAGACTGGTCCTAATACACTTCCTTGTGACACACCCGCTTTGATTTCTCTTATTTTTTGTGTGTGCAAAGTACATGCCTATTATACACTGAAGGCATTGCAAATAGGAGATTACAAAAATTTGTTTACCTTTTTCTTGAAGAGTTGCAAGATAAATTATATTATTTTTATAAATCATAGATATTGAGAAAAATCCTAGTTGTAATAATGTCCAAAAATGTCCCAGTCAAAACCAAGGCTTTAGCATTCATTGTCAATGGAAGAAAATCGAATTTTTTTTAAAACAATATTTATTTTCTTTTTCTCTGTAGCAATACAACCCGGGGTGGGTTTTGGCTGCCTCCACTATTTGCCTCCATCTCGTCCGGTTTTCCGCTGTCTCTTACCACGTGTCCACTCCCAGTATGGAGAGGTCCTTTCAGATGTTATCTCGCCATCTTAGTTTTGGTCTACCTAGTGGCCTTCTTCTTTGAAGAGCTTCTTCCCATACCGATTTAACCAGCCTTGTATTTCGGCTTCTTTGTACGTGCCCTGCCCATCGTAGTCTACTGCCGGGGTCCCCCAGGGTTCCATCCTGTCCCCCGCCTTATTCCTTTTACACATCAACGACCTCTTGAAAACCACCACGAACCCCATTTACAGTTTCGCAGACGACAGCACACTTGTCTCAACTTTCACATCCTATCAATCACTTTCGGTGAATGATACAAATAGACTCAGGCAGGAACAGGTTAATTCCATCAATAGAGATCTTAAAGCAATCGTCGAGTGGGGAACCAACAATCTTGTTCAGTTCAATGCCCAAAAAACACAAAGTGCCACGTTTTCCAAGAAAGTGAATTCCTCAAATCATCCCATCACAATGTCCGGAAATACCCTTGAACCAAGTCCCTCCATCTCGATTTTGGGAGTCACGGTGTCCAATAATATGTCTTGGCATGACCATGTTGCTAACATCGCAAAGTCGGCAAGCCAGAGGCTAGGTTTTCTGTGGAAAGCCAGAAAGTTTTTTACTCCTGATCAACTGTTGACGACGTACAAGGCTCAAATCCGACCTCTACTGGAGTATTGCTCGCACATTTGGGGTTCAGCACCAAGGCATTCTCTTCGTCTTCTAGATTCCATTTAGAAAAGAGCCATTCGCTTGATAAACAGCTCAACTCTCACAGATACCCTTCACCCTCTAGAACATAGAAGAAGAGTTGCAGACCAGTCATTGCTCTACAGATATTTCCATGGCAGATGCTCCAGAGAAATAAGAACTCTTGAACCACCATTGGCCACATTCGGCCGAAGAACTCGGCACGCTGATCAGTCTTACCCATTTACTCTTAAGATTGACACTACAAGGACCAATCTTCATCAAGAATCCTTCTTTTACAGGGCTGCTACGGAATCGCTTTGATCTCTTGGATGATGCCCGGGCTTTGGTACAGTTGCGCAATATTTATTTTGCACATTATTAACTAGTACGTTTGGGCTAGATCAATCCTGCGCTTTCGTTTGTATATCAGAAGAGTAATGAGGCTGCTGTTAATGTGTTGAAATTTTGATGGGCATTAATTTTTCAGGAATAAGCAAATGTAAATGGTTAATATGGTTGTTAACGTGTATTGTGTCGGGAAAATGGAGCTGGGTAGATCAAAATTCAAAACAAACAGATTAGGTATATAACCGAAGAATTATTTGGATACATTATTCACGAAGTTTACTAATTAAATTGAGATTCGTTTTAATTCGTTTTACAGTTTTCCTCTTCATAAATCACGCAATAAAATTTTTTAAATTAATCAAATACAATACGAATATTAAATATCTTAGTTGACACTTTTGGATGGGGTTGAATAAGTTATTATTTAGTAATAG
This sequence comes from Agelastica alni, assembly GCA_950111635.1. Taxonomy (NCBI): domain Eukaryota; kingdom Metazoa; phylum Arthropoda; class Insecta; order Coleoptera; family Chrysomelidae; genus Agelastica; species Agelastica alni. Next base: position 7,839,391 of record OX467719.1, on the reverse strand, counting down.
CTACACCAAAAATGTAGTTCAGTTCTCGTTTATTTTATCCGCCCAGTATGTGGTTCATTTTAAAATGACGTGGTATCCTTTAAATTTTTGCGAACCAATGGCAGCTATAGGTATGAGAATTTCCACAAAACTGTGAAGTGTAATGATGATATCTGATCAAATAACGGAACGATATAATGGCGTTAAAAAAACGTGGTTAAAACGTTTCAAGCTAATGTCAACAAGAATTATTTTACCTTATTCGATTAAGCAAGGTTTTATTGTTTTACCTCCAAGGAAATCTTAATAAAAAAAAATAAATTTCATAGAGTTTTTTGCTAAGATACCGGTAAAACCGATATATCTCTGTATATCGTAAAGGCAGTTAGTTCATCAGCATATAAAGAAAGAATTAAAAAATGAACTTCGGCTAAACTGAGGTGGTTCCAAGATTTTTTATTTGTATCATTTACGTTTTGCTATTAACGTTAATCAGATCTAGAAGTGCAGTAAGACTTAAAGGAAAACTGTCGATCTTTGTTACAATCAACAGTGGTCTCAAACAGGGAGATGCGTTATCCCCATTTTTCTTTAACATCGCTTTGGAGAGCATTGTGCGAAAGGCAAGTACAGAAACGCTTCTCTTCAGAAACCAGGGTCCTCGTATTATACTGGCTTTCGCTGATGATATAAATATAGTGGAAAATACAACTGTCAGTGTCAAGGAACAGTTCATAAAACTGGAAAAGGCTGCAAAAGAAGTTGGACTTCGTATCAACGAAGATAAAACAAAATATATGGCTACAACAATGGACGTGACAAGGGACCACTACAATTTTTCAGTTTAAATATTTGGGAGCTACGATCATCTCTTCTTCTTCCTCTTCGGTTAGCTCTACAACCCAGGGTGGGTCTTGGCTGACTGTGCTACTTTCTTTCAATAGTCTCGATCTTTCATCAGACCTGTATCGAAAGAAATGTGTAAGAGAGAGAGAGAGAGAGAGAAAGTTAATCAGTTACTTTTGTTGCATCTTTTATTAGTAAATACAGTCCACTATATCTGCAACTCACCCAGTAGTAAACCAAAATAAAAAATATTTTTATTTGTGAAACACGTAAACAACTTTTTTTATTAAAATTTTTACATGGTAGCTCTAATATTCAACAAACAAACAACTTTTTAACATTGGTTAGCATCTAATTTTTTACAGCGAACGCAGACTCGCTCATACATAAATCTGAGATATTTCCATTTTCATTAAAAGTTTCCAAGTCAAAATTCAAATCGAGCAGAAATTTTATCTGTGTTGCGTTTTAAACGTATATATATATAAGAATACATTTTAAAGTTAAATTATAAAGTTTCGCCTTTGCCTTCATATAATTCGAACTACGTAAGTCGTTGAATAGAAGAAACTTTTTATAAAATTCTATTAATTTTTTTTTAATAAAGGAAGCGTTTTAAAAACGGATAATAATTTAGAATTTCTTAAATACAGTTAAACTACGATTAAATTCTTTGAAACAATTCGCAAGTTTTTTGTGCTATAAAACTTGAAATTTATGATCATAAAAAAATAGCTTAGTAGTAAAGGACGTCACTGCGCATATCATTTATAAGACCCTCTTGTAGTTTTTGTAATTAAGATATATAACTAGATTTGTTTTTATCAGTCATGCTTGGGCTTTTTTTTCATTAAATTCCACTAGGTTATTGGACCCCCATTCCAGAATCCCGGACAAGTCCTTATTTATTTCGTTCACATTCCTAACCCGTTCGTTTCTTGTTTCACGGGTTGGTATAGGAGCTCTGGAAGAGAAAGTGGTATGAAGGATACTGTCGTCAGCAATGGACAAGATGTTTTTTCGTGCAACTGGTTAATGTGAAGCAGAAATAATGTTGGTGCCAGGACAGATTTCTGCGGCACCACATCATTTATTGGTAGATTATCAAAAATAACTCCATAGACCACTACGTAAAGAGATCTATCTGAGAAAAAGCTGGATAACAAAGAACACAACTGGGGAGGCAAAACATAAAATGGGAGCTTGGAGAGGAGTCCATTGTGCCAAGCACGATCAAATGCTTTGGAGTTATCCAGTACCAATGCTAAGGTTTTACCATATTTCTCAAAAGATAGCTGCCAAGTGTGTGAGACGTAGGCAAGCAGATCGTCAGTTGATCTGTGATGACAAATACCATATTGTCAATCATTTACAATCCCTAAGCGTTCCAGGTATTTGATAAGCTTGATGTTCATAGCCTTCTCCATGACCTTTGAGATAATAGATAGCAATGCAATAAGTCCATAGTCGGTAGATAAGGTCTTTTTGCTCTATAAATTGGTTATATTCGCGCAATTTTCCAGGACGATGAAAATATTCTCAAATTATAGGAGAGGTTAATTAATTTACAAAGAACTGGCATTAGTTTGGGGGCACATTTCTTGATAACGATTGGAGGGATGCCATCAGATCCACTGGGTTTATTGGTATTAAGATCTTACAAAATGCGTCTTATAGTGCAATGGCGAAAGATGATTTCAGGCATATAACAATCAATAATAGCAATATTCGTGGGTTGTTTTTCTGATGAATCCAGGGCAGAATTTTTAGCAAACATGTTTCGCTTTTACCTGTACGTTCATGGCTAAAGTCCCATCATCCTTTGTTAGAGCAGAAAATGAGCTGGACGTGAAATTTCTTCCCACAGCTTTGGCGAAAGACCAAAAAGAACGAGAACCGTTATGGATTGGAATTATAAGGGACAACTTAATAAGGCCACATTTTCTGCATCAGTCATTAAATGAATTGCTTACACTAGTTTTAGACAGAACATGTGGTTCATGCACGATGGTGCTTCAGTACACTTTGGTCAGATACAATGGGCCAACAGGTTTAAGTGTCACCGGAGGCAATAGCCAGACGGACCTAAATATGGGTGGTGTTTTTAGTAAGTAGACATGACACCTAGTCAGGGAAGCCTCACAGTAGACCTTGAGCTTTTGGACTCGTAAAGGATTTTCTCCACCTCTGCAAAAAAAACCCACTTTAGTCAGACTTTTAGGCATGCCATCCCAACCGTTAATTGGTCGAGGAGGGCCACAACACTGGCCTCGATATCGATATCTCTAGAATTAAATCACTTCCGCTACGGTTCATACACACATCTTTTGCTTCCTCTACTTTCATCAGGGCTCTCATGCATGCTCATCTTTTACACCACAGCGTTCTCTTATCTCTCTATTTTTTACTTTATCCAACCGAGTCACTGCGGCTATACTTCTTAAACTACTCATCTCCGCAGCATTAATTCTATTTTCATGCTTCTTCTGCCAAACCCAACATTTACTATCTTACATAAGTGTAGGAACCAACACACCTCTATGCACAGCCAGACGTGCCTTTTTAACACTTTCTGGCTGTTCATAAAGCTATGCAGTTTATTATTTAATAAAGAATAAAAATCAAAACAATGTATTTTTTATTCACCGATTCTTTTGATTCCAGGAAAAAACTAAATCTCGAAAATAGATTTAATACTAAAAAAGGGATGCTAATTTCACCCCCTTACAATGTAACAGGAATGTTGAAAAAATACCGGTGGTCCTTTGCAAGTGCACGGAAATTACAAAATTTTAAGTTTTTTTCTCCACTTAAATTTAAGAAAAAAAATTAAACTTAATTTTACTCACCACCTTTTAGATCTCGATAGGGGGTGAGCTGAGAAAATTTTGTTATAGAAAAGATCCATCATAATTTCATACAGGCAATCACCTCCTGAATTTTTTGCATGATTTTAAAAACACCCTGTATAAACACTTTATTTGGACATCGCTTCTTAAAATACATCAAAAAGTCGTTTATTGGAGACACCGTGTACACACAAAACGAAATGGTAATCTTATTTTGACATATACTTGTATTGTCATAAATTTTAACTGGTAATTGTTGTTTTTATTAAATAGGAATACCTTTTTAAGAAGGGTCCAATTAGTTGGTATCTCATCTTTTTAGATAACTGAGAAGGAAATTCAAGTAATTAAATAAAATTATGATAAGTCAGGCGATAAAAATTAAAAAAAAAAGTAATTTGTCGAGTTGTCACGACGAAACGAAATATAGAAATCGGGAAGTAATTATTTATCACAAACAGGATAAATAATAGTTGTGTTTAATACGTTAATAGAATCGATGCTACGAGGGGGTCTTCTTTTTCTCCTCAATAGACGTTGGCGATCATTCTGACCCAGATAAATTTGTTGACGAAATAGCTCTGCTGATGTTTTTCCAATCCATTGCCTAAGATTATGTAACCATGATATTCGGCGCCTTCCACAGGACCTTTATTGCCATCCATTTTACCTTGCATAACCAGCTGCTGTAATTCATATTTTTGGTTACGTATTATGTGTCCAAAGTATGCAAGTTTTCTTTCTTTAATGTTATTCATTAATTCTTTTTCTTTTTGCATACGGTGCAAGACGGCTTAATTAGTTATGTGATCTCCTCTCCATGTTCTTTCTTGTTTGTGTTAACCACTCTCTTCTGGTGGTCTTCCGCGCTTTCGCCTGAATTTTGGTTGCCATTCTAATATCTTTTTGGGCCATCGATCATCTTTCATACGTCTTACGTGTCCATACCATTTAAGTCGTTGTCTCTCAATTTCCTCCGTTATAGGTGTTTCTGCTGCCATTCTCCTATTTCTTATTTCATTGTTTGTGACTTGCAACCTTGATACCCTACAATTCCTTCGTAGGAAGTCCTTCTTTGCCTATCTCTTTTTGTTACCTCCCATGTCTCTGAGCCGTATAATAGTATACTTTGTACAATAGTTTCATATATTCTTTTTTTTATTCATTTTTGGATATTATTTGACCACAGGAGAGAGTTTAGTTTATTTATTGCTTGTTTTCCCTGATTAATGCGATGGGTTATTTCTTTTTTGCTGGATCCTTCCTTTGTTATTTTCACTTCTAAATAGGTGTAGTCTTGACAAGATTGAATCATATTTTCCTCTATTTCTAGATCAAGCTAAGAGGGAATCAATTGACAGATACTTAGTTTTAGAAAAGTTTATCTTTAAGCCTGCATCTTTATGGGTTTCATTTATTTCCGCATCATGGATTCCATATCATATGTGTCGTTAGCTATTACAATTTGGTCATCTGCGAAAAGTAAGGTGTGATGAGTCCAAGATATTCTCAACATGCACAAGCACCACATCTCAATCGCCTCAAGTCTTTTGCAAGCTGCATCCGTCAATGTCCATGATTCAACACCATACATTAATATTGAAAATATGTAACATTTTAATAAACGAGTTCTTTGATTTAAATTAAGTTTCATATAACACAGGGGAGAGTTTTCATGCGATTCAAGTAAGATCTGGCTTTCTCGATTCGTATCTTGATCTCTTTTATTTGGTCCCAATCGTTATTTAGTGAGTTAATGGTTGAGACTGTCTAAATGGGGGAATTTCTAACGTGAAACTGTACGTTCTGAGCGGCTTGTTTTCTTATTATCATTACCTTTGTTTTGTTTGTGTTTAATCGCATATTATATTTTTCGCACATACGAGGGGGGTGCGAAATTATAATCAATTAAATACCAATAATTGTGTACACTTACTGTCTTTTTTTATTGACGTTATTTCGTATTATTTACAGAGTCAGTTAAAAAAAACCGAGTTGTAAAATGAGTAATTATCTTTTTTTACGACACAAGAGACGCATGTCGAATCTATTAAAGTTGTACCCTCCCTTGTGTCGTCTACCAGCCATCATTCTTCTTTATAACTCTGTGGATCTTTTTTTTTATTATTTTCTTAGTAGGTTCGAAAGGATTAAACTATAAGATGAGTTGTTTATTAAGCCGCATTAAGAAATTTGTCAGCGGCGCTCAAAGGGGTATATAAAACTTGAATTTATAAAGAAAGAGATCTGTCAGCGGGCCCTACCACGTTCCCAAAGTCAGCAGATGTGTTGTGTCGATTCAAACCGAAGTGGGTACCAGTGGCGTATCGTAAATATATATAAATTGATAGTTTCGAAATCATTAAGGGTTGCTCTTTTCGCCAGTGACAGAATAAAAAAATGCTCTCAATATGGTAACTAGTATTATCCACAACCAAAACGCTATTTAGTCTTATATTCGGAACGAGTTGTGTTCGTACCCGCTATAATTTATCTTTTTCGTCTCCTGTAAGGTATTTTTAATTTTTTTTCCAGATTTACAGTGTTAATCCAGGCATTTTTTTTTATGAGAATCATAAAGATAAGTTTTGTCGGTTTAAATGAGTAATTTAAAAAGTAATTTTCTTAAAGTTGACTTCCCACCTTTGAAATCTACTTGTGCATTGCGAACTGTTTGTAAAACTGTTTTGAAAGTCAGCTTTCGTATTACATGAAAATTATCAACGATTTTTTTAATTATTTGTCCTTGTTTTTCTGAAACAATGCCTTTCGTTCGATGTTTTCGGAGATGAAATACAAGGTTGCTTACCTGATTCTATTCTTTGAGCCTTATACTGAACACTGTCCTTTTTTAGTTTACGGCATACCCATTTTCAATTTGTATTTGAAATAAAAAAATATTACAACAAAAAAAACCCGAAACCCACACAACTTCTTCTTCTTCCAGTGCCTGTCCGTTACCGGACGTTGGCGATCATTCTGGCAATAATTATTTTATCAACTGCGACTCTAAATAGACCCATGGTGAAGGTTGCAAACTAAGTTCTCAGGTTTTTAAGCCATGAGATCCTTCTGCTGCCTGGTCCCCTCTTTCCAAGCACCTTTTCCTGTAGGATAAGCTGCAACAGACCGTATCTTTCGCTGTTTCTCACGATGTGTCCTAAGTATTCCAATTTCCGACTATTGACTGTACTCATGATCTCCATTTCCTTGTTTAAAATGTCGAGTAGTCTTTTGTTTGTAACAAGGGCTGTCCAAGGGATTTTTAGTCGATACAGCCACATCTCAAATGCGTCCAACCTTTTACTGGCTGCATCTGTTACAGTCCATATAGGAGCACAGGAAACACGTAGCATCGGAGAAGTCGTATTTTAGTAGTTAAATTCAGAAGGTGGCATTTAAACAATTTCGACCTTTTAAGGAATGCAGCACGAGCACTCTCTTTTCGACAACGTATTTCGAGAGAATGATCCCAACTCTCGTTAATTGTAGTTCCCAAATATGTTGTAGTCTCTACCTTTTCAATAACTGTATTATTTATAATAAGCTGGGGTGATGGTGGATTTTTGCTCATCACACAACTACTAAAACTAAACCACACCCATAACCTCCTTTTACATGACTACATATTCTCCCTTAAAAATATTTGCGCGTGCAAACCGTAGGTTTTTTTTGACGTTTTATCCTATGATTTTACCGGAAGTTGTTACTAGCAATAATACTTCAAAAGTACATAATAATTAATTTTTTCAGACTGATGATATTCTAGTGACGATTAAAGTACAATTTTCTACGATGTTCAAAATTATTTTTAGATAGTTTTAATAAAATATAGAAATATTTACTTTACAATTAACTCAATTACTTTTACCAGTGGCGTAAGCCACGATATTCGATATCTTTGAATGGACTTGTCAGTCTGAAGTCATGAATTATTTTCACAAAATAGTTCTTAAATATAAAAGAAATTTTTTCATTATTTTTCATAAACCCTGTATACTGTCAAAAAATTACTAATTAGCTTTAACCACTATAATCAGCTATTTTTATTTGGTCTAGGAGATATGTCAAAATATTTTGTTTAAATTCGCCATGATTTTTGATCCGTGTCAAATTTTCATGATTGTGTAAGTAGTTTCTAGTATAGAGATAATTTATGCTTGTCGTGGCACACACTGTACAATGTCACGTTACCAACAGATGTTTTCTAGCTAAAAAGTAATTTAATCATAATCAAATGATTATGACACTGTGGTGGCTTTTACAAAAATAGCCCGATGGAACTTCGATGTCGTTAAATAAAAAAAAAACTGTTGTGTTACGCCCTTGTAATTGTCGCATGTCTCAGCTATCGTGGCTTTTCTTGGGCAGGCACAACTAATCCGAGACGTGTCTCTTAATCCACATTTTTTTCTTTTAATTAAAAACGGATCACTGTCTCCGCCATTGCCGTTACGGATGCTTTAACAATTTTCTGGGAACTTTTATTAGCTGCTGGTCGTGTCAGTGTCGCGCAAACCAATAAACATTTTTATTAAAATCAGATATTCAAATTTTTAGAAATTAAAATGTACAAGTTACAAACAAATAATAGGATCCAAAAGATATTGATGAATAATTAAATTTTATAAAAAAACGTGTTCCAAATTACAGTAAATAGTTGCTGGTTCCTACACTTCTGTATGGTAATGAATGTTGGGTTCGACAGAAAAAGCACAAAAATAAGATTAATGCTGCGGAGATGAATAGTCTGAGAAGTATAGTCGGGGTGACTCGGTTGGATAAAAAGGGTATGTTTAAAAAAATTATAAAAATATTATTAATTCATATAGAATTTTCAAGAATGGCCCTAAATAATTCAGTATGATTGACAATAATTTGAAATAATTTAAAACGATCGAAAATCTAAAATGTTCTAGAATATTCCAGGCTGTTTGATAAAATTTTCGAGAGTCCCTATTCTAGAAAGTTTTGAAATGATTTAGATCGCTCAAGAATAATTTAGTATCATGCGTATTAAAAAAACATTGTTGGGATTAAGGATAAAAGTGACGGTGTATTACTTTAGAATGAATGAAGATTTTATTCATTGGAAGATTTTATTTATCGAAATAGAGTTTTCGGAAGTGTGTCTTAACACCATCAAGTATCGGAGAGAACTGACTGCTTGCGACATTATTACTACAGTTGTCCTATTTCATCCTGTAACATTTAGTGTTAATTAGTCAATACAATGCTCGAATTGTACCTGATTTTTATGACTCATAGTTCGAATATTTTAAACTATACCTCTCGAAAATAATAAAATAAAACCTTTTTCAAGGGTAAAATTGTGTTCACGAAATGTTACTTAAAAAGGAAAACTTTTACTTTCAGAATAAAACATTTCAAATATTATATCTTGAAAAGAATGATTTTTGTATAGACGAACTCCATATTTCAACAAACATGCATACAATTTTTATCTTCTAAAATATAGATAGAAGGCTGAAAATTATAACACATAAAATAAATGTATCTATTAGATATGAATTACAAGATGTACGAAAAAAAAACGCAGCTAGTCCTTTATGTAATTATGCAAGTTTTATGCAATGATGTTAACATAAATATTTTTAAGGCGATCGGTAAGAAATCTGGGACCGTTTCAGCGTTGAAACAAATAGTTTGACCCTCGTATATCGATTATACAAAGAACAATTAAAGAACCCTTCAGGACGGATCAAGTTTGCTTCACGGAATTTTATTATCACTACGTTTAATCGCAATTTTGTTGACTTTAATGGTGAATCTTGAAATTTCATTTTCGTTTTATTTGTTTTGCTGTCCACAATGACATTTTCTCATTTATCGGTTGTACTTATAGCAAGGAAAAAAATCTTCACGGATTATTGACAGAAGACAGTTTATTGTATGTTACCAACCTGGAATTTTTTACAGACCTTACTCACCATTGTGGGCACGTTTTGTTTTATTTATTAAATTTCGTACTATTTTTTTGTAGGTAAATTTTTTTTTTAAATACCATCTTTGTTTACCGTATTTACTATTCTTATTATTCGAACTTGCACAAAGGTAGATTGCATATAAATTTTTATTTGTTTTGTATTCCCCCATTTTTAAAACCCCGATAAAAATAAATTCCATTTTTAAGTGCCAACTATAAACAATCTAATCAGTTTGTTTATTTTCACAATAATAAACAAATTTCATATCAGAATAGCTCCCTCCATTTAGTGGTCGATTGTAAAAATTAAAATTGTTGGGTTATTTAGATTTTTTCAGAAAAATATATCTCCGTAAGTTGGAACCGTGTGAAAAACTTTTTTATTATTAATTTTAGGAAAAAAGTTATTCTTCATAAAAAGTTCTGCATGTATCAAAATCTGATATACAACTATTAAATTTCGGTCGTATACGAGGTCTGTCAAAAAATATGAATTTTGCATTTTATTTGCAAAATAAATGCATACGCATTCATTACGTGTTTAAATCGCAAAATTGTTAGACAAAATTAAAAAACTAAATGGTTATCATGTTTTAAAGAATTACAAAAGTCAAATGTTCATTCATAATTTATTATGTAGAAAAATTGGTAAAAAATAATAAAACCTAATTTTTCATTGTAAGTTGTTTAACCTATTTAAACGTGGTTTTTAGTTCTGATCAACTTTTTTTAATAACAATTTTCGATTTTGTCAAAAATAAAGGTGCTTTACTCTTGTGCAAAATTCATATTATTTGAAAAACCTCGTATACGACCACAAATTTTTATATCAGATGATTTTATTTTAGATTTTAGAACGTGCAGAACTTTTTATGAAGAATAACTTTTTTTCATAAAATTATTAATAAAATTTTTTCCATATGGTTCCAACTTACGAAGACATGCTGTATAAAAAAATTAAATCTGATTACACCAGAAATAATAAATATTCAAAAAAAGATCCAAAATCCACGCCTCTGTATACGGATGAACTCTTAATTTACATATCAAATGTATTAGTTGCCATAACACTCGAGCATACAGTTATTCTATCAGTGGGTACCTAAATAAACTCGTACTTTTTTGGGTGTGTACCTATAAACAAATATTTACAATAAAATTTATTTTTTTTACATTTGAATTTTTCCCTCTCCTCATCTAACCCTCGTAAGGGTGTAGTGACATCATGTCGCGACTCTTTGAACGAGCTGCTTCCAGGACTCTCTGTCTTGGGCATAATAAACGGCTTCATGCATATTCTTCCCTGTTAAAGTTTTAAGTTGATCTACCCATCGTGGCAGTGAGCGTCCCCTAGGTCTTCGTCCCTCGATTTTTCCATTCCCTCTGCTCTCCTGGCAATGTGTCCAAAATATTTAAGGTACTGTTGACTGACAATGGTCGGCAATTTTGTTTCTTTGTCCAGTTGTCTTAGAATCGATTCATTGGTGCGGCGAGCAGTCCATGGTATTCGAAGAAGCCGTCTATAGCAACACATTTCTGAATCAATGATTCAATTCTTCGTCGATCTGCTGAGTGATTGGACCAGCCTAACCTTGGTTCTTGCGGTGTCCCTCCAGATGTAGAGTTTCTCGCCATCGCTATGCGCCTTCGGATTTCGTGCTCACATTCGCCGGTGTTCGTCACAATAGATCCTAGATACTCGAAGCGATGGACAACTTCGAAGTCCTTGTGATGTTAAGACGATCTACGATCATCACCTTGGTCTTGTACTTGTTTATTACGAGACCACTTATTACGAGTATACTGCGCTTTGGTTTTCTAATCTTGGCATTAGAGTTCACATTTAAATTTAGTCATTCAATATTTTTTTATGAAAACTGACCGCGATTTCATTGCCATCAGATAGCGCTGCGATGACATTTAGCAATGGGGAAAACATTACTAAGGGAATATATTTTTTTTAAGTCTTTTGTTTAAAAATATATTTTCCTACAACTGATACTGGGCGCCGGCGACAACGACGAGGAGCTAGCAGAGGAGAATCGACAAGCTGGAGAAATGCTTTGAGGTGTCGTCAGCTTTACCACCGGAACCTCTGTTACATCGACTCACTGAGAAATATTTTTTCTCACGGCATTTTACCCACACCTCATACATTTATATATAGAATCAACAAAAATCGACAAAAACTTAGTTGGCTGCTGTTCAGCTATAAATAGTTCACAACTGTCAAATTATAGAAGTTTTAAAAATTTTAAGGTAGTTTTCATTCGTGTTTTGATAAAAATCGCAATTTCCATTGAATATTATTTTAATAAGACTCGTATACCTATTTATAAAAAATAATATGGATACTGACAGTAGTTATAATACTCCGCCAGAGATTTTGGAAAAAGTTGCAAAAGTAACGCTAGATTTGTCGCCGGATATTTCCAGAAAAAAGTATGAATTGGCATACGAAAACGGGTATAAAAAATAACATTGATACATGCACATATCAAAAATTACGTCCATTTTTAAAAAGACAAATACGTCCCCAGAAAACGTTTCTTTTCAAATTACCAGCAACCAAAATGTACTAGACAGGTAGTCGTCATTAACAAATTTGGTAATATGGCTAAGACAATTGCAATTTTTTCAAAATTGAAAAATCCCCATCTATATACAGGTCACTACTTCAAACTTCGGCGACAATTTTAGTAAATGCAGGAGGGGACATATTGACCTTAAAGCGCCATGAAGGATGGCAATCCAATACCGTGGCAGTAGGATAAATCGGGGTCTATTAAAAATAAAATTAACGTTGCTAATAAAATCGTCAAATCTATTAAACAACCACTCGAACTCTTTACTGATATGGAGTTAGAAAAATGCTCCGTATATGAATGATCAACCCTCAACTTCTACAATTAATATAAAAGAAAATTTGCCAAAAAGAAATGACATTCCAGGTTTGACAATACAAAACTGTACAAATTTTACTATTAACTATAACTTAAAATAAATTATTTAACTGTTAAGAGATATGATACTTTAATGTTATTTTAGTTTTGCTAACCATAAAAACAAATACTAAGGTACATTACTTGTATTATTTAAAGTGCAGTTATAGGAAAGGTTAAGTGTGCAACATGTGGGGAAAGCACTTTTTTTCACTCGTGAGAAAAGTTGAACTTTCTGCACTTGTAGCACGATATACTAATCTTGATAGATAGTAAAAATAACTAATGAAATGGTTTCTTATGTAGATGACACTGCAATCATAGTTCGTGAAGTTACTTGGAATTAAAGCACCATTAATGTATACCTAAATGAGATAGCATCCTGGCTATACCTAAATGAATTATATTTAAACATACATACATACATGCAGTCGCTCCTTTTCATCGTAGGTGTAGGCAGAGACCACTTCCTTTCACTTGCTACGGTTCTTACACACATCTTTCGCTTCTTTTACTTTCATCAGTGCTCTCATATATACTCGTCGGTTGTTGGTACTCTTGACCTGTCCTTTTTTAAAACAATGTCGATCTGATCGAGATATCTTCGCCGTTCGTTAAAAAAAATAACTTATATGACATTTGCAACTTATTGTAGATATTAGTGTGCACTATAAGTATTTAAATTAATAATAATAATCGGTTATTTAAAGTCTCTATACAATGGTGTTTAAATTTTAAACTTCCGCTCATTACTTATTGAGAAATTAGATTTTAAATGTGAAACTTCTCTTGGAAAATATGTATGACGAAGATCATTTTTATTTTCAACAGGACGGTGCTCCTTCGCAATATGCGGCGATTTTTCGTCGGTATTTGGACCATCGTTTTCCACGGCATTGGATTGGGAGAAGAGGCAGCATTGAATGGCCTCTACGATCGCCAGATTTATCGCCACTCGATTTCTTTTCGTGGGTACATCTGAAAAGTAAAATCTATAAAACACAACCAGCGTCGTTGGAAGATTTGCGTCAAAGTATCGTTGACGAGTGCCGTCGAATTACTCCGGAAATTCTTGGGAATGTGCGTGAACGTTGTGAACAAAATATTTATTATTGTATGGAAGCGGGCGGTCATCAGTTTGAGTATTTAATGAATTAAGTAGTAAGTAAGCAACTAAAATAATTGAAATTTTAACATGTAATTTTTTTTTAAGTATTGGGAGAAAATGTAAAATTTAAAGACTATTGTAAAACGAATTGTAAAAGCTTTCAAAAGACATTTTAATCGACACCCAAATCTTTTTAAAAATTTTGAGGAAATTCTTATCCTCGCTTATGGTCCCCCTTTAATCAATAATGAGCGTTTTTCAAAAATGTTTACATGGTTCCTGCAAATTGCTCTGTTTCGTTTTCGGTTGGCCACCCTATATCGACAGAATATTGGATCGAACCAAGTACAAAATTTGCAATTGACTAGTTTTACTCAAATATTGAACTTAAAAGTTTTTAATGACTTCAGCATTGTGTAGAAGAAAGACACAATAGCAATGGATTGTCATTCGCGCAATTTATATCGCAGAAAATTCCGGTTGATTTTGTTGGCAACAACGTTACAAATGATACAAACTTAAATTAAATTAAATTGTGCCCCAGAAAATTAATTAAAACTTTTTTTTGCCAAATAACTAAGTGCCTTGACAAATTTTGTCAATTTAGATTATGAACAATTTTTATATTAATAGCACAAAATTTAAAAAATAAACGAATACCTTATATGATTTATTATTTTTCAAATAGTAGGTACCTATAGATGTATATAACTGTAACTATTGAAGCAAGTGAACCAAATAAAATATCTAGGCAGCATGATAACTAACAGCGAAATCGAGGATTGAGCAGGATCGAGCAAAATTTATAAACATGAGCAGGGTCTTGTGCTATGAAGATCTAAAGTTAACTCCAAGAATTCGACTTCTCAGATGTTATGTCTTCTCCACCCTGCTGTACGGTATGGAAGCTTGGACTATAAACAAGTACGAAGAAAGACTACTTGAAGCCTTTAAGATGTGGGCTTACAGGAAATTATTAAATTTTTCATGGACGGAAAAAGTATTCAACTTGGTAAAACTCCAACGACTGAATAAATCCACCGAAATTCTTACCACCATCAAAAGGAGAAAACTGCAATATTTCGGGTATGTTATGAGAGGCGAAAAACACCGATTACTGCAGAACATGGCACTTAAGAAGAAGATAAATGTATGTGTGTAAGTATGGGTATAGGTATCATGTGAGAGGAGCGTAGAAAGTTCGCCCATCCACTGCGACCGGTAATGGGTCTATTGTGGTCATCTCTAGAAGTTACAATCCAGTTCTTCTCGCAAAATTTACGGTTGTATTGGGTAAGATTTTCTTAAAATTGGTAGGTTCAAAGTTGGTAAAACCAAATATGTTGAACCTTATTCTTCCTAAGCAGGGGCATGAAAATAGTATGTGTTCTGCAGTTTAGTCTTCCACGCAGCGTAACCAACAGTCCGTTTGTTGGTTCAGATCTATCCTTCCGATGTGGTATCTTAGACGACAATATCCTGTAAGCAGTCCCTACAGAATTCGCAGGTTGTTCCTTTTCGATTCCAGGATCTGCTTGGTTGTGTTTCTTGAGGGTTTAGGTAAAAACGCCTTCGAAGGTATCAACCCCGGTATATCAGACCAGCGCGTGAGTTTTTTCTCTCCGCACAGTCCGAAGTAATGGTGGTCGACGCGCTGTCGCTTTAAGGTAACAGGGACGGACTCCGTAAATCGTAACGATACTAATGCTTTTGTTCGCTCTGTTAGTCAGCTTTCTTGCACACAATTTGATAGCGAATAATTCAACCTGAAAGATTGTAAGTGTATTTATAACATTGAATGATTTATTACAAATGTTATCAAGGGCCATTTACCTAAATTTAACTTTGATTAATGTGTGACGCGCAGCACGTGGCCAATTTTGTAACATTGGTGGTAAGGGTGGCGTGCTCGTGACGTCACAGGTTGAGATAGGTGACGTTTGTCGTTCTTCTCGGAGTAGACAACCTTTTTTTTTATTTTGCTCAAACAGAGGGAAACCTACAATATGAGTGTAGATTCTTTTATGCACCAAATCACAGTATTTATTATTTAATAAAGAAAATCTATGTAGATACCTAGGAAAGAAAGTGAAAATGAAAGCAATAACAAGCTGTAAATGAACTTTTTAGCACCAATGTTAAGCTGTGCACGTGCACGTTACCCATAGCCGTTTTGTTCAAAAGAAATCTAGAAATGTTTCATATTATAATAAATATTGTAAAAACATCTGACTAAAATAAGATAAAAAAAGTTTTGGTGAATTAAGTTTTACGATACCCCTCAATCGATTATAATTATTACGAACATAAACGCAAACATTTGTATCTGAGAATATTTAGCACAAGATACGAAACGTATAAATATTTACACAAAAAAGATGTATCTGAGATATCGAGTTTTGCGATTCATTCTGTACAATAAAAAATCGAGTTTCACACATTCGCTTTTAACGACTGGCAATCGAGAAATAATTTGTCGCAATTCTTATCTCTTCGAATAATTTTTTAATGACCCAGGTGCCAGGTACCATTGTATTTATCAGGCACGTATCCAACCTACTTTCTGAGGGGTTCCAGACTTAATCAAACCCCGTAAAAACGTCGTTATTACTCATAATTTTATTATATATCACTGAAATTCAGTGCTGATGTGTGACTGCACTATTGGGGAAGATTGAAGCAGCAGACATGCAAGAAAACCTTCTCTTCTTCTTCTTCTTAAGTACCATGTCCTTCTAGAACGTTGGTCACCAACAAGGCTATCCTTACTCTGTCGACGGCAAGGGTGAACAGAGAGCTTGAGTTGAATTTATACTAGTAGATTCTTGAGCCATGATGCTTTTCTGCGGCCCAGCTTTCTTTTACCATGAATTTTTGCCTGCATGATGTTCTGCAGTAATCGGTATTTTTCGCCTCTCGTAACGTGCCCGAAATATTGCAGTTTCCTCCTTTTGATGGTGGTAAGAATTTCGGTGGATTTATTCAGTCGTTGAAGTATTACCAAGTTGGATACTCTTTCCGTCCATGAAACTTTAAATATTTTTCTGTAAGCCCACATCTCAAAGGCTTCAAGTCGTCTTTCTTTGTACTTGTTTATAGTCCAAGCTTCCGTACCGTACAGCAGGGTGAAGAAGACATAATATCTGGGAAGTCGGATTCTTAGAGTTTACTTCAGATCTCTACAGCACAAGACCCTACTCATGTTTTTAAATACTGCTCGAGCCTGCTCAATCCTTGAATTCACTTTAGTCACTATCCGCGCTGTTAGTTATTATACTGTCTAGATATTTTATTTGGTTTACTTGCTTCAATAGTTCACCCGCATGCTATGATATTAGGTTGCCTGCTAATTACTAATACTTTGGTCTTTGGTAACTAATTAGCTACAAATTTAGCAACTTTTTTTTTCAAGTTCCGCCCATTTGGCACCGCCAGTTTTATGGAGCTGCGCTTGACTCTTAAAATACAGTCCATTTTCATTCCCATCCACATTAACGGTCCTTCAAACCGGATTAATTAAAGTATTAGAATATCACAAATCAACTTAAAGTAATGCAGTTGGACTATTATTTTATTGTCGGTGCGCTTTTATTTAATTTTAAGATTGAATGGCATTTCATTGTGGATAGACCAAAGTGAATTTTTGTTTCAAATGCACAATTAACTGATGGACATATTTCAAATTGAGTATTGGATATTTTTACAAAATCTCTGCGATGGCGCGCCACTGAATGGTTTTTTTTTCTTATGAATGTTACAAACCTCGTTACAATAAACAAATTCAGGAGCCGATGCGACCTACAGACAAGTGACGATTTATTTTATGGAGAAATTTAATTTATTCCATAAATGCAGGCGACAACGAAGCTCAGCATAATCTACCTCTCTCCTTCTTCTTTGGAATGTTCTGATATTTATTATCATAGATTCATTATGCGAGACGATTACAGTGGATGTTTATTAAATTTCGAATGCCATTTTTCAGGATAAAAAATAATGATGAAGAGTGGTCGTGAAATAAACAGTCGAAATAAGTCTAGACGTACCTCTTATTAAACCGATTTATTCGATACACTGTCGACTAAAAACATAAATGTAATATTGGCAGGGTGCGCGACGAAAACGACATCTGACGACTGCATTAAATCATGCTCTCCAACAGCAAAAGACACGAAAGATATGTAAAAAATAATAAATAAACAAACTGTAACTTTGTTGCAGTTTAAATAAAAAAGAGCAATAATAATTCTGAAAAAAGCTTAGTAAATAAAGTTTTTAGTAATTATGGATACGGTAAGCATAAAAAATTTTAATAAAAAAAAAATCGATTCTTTTAAGTAGTTTGAGGTTAACCGACTAAAATACATAATGACATTAAATTAAAGGAACATTATTATGTATAAAAAAAATTTTACGGGTTGCACTCTGGGAGTGCCGGCAGAAGTGAAAACTTAAGTATTAACGTTGTGCGCCCTGCGCCGCCTAAACGAAACAGCCGGCGCAGTCATACATTTTCGCCGCGCCGTAGAAAGAGAGGGGGATACTCCCTCTCCTACGCCACGCCAGCTGTCTACTCTCCATCCGTCTTACGAATTTTCGATCAGGTCACGTGTCCTGACGCGAGTTTAACATTTTTTACCCATTACAAAAAAGTGTACAACGCCGCTAAAGAAGTTTTCACTTCAAAAATTTATTTAAAATATTTCATCGATAAAGAAATAATTCATGGGGAACAACCATAATTATAATTAAATGCTTACCTATTATAAAAGTATAATATAAAAAAATATAAACATAACGAAACAAATCGAGAATCGAGATGATTTATCCCTTTTAAGAATAAACTTGCAAATTCTTAAATGATAGTATTGCGGAAAATTTTAAGCCGAGTATGTCGTCTATATATAATGAGGGAATACACAAGGGTACTTTGGCGAATAAATCATGCTGCTACCTACATACAAGATAAATATTGCATCGAATTATGAGTATGTTGTGCGTTTTGTCGTACTACAAAAATCAAAAAATAGTTTTAAACTTAAAACTTTCTCGTGCGTACAATTTCCAAGTGTATAATATATTAACGTATTGTCGATTATTTAAATATAATCATGACCGACCGATCTGACGCACGGCCGGACACTGACTGACTGAATGAATCATTAATATTTAAGTTAATTTAATATAAAGATATATTAATTACTAAAATTATGTTTGTTACTTTTTTATCACAATATTATTAGTATTTTATACACGATACACACTTATTCGAAGCAACAAGGTAGACATGACGGGTTCGTATAGAGTACTATTCTTCTTATAAAGATTATTGTTCGTTTGTGATATATTTTTTATATAAAAGATACTTCCGTTAATGCGTACGGCTATCGATATGACAGTAACTTAAAAAGAATATCGAAAATTATATCGGTTAATCGACGAGAATATCGCTGAATCAACGAATACTTTTTTTAAACGCGATCTACGAAGCTTCGGGTACGTTTTATTTCTATTAAAAATATATAAACAAAGTAAATAAAGTCCATGACATGCGTCAACGGTTAAAGAAAATATTTATTTAAAACGTATTCGAGTTTATTGTATAAAAAACCTAGTCTGTTTTAAACAAAATTACGGAGCTATGAAAGTAACATTTTCACGAGTTAAAACCGGTCAGTCTTCCGTCCGACCTAAAATACCTTGGTACCGTCTTACGAATTTTCGATCAGGCTACGTGTCCTGACGCGAGTTTAACATTTTTTACCCATTACAAAAAAAGTGTACAACGCCGCGAAAGAAGTTTTCACTTCAAAAAATGTGGAATATTTATCTAAGTTTAACATATCACATCAATGTATGTATGAGAGCACTGATGAAAGAAGAGGAAGCAAAAGATGTGTGTAGGAACCGTAGCAAGTGGGAGGAAGTGGTCTTTGCCTACCCCTACGGAAAAAAGGTGTGACTATATGTATGTATGAAGCTAAATCATTTTTAAACATTCCGAATACGTACCTATCCTTGGTCCATAAAAAATTATTAAAATAAATTCGTTGTAGCAATTAGTATAATTTAATATGCTGTTGTTTTTTTCAGGAGTTTAGTTTCTAAAGACGTCAAAAAAATCCGTAATAAAATACACACCAACATAAAAATCCTGGAAATATTACAATTACCCACTTTAAACACGAACAAGTATTAGTATTACTGAAAAATACTAATATTAATAAAATACTTACATAAAAGAGTAGCCCGTATTTTGATTTTATGATCAATGCTCTTGGTTTCTTGCACAGCACTGTCGGTAGATAAAAAATGAATCACGTTTGGTTTTTTTTTAAATAAAATAGTCGTCGTTCATTTTCAGCTTTTCTTTTAATTTTGTCGGTACTTTTTATTTCCGATGTCGTTGTACAAAAATTAAATCGTCCAATAATATGTATGCGGTTTGCCGAGCCAAGTAAGTAGATAAGTGAAAATATAGTCGACTGCTGCTACTGCTGAAAAAGCAGCCGCTCACAATGATCTTCGGTCGAGTACACAAAAGGCATTAATAAAGCTGTTAAATACGGTACTGTTTGATGAAGTAAACGGACGTGTCTAGAATGCCGATGAACGAGTGTATTGCAGAATAGAAGAGAGCCGACCTATGTGTGTGGTTTATTAGAGATCTATTTCTACGTTGTGTTGGGGTTTTTCGTTGTTGTTATTATTCCTTGAATATATACAAATCCTATAGACTATTATTTAATTTGATTTAATACCTCTTTGTTATCGATAACGACAATCAAACCGCATTATAATTTGTAGGATCAAGAAAAATAGATCCCATCAAAAACAAATGTGCAAAGAGAGCCAAGTTCAATATTATGTTATATGCCTTGGTTGTTGAGTTCAACGACAAAAGAAGTGAGATTTAAATGGGTGCCAAGTTCAATGGTCAGTCCTGAAATTTATTTATAACAACATAAAATATTTTATATAACTTAAAATATCATTTCTTCTAATAACTTAAGACAATGCATTGAATATAGTGAGCGTCATGGATTGGACATAAATATATCAAAGACCAAACTGCTAGTCTTCTCCAGGAGACCCACTGCTGA
The DNA here is from genome assembly GCA_950111635.1 of Agelastica alni. Lineage (NCBI taxonomy): Eukaryota > Metazoa > Arthropoda > Insecta > Coleoptera > Chrysomelidae > Agelastica > Agelastica alni. The sequence goes on along the minus strand of OX467719.1, from coordinate 7,818,617 downwards.
AACAATTTTGATTAACGGCAATCAGATAGAACAAGTCTCGTGTTTTAAATATCTGGGTACCAAAGTCAACGCGTGGTGCGATCCGAAACAAGAGATCCGTTCCAGAATCGAACAAGCCAGGAAAACGTTCATAAACATGAGAAGATTTTTTACTAGTCCTGATCTGAGTTTGGAGCTCAGGGTTCGCACGATTAGAAGTTATGTCTTCAGTGTGTTGCTGTACGGATGTTAATGCTGGACCCTGGACCCTGCAACTGAAAAGAAAATTAAGGCGTTTGAAATGTACTTATATCGCCGAATGCTCCGCATACGAATTACGAACGAAGAAGTTCTTAAACAAATGAAGAAGCCGAAAGAACCAATGACCCTTATTAAAAAAAGAAAAATTCGTTTTATAATGAAAGGTACCTACGTGTATATAAACGTATATATAAATGAAATTTTAAGTCGCGTATTATGATAAGGGAGTGAAAAAAAAGTATTATACAATTGATGACATAACTTCTAGTATTTATTCCGGTATAGCACATCTAAACTACGATCTTTTCCTTTCAACTCTGCCTGCATAAATAAATAGGCATTGGAAATGACTAATTGTTTATTTGTTTTTCAAAACCTTGATAAAACATTTACGACAATAAAATTATAAATAAATTCAATATAATATATCCCTTTTAGGTGTACAAATATTAAAAATATTAATTGAATATTTAAATGAAGCTTTAACTATGGAAACCGTTATAATAGCTTAAGACCACCTATTGATATACCTTGTTTATTACGAAATATCTTAAATTATCATAAAATAATTGATAAAAAATAAACATAAAGGTATTTCTACGGCTATAATACAAAACTGCTTTTTTAAACTGTTTTTGATTAAACAATTAAATGTATTGGACGTTTTCAATTTCATTTCCTTACCTGATACAAGCGTACAAACATATAAGTAGTAACGCCTTTTTCCCGTAGCGGTAGGTAGAGACCACTTTCTTCTACTCGCTACAGTTTTTACACAAATTTGCTTCTTCTACTTTCATCAGAGCTCTCGGTTGTTGGTACTCTTGACCTGGCGTTTCTTCAAAACAATGTCGATCTGATCAAAATACGTTCGCCGAGGTCGACCTCTACCGACTTGCCCATTCTCTCGACTTATAAATCTGTTTCGTCAATCTTCTTTCATTCATCTTCTCTACGTGCCATCTTTCACACCGCAGCGTTCTTTTATCTCACTATTTTTGACTTTATCTAACTGAGTAACTCCGGTTATACCTCTCAGACTACTCATCTCTGCAGCATTAATCTTATTTTCATGCTTTTTCTGCCAAACCCAACATTCATAACACAACAAAGTTATTGCTGTTCATTAAATCACGTCTACCATGGAAAGCAATGAAAACTGAAGACAGCATCTGTCAAAGTTAAAAGTTATGATAAACAGTAAAATTGACGAACCAAATCCTCCAGGCATAACTGCAGCCGCGAATCAGGTATACATAAATTTGATTCCGAAAGTATTGTTATGAAATTTACTTCTTTCTTGGGTTCGGTAATTTTAAACTCTCAAACATTAACAAAACAATTTTTATACCAATAATTTTACACAATAAAACTTACATACAACTTTTACTACTAATTACATTTAATAACTCATAAGAACTTAGAACTTACTTCTTCACGACCACTGTCCTTTTTATATTTCCAAGCCACTATTCGACCTTTTTCCCTAAAGCGCCAGAACAATCCTTCTACCATCTCGAAACCGCTGTTCGAGAATTTACCAGCCGGATCGCGGAGACCGGCATAACAAAGCGCTCATTAATATGCACCCTAAATGTTATCGACTCTCGGACGCCGACAAATAAAAGCAGGGCCGGATTGTAACAGTATCAAAAGACAAATATGAAAAAGCCCACAAAGCCTTTACAGATTGGCGAAAGAAAAAAATCACTGCGTCAAGTGTATTTTTGTAATAGTCGTAGAAAAGGTATAATGAAATATTATACTCGTGGGAAATAGATACATCATTCGTCGTTTTTCTATTTTACCGGTAAAATAAATTAAAGCTTCTATAGTACTTCCGATACTATTATTTTTCGTTTTTGTAATTACAAATTTTTTTTGTTTTGCAAGCCTGAACAAAAAACTCGAGAATACCATGGATATGTGCAACAAGGTTACATACATCTGGCCATATGTAACCAATATGTTAAGCAATCGGACAAAATACCAATATTTTTATTACAACAAACAGGGTGTTACATTACTCCCTTATCTAAATTTAATAGTTTTTTACTAAATAGCATTTTTATTTTCAATATAGGATAATAGTTCACGAATTGTTATCCCATAACATAGTTGGCATTGAGTGCAAAATGCAAATAAAGTGTCAGGCAAAGCATATTGTATGACGTTAGTGTGTGCCAATTAGCATCAGTTCGTGTTTGTTAAATATTATTTTTTTTTCATTGAAGTGTGCGTGATTTTATAAAAATGGACAACATTGAGATAAGAGGTACGATAAAGTACCTGTTTAAAAATGGGTTATTACCGCAAAAAATGTATAAGGTCATGGTAGAAATATTGGATGACTCTGCCACTTCGTACCAGATATCACTTTGATCCAGAATCCAAAAAACAAAGCATGGAATGGCAGCAAGAAAATTTCGTGTTGTCCCACCATGGCTAGTTTTTTGGGATTTTGCAGTTGTTATTTTCGATGATTATTTACCGCGTGGACGCACCATAACAGGTGAATATTATGGGAATTTAATACCAAAAGTACGCGAAGCCATCAAAGAAAAAAGAAAAGGAAAATTAATTCGAGGTAAGAAGAAAACATAACAAACTGTGAAGTTCTGATTAAGGGAGAAAAAGTGGAACAAGTAAATGAATTTGCGTACTTGGGTTCAAAGTTTACGAGAGATGGAAAGTATGACAGTGACATTGAGCAAAGGGTGTTGGCAGGAAAACAAATTAATGGGGCACTGTATAGCTTAGTGCGTAGCCAGAAAGTGTCACAAAGGCAAGTCTAGCTGGGTTTGGCTTAAGAAGCATGAAAATAGGTTTAATGCTGCGGAGAGGAGTAGTCTAAGAAGTATAGCCGGAGTGACTCAGTTGGATAAAGTAAAAAATAGTGAGATAAGAGAACGCTGTGGTGTAAAAGAAGAAGAAGAAGATTGTTTTGAAGAAAGGCCAAGTCAAGAGTACCAACAACCGACGAGCATGTATGAGAGCACTGATGAAAGTAGAGGAAGCAAAAGAATCTATTTAAAAAGATTTATTGACGAATATTCAATTACTTCTTCTTTTTCTTCTACTTCTTGGAGGTCTATCGATCTGTTAATTCTGAAGCTGCTTCTGTATCTTTTTCTGAGAGGTAGATTGCCAACTATCTCTTCATCTTTTAGGTGGCCTCCCGGGAGGTCTTGAGCCGTGCGGGTTGATTTCTAGGACTATTTTCGGAAGTCTGCTCTCGTTCATCCGTCTTACATGATTCAAATACAAAATAGAAAAAAAAATAAGTAGCAAAATAATTTTGCATTGGCATGCCAAAAATAAAAGAAGAAATATTTAAAGAAATTTTTTTTACGAACAACTGAAAAATATTAATTATAGACTGTTGAATTGTTATTTTTTATTTTTGCCAATTTTTTATTTAACAGAAGAAATTAAAAATAATTTGGTAAAATACTCTTATTAAAAACTTTCGGATGTTCTTTTGAAATATTGTGTAGTACAGCAATGGCCTAAAGTGTCATTTATTTTCCCTATTACCGGAATAGAATCCACAACCGAATCGAAAATATCACGTATCATGACTATAAAACCTTTATAAAACCGTAAATAGAAAACGAGTTTCTTCTTCAAGAAAAGAAGATGAACAAGAACACCAACAGGCATGGACATTACCATGCTGCGATTATTACTGATTGTGCCTTTTATAATGTTCTTTTAATTGCTTTTATTACGATAACGTAATTGGTTATAATATTACTAACGCTTAACCGCAAATAATGTTTTAATAATTATGATTTTCTACCACTGGATTAACTCCGAACATACCGGGATACGGTGAGTTAAGTCAGGAGCCGCTTATACTATTTTTGTTTTTTGTAATGTTTTCGATTATATTTATGTGCGTTTAGAGGTTTAAATTGCAGACAATAAATACTCTTATTTAGGCGCAATTACACACCAGATTGAAATCTACCGGTGGTGGTAAGTCTGACGCATTATTATTTTCTGTATAAAGAAAGATACTGCTTATTCTGCAGGTAAAGTGCAACATAAGTAGCTTGGCGGGCGACTAGCCTCTAAAATAACAAACATTCGGCTGAATATACTTCAAACTTTTTCCTCCGATTGTACTTGAGTCTCACGATTACTGAAAAAATTTTCGTCGCCGATCGGATCGTTATTCGAATGTTTTCGTTGTGCGCAGATTTTGTGATCTCTCGCCCGCCAAGCTACTTCTGTTGCACTGTAATCTCGACATACCAGATTACCATATTCATATTCACCACCATATTCTTCGAAAGTGAATATTACTCTTTATCCCCAAACTCTAACTGTAAGTGATTAGTCACTATTCGTGGGAGCTAATTAATTAATAATTTTATATTTTCCAAAGATAGAAATCTGAAAGGTGAAGTTTCGTGGAGGTATATCTATACAGGTAAATCTATAGTGTAGAGCAAAAGTAGTGATCATTGGCTCTGACAACATAAGGTAAACATAATTTTTCCCCAATTTGTGCACACGTAGAAGAAAAACTCCACAAAATGAATGTAATTAGTTTGTGCCGAATACTTATTTTGATTTTTCGTGATTTGATATTATTGAATATTAAGTTCTTGTTACAATACTGTATAATTTTAATCAATTTTCGGTGTTGACAAAAAATAAAAGTAACTTTGCACCAAACACTTTTTTATTTAACCCTTCAAAAAAATTTGACCATGGTTAACACAATAGTTGTGTGATTTGTAATATTAAAGGCTTTATAAATAAAATGTCGTACACAGGATGTTGTATATTTATCGTTTTAGCAAATTTTTTTATTAAAAATGGGAAAATTTAAAACTTTTTTTTTGATGGTCATGACTTCAAATATAGATGTATTTTTTAATGCTAAATAACTTTTTTAAATAATATTTCCCAAAATTTTTTAAAATAAGGGTACTTTACTACTGTCTCAAAATCAAATTTTTGAAGGCTCCTCGAAAAACACTTAATAATCAGGTTTTGATACTGTAGATTGTTGGTAGATTCTTTATTATTGCTTTCTGCTGCTTGATTGCTACCAATAACAAAACTAAAAAATGTACTGCTGCTAAATTTTTTTGTCTATATTTTTATCATTTCTTTTTAGAGTCTAAGTATAGAGAACTTCATTGCGTTGGCCGACTCCTTTCGTAAGATTTTCATGAAAATAAGTATATATTTTGTACGATAAATTAAAAATCAAAAAAGGCTTAATTTATTTCTGTTGTAACATGCGTAACAGATTTTAACGATGTGACGTTTGAAATGTTCTTATGTCAATGTTAAATATTTAGAACGTTATTTAACGAAAAATTTTAAGGTAGAAGTTGAAATTTTACGATATCTTAGATTTATTTATTCCAGAAACAAGCTTTAGAGCTTTTATAATTTATTACTTTGGTGTCGAGTAAGACATTTATTGTATTTTCTGTTTAACGAAAGAATAAAAATTTAATTTTTACTATGTTTCATATGGAAAAGTTGATATTTTATTTATTCTTCTGATAAAATAAAGGAATTTTAAAAAGTAACGATCAATTATTTTTCTCCCAAAGTTTTTTTTTAAATAAAAAATTATAATAATATATAATATATATATATATATATATATATTATATATATAATATATATATATATATAATATAATAAAATAAATATTATAACAAAACGTACGAAAGAAAAACTGCCAAAAGATTAATAAAAGGAAACCAGGAGGATCAAGAACTAGAGGGAGACCTAATGCCAGATAAAAAAAAGAAGCGGAAGAGCTGAAATTGCTTGGCATTAATAATAACAAGAGAACACCGGCCGATAAAAAACAATGGAACATAATTTTAAAAAAGGTCAAGGCTCTACTAGAGATCATTTGGGGTTGTTAACTGAGTGTCCTAGAAGACTTTTTTACTGTTTTCTAGTGAATTATTGTAGCTTTTAAAAGAGAATTCCAATTAGTCACTATTTTATTTGTAACAAATTCCCTTTGAACCATCATCACTGGTGTACTTATTCTTCTTCTCAAGTATCATGTCTTTTCATAACGTTGGTGACCATCACGGCTATTCTTATCTTGTCAAATGCCAGTCAAAACAGCGCCCTGAATCTTACGTCAAACCAGTCTCGGAGATTATTTATCCAGGATGTCTTTCTTCTACTTTGTGCTTGTCTACCCGCTATCTTGCCTTGCATTAAGTTCTGGAGCAAACGATATCTCATCCCTTACAACCATGAACTTCGTGAGAAGGGCTTAATTGGGCGGTGAACTGCATCCTCTAGAGGTAAGCAGCAATAGACCTACTAAAGGTCGCAATGGAACGGCGACCTACACCCCACTGACATGATACCTAATCTAACCTAATCAAAACCTAAAGTATTTAGCATTGCAAAAGTGTAGATAATGTCCCATTTAAAAGTTTTACTGCGCCAATACTTTTGGGCAAAATAATGACATTTCTAAATTTAAAATCCACCTTTTGTAATTTTAGAATATTGCTCAAAAATGCCTTAAGATAAATTTAGAATCTCGGTTCCCCTCCAAACTATCTAGGCGGGTCTACGAGTTAGACTCGCTCCTCCTTTTTCGACTATACGTAACGAAAATAATTTAAAATTTCGTCTGTATGGTCGTTTTTTCTTTAAAACTTCTTCTCATAGCAATTAAGACGAACGGAGAAACTTTAATAACCTTTAAAATTATTAAACCGTATCAGTTTGTTTCTTAAAAAACGTCGAATGGACATGTTCCGAACCACTGACTGTCATTATTTTGATTAAGAAAAATAAACTCTGATTAATCAAAGTACTAACAGTTTTTAAATAACACTTTTGGGACAACAGTGACTGCTGCATATAGAAACAGATTAACAATTATTAACATTTTTATAAAAATTAAGAATTCTTTTTGTTACAACAAGGAAAGTTTGGAAATCGACAAAAATGATTTAAAGAGTGGGATTTTATTTAAATAAACAGTATATTATATGAAATTAGCAATAGATTATAAATAAAACGAAGCAGAATTTTCTAAATTAAAAGAGTTGTATACAGGGTGATTCATTAAGAATGTCCAATCTCTAAACTGTACATTCTAGACACAAAATATGATGATTCTATCCAACATGCCTTTTACAAATATTGCTAGTTTCCGAGATACCTGGTATTTAAAGTTTAAAGATGGATTTTTATTTTCGCAATAATTTTTCATGTTTTCACAATTTATATTTGAAAATTAAAAATTTTACATTTTTTCGCATAAGGATTTCCAATTTGGACTCTAATTTAGCATTGCAAATAAATGGCGCTAGTTACACTTGGTTGTGTTTAGTAAGTCAAAGCCAATTTTTCTTTCGGCTGAACTACATACATACATATAGTCACGCCCTTTTCCTGTAGGGGTAGGCAAAGACTACTTCCTTCCACTTTCGCTACAGTTCTTACACACATCTTTTGCTTCCTCTACTTTCATCAGTGCTCTCATACATACTCGTCGGTTGTTTGTAAAATGTTCATCTGATCGAGATATGTTGGCCGAGGTCGACCATTCACACTCGCCTTATAAAGTTGTTTCGTCAATCATCCATCCTTTCTACGTGTTTAAAAACCATCTAAGCATTCCTTTATCTATCTTTGTAACCACATCTTTTTTTACACCACAGCGTTCTCTTATCTCACTATTGTTTACTTTATCCAACCGTGTCACTCCGGCCATACTTCTCAGACTACTCATCTCCGCAGCATTAATCCTATTTTTATGCTTCTTTTGCCAAACCCAACATTCATTACCACACATAAGTGAAGGAACCAACACACCTCTATGCACAGCCACACGTGCCTTTTTTGTCACTTTCTGGCTGTTCATAAAGATATACAGTGGTCCATTCATTTGCTTTCCTGCCAACACCCTTCGGTTGTCACTGTCATACTTTCCATCTCTCGTAAACTTTGAACCCAAGTACACAAATTCATTTACTTGTTCCACTCACTTCTCGCTTAATCGGAACTTCACAGTTTGTCTTGTCAAAAACCATTACTTTCGTTTTGCTTACATTTATTTTCATCCCTTAGAATTTCAGGGCATCATGCATAGCATTAACCATCTCTTGCAACTTTTCTTTAGATGACGCTAATATGACTTGATCATCGGCGTAAAGAAGGCATTTGACGATAAAATCGTTTATTTTTAATCCAGACGCACTCTCTTTCAAATCTCTTAAACAATCGTCTATGGCGAAGCCACACATCCCTGTCTCACACCTGTTTCGATTTTAAACCAGATGTAAAATTTAAAGACTATTGTAAAGAGAATTGTCAGACCTTTCAAAAGACATCTTATTCGATCCCCAATGCCATTTAAAAATTTGGAGTAATTCTTACCCTCGCTTGTGGTTGAAAGTGGTGGAGCTAAAAATACCGGAAAAGAGTGTCCCTCTTTAATAAAAAATCGACGGGTCCGAGCGTTTTTCTAAAATGTTGACGAGGTATGGCTCTGTTTTGTTTTCGGTTGGCCAACCTGTATGTGTCTAAAAATATTGGTAACATAACTTTGACAACATCCCTCATCCAATAAAACTGAGGCCCGCTCTACCTCTTGTTCAGTTAAATTCCTTGCTCGATTTATTTTTCTAATTTTCTAGGGTCAAAAATTAAACAGTTTAACAAAAAAAACTTATTACTTATAAAGAAAAATAAATCTATCGCAAGTACGGCACAAAAGTCTTTTAACAAATTCTTTATAATTGTAAATCTAAATGAATTGTTTTGATACTTCAAAAATGGCCATAAGAAAACAATAATTTTTTATCGTTAAGTTAATTTTGTCCAGGAATTCTGTGTGAATTTCTTAGAAACAAGTATCGTAATTTAAATACCAAAAAAAAAGGAAAAAATGTGTAGTATTGAAAAGCATTAACATTGTATCAACGATGTAACAGTGTTGGTGATTTTTTCACAATATTTACCTCATGGTGAGATAATTTTGTGATTGATTTTGTTATTTTTGGGATTAAAATTGATTTTCTTGATGGAAAACAATTATTGAACGATTAAATTAACTTTTTAACGACTCAGCCTAATTCTTGTATTTGAATAAAATTATTTCAAAAACTCGTCAAGGTACCATTTAATATGATAATATAAACATTAACATTCTCGAAAATACTTAAATATCCGATTTAATGTTAATCTATTTATAATGCTAACCTTTTACATTAAACAACATCTCGGTTGAACCCCGAACATCGCCCATGGGTAGTTCGAAGAACCCATAAGATGAAATTTATTATGCAAATTATAACTGTGACAAATTACATGCAATTTGTATTAATAATATAATGAGTGTAGAGCTCGATTCAAAAAGCCAACCTAATATTATATATTGGTAGGTTGTAGGTATCTACACATCCATTTCAAACTAGTGCACCAGGAGGTGTGCTTGTCTCGTATTTCTTAGTACATGCTTTAAATATTTTGTTAATTATGTAAATTATTCTTTTTTATTTTCTTATATTAGCTTTGGTTTTCTATAAATCTTCATTTACGCTGTAAACAAGCAGTAAGTATGAAAAAGTAGAAACAAGTACCTATATTTTATAAAATCTTTTTTTATTGAAAAATATTGGTTTGTTTAGTGTTTTATTAATTTACGTAAATGTAAAAAGAGAAAAGCATTAGCATAAACAATGTTACACTTCAGAGAAATACATTTTATAAGCTTTTTTTGTAGTTTTTTGTGGGACAATCTGTTTGTAAAGAGCAGCAGTAATCATGGTGGAAGTGTTCTCCCAATTTATCACTGTAATTTCACAGATTATAAGAAAATCAATCCAGGTTTGGAGAAAGTGTAGCTTTAAGCTAATATTTGCTCCTAAAATCTGGAAGCTTTCCAACAATTTAACGCCTTATAGTTACCTAAGAAATTTTCTACAACCAACAAAAAATCTCTTTAGCTTTACTTTCAGAATTAGATATAGTTTTTATAAAGTTTATATATTTTATTTTAAGCATTCTTCGTTCTTGTCAAACGCTTTGACTAACTTTACTAACTTAATCATACATAAATAACTAAACTTTGCAGAAAGTACGAGAAGAATTTGAAAATTGGTTACATTATTGTCTACAAAATAACAGAGCACACTTTGAACAGTAACGGTAAATACATTCGCTTGATAAACAGCTCAACTCTCACAGATACCCTTCACCCTCTAGAACATAGAAGAAGCGTTGCAGACCAATCATTGCTCTACAGATATTTCCATGGCAGATGCTCCAGAGAAATAAAAACTCTTGCACCACCATTGGCCACATTCGGCCGAAAAACTCGGCACGCTGATCAGTCTCACACATTTACTCTGCTAGCTTAAAATTGTTACTTATAATTATTTCCAAGGCATATTTCGTCTATTGGTAACAGAACAAACACAAAGTGCCACGTTTTCCAAAAAAGTGAATTCCTCAAATCATCCCATCACAATGCCCGAAAATACCCTTGAACCAAATCCCTCCATCTCGATTTTGGGTGTCACGGTGTCCAATAATATGTCTTGGCATGACCATGTTGCTAACATCGCAAAGTCGGCAAGCCAGAGGCTAGGTTTTCTGTGGAAAGCCGGAAAGTTTTTTACTCCTGATCAACTGTTGACGACGTACAAGGCTCAAATCCGACCTCTACTGGAGTATTGCTCGCACATTTGGGGTTCAGCACCAAGGCATTCTCTTCGTCTTCTAGATTCCATTCAGAAAAGAGCCATTCGCTTGATAAACAGCTCAACTCTCACAGATACCCTTCACCCTCTAGAACATAGAAGAAGCGTTGCAGACCAATCATTGCTCTACTGATATTTCCATGGCAGATGCTCCAGAGAAATAAAAACTCTTGTACCACCATTGGCCACATTCGGCCGAAGAACTCGGCACGCTGATCAGTCTCACCCATTTACTCTCAAGCTTGACACTACAAGGACCAATCTTCATCAAGAATCCTTTTTTTACAGGGCTGCTACGGAATGGAATAAGCTTCCAAAATCAGTTTTTCCAGAGAACTATGACCTGCAACTTTTTAAAAAGCGTGCCCACAATCATTTCCTTTCTATAATCCCTTCCCTTTCTAATAGTCGCAGTGCGGCCCGTCCGCGGCCCACACGATAGGTCTACCTTTTTTGCGACTATTTTCAAAAAAAAAAAAAAAAACATGTAAGGATCTGTATGAATTAGTTTGAAATTGTAATTTCATTAAGTTTAACGTTATCAGTAAAATAAATCGATAAAATAAATTGTTGTTTATATGGCTGATTTGCATTTGGGTCTTTTCTAATACTTCCCCGCATTTCCAAAGTTCTTCACCAGGTACTGTTGGTGTTAGGTTAGGTCAGGCTAATTATAATCGGTATTAATTAAGGCAGTAAAAGTAAAAAATTAGCCTAACCTTACCTAACGTCATAACCTAACTCCAACAGTACCTGGTGAAGAACTTTGAATGCGGGGACGTATTAGAAAAGACCCTTGCATTTTTCTTGGGTTTTCATTTGATGTATCACAAAATTATGTTAAATGGTACCTTACGATAAAAAAAACCACTGATTTAAAGAAATAATAATTTTTTTTAATTTAAAATTTTTTTTGAAAATTCGAAAAAGTGGTCAAAAACTCAAAATGAAGAAAAATACTCGAACAGGTAACTTTTATTTTTCAATTCTCTATACGATGACATCAAAATCTCGATTTTTTTTGGTTTTTGAAAATTTGAAAAAGTGGTCAAAAATTCAAAATTAAGAAAAACGCTTAAACACGTGTCGAATATTTTTCAATTCCCTATAGGATGACATCAAAATCTCCATTTTTTTTTCAAAAAGTTAACCTTTCGTCATATCTCGAAAACGGCTCGATAAAAGTATCCAAACTTTCGGTCACAAATAGTCCTCAAGGTGCTCTACCATTTAGCGAAAACCCCGTTTCGATTCGAATCCGAAAGCGCTACTAACATATGGTATCAAAACAAAAAAACCAAAAATACGGAAAATATTACTAACTTTTTCCTCGACACATGTACTGTTAAGTCATTTTGGAAACGACTAATACAGAAACCGATCAAAGCTAGTCAATCTGAACCAGTGAAATCTTCTGATTTTTATTTTCTTTTAGTTACGTTAGCAATAGACAAAATTTAACTTGCATGGGTCTGCTTTTACCGTTCGATCATAGTCGTCTCACAGGGTTTTTTACTTCACAGTGCGTGAAACTGGTTAAAATAATTGTTAACTAACACGCGAAGCTGTGAATTGAAAAAACCGTTCATTGGTTTTTTTTTAAAATAAAGTCATCGTTTTATAAACAGCATTAAATTCATCACCCACTTCTGTTTACTGGGTATTCGGAAGCCCTCATGTAGCTGGCTGACTCGGTGTCCACTTTGCATAAACAGATAAGATATCTCGTCCATAAAAAGATATTCATTCAAATGGGCAGTTTTAGTCGGATGCGTGTATGCGATGGTGATATATACACACAAAAAAATGTTTTTTAATGCTAATACACTATCCTTTTACTTCAGCGATATCAGTATTTTATAGCATTTATGCTGAAATACGATATTTATATTTTTCATTTTTTTGTTAATTACTAGATTAAACCTGGGATTAGTAACTAATTAAGATATTAATGTCTTTATTAGTACCTAAAATTAGCTGAACTAACTGAAATATTCGCCATTTTAAAAGTCTCGACTTCATCCGACGGATAATTCATATCTTAAGCTAGTTTTTAAGTAATCATAACCTCTCTAATGTTAAGAGCTCTATCCTTAAACCAAAACCAAACTAGAAATATCAGGTCCACACGACTAACTTTTCAGTGGAAAGAATGAAAGAATACCATATGTTTTGTTGTTATAATAATAATAATTATTATTATTATTAAAAATATTGTTATCATAGTTTTCATACATATATTCATAACATGCAATAATTATATTATCAGTTTCCGCAGTCAAAAAAAAATTGCAAAATTCAGGTAGTTTACCATTTTTTTCAGTTTTTTTATTCTCCATTAAAAACAGCTCGATTGCTTTTACTAAAAATCTAATCATTTCTAAGTTGCGTAATTATGCAATGAATTCAATTGGTCTCACTGTGACCTACTTTATTATGTTCATTATATGAAATAAAAAAATAGAACACAATGTGCTCACGGCAGCTGTTCGCCGGAGAACAGATAAAGTGAGTTCGAATTATTTACGGCTCTAAGATTGAAAATTAAAATTCATAAGGGCGCCACCCAATTTAGATATAGCTATACTATATTTGGATAATTGAAAAAACCAAATACCTATCTTTAACAAAATACCTAAAATGACATAGTATTAAATTTTCTTAGATATTCAGGTTGGGCAAATAGGAGAATAAAAAAACATATCACATATAAGAATATAATTAGAACACCACAGTGGACAAGGCAAAATATGTTGTAGACCTGAGTATCATAAAGTAATAATTACATAAATTAAATAACATATATAATAATATTAACTAATGTATTATAGCGAAATACATACATTTTTATACCTGGTGTTATACCGCTCAAAGTTATCAGAATGGGGTATAATGGTAAGAAATAAACCTGTGACTGAATCTGCTGTCACATAGTACTATGTGAGAACTTCACAAAAGTTCTTTAGGTTATAGTTTATAAAATTATCACGGTGGTATAATATACGATATCAATAATTAGTTATTATATAAAATGATGGTATGATAAGTACTAATATGATAAATTAGTTATAAATAAATCCCAAAGAGGTAAGAGAACACTGAAGGTGTAAAAAAACCTGGTATTAAAGTCCAATGGTCCACATATGTAGCCTCTATCCAAGGTCCACTTGATGTAGTTGAAGACACAAAAACGAAGACAGGAAGAAGACAGGAAACAGACATCAAAACGAAGAGAAGGTAAGAAGAAAGGCTTAACCTTCCAGGTCAGCCAGGGGTCGATGATGCAGCTCAGCAGGTCTCTAGCCTCTACCGGCTACTACTAGTCCTCAATCGGTGGTTGTCTGACGATTGCCAGAAGTCTGATGATGAGGGCTAAGCTGTACCCTAACACCCTAACAAAAAAATAATCTCATGAAAGAACATGTGCAAAATAAAAAAACCAACAAAATGAAGTAGGTATATTTTCGACCTGATCGATATCATTGCTAGTTCAAAAGTCATAACTTACCTTCTGAGAAGGGAGGTAAAACTAGAAGATATCCAAAACAGCAAACAGGACTAAAACGGACTAACAGGACATCAGGACAAAATGGCGGTGTTCCCACCGCATGGCAGCCTACCGGTGTTTGGCACAAATCCCCATATAAGGCTCCAAAAAAAAACCACTAACGATGGGTGCGACTTGATCTCGGCCCAAACGGCACTTCGTAAATTCCCCCCTAAGGGTTAATTTCGGTTCAATACCGAAAAAGAATCCCAAACACGAGTCAAGCGCACCTCATCATGGCCGCACCGAAAAAGAACTCCTTGACCACCACGAGGACAGAACCATCCTCTATTTCTAACAGTTGCCAGAAAAAACTGCACATCCTGTATGAAATCAGCGCCAGTTTTGAATTCCTAGCCTCTCATTGGTCAGAACCATAAATGCTATTGATTGACAGAATGAATTTCATCGAATGTAATCTAAAAGACCATTCTTCTTCTTTCTTTTCTACTATGGCACGAAACATTAACGGCTAACCGACTTGAGACCGATGACAGAAGTTCTATTAAAGAAGAACAGTGACACACCCACAATAACATCGACGTCTAGAAAGTAAATATAACCTCCAAGATTATATTATGAAAAATAGAGAAAAAAAAACCCAGTAAATACCTAGAGATCTCATTCAGAATCAACAAAATCCTGGGACAAACCTTCAATAGCCTAGAATTCATCATACTAGAGAAACACAACGGTATGTCGCCTGCTCACATGTGAATGGATGTTTTTATTGACTTCACTATCTTAAATTTCAGAAATCCAGGAATCCAGCCAGAAATCATAAGGTTCCTGCAGCTTGATTACATTACTTTCAACAGCCCTTAGAATGTCAGAAGCAAGAGTATTACCTAGTGTTAAAACTTGTGAAATTTACTAGTATTCAACTATATATATGATGTTTGTTTTGAAATAGTGAAATAAATGTTTTATTCAGGAATTTGATATCAAAACTGAATGTTCTCTGTAAGTACAATGCCCAATAAATAAAAAATTTATTATATATAGAAAACAAAATTAACAGGTAGCAATTTCAAATGCTGCAATGCCCAATAAATGAAAAATTTACTATATATAAAAAACAAAATTAACGAGTAGCAATTTCAAATGCTACATCACGTCGATATCATTTTTTGTTCTCGAAATAATCGAGACGAAAAATAATTCCGAACGCACATACAAACATACGCACACACAGACAGACGTCCAAAAGTCCAAAACTATCGTATTCGACTAGGGGGCCTTGTAATGTGGAGATATGTCAAAATTCGGAATTCACAAAATCGGACCCATTACTATAACTTCCATTAGGAAGTTAAAAATGAGCAATAAATAGAAATTGTGTACAGTGCAACAGAAGTAGCTTGGTGGGCGACTAGCCTCTAAAATAACAAATATTCGGCTGAATATACTTCACATTCGTAAACTTCTTCCTCCGATTGTACTTGAGACTCACGATTACTGAAAATTTCGTCGTCACCGATCGGATCGCTATTCGAATGTTTTCGTTGTGCGTAGATTTTGTGTTTCTTCGCCCGCCAAGCTACTTCAGTTGCACTATACAGCATTTTGATAATACACAGATCAAATAAGTACGAAAAGCAAGAAAAAATGGATTCCATTTTTAACAAAATCAAAAATACTACTACTAAGATGTTATTTTGCATCGCGTGGAATCCTGGGCGTTAAACAAACAAAGCCAAGGAACCAATTAAGATGTGGCACTACAAAAGAATGCTGAAAATGTCATAGACTGCTAAAAGGGAGAGATTAGAAAATATAGTGACTTCATTTAAACCATCAAATGCTGAAAAATCATAACAACATATCATAAGTATCGAATCCAGATTGTTTTTATTTCAATTGATTCTACAGAGAAAAATACACGGAAAAGAATATCCTGGCACCGAAATTTAATAACATGGTTCGGCAAGAGCTTAACAAGATTGTTTGGCAGCGCCACAAACAAATTGCCATGATGATAGCTAACATTCGAAACTAATAGGCACTCAAGTAGAAGTACATTATTTTGTGAAATTGCTTGGGGGTCGATAATATACCACTATTAAATTAAAAATAAATACAAAGAGGTGACAAGTGCGACAGAGATGTGTTTGCATTTTCCTGATGCTTTAAGAACTTAAAATGGTTGTACATTCCAACTTCCCTTGGACATATCCTACTATAACCACCGAAATATTTCATATGGTTTGCCAGTGAGGAAAGCGTTGGTTTGTAGTCAAAGTGCCATGATTTTAATGAATAATAGCTTCTTCCAGACTGGATTTTTCTCACAAATCCTGCATAAAATAAGGTGTCTAATGTTCAGTACTTGTTAAACATTTCGTTATAATCATACTTTAAAATATGAGGCATTCACCTAATTGTTAATTTTCACAACACGACACTTTCAATAATACACTCTTCCTGAAAAATCCCCAAGCAACACGCTTTCATACATGCTCGTCGTTTGATGGTACACTTGCCCTGGCCTTTCTTGAAAACAATTTCGATCTAATCGAGATACGTTTGCCTACGTCGACCTTGACCGACTTACCCGTTCACAATCTTTGATATTAAATTGTTAACTTCCCAGTGGAAAGTTATAGTAATAGGTTCGTTTTTGCGAATCCCGAATTTTCACATATCTCCTCAGAGTCGAATGCAATAGTTTTTTAGTGGACGTCTGTGTGTGTATGTACGTATGTGCGTATGTTCGTATGTGCGTTCGGAATTATTTTTCGTCTTGATTATCTCGAGAACAAAACACGATATCGACGTGTGACCAATTGCACTCGACGCATAATTACGCAACTTAGGACTGATTAGATTTTCAGCAAAATCTGTTAAGCTGATTTTTATGGAGAATCAAAAAACTGAAAAAAAAGAAGTAAAATACCTATAAATTATACTATTTTTAATACAGAATTTTAAGATCATTTAAATAATATGATTATTACATGTTGGGAATATTTGTATGAAAAATATGACAATATTTTATAAAAAAAATAGTTTTAGAAAACAAAAATAGGAATTGAAGGATTTTAAACTTCAGTATTGAAGACGCTATAACAGTGAAAAATTATTGTTAGTAATAATCGAGCATTGTTTATAACGATTGAATATTGTTACTAACAAATGATTATTGATCATGATAATTAAAAAAAAAAATTCAATTTTTTTTTTTTTTTTCTTAAGTTTTTGGCACTGGCAGAGCCAACAGGCCAATTATAAATGTTTATAAACAAATGAAAATAGCTTCCACTTATGAAATGATAAAAAAAGTTTGAAAGAATACGGTTGACATAAACGGAATATTGTTAATGACAATTATAAATTGTTATAAACAATTTAAAATCGTTTTTTATAATAATAATTATAACAACAAAGGGATTTTCTTTTTACGAATACTGAAATTATTTTGTTTGCAGGTTTTCTGTCTTTTTCATAACTTTAAACCCTTCAAAATATTTATTCAAGAATTATTAATCGCACCTGTGTATTTGAGCATCGTTTACAAAGTTTTTCATTTGTTTTAATGATGTTTTTTCGTGGAAAAAAGTCATATTTTTGTTTTCACAAACAAAATATCTTGAGATCTTTTTAACAATTTAAATTTTTTACCGAGAAATTTATATCGAAAGTTAATATTTACTTTTGAGTTTTTTTAAAGTTTTCTGTCGAAATCCGAAGGGGTTGTTATGATTTTTAAAAGCGCACAAAAGTAAATTACATCTCGACAAAATTTAATGGGACAAATTTAACGATTATTACTTATAGAATTGATATTTTAACGCGGCAAATTGTTTTTATAGGTCCTAAAATATTCCTCACTCATAAATATTCAAGGAAAGTCGTTAAAGAGATTTTAAACACGTAAGACGCGTATAATAAAGCTATGTAGGAAAATTATAAAATTCTCGTTACGGCTCATGTAATTAGCGTTTAGTTGGCGTATTATTTATCTTTCTTATTGTCATTAAAATGTTACAAGTTATAAAGTAACATGGACATTTTTCAATTTCTGTATACCGATTTTTATGGCGATCGGTTGAACGGTGTAGAAGTTGATGCGCTGCAGAGCCATCTAGGGGCAAGTAAAAGTAAAACGTAGTGCATAAATACCTTCTTCTTCTTCTTCTTCTTCTTCTTCTTCTTCTTCTTTTTCTTCTTCTTATTCTTCCTCTTCTTCTTCTTCTTTTTCTTCTGGTAGCGTCACAACCCTTCGTGGGTATTAGCTGCATCTTCAACTCGTCTCCACCTATCCCTGTCCAACGCAACCTCCTTCCAGTCCCGTACTCCCAAGACTATTACATCATCTCCGATATTATCCCTTCATCTGAGCCTTGGTCTTCCTAAAGGTCTCTTTCCTACTGGGTTTTCCTCCCATATCCTCTTGATAAGCCGTTCATTCGACGATCTCCGTACGTGTCCGGCCCATCTTAGCCTTTGTGCTTTTATTTCGTTTACTAAACTCAGTCCTTTGTACGTGTTCTTGAGCTCTTTCTTCGTTCTTATTCGATATTGACCAGTTCTCTCATCTACTGTAGGCCCAAAGATTTTCCGCAACATCTTTCGTTCAAAGCGTCTTAGCACTAGTTCGTTCTGCTTCGTCATTGTCCATGTTTCCGGACCGTACATAATAATTGGCTTGATTACTGCCGAAAATATCCGTATTTTAGAGTTCCTAGATATCAGTCGGGACCTAAACAGGTCTTGTAAGGCGAAAAAACATTTATTGCCCTTTTGTATTCTTGCTTTTATTTTGGTACTGATATCGTTATCCGAGGTTATTACTGCTCCTAGGAATTAACTATCGATTATCCACCAGTTGCCGACGTCGCATTCTAGGTTACTTCGGACACATCACCAGACGAGATCAAGACAATCTAGAAAGACTTATCATGCAGGGCAAAGTAAAAAGTAAAAGGCCAAGAGGAAGATCTCCATCACGATGGATAGACCAAATTAAAGAGATTACATGGCAAACCTTGCAGACAAATTTTAAAAGTTGCGGAAGACCGACAGCAGTGGAGACCATGCTCATAGACATGATGTCACAACTCTTCAGCAATGGAGATATGACTAAGAAGAAGAAGAAGAATATTTTTATCTCAAAAAACAACTTGACAAGTAAATATGCAATTTAGGTGTCATTAAAGTTATCGAACCGGATCAATCAATTTGACATAAAACGCTTCTACATACAATTGTTGTGGCAGTTATTTTAAGCATCAGTGAGGATATTTATATCGTTTTTAAGAAGAATCGATTGTCTTCGACAATTAAAACCATGTAGTCCAATCTTGATCTTTAAAAAGCAAAAAGGAAGTTTTTGATTACTTTTGGTTAATAAATAATTATCACTACATCAATCTGCAATATCTCAACGCAACAAACTGAGACCTGGACTTTAAAAATGGCCAATCGAAGAATAATAGATGCTTTTGAAATGTGGGCCTACAGAAGATGGCTGCGAATATCATACACAGAAAACCGTACTAAAGTGTCAATTCTTAAAAAACTAAAAATCACCACGAGGCTATCAACCAGGATAAACCAATCATATCTACGGTATTTGGGACACATTTCAAGAAGAACGAATGGGCTGGAAAAACTTATTGTAGAGGGAAAAATCATTGGTAAACGACCAGAGGAAGGTCTCCGACGCGCTGGGTGGACCAACACAAAGAAATCATTGGTCACGGTCTGCAAGAAGCTTCTCTTGCAGCTCAAGACAGAGAAGGATGGACATGAAGGTTACATGAAGTGTGTCGGAAAAGTAATGCCAAGACGTATTAACATTCAAATTAAGTTTGCATTTTAAATAAAATTCAATTTTTAATGACAGCAATTAAAATGAACTGATTGCGTTGAATTTTTAATCACCTTATGCAATATATAGCTTCTTCTGATGGTACTGCAAGAATTTCTATTTTATTGTCTTTCTTGAACAGCTGGCCAACAGAAATCAACTTCATTGCCTCTAAAAACTTAATTTATAATATCAGAAATAATCTGGTTAATAAAAGTTTGTTTAAAAATTTTTTTATTTGTTGCTGGCAGATCTTGTCTTCAATTTTTTTTTGGCGTATCTTATACGCACATGAGAATCTTGAGATGATAAATGTTATGGACGTGGCCGAAAAAATAGAGTATTTTAAAAAACCAAACCTCATAAGCACTCGTTTGGGTTGAGTATTGAATACTTTCATTAATATTTTTGAAGTGATAACTTCTTATGGCATGCTGTGAGCTTTTTGGGCGCGTATTCGCGTTCGCAAAAGCTTACCCGCCTCCTTAATATTTTAAAAATGCGACATATTAAAAAGAAATGCCTAAAAACATAAACCTTTTACTTAAGGGGCTAATGCGCTAATGTCATAAACGTCTGATTAAATCAAATAAACACAGTGTATAATATAGTGTTTCGGCATTTCTGTCTAATATGTCGCATTTCTGAAAAAATTAAGGGTGGGTCGTTTTCAAATAAACAATTTTAAATAATAATGGAAGACTGGTATCAAAAACAAAACAATTCAATTGAATAGAGATTTTCCAGACCTGTTAAATAAGGTATGACTTCATACCTAACGCCATTTGAAAAAATTTAAGGGGTATCTCCAGTAACAAGGGGGTGAATCTGACGTTTATAACATTAGCGCTAAAAAGTGTCCCCCTCAAGTTAAAAGTTGATGTGTCCCGGCATTTCATTCTAATATGTCGCATTTTTGAAATATATAGGAGGGTCCTTTTCAAATAAACACAGTGCATAATACAAAGCAATCCATGTTAATTGAATATTAAATGGATGATTTTTGGATTTTTTCTACACTCTGACTGCAAGATACATAGTATTTAATGAAATATTATTGCATAAATAAAAAATAAATAATATTACTCCCCGTTGAGTGGCTCAAAAGGCCCAGAACACGCATACAATTAAATAAATTAGACAAAATGTATCATCCTCAGAGACGAAAAGAAAATCATGATAGTCGTGCACACCGTAAATTTAAATTTTTTAATATTTTCTTCTTAATTTACATCGAATACGGATCCTTTTTTCGGGTGTACATTTCGAGGAGATAACCGTTACGCAAAGGTAGCACATGTTAAATTTGTTTCCAGTTGGTTAATCAGCTCCACAACTTTTTATTTATCGAATTGTGATAAATTATACAATTAGCTAAAAGCTCGTCTAGAAGCAGTTAATTTGAGTGGGGCTATCAATTTTGGACGTAATAAGTACCACATTCTTGGATTTCATCCGCTCCATGATTATGATGTCCCCATCAACATGTCTTTAATTGCCCCGCTTTTAGTATAAAACACTCGATGGACTGTAATCTAGAACTATTTAAAAGCGGTGTCTACCTGACCGTCCAACGGTAATTAATTCTTTCTTTTCTTAAAATACCTCTTAACACTACAAAACACTTTGGCATTCGAAGAGTCTTAAGACTTTCTTAGAATTTTACTTACCATAATATCGATGCAAATCCAACTGATGTAAAAAAACCTATAAATATATACCGGATGCCTCATATCCGGTAAAATGAAAAATTAAATAAAAAAATAATAGCAGTTTTTCGGATTCTTCAAAAGGAATGGACGAGTTTTCCTGATAGCAGACCAATATGAAAGCGGATTTAAACAATTTTTTTTTATAACTAGCAGACCTGGCAAACGTTGTCGTGCTTGCTTGCTTTGGGAATATCAATATCACTATCACTATACTCAGCGACCCAAAAACTATGAATTCAGCACTAATATGGGCGTTTTTAATAGTTTTTATTTTCCATCTCCTTCCCACCCCTTTTGTATGGTTGCTAACATAATTGGGAATGTCACTTTTAAACTTAGCGTCCACGAATATTATGTTTGACACTAATATCAGCCGATTTTGATAGTTTTTATGTTCCATCCCCTTCCCACCCCTTTTGGTATGGTTGCTAACATAATTGAGAATGTCACTTTTAAACTCAGCGTCCCCGAATATTACGAATTAGACACTAATATCAACCGTTTTTAATAGTTTTTACGTTCCATCTTCTTCCCATCCCATTCGTAGGGGTGCTAACAAAATTTAAAATGTCACTATCAAACTCAGTGTCTCCAAAAACTATGAATTCATTTTTAATACCGGCCATTTCTGATAGTTTTTATATTTCAGCCCCCTCTCACCCCTTTCGTAGAGGCTTATTGCGATAAAAACTATCCTATCTCTTTAGTTGGACACCGGACTATGAATTCGACACTAATATTAGCCGGGTTTGATAGTTTTCATATTTCATCCCCTTTCCATCCCTTTCGTTAATCCGATCGCTACCAAACCTGGTATTGCCGTTCTTATAATGATTTTTTTTTATACAGAGTTCTTTTTCTCTTTCACGAGATGTTCTAACTGAGCTGTGAGGCTCTAAAGTTGCAAATTAAAATTATTTTTTATTTCTCACTCTGCATAAAATCCCAAAAATAAGGACAACCTTTAGAAGACGACAACTGAAAAAATATTATTTATTTTATCTATTCTTTAAAGAAGTAAAAAATAAGTGAGTTATAGCCTGAAGAAAAACGTGTTTTTGGAATATATGAGACAGTAATATGGGAGGTTTTGCATACTTTAGGTCAGCATTTGAAATATTTTTCTGTATTTTGGCCAAGATGGCCCCCAACAACTGTTAAACAATTATGGCTCCACAAGAAGATATATTGTTGTCCATAGACATACAACAAATTTAGTCACAGTAAGGTATACTGTCTCCTAGGTACTTGGTCAGTGACTAAGAAGTCTCGATAGCCCATGCCTGCCTTAGGTAATTTATTATGTTACTTAAATCAGTAATAAATTTTAGAATATCTTCGAGAGTAGAGATTGTCTCACCAAGCAAACTTTCTATTTTTTGTGACATCAAAAGATGGTGTACATACTCTTTATCCTTTTTGAAAAATCATCATCATGTTTAAGTGTTCGTTGACTGGGTAGTAATATTAGCTGTTTTAGGTCTTTCATATTTAGGAGTAAAAGGTTGCTGCCAATCTCCTAGTTTATACTTAATCGTTGGATGGATATACTAATATGAATGTAAATAATAGCAAATAGTAAGGATATCAGGAACGTGTTATTAAGACACTTCACGGAATTAATGATGCGGTTTATATTTACTAAATATACACTGCGTTTATTTGAAAAAAACCCACCCTTAATATTTCTAAACTGGAAATACCCCTTACATTTCTTTAAATGGCGTTAGATATCAAGTCATACCTTATTTAAAGGGTCTAGTAAATCTCTATGTAATCATATTGTTTTACCTTTGATACCAGCTTTCCATTGTTATTTAATCGTTGTTTAAAATTGGCACACTTTAAACTTCTCATACGCCCCCGTATTATGTTGACATTTGAAAAAGTCATAGTAACAGTACCAAAAACAATAATGGCAATTAAAAAAGTCATAGTGATAATTACAATAACATGATTCAGTTTTGAGGGGCATACAAAAAGTTTAACGAGAGCCAATTTTAAACAAAGATTGAATAACAATGGAAGGCTGTGTAACGACTCATAAGGCTGTGACACCAGAGATCTAATCAAGAATGTATGTATCGTATAAACCATAAACCAATTGTATCGACTGTAGCTATTGCACCAACCACACAAAATGTATTATACAGGCTATTGAAGCAGCCACTAATGTACAAATTACAGAAATAAATTTAGAATAATATTCAAATACATACAGCAGTGTATGTCGTTCTATAAATACTGTTACGAAATTTCTTTTTTCTTGGGTTTGGTAATTTTAAACTCTCGATACAGTAACAGAACAATTTTGATTCCAATTACTTTTACCCAATAAACTTTACTTTTACAAATTACTTGGATACAACTTTTACAACTATAGTCCGTACACAATTTGTTGATAGCTCACTGCAAGTTTGACCCTCATTAGAGAACTGAAATACAGAGAGGACAGGTAGTATGATATAATAACAAAAACCAACCTAAAACTGGCAGTTTAAGATGTTTTCGACTAACCCACCTTGTATCTGAATAAATACAATACAGCTATAGAACTTTTAATCCGATTATGTAGGTATTTTGAGTGAAAATGACTGACCAGTGTCGTAGAGTATATGATTAAAACATTACGTTACTTTAAATAAATAAATATATTAATATTCTTCAACTGTAGGTACTGTAAATTGTATTTTTATTTTAATAAAATTTCTTTATTTTATTTAAAAATAAAAAGTTACTTGCAATTTGTAAAAGATACATTTATTTAATTAATACCTATTTTTAAATGATATAAACTACGATTACTTACAAAACTATTCAAATTCAAAATAAACAGGATCATCTTCGGAATCCGAGTCGTCTTGCAGGTTAATAATTAGCGGTTGTGTCTCTACAGTCGCATCAATTATATTGTCAAGATCCCACATTTTTTGTTCTTCTTCTATTACATGTCTTACTGCATCTCGCCAATTTTGTTCTGTAATATGTTGTAAAGACTCATATAACAATTCACGTACAGCTTGTATTTTATATGACGTATTTTTTCTAGCCACATAGCTTTTCATTTGTGCCCAAATGAGTTCAATTGGATTTAATTCGCAGTGGTAGGGTGGAAGTCTAAGGACTGTGATGTTTCGTCTTTCCGCCATTTTGTCAACTACGTATTTCTTGAACTTAGATTTGTGTTGCCGGGCAATTTTTAAAAGTTCTGCTTTAACCATTCCATCTTTGTAAGGCAGGGACTTATTCCGCAGCCATTCAATGATATCCTGTTTCTTCCACGCAGTCGTTGGAAGTCTTTCTACTAGTCGTGAATGATAAGGTGCATTATCTAATACTATAATTGAGTTTGGTGGTATATGTTCAATCATCTGCTCAAAATACTCTTCGAAAACATCAGCTGTCATCTCCTCGTGATAGTCTTTTGTGCTTTTGGATTGAAATTCCAACAAACCATGCTTAGCAAATCCTTTTTCACTGCCAATGTGAGAAACTATTAATCTACTGCCTTTACCAGAGGGTGGGGAAATACCAGTAGACCAACCTTCCATAAAGGCTTGCCTGGAGCTTGATATATTTTTATCTGACCAAATTTTTGTGAGAGTATGACCTGCGTTTACCCACGTTTTGTCCTGATAGTAAATTGGCTTTCCTTCAGCCCGAAATTTTCGTATAGATCTTAGATACTTTCTTCTCCAACATATTATCTCTTCCCGGTCAATCAAAAGTGATTTTCGGTCTGATTTCTCCCACCGGAAATTTAATTCTTTTAAAACTTGCCACAATTTGGTTCGTCCGACATGAGGCAAATCCGGGTCGTCTCTAACTTCTTGTAAAATTTTGTTTAAGTTGGGTATTTCTTTTTTGTAAAAAAATTCGTGAATTTTCCTTCGAATACCATTTTTGGCAAATTCATCAATTTCAATAGGTTTTCTCCCCCTCTTTAAGTATTCGTTTGTATTTGGGTTAGCTATACCTTGTTTTTTTCTTTCTGATAGGAACCTATATATTGTTGACTCCCCTACGCCCGTCATGTGGGCACAACTCTTGATTATGTTCTGAACAGTGTTTGTGGGATTCTGAGAAAGCAGAGCATCGTGAACGTTCAAAACAATAGTCTTCTCTCTTGGTGAATAGACAGACTTACTGACTGTACGCAACAGTACCGGTGTAAAACTTGATGATGTTGATGATGATGACGAAGCCATCGCAAGCAATCAAACAAAACAAGCAGGAACGAAAGGTACGTATATGTTTGTAGGAATATGAAAAAAAGTTACTCACGCACTGCACAAAATTCGCAAAATAAATATTAGAGACGTTAATTACTGCCGTAAACGCCGAAACACCAACGAGCCGTAAATTAAATGCGATCAAAAACGTACTAAACCTAATGAGGGTCAAACTTGCAGTGAGCTATCAACAAATTGTGTACGGACATGAATAAACACCTCAGGAACCTCCGCCTATGATTTTACGACTATTACGGCCGTTTTATGACTTGGACGCACATTTTGTGCTATCGACAAATTATGAACGGACTATAATTAAATTTCATAACTCATAAAAACTTAAAACTGTCCTCTTCGCGGCCGCTGTCCTTTTTATATTTCCAAGCCACTATTCGACCTTTTTTCCGAAAGCGCCGGAACAACCCTTCTACCATGTCGAAACCGCTAGACGCGACGCGGTGGAAGGATGTACGGTTAATTTATAATCTCTTAATTGCTTACATTTACTATTTGTGGACGAACTTAATATGTGGTTTTTTTTAAAGAATTTATCATGGATGCAGACATAATTAATTATAATAAAGTGGTTTTTTTGGCACGCCTAATTAGCTTCTGTTTGACGAATTTAAAAAATGCGTAGCATAATAAAAAATAACTGTTTACCATTATTTTAAACAGCTTTTTCTGCATTTGCGTCTCTTAAAATTTTATAAAATAGAAAATTATGCAAAGGTGCATATTTTTTTAAATTGACTGCATGATTTTCTAATTACGATAAACCAAATGAATAGAAAAACTCCAACAATTTTAGAGTTTGTAAAACTAACATAAGAAAAAACACAACTTGACCAACAGACCATGATCAAACCTCGGAACAGATTTTACGAAGTTTTTAGAAAAGAGACCAAATTCAAGAAATCACCTCTATTCTTGTAATTTTGGTTTGCGACGAGATTTTGTATTATCTCTAAATGCTTATTTTTATGTACGCCGGTTGATATTCCTGTCGCGCTTTGTCACAACGTTTCGAGCCACCCCGTATGTTGGTCATCAGGTCAAACCGCACCAAAGACTTCCGTATGTACGCAAAACCGAACCGGGTGACGAATTTAATCCCATTTAAAAAGGACGCTCTTACTTTTTGATAAAAACGCGAATATTCAGTCTGTCAAGTTTACTGATTACCGTCGCCGCGGAATGAATACGTAAACAGATTATTTATCAGCCTACCTTTTCTGTTTTTTTTATTTTTTTTTTGTTTATTTCGACAAAGCTTTTTCTCTCTTTCTCCCTGTTGAGAATAATTATCGTTTCCGTGATATTTTCCGAGAATTTTATTTAAATTGCTCGTCAAGACTTTTTTACACTCTGCAGTCGGAGATAGCAGTTGAATAATTTCCAACAAAAATATACTGTTGTTATCTGGATGAATAGTCGTACAGGGTAAAAATTCCATTTAGAATATTTCCCGCTGTGAAATGGTGGTTGTAGACATATTTGGTAGAAGTGCAAATGGCGTGATTTGGACGGAGACATTTTATTTATCACAGAATTTTACAGAAAAAATTAGAACTAATAAAAAAGTGATCTTATGCTTATTTAATTTTTTTTATTTCTCCATTTTTTTTGCCTTCTAGGTTATGGAAAATTTGCAATAATGGCATATCTAGCGAAGGGAGTGTTTTAAATTCATGCGAAAAAATTCAGGAGGCGATTGCTCGTATGAAATTATGATCTCACTACAAAATTTCCCAGCCCCTTCCAACATATCACCCCTAAAAGGTGGTGAGTAAAATTAAGTTTTAATTTTTTCTTCTCAAATTTAAGTAGAGAGGGAAATTTTTTAATTTCTGTGCTCCGCAAAAGACTAACCACCGGTATTTTTTAAACATTCCTTTTACATTAGAAGGGGGTGAAATTAGCATCCCTTACCTTATTTAATATCAACAATATCGAGATTAAGTTTTGTAATATAAAAAGATTACTTAAAATCCCACTTTATTTAAAAACATTTCTTAATTTTAAGGTTTTTTCTAGAACCAATAGAAAAAAATAAAATACTATATTATGATTTTTTTTTTATTAAATAATAAACTACGTATTGAGAGTGGAAGATACAAAATGCAAGAATTAGACACGATTTTTAACAAATGTTGGAATTGGCGTATTTCTTATAGTATCACGCGCAATTTTAATACTGTTGTGATCCTTTTACGATCCGTCCCTGCATGCCAACGTCTTAATACCGCTTTGCCACAGGCGCATTTGTAAAACAGCTATGATATTTCCCCTGCACACCGCGATATATCTTCAAGCGTTGCACCGAAAAATGGCCTGTGAAAAAATCGAGCAGCGTGCCTATTTAAAATTCTTGTACTCTATTCGCTTGGCGTGCATAGCATGTTACCGAGAAAATTTGTTTTTAACAGTGTAGCGCTATGTAATAAAATTTAAAAAAATTTACCAATTGAAACATTAACTTTTATACGCGCACTTGTTCTCTACTTACTTGCATGATAACCTAAAAAACAGGCATGTAAATTTATAAAGTAATCTATAAGATATAACTTATTTTTCATTAACTGAGCTATAAAAATATTTTATCTAATATACAATTATTTCTTGTTTGAATCGGCAACGTCGCAATTTTAAATACGAGTTTAAAATGATGTCATACGTCTGACAAGTTAATTGTGTTTGTATCATTGTATCAATAATAATGATTAATTTCTTTCGAATTATTGACGCTTATTTCGTTAAATAGTTGCAAAAAAATGTATGAAATAGGTGAATTATAATGTGTAAATTGTGTTGCAAAAAAGTACAAGAAATTTTAAGTGTTTGATCGAGGTAAAAACTTATTATAAAAATTACTCTTGAATGTAGCACCCTTTTTTTATAAAAAAAAAAGTACTTTCCAAACGTTTCGGCGCAAAAATTTCTATCAGGATTTTCATTTTAGTGTTTTAATGACCTGTGGAAGTTTTAAAAAAATTCCTTTGGCAACCTTATTCCAAAATTATACCTTGGTTTGATTAGTTTATGAAAACTTAAAAACCTTATTTTGAATTGTTATAAATTTCAATATTTTGTACCCCCGGACCCCCCGCTTTTCCTGGGGGGTATTCCATACCCCCAGACCTCCCGGTATTGTCCCCACCGAAATAAATTCCTGGCTACGCCACTGAATACCCGAAACCTATAATTTATAGCAATATCTACCACTAAAACATGCTTATATGTTTTGTTTATTCTTACCTATTTCATCACGTCGAAGATATTATATTTCTGCAGTGCACTTTGTCACATTAACAACAACACCTCACTTTATTATTAAGTACATAGTTTAACCACAATTTTTTTAAAACACTTTCTATTGTGAATAATTGTTAAAAACACATTCACTCAAACATGCAAAATTTACTTCGAAACATCAAACTAATTTCAAGTCATTAGAGCACTGAATAAAACAAAAAACGATGGGCTAGTCCATTCTGTGGAAAGGGGTTTTGCAAAACTATTACCGACTTAATATTTTACTTTTTTCACATTAATCATTAGACTTTACTTCAATTTTAATTTAGACTATTTAATTTTGTATACTCCACAGGTACTTTTAAATTATTAATTATTTAAATGTGTGGAAATCTACTCAAATTAAACGGCGTGCTCTTACACATACACACCAGGAAAGTCATAAACTACTACCTACTTGATAAATAATAAGACATAGGAACTGCGCGCATGCGTGGTTCACGCACTAGTTATATCTCTCTTACTCTTAGGATAATCGGATATTTTGATCGAATTATTGCATTGTCCGTCGGTCTTTGACAAATTTGCGGAGTTTAAATTAAATCTGATCGCTTAAAAAAGGGCAAAATCGAGGCCAAAGAGTCAGTTACAAACAAACGTACAGGTGAAACTAATATAAACGTGTTAATATAAAACGTCTCAAATTTACTTTATTATTTTTTAATTAGTCTTTCCTGAAATATTAGTATTAAAAAACTAATTTAAGAAATATAGATGTAAAAAAAGGAAACGCTGTTGCCTAATGTAAAATAAAGCATCTCTTATGCGAAATATTTCCATTATAACCGACCCATTTTTGCGAATT